>OY992897.1:69152073-69869573 GCA_963921405.1 Cepaea hortensis | reverse complement strand
ACATGTTGTTTGGGTTGAGCATCGCAACCTGAAAGCGTGAATTTTCCCAACGTAAACACAAAAACTCGTATAATTTCCTTCTGGCTTTTACTAGAACCTCTCCACTGGATAAAGAATAGAGAAATCGATTGCTAGACACAAGCGCCAAACAGAGTGATGTGATTTCCCGGGCTATGACGTCATTGGTAGCAACGTAAACATGGTGGGGAGAAAAACGAGCTTGATAAACATCATCATTATGATGTGTCTTGTCGGTTGGCGTTCGCGATCACGCTTCGCCATTTCTCCCCATTATGACATTGGTAAAAGGGAAAGCTAATCCACACGCAAACATCAGTCGAATGCTACTAGAAGTAGTATCACGTGTGTGGAGTACGCTTGAGTTTAAAGCGAGCGAATGCAGACACAAGAATGGGCTACTAACACTGAAAGGCAAAAGATCAGATAGTTCGGCCATCTCGTTAGAACACCATGAGTAACCAGCACTGGCTGTAGACTAAAATACAGATCTTCTTCTTCTTCTTCTTCTTCTTCTTCTTCTTCTTCTTCTTCTTCTTCTTCTTCTTCTTCTTCTTCTTCTTCTTCTTCTTCTGCGTTCATCTGGAATTTTTTTTTTTTTCGGACGTGATTGCGTTGTGCCTGTTTACAGCAGAGCTGCGTTCTTGCGCCGTTAGCCGGACACATCCGACTTCAGCGGGCATTTGTTGACCAGGTTAACCTTCCCGGAAGATCTGATATGAGAGTAAGAGGACACCGAAAAGAAAATGGATTGACATCAAAGACACTGTACAGTTACACGGAATGACATTCATTTATGTCCCTGGAGGTTAACTATTCCTCCCCACGGCGCTCGCCGTCAAAAGTGGAAAGTGGTGATTATGCTCATAATGATGATGATGGTGGTGGTGATGATGATGATGATGATGATGATGATGATGATGATGATGATGATGATGATGATGATGATGATGATGATGATGATGATATGCACAGGGTTCTTTATTTCATTATAAAATGGAAAAGTCGAGTGAAGAGGTAAAACGCCGAAAATCAGCCAACCCGTCGCATGATGTGATGGTAGCCGAGGTTAAAGTAGGCCACAAGTCTCATAAAGTGTGTTCACGAGTGATTCATCGTCAACTAAACACTTTTGTACTTTATTCGTCAGTAAGTAAACACTTTTATGTATGATTCGTCATCAAATAAACGTATTTGCGCTGCAATTTATTGATGGACTGGGACGCAGAGGTGTTTCCAAGGCACCAGGGTCGGGTCCTATACTGGCCAAGACCCATTGACGCGTCCTTGCCGAGCGTACTGGGCAATAGGTCCCTTTGGGGTTCTGGCTAAAGTCAGCAGGATCTTTGATTCCTCCGAAGTCGGAGAGTGTCTGCCTGAAAGGCGAGGAACCACCAGTCTGCACATCAATAAGCCAGACATGGGACAACGGATACTCACGCAAACCTCAGTCCCGTATGACATCACACTGATGTTGGACAACAGGATGTCTTCATCCGACATATAGGACTTCGCGCTGGAGTTCACAGCCAGCGAACACAAGCAAGCAAGCATTGATGGACTTTCCGAATTTAAATATTATTTTTTTTTTGGGGGGGGGGGGGGGTGTATTGATAGGAAAACAAGATGGCCGTTCTGTACGCAATTCCGGCTCCTTGAGATGGAATTCTGGGAGTTGAGTTCTTCCTTTGAACATAGTGTGTGTGTGTGTGTGTGTGTGTGTGGAGGGGGGGGGTGGCTATGTTGTGTGCGGCTCTGTGTGGGTGGTTGGATGTGTCGGTTAAGTGCACGTCGGCGGCTGTGTGTGGATGGCTGTGCTTGGGCGGTTATGTGTGGGTGGCTTTGTGGGTGGTTGTGTGTTGGCGGTTGGGTATGGGTGGCTGTGTGTGGATGGCTGTGTGTGGGCGACAGTGTACGGGTGGCTGTGTATGGGCTGCTGTATATGGGTGACTGTGTGTGGGTGACTGTGTGTGGGTGGGTGAATTTGATGGTTGAGTGCATGTGGGCAGGTGCACGTGGGTGTTTAGATGTGGAGTTTTAAACGGGAAGCACATTTCATTTACCCGTTGCCAGGAAAAAGTCGGATGTGTAGGCCCAAAAGTGGTAAAATCATATCTCTGCTGTTAACTGACATAGTGAAATTACATGTAACAACAACAAAATCAACGCAGCAATATGAGAAGGAGGGGAATGGGGTGGAGGTAGGGAGGAGGGGGAGGGAACGAAGAACAAGAAGAAGGAGGAGAAAAAGAATCTCTGTAATTTGATACTTTCCTCCCAAGTTCCCAGTTCTACTTTACCAGTTGCACCCCCTCACATGAAAACCTGGCTACGCCACTGACTGAAGAACACTGTAAACAATCCTATGACGTTGTAACCAGTAAGACCAAAGTCTCAAATCTGCACGAAACAAAGCCAATAAGTAGTGCGAAAATAGGTATAGTATAATTGATAGCGCAATGTAAACAAACACAATGTTTCTACCCGAAGTCATTTTCAAGTAAACATAAGAAATTCAAGCACTACGGCACTCCAGCCTTTCAGCGGAGGAACAACTGGCGCTCACACAGTTGAAACGCCGTGATGACATTGTTATCAAGCCTGCCGACAAGGGAGGGGCGTTAGTGGTTTGGAGAAAAGACTTGTATATACAGGAAGGCAACAAGCAACTTGGGGATGCAACTTTCTACAGACCACGGCTACAAGACGGGACGGTCAGTAACAACCCCCAGGTCAAGAGCGTGACTAAGGCCATCATCAGGCAAGGCCTCCTGCCCAGCTCTGCCACCTTGCTGATCATCCACGATAGTTGCTAGGGAAAACCTACCATTTATATGCTGCCTAAGACACACAAGCCAGGCAACCCAGGCAGACCTATAGTCTCGGCCTGCTCTTGTCCTACTGAACGGATTTCAGAGTTCCTAGACAGCATGTTTCAGCCGTTGGTTGCTAGTCTCCCCTCATATATCAAAGACACTAACCACGCTATCTCTATCTTTGATTCCATCAGTTTCGCAACCTCTTCTCAGTACCACATCTTCACTTTAGATGTGACTTCACTCTATACATCTATTCCTCATACTGACGGCTTTAAAGCCTTAGAATTTTTCTTGGAGAAAAGGCACAACCCCACGATAGCCACTGGACCATTGCTGCGTCTCGCAGAGTTAGTCCTCGATCTCAATTCGTTTAAGTTTAATGGGGACTATTTCGACCAGATTAGCTGTGTGGCCATGGGCACCAAGATGGGTCCTAGTTATGCCTGCCTGCTTCGGTGTTTCAGACATGCCCTTGTCTGATCTCCAGGACTTCATTGCCTTTTTCTCCAGCTTTCATCTCAGCATCAGACACACCTCCATTATTTCTTCGTCGGCTGTCAATTTCTTAGATCTAACAGTCTTTTAAGGTTCCGCTGGTCTGCGTACGACGGTTTATTATAAAACTACTGACCCCCACGCATTCCTTCTCTATACCTCCTCACAACCCCCCACCCCTCCCCCCATTGTAAGGATTCTATTCCTTTCTCCCAACTGTTACATCTCCGACAGCTTTGTCAGGATAATAACGATTTCCGTCAAAAATCCAACTAAATGTTGGATTTCTTCCGCCTTCCTGGCTATCCTGATAAAGTTTTGACTACAGCTCTTTACCGCTGTGAGTCTATCAGTCGTGCCGAGGCTCTCTCCTCCATGCCTAAACCACGAAATAATAGGCAGATCTTTTCACTAACCTACCATCTCCACAATATTGCTGCCAAGAATATCCTCCTAAGGCATCTATCTATTCTCCAGGCAGACCCGATCACCCGCGATGTCTTTTCAGAGGCCCCCTCTGGTGGCTTACAGGCGGGATCGTAACCTCAGGGATGAGATGGTCCATAGCAGTCTACCCCAACCTCATAAGTATCTACTTGGCACGATGGCTTGTCTTTGATCACGTTGTAAGACCTGCCTACGTGTACTTCAAACCCATAGTCTGGCATTCCCTAAGACCACTCTCCACATCCGTGAGGGTTTCTCATGCACGAGTCACAATGTTATCTATGCGATCGTCTGCACACGTTGTGACATGCGATATATTGGAGAGACAGGTCTACGTCTTGCTGACAGGTTTAGGCAACACCTATCTTATATCAACAGTGGTGCCCAGAAACCGGTATCAATACACTTCAACAGTTCTGACCACTGTGGCGTGGCAGACATACAGGTCACTGCGCTCAAATCGTGCGCATCTCACGAACGTGATCGTAAGACATTGGAAATCTGCCTCATCTTCCAATTGGGTTCACTCTCCCCTCACGGCCTCAATGTCCAACATAGTTTCATTTAACTTCCAACTACCCCCACCCCTTTTCTATCCCCGCAGTTGTATAGCCTACTAGAATAACGGGTTAGCATATCCTTTACAGGACGTTGCAATCAACCCAAGCATTACTTTTGCCGTTAGTGATTTCTTTGCAAGTTTGCGTTCAGTGGCTTGTCATTGCTTTCTTAGCGATCGGCACTTATGCAATCCTTTGCTAACCAACACAGGGCGTACTGCATTCCAAGCGTCCGCTAGCTGTGTTCCTACTGGGTATGCGGAACTGCGAACTAAAACCTTCGCAACAGAGCCGGCTATAGTTCAATGCTAATCCGCTTTTCACTGTTCGCCCACATGAGCGTTCCCCCCCCCCATCCCTCCCATCGGGGGGCTTAACCAATCCCTGTTACCCATTGACCCGTTTTAAACCACACATCATGTCCTTTCCACCCGTATCAAACGGTTAGCACTTAAGACGCACTCAACCAAGACATGATTCAGATAAGCAACCTCTGTATTTTCATGTAATGTTTTTTCGATTAGGTTTGTGTCTGTTTGTGTTGGTTTGTTCTGTGCTGACGAAAGCTTTGGTCGCAACGTCCATTTTATATCTTGTAGTCGTGTTCTAGTAAAGCTCACAATCTACTTATCATTTTTTTTTTTTTTTTTGGTGATTCATTCATTGTCAAGTAAACATAACACGTCATCCAACAACTGATCAAAATGAAAAGGACAGAAACGAAGTTTCCAGATCAAATTAATTACATGTAATGTTAATGTCAAATAAATCACGATAAATATTATAATGTATGATTAACATATAAATATGAGGTATACATGTACAAAACAAAGATAAAACAGGACCATTGGCAACAATGGCAGATCTACCCCTGGCTACAACTGTTCTGATTCACGGTCTACAACTTGTTGCCTAGTTGCACGTATAGAAAAAGAAGCAGGTCAAGGGCAAATTGGTGCAAAACTGTGCGTCTGCGTTCTAGTTGTCAAACTTGCAATTCCGGGTCAGCATGGCCCAGTGGATAAGAGCGCGCGTTCTTAAACACCCGGTGTGCTGATGTCGAGGTAATGGGTTCAATCTCTACACCGGTCAGTTAGAATAAACTGTTGACTTCTCGTTTTTGATTTGGGGACGTAAATTACAAGCACAGGGAGGCCGCGCTATACATCACTTCGATTTATGTCGTTTCGTTATAACGTCGTTGTCACAATGGGACATAACTTCACTTTACGTCGCTACATTCCGCCATAACGTCGTCACCTGTGTTGCTATGCTGCGTTAACGTCGCCAATTTACATTTTGTGTAGTGCGTTTTTTCAGGATTTTATTGTGTAATCACCCTTAATTATGAGTTCAAAGCGCACAGTAAATGCTGATAATGTGTCTGGTTGTAAGACAACCAGGAAAAGTGTTACTCTTGAGGTGAAGTTAGATGTGTTACTTCGTTTTGACGTCGGTGATCGGGCTGTTGGTATCGGTAAAGTCCATGGTTTACCCCCAACGACGGTAAGGACAATTCGTGCAGGTGCTGATAAAATCAAAGAGGGTGCTAAAAACGTAACCCCTTTGAGTGCTTCGAAGATCACGCGTACCAGAAGTACTCTTATGGAGAACATGGAGGCACTATTGGCCGTCTGGATTGAAGACTAGAACCAACGGAATATACCTGTGAGCAAGATGGCTATCCAAGAGAAAGCAAAGTCTCTCTATGAAGATCTAGATAATAAAGCGAGTACTAGTACTAGTAGTAGTATGAAAGTAGTTCTAGTAGTGCTAATGCTAGTTTTGGAGCGAGTCGTGGTTTTAATGCCTCTACGTCCCAATAATTCTACCACTCGCCCTCCAATCCACCTCTGTTTAGCCAATAAATATCAACAACCATCAACATAAACATTACAGAAATTTAAACTTCATTTAATTCTATGGGATATAGTGCTTCGCTCTACATCGTTTCACTGAAAGTTGCGTTGTCCAAGAACGTAACCCGGACCTTAACCGGGGCCTCCCTGTACCTCCGAAGCCGTAGTGGATTTGCCTGATGTCAAGGGACACTGGTATTAGGGAAAACAAATCCACACGCAAACATCATTCTATTGGGCTAGAATCTATGTGGACTACACTTGAGTTCAATGCGAGCTAAGAAAACCAAACAAACGAAAAAGAACAGCATGCAGTTCGGTATGGTTAGCTGGATAGGAGACACACATTGAGAAAACCAGTTAATGGTATAAGTAGATATTCCTGTCTCTGGAACACACAGAGCTGAAAGGAGGGATACTCACAAACGTGAGGAGAAGTGAATTAGAGATATGAATAGAATGAGGAGATCATGAGTGAGCTGCATGAGTAAAAGATAGAGGAGGGCTGGGAGTGAATAGGTGCAGGGGATTTGCTCCATGGAGTGATACACACGCGGAACGCGGTGTATTGATGCATCGATCATGGCCCACTACGACCGATGAATGTATGATAGGTTAGTTACATTGTTTAAATAATGATTGTGACACATAGTTCACACCATTTTAATGATCTTGTCGTGTAATGTCTTTCAGTTTTAGTATTTGTGTGGTGTACAGTTCACACCATTCTAATGAACATGTGTAATGTCTTTCCTGTACAACCATCGTTGTCTTTGTCTTCCCCCGGCTCTATATCCCTTTTTTACCCCTCTTACCATAGACCAAGCAAAAGCTGCATTTCAGAAGTTGAACGGTATTTTGTGTCATAAGTCACTCTCACTGAATGTAAGAAAGAAAGCACTGCAATGTTATACACAACCTGGTTTTGCTGTAAACGAACATATTAAGAAAAGCTTGGAGGCAAGGAAGATGTGATTTCTTAAATTTGTTGCGAATACATTTGACTGCCAGAGTAACTAACAACGAGTGCCTGAAACTAGCTCATAAAGGTAGAACATTACATACAAGTATTAGAAATAAGCAGATGAAAACAGTAAACTGATTAGAGAGATTATGAGAAGTAAATACCCGGATGGCTTGGCCACGTGGCATGGTTGAGACATGAACACTGAGCCACGACTCTGGTGATCGAGTGAGATGGCGAGACATAACCGCCCACGATTATCGGCATGGCACATGATGATGTTGGTAAGAAAGAGACAAATATTGCTCTTTGGTCGTTTAATTAGAAGAGAATAATTGCAACATGTGACGACCGAAATGATCCGATGTTGAAGTGGTAGGAGCAGACCCAGAGAAATGGTGCAGGGTGGCCAAAGAAGGCGGCATGGAGAAATATCATCAACAGAAGATCCAGATGGGCAACAAGAGAGATCTGTGCAGAGGCATGACATCTCCGCTGCGTGGCAGGACGCGCCAAGACGACGGTGATGATAATGATGCTGTGATTCCAGCCATATGAAAGCCCGTGTAACTGCCATCACCTCCATCGTCATGCTGTTCGTGGTCATAGAGTGGGCACCACTGGATTCTTGAACGGTTCGGCCCGCTGAACGGGCTGTAAATGCCCACGCACTTCTCTGCTGCTTGACAACAGAGCCAACGTGTGTGTACTAAGTGATTAAATGAGCATGATTCAGAAGGTCGAAGCTGGATCTGTACGTAGACTGTGGACTGAGTCGCTGCGGAAGTCTGTTGTCCGTAAAGTCACCTTCATCTTCGTCCCGGGACATGCGGGAGTCGAGGGAAATGAACGATCTAATAAACTGGCTGGCTCTGCACCCCCTGTAGATGGCCAGCCCATGGATCGTGCCGATGTTATTAACGTCCTCAAAGATATGGCGAGAACAGAGGACTTTGACGTCAGTGATTCCACATCGCTGTCCAGGATGAAAGACCTGGGAGTAAGAATCGGCACAGCCAGACGCGAGAGGTACATCGGGAAAACAAAGCGCCTCGTCAACCAACACAGAACTGGCACTATTAGCCACCGGACGCTGATGCATATGCTGGGGGGAGGATCTGAGCACCTATGGACATGTCCGGAGTGCAATGAAGATACCCCAACTGATAACTGATAACGGAGAATGATGCTGTTACGGATTGTTGATGAGGTGTCATTCCTACAAGATGTCCAAACATGGGTAGTTTTTGCCTTTCAATTGAATCGAGGCCCGATGTAACGTCTATCATATTTCTATCTTCTCGTATTGCATTCTTTATCTCCTGGGAACCAGATGGAGAAAGATGTGAAAGAGACTGAGAATCCGCATGAGGAGAGAATAATATGGCGGGGGATCGGCAGGGGTTCTGGGCACATCTCAAAACTGAGAGAGAAGACCCGAAGAACTTTCAATCAGATGACAGTTGAAACCATTGATAGTATGATTCTTCGCTTGCTGTTGAATAAGGGAACAGAGCTCGTATGGGAATGTCCTGAGTGCAGTGATATCGTTTATTAGCTCAACTCAACTCAGCTCTCTCCAGGGGTCGCTGTAGCCTATCTCAAACACTTCCCATAGACTAACATTCTCTGGTTTCCTGTTGATGTGTTCCAAATTTGACATGACAACACAGTGCTTGAAGATAAATATACTGTTTATTATTTGTGGCTTGACCTTCAACCGTAATATGTGTGTGTTTGTCCCCCACTTGTTGTCAAACGGTTTTCACAGGCCAGGAATAGACTTCATTACACCGGGTTTTATCCCATGAGGCTCTGTCTTTTTCCTCTCAGGGCTGTATGCCTAAAGCGTCACGCAGAGCACGAACTCCACAGCTCTAGCGACGAGCCTCTAGGAGTCTCCGAAAAAAATGCATTCCGGGAACTCACGACCCACGGAGTGCGAGTCAGGGGGTTAAACACTTGGCCGCGGAGGAATACAACTCCCCATTTTTCCGCACATGTTATCTCATTAATATTATGCTAGAATTACCCACGTGGTACAAGCATATTTTAAGGCGCGTTCAAGGACCGGCATAAATGTAGACAATATGGCGGGGTCACATAATTGTGTGCAGAAGGCGCCGAGCTGTGGGTTGGTTGCCTGGTGATGTTACAGATGTTGACACCAGGGACAAAACTGCTTCATTCAGCCAGTGCGGTGACGAAGCCAGGCAGAAGGATTGGCCAAGCTTAAATCTGCGTATGAATAATACTGGGTGTACGCAAATTCTCACTACACTTTGTATATAGAACAATTGTGAAAAAAATACAGTACATGACGTCATCAAAAAATGTGCTCAACAGTCCATCGTGAAGCAATATGCAGCGAGTGGCTGTCATCTGCTGGAATAATTCTTTGCACGCCAAACAGAATAGTGTTATCAACGGAAGAAAAAATTGCTTTGGTTAAAGAAGTGTTTTGAAATGGCGGTCGATACACATGGATGGTTGTTCAAAGATTTATAGAAAACTGATAAACAACCTCCTCATCGCATTATGGTTAACACTTTGTTCAGTAAGTTATAATGAATACTTCACTGGTACATTTCACATTTCCGCTTCCTCAAAACAACGTTAGACAATAGCAGTGACTATTGTAACTAATTTAATGGATTATTTTTAGCACATTGTCATGACGTCATGTACATAATTTTTCAGATTTGTTCTACACACAGAGTGTAGTGAGACTTTCCAAACACCCTATAGTATGAGCAAGCGGCTCTGAAGATAATAAAAGCAGCTATCGGACGTCGCAATTAACCCCAACATTTAATGATTGTGATTTACTAGGTAATGTTATTTCAGTGATTTACTAGGCAATGTTATTTCAGTGATTTCCTAGGCAATGGTATTTCAGTGGTTTACCGGGCAATGTTATTTCAGTGATTTACTAGGCAATGTTATTTCAGTGGTTTGCCAGGCAATGTTATTTCAGTGATTTACTAGGCAATGTTATTTCAGTGATTTACCAGGCAATGTTATTTCAGTGATTGACTAGGCAATGTTATTTCAGTGATTTACTAGGCAATGTTATTTCAATGATTTACTAGGCAATGTTATTTCAGTGATTGACTAGGCAATGTTATTTCAGTGATTTACCAGGCAATGTTATTTCAGTGATTTACCAGGCAATGTTATTTCAGTGATTTACTAGGCAATGTTATTTCAGTGATTGACTAGGCAATGTTATTTCAGTGATTGACTAGGCAATGTTATTTCAGTGATTTACTAAGCAATGTTATTTCAGTGATTTACTAGGCAATGTTATTTCAGTGGTTTACCAGGCAATGTTATTTCAGTGATTGACTAGGCAATGTTATTTCAGTGATTTACTAGGCAACGTTATTTCAGTGATTTACCAGGCAATGTTATTTCAGTGATTTACTAGGCAATGTTATTTCAGTGGTTTACCAGGCAATGTTATTTCAGTGATTTACTAGGCAATGTTATTTCAGTGATTTACCAGGCAATGTTATTTCAGTGATTTACCAGGCAATGTTATTTCAGTGATTTACTAGGCAATGTTATTTCAGTGATTGACTAGGCAATGATATTTCAGTGATTTACTAGGCAATGTTATTTCAGTGATTTACTAGGCAATGTTATTTCAGTGATTTACTAGGCAACGTTATTTCAGTGATTTACCAGGCAATGTTATTTCAGTGATTTACCTGGCAATGTTATTTCAGTGATTTACTAGGCAATGTTATTTCAGTGATTTACTAGGCAATGTTATTTCAGTGATTTACTAGGCAATGTTATTTCAGTGATTTACTAGGCAATGTTATTTCAGTGATTGACTAGGCAATGTTATTTCAGTGATTTACTAGGCAATGTTATTTCAATGATTTACCAGGCAATGTTATTTCAGTGATTTACTAGGCAATGTTATTTCAGTGATTTACTAGGCAACGTTATTTCAGTGATTTACCAGGCAATGTTATTTCAGTGATTTACTAGGCAATGTTATTTCAGTGATTTACTAGGCAATGTTATTTCAGTGATTTACTAGGCAACGTTATTTCAGTGATTTACCAGGCAATGTTATTTCAGTGATTTACTAGGCAATGTTATTTCAGTGATTGACTAGGCAATGTTATTTCAGTGATGTACTAGGCAATGTTATTTCAGTGATTTACCAGGCAATGTTATTTCAGTGATTTACTAGGCAATGTTATTTCAGTGATTTACCAGGCAATGTTATTTCAGTGATTTACTAGCTTTTTTTGTTTTTGCTTTCCGTTTGCTCTCTTTGAACGCCAGTGTAGTCCACACACATGCTAGTACTTCTCCTGTACTAGACTGATTTTTGCGTGTGGGTTAGCTTTCCTTATCACTAATATCCCTCGCCATCAGGCGAACCCACTCGAATTTCTGAGGTATTTGTAAGTAACGCTCCTAAGTCAAGACGAGAAGTCAATATTTTAGTCCAGCTGGCCGAATTAGGGTTTGAACCCGCCACTTTGGCATCAGCAAATCGGTAGTATAGGAGCGAGCGTTCTTTTTCATTCAATCATGGTGACCCCCGCATTGCCAATCTCAGTGGCCGACGCTTAATACCATGAAATCAACACAAAGGTGTGTGCTTCTAAATCGTCTGCGGCTGGTTTCGAACGCTCAACCCAGTATGTAGGGAAATTATGAAATTTCGCGTCCCACTATCTCCAAAGCAACTGTATCCGTTAATGGTCACTAATAAACTGAACAAGAGAACGCGGAGAATACAGCTTGATGAGCAGAAGATCACATATCTCTTCCATCCGGGATTTAAACATTATTTATTTATTTAGTGTTTACCAGCCGTTTACCAGACTGACAGAGCTTAAAATCGTAGCAGGACATTTTCTATGAAGTCATTCAACCGGCTGGAAACTTACAACACCACCTTTGAAGCGCCGATTGATCTTCAAATATGAAACTAGCGTCATATAACACATATGCTTTATGGCGTGAAGGGGCCGATTTATTTAGCATTTTATGCCAAAGTACTACAGAAACTTGTTTAGCCAGTCAGTCAGACCAAAGTTGACAAAAACCGGAATCATTGTATCTGCGTTGCACCCACTGTTGACATGTTGATGCTTCATGATGTTCACTTATGACAGAAATATATTTCAATATGGTAAGATCGTCCGGGAGTGTTGCATCGAAAATACACCGCAGCCCGACCCTAATTTTATCAGTGATTTGAGAATGGCATAAAGGGACACGTCTAGTGGGAAAAGGTGGGTTTATTGTATGGTAATTCTATGGTGAAAGGGTGCGAAACCCACTGTCTGCCTGTCAAAGTCTCTAGGGGTTTATACAGTGGGTTCAGACAGGCAGATGGTGCGAGTATAGATCAGGCGTGAAAACATGAGTACATAGTTAAATATTTTAATGTCCATACATCATGACGATAATCTGTACACATCTCAATTACAAACTCGCACAGCTCTCGCAATACTCTTGCTCGGTTACAACGAATACCGTAATCGTGCTTCAGTACCCACACTAACACACGGCTAATAGCGGCCACATTCACTCGCACTGATGTCTAAGCACATAGTCTATTATCCTTCTAATCACAGTCAAACATCCTCTCTCATCCACAGTCCGAGGCTTTCTACTCATTTAGGTGGTCACGAGGTTCTTGACCCTCGTGGAGGTAGTGCTAGTCGGGTCTGTCGCTCAGTCCTTCAATCGCCTGTTGATGCAGGCGTACTGCATCATCCCGTCCAAGGTGAACCTGTCCTGTCATTCAAGGATTCAAGAGCACAGTCCCTCTGTCATGGGCGTAGGGACCAGTCTACTATACCCGTACTATTCCCATGTCCTATGTCTATCCTCTGTCCTCTCCGCCATGTCCTTTGGAGACCTTGACACTACCACGGGGAACTATGGGGGTCGTCCTCCTACAGTACCAAGGGTTACAGTGCCCCTAGCTGATAAAGACAGTATATATATTATGCATGTTTCTGTATATGTTTGATTGCACTTGCCTGCATATGTATGCATGTAGGTGTTTGTGTGTGGGTTGGAGGGCGGTGGGGAGTGGAAGCGTCCCTGTGTATATATGATATGTACGTATGAAGGTATTAACGTGTGAATGTATATGTGGGAAGGCGTGCGTGCATGTATGTTTGCATGCGAATGCGTGCGCATGTGTATTTTTTTTTTTTCAATTCAATTCAATTCAATTCAACTTTATCTCTAAAACATATATTCTTTTTTCTGTTCTTCCTCTTTTGAGGGAAGTGCGTCACATCTACAGGATGTTTGTAAAGTCTAACTACACTTTGTATGTAGAACAAATTTGAAAAATAATGTACATGATGCCATAAAATAAAAGTGCTCCACATTCCATCGTGAAGCAATAAGCAGCGAATAGATGTCATCTGCTGGTCTTATTTGCACTCCACACAGAATGGTGTTATCAACAGAAGAAAGAATTTTTCAAATTTGTTCTACATACAAAGTGTAGTGAGACTTAACAAACACCCTGTAGTCATGCACCTCAACGGTCAGTGTGTCAGACTTCGGCAAGTGTATGTGTACGGTTTGCTTCCGCCAAACAGATTCCATCCAAGGCGAACAGGCCTTTCTCTACCCGTAGGTGTGAGCTGTCATCACAGTTTGCCAGGACTGCGATCTTTAAGCCTACTCCTTGTGATTTCCAACTGCCGAGAAATTTGTAACTTCCACGACTTGTGCACTGAACCTCCTGTAACTTGCACGACTTGTACACTGAACCTCCTGTAATTCGCCCTCTCAAAGCGCTCGCTAGCTTTGGACTCAAGCGTAGTCCATACACACTATTTATAGTAATGATGGACTGCATTTTGCGTATGGATTAGCTTTCCCTATTAACAGTGTCCCTCACCATCGTGCGAACCCACTCCGACTTCAGAGGTACTTGTAATTTACGTCCCAAAGTCAAGGATGACAGGTCAACATTTTATACCAGCTCTCTGGTGTAGGGGCTGAACCGCTTACCTTGGCATCAGCACAATGGATATTTAAGAACATTCGTTCTTACCCATTCGGCCACGCTTACCTGCGGCTATGTATTCGATCTCACATTCGAAGAGATCTGGAGTGCGTGTGATATCACTAAGCACCAATGACTGTTGGGGAAAACTCCCCGTCACTATGCTGAGATTTAACCATGCCCCTCCTGAGCTTGAGGCGGGCGTAGTGTCCTCTACGCCGCGCCTCCCTTCCCCCTCCAATCCAATCCAATCCAATCCAATTTTGAGAGATGTTTCGGTCCCGTTCAACCGTCGTGTTTTCGGTCGGTTATAATTGGGGCCCTTATGGTGTATCTACATCCTTTAGCGTAGATAGGGCTGAGATTTTACTTTCTGGAGTCAGTGTTTTCTGTCTGTTGGTGAGCTTCACCTTTGGTGTCGCTTCACATGTCTGGTCAGAGTCGTATATTTGTAGAAAAAGTTAGTTGCATATCCTTTACGGACGTAGCAGTCAACCTCAGTATTTTTTTTAGGTTGTTCGTGATTGCTGGGCAAGTTTACGTTCAGTAGTTTGCCATTGATTTCTGAGCTGCTGGCTCACATATCCCGCTACCGATTCTCGCGTTTGCTCACGTGGATAAACGGAATTACGGAGAAAGTCGCTAACACCTAGGCCAGGGAGACCAGCCTGCAGGATATTAGTCCCTCTTATAACCTACTAGCTCAGTAGTTCTCAACCGGTGGGGAATCCCACCGCCAGGGGGGGGGGGGGGGGGGATTTTAGGGTTTCGGGGGGGGGGGATTTTAGGGTTTCCAGGGGGGGGGGGAGAATTAAAATTATTTCAAGATCGCATTTATACAAGAACCAGTTACGTGATATTGTTTTTCCCTCTAAATTTTACGGTTCTGTACTTCTCACCCTAATGACATTCATTTTATAACGTAAGTAGACCCGCAAATCACGTTTTATGTAGATGTCTAGACTTGTTCTAGTATGTGTTATTAAATTTAGCTTCCATTTTTATGTATACTGTGTAAGGATGGGGGGGGGGGTTATAGGGAGGACATTCAAAAGGGGGGGGGATGACGTTCTGAACATATGGTAAAGGGAGGCACGGGCCACAAAAAGTTGAGAACCACTGTACTAGCTGATGCCGGACAGTTGGACTGAAACGTTTACATCTCGCCTTGACTTGGGGACATAAATTACAAGTACCTCAGAAGTAGGAGTGGATTCTCCTGATTGCGAGGGACACTGGTAATCATCAATATCATCATCCAGTGCCATACCGGCTGTCGTGGGCGATCATGCCGCTCCACAAAATTATGATCTCCAACGGTATGGATGAAATCGTGTCTTGACTCCCTCCCATGCCATGCCACAAGACTATCAATAATCTTCTCACGGTGTCTTCCTCTATCTCTCCTTCTACAAATCTTTCCGGTTGTCACAACATGTTCGAGTTTTTGTCTTCTCATAATGTGGCCAAAACAAAACAAACACACAAACAAAAAAACGATGACTGCTTCTTTCTGATGTTTGTGATGAGTTGTCTCTGCGACTCAGCTTCCGTCGAAATGTTTAAATACACTAGTAATATGGAAATACACTAGTAATATGGAAATACACTAGTAATATGGAAATACACTAGTAATATGGAAATACACTAGTAATATGGAAAGCTAATCCCCACACAAAATTCAGTCCAGTGCTACTAGAAAGTGTGTGTATGGACTACGCTTGAGTTCAGCGCGAGTGAGGGCGCCCCCCCCCTCCCCCCACAAAAAAAAAAAAATCCTACTTGGGTTACAGAAATGCGGCTGTCATGTATAACCTGTCTGATCCTAGCGGACAAAAACTTGCGTCAACTAATGTCAAGGTTAAGGGGACAAGGGATAGGCCGATCTTATCAGAACTGCGATGCATTTGTTTAAACAGATAAGGTTAAGGACCATTGTTTCCGCGTGAGACGTAATTGGTACATGGTGCTCGTCCTGTAAATTTTAGATCAACGGTTAATATCACATATATTGTCTTTATTTGCCGGGAAATGGGCAGGTTACCATTGTTGGCCAGCGCGGATTGATGAACCTGTCGCCTCCAAATATCCTCGCTGCAGGAACAAATGTACTTCGACGCATGACCAACTAGATACCCATGGAATACCTGTATGTGTACACAATTGGCATGTGTGGCCGAGGGGTTACACCACTTTCTCCGTAATCCCGTTTATCACGCAGAGTCTCGTAGCGGGCGAGAACTGGGAGCGGTTCGTCCCCCGCTGGTGACTTGCGGGATAACTGAGCCGGCCGATCAGAAAGCAATAGCAAACTACTGAGCGTAATCTTGCCAAGAGATCAACAGACAGCTGAAAGATGCTGCTGCTGACAGCCATGTCCTGTAAAAGGATATGCGAAAACAAAAAATACACAATTCATGATAGGCGAATTAGCCATGTTGATTGGCGCCGCAGACACAGAGCAAACTACTGAACGTAAACTTGCCCAGGTTTAGTTTAGTTTAGTTTAGTTTAGTATAGTTTAGTTTAGTCGACGGATCAACATCACGGCACACGGGTGTAACCCATAAGTGCTCCGTTCTTCTCCTAACTCAAACCTGAGTCTGGAGAAACTCAGCTCAGTGCACGAACCCCGTAGCACCATCGAGGATCCTGAAATACTTTGGGTAGATTTTTAACTCGAAATTTTGCCTGGGCAGCGCCGTTAGGCTACTCGTTTTCGATTTCCAACTGCCAGGTGATGTTTTAAGTGCGCAACAATACACACGGGCGTCCGATCTCACTACTCAGAGACCAGGGAAGATTTTGTTACTAGAAGTCCACGTGAAATAAATCCCGGTCCTCACCGGGGCATGAACCCGGTACCTCCAGCACACGAGGCGGACACCATACCTCGAGACCACGCAGCCCCCTACTTGCCCAGGAATCACAAACAGCCCCCAAAAAATGCTGGGGTTGACTGCTATGTCCCGTAAAGGGTATGCGGCTAACCTTGAACCATGAAACAAAACAAACAACACGATGATCCTGGTATGGACATTTGTTTATTTGTTTTGTCGCTCGCTTGCTTTGAGCTCAAGCATAGTCCATACACACAACTTCTAGCAGTAGATGAACTGAATTTTACGTGCGGATTAGCTTTACCTATTAACAGTGTCCCTCACCATCAGGCGAATCCACTCCAACTTCAGGGGTACTTGTAATTAACATCCCCAAGTCAAGGATGAGCGGTCAACGTTTTAGTCCAACTGTCCGGTGTAGGGGTTGAACCCCTTACTTTGGCATCAGCACACCGGATGTTTGAGAACATGCGTTCTTATTCATTCGGCCATGCTGGCCTACGTATCGAGATATATCACCCTTCTGTCCAAATTGAAGCCGCATATGGCGATATATTATCCTTCGGCACTGAATCAGTTAAATTGACGGTGTTGATAGGCACTCATAGAAGGAGACGTTAGAGACATACTAGACAATAACAACTATTTTGTCAGTCCTTTGCAGAACATTGCTGTCAACCCCTTGCTGAACTTCTAAGCAAGTTTACTATCTGTAGCTTGCCGTTTTTATATGAACGAGAATCCCACATTTAAGGTCAACTGATCGGCTTGTGGAATGAACCCACCGCCCTGCCATCAGCGCACAGGAAGTGTAATTGATTCAGTGCCCCCGCAGAAGTCGGATGTGTCGGCCTCACGGCGCAAGAACGCAGCTCTGCTGTAAACAGGCACAACGCAATCACGTCCGAAAAAAAAACCGGATGAACGCAGAAGCAGAAGAAGAAGAAGAAGAAGAAGAAGAAGAAGAAGAAGAAGAAGAAGAAGAAGAAGAAGAAGATTCCGTGCTGAGAGATAATATATCGGCTTTCCGAGAAGGCTAACCCGGTCAACAAATGCCCGCAGAAGACGGATGTGTCGGCCTAAAGGCGCAAATAAAAAGGCACAACGCAATCACGTCTGAAGAAACACTCCGGATGAACGCAGAAGAAGAAGAAGATATATCGCCAAATGTGACCTCCCATGTGGACAGCGGGACGATATATCGCCATATTAGGGTCATGGTGTTATTTGTCTTATTTCGTGGCTTTTCCCACAATTTTAATGCTCAGTGAGCGGAAATATACATTATAATACTTGTTCATTTGACTGTGTGACATGTTTGGTCCAAATCTACTGTTTGCTTGGCACTGAATCAGTTAAGGATGGCCAGCCCAGATTCCAATCTGCCGCTTCCATATGGGAACTGCGTCACACCGGAAATACCACTTTCAGTGACATTCACCTTGTAATAAAAGAAGTCGTGGCGTGACAACAGGAAGTGTTTCGGGACATCCCGTTTTCGCTTTCGCTACACCTTCATCATTGAGGATATGTTGTTCAGGACATAATACATAATACTGTCACTTTCAATGTTCAACCCTTAAAGGATGTCAAGTTTTGTGCAAATTTTTACAGTTCTAGTTCTCTGAAGTCACAATTATTGGACTAGTTATAAAGAAGAAATAAATTAGAGAACTTGGTGACAACTGGCAAGATTGAGAGGAACAGAACAAATGGAAGGCAGAGAAGTAAGTATGTGAATGGATTGGCTTGTTCGAGATAAGAACACAGAGCTGATCCACGACTCGCGCGAGATGGCGAAATATGACCACCCACGCTTATCGGCATGGCACATGATGCAGTGGCGTGCAGAGGGGGGTGCGGGGGTGCGACGGCCCCGGGCATCCAGCCGGGAGGGGGAGGGCATCCAGTTAGGGAGAGGGGCAGCACAGTGCAGTCGGAGGGGAGGAGGAATGAATGAGGTAAAGAACAATTAGGGGCATCCAATCAAGGGGTTGGCCCCGGGCATCAAAGAACCTCTGCATGCCACTGACATGATGAGATGTACTAATAGTAATAGTGTTGATTTTCATACAATAGTACGATTGCCAGTCGTTCAGAAGACTATGGCAAACTACTATACGTAAACTTGCCAAGAAATCCCAAACAGCCAAAATATGCTGGCGTCGACTGCAACGTCCATTAAAGAATATACTAACTTTTTATTCATAACTATATCGACGCTATAAATAACCAGCGGAATGTGTACATTATATAATGCGGACAACAGGAAACAGTAGAAGATCACCCTCCGTGAACCGTAGATGACCCCCAAACTCTGACCTCTCGACCTTGAAGTGACGACAGACATGTTTTTCTTATGTTGTACGCGGGACATTTCATTCTTCTGGGGTTAATGTATGCTAATGTAGTTTACTTTCTACTTCCTTTTCCTATGCAAACTTCGAGATGATAAATGTTCCTTAACAGCGACGTACTTTTTGCAAAGGTAATAAAAATGCAAGACTCACACAATGCACAAAGTATAAGGCTGGCGACGCCTCACTCGGTGTCCAAGGTAAAGGACGTTTTGCTGGCTGGCACCTTGCCGTCTTGATAGACAATAGTTTGTCAAATAGAGTTATACCTTCCATATAACAAAGCCTTGGATTATTTAGAGACCATACGTTGCCCATGCAGCATAATCCCCCTCTCGGGCTGCCAAGTTTACTCCAGAGGAAAGGTAACACCAATGCATCTGGAACAAGACCAGCTGCAGAAGCTGTCGGATCAGCAAAGCAATGCTCTAACTGTCCTCCTGTCGGAGCTTACATCCTAGGCCAGTTGCTGACCAAGGCTTAGGGCCTGGTCTGACCGACCATGACATTTAGTCTCTAGGTTGCATTTCCTCGCACCATGATAAGGCTTGTACCCTACCAATTGCGCTCCTCCGCCCGAAGCCGTTGGCACTATGTGGGATGTCGGGTTTGGTGAGCGCCGCTAAAACAGAAAGCAGGTAGTACGTCTACCACCAACCAATCCTGCTGAATGTAAAAATAAGTCACAAATAGCTGGGGTTGATTGTGATGTCCTGTCAAGGACATGGAGAAAGAAAGAAAGAAAGAAAGAAAGAAAGAAAGAAAGAAAGAAAGAAAGAAAGAAAGAAAGAAAGAAAGAAAGAAAGAAAGAAAGAAAGAAAGAAAGAAGGCTTAAAGATGGTTAAAACAGTATATTTTTTTTTCAGTAACAAATGAAACTCCAAGGATCCGTTGGAGGAGAAAATGAAGGGGAACGTGAAAGCATAAACTGCTACTGAGTAAACAACCTCAAGAGAGGGACTGGAAGAGGCCTGTGTGAAAGCCCCGTGAAGAGGCGAGGCAGAGACAGTCGGCAGATTGTCCTGGCTGCGCATGGATCCATTCAGCCCATGAGTGCTATATAATAAAATGATACAAAGTAATGCAGTTTTCATCATCATCAAGTGCCATGCCAGCTGGAGTAGTCGTTCATATATCTCAACATATCTCGGTCTTTGGTGTTCTGCATTTCTCTTGGTCTGCCTCTGCCTCTTTCCCTCTGTCCTTCCAGTTCTCACGATGTTCTCTAATGCCTTTCTTCTTATCACATGCCCAAAGAAAGCTGTTTGTCTCTTCCTTATTGTTGTATATAATGTTCTAGTTTCAATAGCCTGTTTCAGGCAGTCGTCGTTAGTTACTCTGGCGGTCCAAGGAATTCGCAACATTCTTCTCAAGAACCATATCTTTGCTGCTTTCAAGTTCTTCCTAATGTGTGCATTTACATTCTAAGATTCACTGGCATACCGCAAAACACGTTCTATATAACACCTAACTACTCTCTTACATTCAATGATAGTGACTTATTGCAGAAGATACTTTTCATTTTCTGAAATGCGGCTTTTGCTTGCCCTATTCTGCTCTTAATCTCTGCTGTGCACATTCCTTCTGATATTATAAATATCCCTAGGTATTTACAATTATCCATTTGGTTAAGAATTTTCCCTTCTATTTACATTTCACATTTTGGTGTCACATTTTTCTTTGATATCGCCATTGTTATGGTTTTCTTGATTCTCAAGGACAGCCCTTTCTTTACACTCTCTGTTACTACAGTGTCCAACAATTGTTGTAGATCTGTTGCATAATTCGCCACCAATACTGTGTCATCTGCATAGCGTGTATTGTTTATATTATAACCTCCGATTAGTATTCCCGGCTTCTATTTGATCTCTCTCATTATTACTTCGCTATAGAAGGAGAAGAGATCCTGTGCAACTTTACAGAACAAAATTATGGAAAACAGGACGTTGCGGCGACTAGTCTTCATCAGTGAACAAATACACAAAACACAACATGTAAACACGGGGTAGAGGCTACGGTGATTACATGACGGCATAACAGCCGAACGAGGAGAACGGAAACAAGACACAAATGAGAACAATGAAAAGAACATGAAAAACATGGGGTGAAAGAGAGTGGTGAAACTCAATACAGTTGACCATCAATGCGGAGCCGGCACGTGATGATGACGTGGGCGGTGATTTATGCCACATAAACCAAAAAGTAACAATAAGACGATTAGATATCTACAATCTGTGACTATTGATTACATATTTAAAATCTGTTTCCACTGACGGGGAGGGCGGGAAAGGGATGAAACCCACGCAGGAAAATCCAAACCTTGCGCAGGCAAAGAGCAATCTGTTTCATTCTAAACCAGTTTAGAGCAGTTTCTCAACCGAAATAAACTCGCTGCGTGCCTGAACGGGGTCCTACCTGGATCTAGGTGTTTGCTGGCTTAGTCTGACGTCTGTACATCCCCCTCTCTGCCCACTTCATCCCTCCACCTGCTCGGTAAAATGTCAAGGCACGCATGTTAGGGGCGGGGAGAAACCGTTAGCCTGTGAGTTAAGCTGTGGCAAGTGTTAAAATGTCATTAACTCTTTAATTTCGCGAGTTTGATTTAGGATTTTTCTCAGTCTTATCAATCAATCAGGTGCCGTCTCCACAATGAATGTTGGCTGTGAAGCATGGACAATTAGCAGACAGACTGAAAAAATATCTGATTATGGAAATGTGGTTTCTGAGGAAAATACACAGAATACAATGAACAGACAGAAAAACCAATGACTAAGTCCTGCAAGAAACAAATGAAGATCGTAAACTGATTAGAGTCATTAGACGTAGACAATCAACATTTTTGGACACGTTATGAGAAGAAATAAATTGGACAACTTGGTGACAACTGGCAAGATCGAGGGGAAGAGAACAGGGGAAGACAGAGAAGTAAATGCCTGGATGGTTTGGCCACGTGTTATGGTCGAGACAAGAACACAGAGCTGATCCACGACTCGGGTGATCGTGTGAGATGACAAAACATGACCGCCCACGCTTATCGACATGTCACATGATGATGATGTACGGTCCAAATCTACGTTTTGCTTGGCACTGAATCACTTAATAACGCGCGTTCTTATCAATTCGGCCACGCCGACCCACTGTTAGGCATTTCATTGTCAACAGTCTCCAGACCAGTTCCCACAGGGAAACAGGGACACACATGTAACCCCTCCAGTTCTGTATATACGAAAAAACAACAAAATAAGTCTCGTACAACCTGCTTCTTCGACGCCGGTTATTATTGAGGTCCGTTTTTGTGTGGATTTTCATTATTCCTCCTTTCTTTCTTCTCTTTCGGGTTAGACCTAAACATACATTTTATCATCTATGTTCCTCGGGTAGGATATAGTCTTTGGGGGAACCGTATCCGATGAACACAGAGGGGAAAATATAACAATTTCTGTTAAGAAATTCCACCTGCATAAACACACATGTCGGTAATTGTACCGATCCTGGCTGTCAATTAGGTTCACGTCCGGGTCGGCGCTCGTTTAATTACACGAAGTGACAGGTTCATTACATTCTCATAGCGGGCCAGTAATTAGTTGCTTGCTTGCGGTCTTATGTGGACTTTGCCTGGTGAGTGTGGTTTTAGCTCTTGCAGCTTACATATTGATATAGAAAGTATTGGCGGAACTGGAGATAACTTATGGGATAGGTATTGGAGGGGGGGGGGGGGTGTACAGATTCGCAATTAAACATCCGGTGTACTGATGCCGAGGTTAGCGGGTGTAACCTCTACACCGGACAGTTGGACTAAAATGTTGACTTCTCCTCTTTGACTTGGGGACGTAAATGAAAAGTACCTCTGAAGTCGGAGTAGGTACGCCAGATGGCGAGGGACACTGGTAATAGGGAAATCCCCACGCAAATATCAGTCCAGTACACTAGAAGTACCAGCACGTGTATGGACTACGTTTGAGTTAAAAGCGAGCGAACGCAAACGCAAAAAAAAAAAAAAAAAAAACTACCGAATGAGACTGATCTTTTGTTGATTTGTACCTAGTGTAGAGACCTGGGATTCTCTAACAAGACAATTGTCGTCAACAACGAAAAAGAAAAATCTCCAGACTAAAGATAGTTGGTAACATTCGGAACATTAACAGACATTGGCAACTACGAGATAGCAGACATTTTGCAATAACCGGCCATGTTTATTGGAATCCCCGGGCGAATCAATTCTTGTATCACCCTAAGGCTTATACCCCAGCGAACCGTCTGTCGCCTGCGAGGTCATACTGCCTCTTGTCTGCGAGCGATAATTAGGTTCTGGCGCTGGAAACTTCCGACTCTCGTCCCATTTTCTTTCGCGTTGGGTTGTCCGTCTGATAAACTGTTTGTCGGCTAGTATGTTTTTATGTTTCTTTTCCGTTCTCACCCTTTTTGTATGTATGGGTGTGTCTGTCTGTGTATGTGTTTCTGTCTGTCTTTCTGTGTATCTATATGTCTGTGCGCGCATGCGTGCGTGCTTGTCCTGAACGTATGCACGCATACAAGCATAATAAGTCCAGTAGCACTCGCCCGCAGTAGGTATGTGAAGTGCTAGGATCGTCACATTTTTGCACCCCTGAGTGCGTAGAGGAACACAGAGGGACACAGAGGGACAGGTGGCCAGCCTTTCTTTCCCGCAGCTAACGACGAGAGCTGTCCTCAGGACCTCACCTGGTGGGGCTCGTGCCATAATCAATGTAACATCATGATCATTACACCAAAGCGCATGCTTTATACACGCATGCCCAATTTGTAACCCTTCGTAAATAAAGTTCCTTCGCTCATACGAGGGTAAAACCGTGGGCAGCTACTATCTGCGGCTGACCCAGTCACAGGGTTATTAATCTGAGCCAGGGATGGACCCTAATATAACTTCTCCTTGAGATTGAACGGGGTAGGGGTAATGGTAGAATCGAATCGCCTCGGTCTTTCTGTCGCGGCTTCTGTGTCGGTTGTTGTCTTAGAAGCGGACATAATTGTTCATACTTCTCCGCGAGCAGCGATCTCCGACAGCGTGGATCAGTTCGTGTCTTGACTCCCTTCCGTGCCACGACACAAGACTGGCAAGAATATTCTCCCGCTGTCTTCTTCTATCTCTCTTTCCACAAAACGTTCGGCTGTCACAACATGACCTCTCATACTGTGGCCAAAAAATGATGGCTGCTTCTTTCTGATGTTTGTGATAATTTGTCTTTGCTACTTGCTTCCCTCAAAATATCCAGATTGCTCATTTTGACTGGCCAGTTCATGTTCAGCATTCTTCTATAAAACCACATTTCCAAGGCTTCCGGGATTGTTTTCGTCTGTTTGCTAATTGTCCAGGGTTCTCAGCCATATGTTAAAATTGGTTCTGTGTAACACACTCTTGTTTCTAACTCTCAAGGACGAGGACTTATTGCACAAATATGTTTGCTGCCCCCCGCTTGAACATACGCATTTCTCTTGCATGCTGAGGTTAAGATATATTAGGTAAAGGTGTCGCGGTTCTATACAATCGTGGCATATTGAGGATATAGTACCAGAATATTACTTTCTTGACCAAACTCTTTTGATGGCTGATCCGCCACTTTACATCCCCGAATAATGTTCTAACTCTTAAAGGTCGGGAGGCTAGTATTAGCGGTTGATACTTCTAAGAATATTCTTGCGCAGTTGGAAATCGAAAAGGAGTAACCTAACGTCGCTGACCGGGCAAAATTCTACCCACAGTATTTCAGGATCCTCGCCGGTGCTACGGAGTTCATGCACTGAGCTGAGATTCTCCGGACTCAAGCTTGAGTTAGGAGTAGAACGGAGCACTTAATTAGGTTACACCCACGTGCCGTGATGTTGACCCTTCGACTAAACGTAAACTTCTAAGAATATCTTGGGTCATTAATTACAACAATGTTGACACAATGAAATAAATTAAAAAACGAATATGTATTGCTCTTCAAAAACTAAAACAACTGAATAAATTGTGGCATGGGACAGATAGACCTACAAAAATTAGATTTTTTTTCCCCATTGCAACATATGCATGTGAGACTTGGACGCTTACTAAACAAGCTGAACAGCGCATAAATGTATTTGAATATAAATGTTATAGACGGGTTCTAAGAATATCTTGGATACAGAAAAGAACAAATGCATCAATACTTCAAGAGCTGAATATTGAAGAAAGTTGGCTATTAAAGACGATAAAACAAAGAAAATTGAACTATTTTGGTCACTTGAAACGTCATGAAAGTTTGGAGAGAACAATCATGGAGGGGTGTATGCCTGGGAAGAGAGGAAGAGCAGCAGGTCCACGTGGCCGAATGGATAAGAACGCGTGTTCTTAAACATCCGTTGTGCTGATGTCGAGGACTAAAATATTGACCTGTCGTCCTTGACTTGGGAACGTGAATTACAAGTACCTCTTAAGTCGGGGTGGGTTCGCATGATGGCGAAGGACACTGTTAATAGGGAAAGCTAATCCCACACAAAATTCAGCCCATCACTAATATAAATAGTGTGTACGGACTACGCTTGAGTTCAAAGCGAGCGAGCGCAAAAAAAAAAAGAAGAAGAGGAAGAGGAAGGCCAAAGAGAAGATGGATGCAGGATGTGGCGGATGATCTCCAGATGGGTGTATCAGACGCGGAGCATCTTGCTTATGACCGAGAAGTTTTCCGGCAGGTTGTTATGGGAGCGAGGTTCTGCAAAGAACATGCTACTGAATGAATGAATGAGTGAATGAATGAATGAATGAATGAATGAATGAATGAATGAATGAATGAATGAATGAATGAATGAACTTCCAAGTATATCTGTGTGTACACTGACCTGTGCTGACAGGAGGATAATACCTAAAACTGGTATCAGGAAATATTTGGGAAGTAAATTCGGCCGGCGTGACATTGAACACATTACCTATACTATAGATAATAGAGTGACGGGTGAGTCTATATAAAAATAGCGCCAGCAACAAATACCCAAATGGGCATCAAAGCGAGACAAAGGGTTTTTGATTTAATTATCTTTTATCCCTTGTGCCAAGGGACAGAATGGTCTTCTTCTTCTTCTTCTGCTTCTTCTCTTCTTCTTCTTCTTCTTCTTCTTCTTCTTCTTCTTCTTCTCCTCTTCTTCTTCTTCTTCTTCTTCTTCTTTTTCTTCTTCTTCTTCTTCTTCTCCTCTTCTTCTTCTTCTTCTTCTTCTTCTTCTTCTTCTTCTTCTTCTTCTTCTTCTTCTTCTTCTTCTTCTTCTTCTTCTTCTTCTTCTTCTGCATTTATCCGGAGTGTTGTTTTGAACGTAATTGCGTTGTGCCTGTTTACAGAAGAGCTGCGATATTTGCACCCTTCGGTCGACACATTCGACTTCTTCAGGAATTTGTTGACCGGGTTACCTTCCCGGCATTCCTTGTTCGAGGAAAGTGTGTTCTACACAGTTATACACCTCAAAGTTCTGTTTGTCCGACTTCGCCATGAATGTGTGTATGGTTTGCTTCCTCGACTAGACAGATTCCAGTTTCAGATGGTTCCTGGGAACTTTGTCTGTGTGTGGCAACAGCTCCTTGACGCCTAGTGACATTCTACAGCCCTGCCCAACTTACAACAATGAACCAAACAAATATGGCAGCAACCAACTTCCTCCCACTAAAACCATTATGGGAATATCCGAATCTGAAAATAACTGCTGCTTTTATTAAAGAAATTAACGTGCAGATCTGATTGCCAACGAGGAAGAGGAAAAATTAGCCGGTTTTCTCTAGTTAAAGTCGGAGGCGGTACTTCAAATATTGATATCAAGTAGGTCAATACCAGTCAACCAAGAGAGGTGTGTGACAGGGATGTGTAATGTCTCTAGAATCTAGATCGTTTCCCCAACATCGAAAATATTATGAGAAATGTAAAAGACACCAGAAGGATCGTCATCGGGGGACATAAAATCAATAATATAAGATGTGCTGATGATAAGGTATTAACTGCAGACATTTAATAGGTTTTTTAGGCAGTTAGTGGATGCGGTTATTGATTGTACACACTGATCAGTTATTGTACACATTGATCAGTTATTGTTCATAGTGAACAACTAGGATTATAATTAAATTGTAAGAAGACAGACATTATCAGCATCTTCAAGAGCAAAGAAATATCACATCCAAATAAATGAGAATATTTTTAAACTGGTGGACTGGTACAATTATCTTGGAACATTCAAAACATCTGACAAGGGACAGCTTGTAGAGCTTAGAACAAGAATCGTCATGGCAAAGATAGAATTCACACGAAGGAAAACGTACTTTCCAATTAAAGACTGTTTATAGCAGTAAGAAAAAGAAGATTAAAGAGATACATACACCTCATTCTGTTCTAGCATGTAGAACCTGGACAATAAACAGACAAGTTGAGAAACATCTAATGGCAGTGGAAATGTGGTTTCTGTGGGAAACGTAAAAATAGGATGGATGAATCGACAAATCAGTGAAACAGTTAGTCCTTGAAGTAACAAATACAAAGTGTAAATGTGTCAGGGAAATTAAACACAGACAGTCAAGATTGTTGGGGCACGTTATAAGGAAAAATATATTTAAAAAATATATAGAAAAGTATAGAAAAAATAGAAAAATATATTTAATAACTTAGTTATAGTTAGTTGCATATCCTTTACAGGATGTCGCATTCAACATTAGCATTTTTTCTTTGCTGTTGTGACTGGGAGTCTCCATGGCGAAGTTGCCATTGGTCAAGCCGTCTGCCTCGGGCTCCGAAGGTTGTGGGTTCAAATCCGGACCGTGTCCTTCGGTTAACGAGTGCATTTATTTCGGAGACTCCTGTGGGTCGCCGCTGAAGCTACGAAGTTCGTGCTTTATGCGACGCTTTCCGCGCAGCGGAAAGAGATAGATCCATATGGGAAAACAACCCGGTGCAATGAAATCGACCTTGTCGACTTTTAAGGGACTTTAAGCTGTTGTGATCTCTTGGCAAGTTTACGTTCAGTAGTTCAGTAGTCAGTAGTTCAGTAGTTGTGGGTATGTGACATTACGAACTGCGTCCGTAACCCATTCACAGCGGAGAGCACGGATAACTTAGTGGCAACTGGCAAACTTGATGGGAAAATAAAAAGGGGAAAACAAAGTGATGGCTTGGTCACACGGCGTAATGGGGACAAGAACACAGACTTAATTCAAGATTGTTGATCGTGTGGGATGGTGAACCATGACCGCCCACTTCTATCAGCATGCGCATAATGATGACATATTTCTGAGACACCCAGTCCGCCTCACCCGATGAAGATAATGATGATGATGATAATGATGGTGGTGATAGGCGAGATAATGAAGTAACGCAACTAGGGCAATGCACTAAGCAAATAAACAGGTTATACATATGTCTATACCGAGCACCTTCTCAACTCCATCCATCAGACTGCCAGATTGCCCTTGTCAAACCAGCATCGCACTTTAGACTTGTTCATATGTTTTTATGTGATTCTGCTTGCCAAAACTTACCAAAAACTGCACAGACCTGGCAAAACTCCACACCATATAACAGAATATGTAGGTTAACTTTATTAACCAGAACGTATAATCCAGAGCTATTTATGACTTTGTTCTTCCTGTCATGACATACTTGATCGTGAACTTATTTCTAGAACATTCTTAGACTAAATTCTTCTTCGTCTTTGAGCACGTTGCCAACTGGCACGATTGATTATATATACAGTATATTTATGTAACCTTCGTGTTACGGTGCTGTTTACAAACATGTATAATCACAGAAAACCTCACTCCTTTACGCACGACTGTTTATCATCTTTTCTTTCTGGTGCTCAATACCTCTTTTTCTTGTAATGTTACAAATTATGAGATTGTATTTCATTTATTGTCATCTCATAACACACAATTGAGACGGCGATTATGCTTCTCTACATTTTGCGACCCCCAGTCGCGTTTGCTTATAACGATGTTTGAATGAGAGAATCTCCTAGGCATGGTGGTCACGTCGCCTTCCTCTTTCTCCGAAGGTTGTGGGTTCGATTCCAGACTACATCAGTTGGTTCACGAGTGCAGTTTTCGCTGAGACTGCTGGATGTCGTCGCTGGAGGTGTGGAGGTAGCCCTGCTGAAAGAGACTGAGCCATATGAGATCAAACCCAGTGCAATGAAGTCGATTCTCTTGCCTTTTTAATGTTATGATAAGTAGTTTGCCAGTGCTTTCTGAACGAGACGTCAAGGTTTAAATCCATATGACAAGTGTAGGGAATGAATCTACTATTCTGCAGTCAACACACAGGAAGTTTAAGCTCGAACGCTCTGTCACTGTCATTTACTGTCATTTACTGCCAATATAGTACCTTGCGGTGTATGGCAGGGGGGTCCTTGAGCCTGAGAACTTAAGACTGTCTGGCTAGAGCAGTCGCCGCGAACTGTGCAGGTTAGAGTTGTCTTTTGGCAACCGACAAAAAAAAACTCCACATCTTACCGATGATTCGAACCCGGGTCTTTCCGAAGGAGATTCCGGTATTCTAGCTACTCGGCCAGCACGAACTCTTTACCTTGTAATATTGAGTCATCATTGGAAAGGGAGATAACAAAAATATAGACCCAGACCTGACAGAATGCTAGAATTACGTCCACTTGCGGGGGCTATTGTGTGGGAGAGCCAGTAATTGTGGGCGGCTACAAGTAGCATGGGCCGCGAGAGAGTGGTAGCTAGGCATAGGAGAAAGGCGAGACGGACATATAATCAGATTGCTACTGGAACTATTAGTGTTGGAACTCTTCGCTGGCTGCTGAGGATAGGGACGGAGGGCTTATGGGAATGTCCCGAACGCTGTGATGTCGGTTCCTAAATCAATCAATCAATCAATCAATCAATCAGTACTGGTCGGAAAAATATGATGGGGATTTTGACCATTGTCTTAGCAGGCAAATACACTATCCTGTATGCCACCGCAGCCCTATCAGTAAATTTTTTTGCATATCCTTTTTACAGGACATCGTAGTCAACGCCAGCATTTCTGCCGCTGAGATCTCTTGGCAAGGTTTACTTTGAGTAGTTTGACATTATTTTCTGAACGACCGGCACCGATACCAACGCAAAACCAACGCAACGCGATCTGCTGCCAAATCGTGCGAAATTATGCTTCGAACGCGGGTATGCGGGATTACGAACAGTGCCCGTAAACCCTTCGCCACGGAGCCAGCCATATCAGTATTACTAATGATTAATTAGAGGTCCAGACCAATAACTGAAAGGGTGGGAGAGACAAACATGCGAATTCGTAGCAGCAGCAAGAGCTTGAAAAAGTGGACAACTAGTTTCCTCCCATCTCGACAGTTTGGTTTCATTGTCATTTCTTCTTCTTTCGTTCGCTGTTTCATGACGACATGACGACATCTGGGGGTATTATGGATGGCGAGGAGGCCAGAAGGAATCTCTCGGGGAGGCAATGTTCTGAGGTTCTTCTTCTAATGCCAATCAGACATTCAACTCAATAATAAACATGAACTTGTTTAATTAAAAAAAAAACGGTAATAATAGCAGCAGAAGAATAATAATAAGAAGAACAGTAAGAAAATGCAGAAGAACAGTAAGAAGAAGATGGAGAACAGTAAGAAAAAGAAGAAGAACATTAAGAAAGAAGAACAGTAAGAAGAATGCCGGCTCCATGGCCGAGGGGTTAGCAGCTTTCTCCGCTAACCCCGAATACTCTCGTCACGTGACGCGACGAGAATTAGCAGTGGTTCGAATTGCAAAAGTGACTTATGAGAGTATGGAGCCGGTCGCTCAGAAAGTCGTGGCGTGCTGATGAGCGTAATCTAGCCTAGGAATCAACATACAGCTGAAAGATGCTGGTGTTGACCGCAATATCCTGAAACAGGATGGAAACGCGGAAAGAAAAAAAAAAAACAGTAAGAAGAAGATGAAGAACAGTAAGAAAAAGAAGAACAGTAAGAAAAAGAAGAAGAACAGTAAGAAGAAGAAGAACAGTAAGAAGAAGATGAAGAACATTAAAAAAGAAGAACAGTAAGAAGAAGAAGAACAGTAAGAAGAAAAAGAACAGTAAGGAGAAGCGCTACAGAATATGCCAATAACTTAGCCCGACATTTCTAACAGGCCCTGGCGCGGGCGGAAGTGACCTGCTGGAAGAACAAAAGAGAATAAACAAACTTGGTAGCTACGGTCTTCCATAGACAGACCACCAGCACAACACAATTCTCAACACAATCACTGCAATAAGCTGGGAGTCGGTACATGTTTACATTTACAACAGACATCCTATTGTAATCGTAGACAATTATGGAGAAACTACAAAGAAACAGTGGATTTATATTTCAAGAGTCGAGCGCAAGCGCAGTTCGGAATGTAAAAGTAAAAGACAGAATTAATTTGAAATTGGCGAGTACTCACTCCGCATATCGTATTCTCATTCTCATCAGGCATCTGTTGTATTGTAACTTTTGCGAGCACATTCATTTAATTGAGTCATGCAGTTTTAGAATGTATTAATATTTTATAGTGTTGATTGTCTTTCACAGATGAGTTAATAAGTTGTAGAAAAAAGAAAGATCAAGATGCAAAGGATATAATTATATAACAATGAATAATGATCATCATATGATGTGACATCACATTAACACACACAAAAAGAAGTAAATTGTAAAGTAGCAAAAACGCATTTTAATGCAAGCCATAAACTTTATGATAAAGCAGAGATTTAAAAGATTCGGCGCTCTTCGGAATAACGGTCCCAAATTATTTAGTGTAAAAAGCATCCTTCTTTCGTTCAGAAGAGTGCCAGAGATCCTATCTAGCCTGTGATACCAATGGACACGTTGGTGTAGGGAACATATCTCTCGGGGCATAGAAAATGAGTAATGTTGATAAAATACCTTGAATTTCTTGGCCTGTCAACCCTAATCCTAGCCAGTACATATGTACTTTGCTAAATGATATGGTTATATTCGTGACTCACGACCTGGTTATATTCCTGACTCAGGACCTGGTTATATTCCTGATTCATGACCTGGTTATATTCCTGACTCACGACCTGGTTATATTCTTGACTCACAACCTGGTTATATTCCTGACTCATGACCTGGTTATATTCCTGACTGAGGACCTGGTTATATTCCTGACTCACGACCTGGTTATATTCCTGACTCATGACCTGGTTATATTCCTCACTCATGACCTAGTTATATTCCTGACTTAGGACCTGGTTATATTCCTGACTGAGAACCTGGTTATATTCCTAAATGATATCATGGTTATATTCCTGACTCAGGACCTGGTTATATTCCTAAATGATAACATGGTTATATTCCTGACTCAGGACCTGGTTATATTCCTAAATAATAACATGGTTATATTCCTGACTCAGGACCTGGTTATATTCCTAAATGATAACATGGTTATATTCCTGACTCAGGACCTGGTTATATTCCTAAATGATAACATGGTTATATTCCTGACTCAGGACCTGGTTATATTCCTAAATGATAACATGGTTATATTCCTGACTCAGGACCTGGTTATATTCCTAAATGATAACATGGTTATATTTCTGACTCAGGACCTGGTTATATTCCTAAATGATAACATGGTTATATTCCTGACTCAGGACCTAGTTATATTTCTGAATGATAATTTGGTTATATACCTTTTTTTTGCGCTCACTCGTTTTGAACTCAAGCTTAGTCTATATACGCAACTTCTAGAAGCACTGGACTTAATTTTGCATGTGGATTAGCTTTCCCTTTTACCAGAGTTCCTCGCCATCTAGCGAACCCACTCCGACTTCTGAGGTACTTGTAATTTACATCCCCAAGTCAAGGACAAGAAGTCAACATTTTAGTCCAACTAACTATTGTAGGGGTTGAACCCGTTACCTCGGCACCAGCACAGCATAAGTTTAAGAGCAAGTGCTCGTATCCATTCGGCCACACTGACCTCCATTGTATACACATGGAGGGGGCTGAACGAGATAGCCAAAGCTAGGACGGCTTGGGGATGCTCTAACAGGGAAGACATGAAGGAGGCTGAACGAAATAGCCAAGGCTAGGACAGCTTGGGGATGCTCCAATATGGGGAAGACATGAAGGAGGCTGAACGAAATAGCCAAGGCTAGGACAGCTTGGGGATGCTCCAATATGGGGAAGACATGGAGGTGCTGAACGAGATAGCCAAGGCTAGGACAGCTTGGGGATGCTCCAATATGGGGAAGACATGAAGGAGGCTGAACGAAATAGCCAAGGCTAGGACAGCTTGGGGATGCTCCAATATGGGGAAGACATGGAGGTGCTGAACGAGATAGCCAAGGCTAGGACAGCTTGGGGATGCTCCAATATGGGGAAGACATGGAGGGGCTGAACGAGATAGCCAAGGCTAGGACAGCTTGGGGATGCTCCAATATGGGGAAGACATGGAGGGGCTGAACGAAATAGCCAAGGCTAGGACAGCTTGGGGATGCTCCAATATGGGGAAGACATGAAGGAGGCTGAACGAAATAGCCAAGGCTAGGACAGCTTGGGGATGCTCCAATATGGGGAAGACATGGAGGTGCTGAACGAGATAGCCAAGGCTAGGACAGCTTGGGGATGCTCCAATATGGGGAAGACATGGAGGGGCTGAACGAGATAGCCAAGGCTAGGACAGCTTGGGGATGCTCTAACAGGGAAGACATGGAGGGGGCTGAATGAGATAGCCAAGGCTAGGACAGCTTGGGGAGGCTCCAATATGGGGAAGACATGGGGGGGGGGGTGTGGCTGAATGAGATAGCCAAGGACAGGAGGGCTTGGGGAAGCTCCAACAGGGGAACTCACCCAGGAGCCATGGTAATGCAGTGGCTAGCTTGCTTGCCTGTAAGTCTGCTGGTCTTGTATTCAAATCCTTTCAAGGTGGGGTTTTTGTCATGATCTAAATAAACTCCCAGTGTGGCCAATGTGATGTTGAATATATCACTCACATTTTTATTGCCTAATTGGCATTCCATGGAGATGTAGTAAATATCACGTTGACTACCTTTATCTCCCGGACTATTCCTGATGCCAGTTTTAGCCTGGGTCGACCTTGACAATGTTATAAAGCAAGTTACATTACACTGTTTTGTAAAAGCTGCGGCTCAGTACATCCCTTTCTTTGGGGTCACTCGCTCACTTTGACCTCAAGCCTAGTCCATACACATGATACCACTTCTTGTGCATAGGACTGATTTTTGCAGGTAGATTAGCCTTCCCTATTACTTGTGTCCCTTGCCATCTGACGAACCTACTCCGACTTCAAAGATACTTGTAATTTACATCCCCACGTCAAGGATGACATCCAATTTTGACAAGCTTTCTTTTTGGGTTGACTATCCCTAGCCTTTGACTGTCCGCAGTCTACCTACAAGGCAGCAGGTTTGAGTTTCTATTCATTCATTCATTCATTCAGTAGCATGTCCTTTGCAGAACCTCGCTCCCATAACAACCCTCCGGAAAACCTCTCGATCATAAGCAAGATGTCCCGCGTCTGATACACCCATCTGGAGATCATCCGCCACATCCTGCACCCATCTTCTCTTTGGCCTTCCTCTTCCTCTCTTCCCAGGCATATACCCTTCCATTATTGTTCTCTTCAAACTTTCGTGACGTTTCAAGTGACCAAAATATTTCAATTTTCTTTGTTTTATCGTCTTTAACAGCCAACCTTCTTCAATATTCAACTCTTGAAGTATGGATGCATTTGTTCTTTTCTTTACCCAAGATATTTTTAGAACTCGTCTATAACACTTATATTCAAAGGCGTTTATGCGCTGTTCAGCTTGTTTAGTAAGTGTCCATGTCTCACAGGCGTATGTTGCAATGGGAAAGATGCATGCTCTTAAAAATCTAATTTTTGTAGTTCTGTCTGTCCCACTCCATAATTTATTCAGCTGTTTTAGTCTTTGAAGAGCAATTGATAGTCACCGTTTAATTTCTTTCATTGTGTCCCCGTTGTTGGTAATCAATGACCCAAGATATTCAAAATTTTCCACCACCTCCATTTTTTCCCCATTAATGTATATTTCTTTCTCCATGGTAGTTTTATCTGTATGCATTATCTTTGTTTTTGCTATGTTAAGATATAAGTTGTGATTTTCACTATTCAATTGGGTTGAGGCTATTAGGTTTTCCATGCCATTCTGTGTTGTGGATAGTAATACTGTATCATCAGCATATCGAATCTCCGGTATGTCATGACCGCCGATATTTAGGGCATCATATAGCTCCCTGTTTATATCATCTCTTACATTTCTCATTATATTTTCAGCGTACAGGTTAAACAAATAGGGTGACAGCACGCAGCCCTGACGGACTCCTTGCTTGATGTCAAACCAATCTGATGCCTCGCCATCTATTCTAACTGCTGCTTGTTGGTCTAGATAGAGCATTTTTATGAGTGAGTTTCTATTCACCTGATCCAAATCCCGGGACTTGTCCAACATAGGACACCCTACCTGTAGCCGCACTGCCGTCAACACAGCTGTCAGTCACTGGAACACAAAAGCCCTTCTACCACTCAAGAACAGAGGGGTGTGTTGACCAAGGAATGCAGGTCAATTTAAAAAGCCTTGTGACCAGGGGGATTTAAACAAATGGCAACTGGCCTGGTAGGCTAGTGTGCCTGACCACTGCACCACGGTGGTTCCAATCCTTGGCAATGAAGGAGTTGTGTTTTAATATTATTTTGTACCCGGGAAGGTTAACCCGGTCAACAAATGCCCGCAAAAGTCGGATGTGTTGGCCGAAAGGCGCAAGTACCGCAGCTCTGCTGTAAACAGGCACAATGTAATTACGTCCAAAAAAAACACTCCGGATGAATGCTGAAGAAGAAGAAGATGTTTTATAATTTCATGTTTTTCTTTAGATCTGTTTGTGTTGTTCTGTCCCAGATGAAGATTTTTATAACCGAAACGTCGTTTGTTGTGTTCTAGAATACTTATTTTTATTTCATTATATTATATTTTTTTGGATTTTCTCTTTTTGATTTTTATTCACCATTATGGAGTCTTCTTGTTGTTGTTGTTCTCCTCTCGTTGTAAAATATGTAAACTGTGTCTATGGTTAGTATGTTTCATCTTTTCCCAGGAGCTAAACATACCTAATTGTTTGCATTTCCTATTCCAATCCCTAATTGTGATGTAATTGCAGAGGTGTGAATATTAGAAGGCATATGATACTGGTTATGATGTTATGTTAGGTTATTAATTCTGAACACTGGTATAAGCATCTGAACATATCAATCCTTCATTCCAGATTTGTGACCTGCTTGTAAACTTGGCCTTGAGAACATAATGTGGTGGTTTCCCCTTGACTTTCACACGGATGGTTTTTTGCCTCAGCATTTGACAGCAATTTCTGGCTGCCAGGACAAGTGATGCCCCGTTTTGCTCACATGTTATGTTGTCCATTTATTCTAGTGGATCGTCAGTCACCTGCATTTTCCACACTATTGTGTGTTGCTGAATCTCAAACATCAGAATGTGTAGTTGGGAGTTTCCATTCATCGAGTTGAGACCATAATGGCATTTCTCATGCTCTTTTGTGCTTTAGAGGACTTTAGACAGTGTAAACATCTAAAAACTATGACTAATACAAGCGCCCCAGAGATTTGAACTCACCTCTGCAAACATGGCCACTTTTTAGTTACGTAAGGGCTACGAGGACCTCCTGATTACAGCATTCATGGAGTTCCATCATATCTTTATTTTGACTTCTGAGCAATGGAAGCCAAAGAAAAAGAACTTGTCTCTCTAACTGACACAGTCACTTCCTGATAAACACTGTGAATGGATAAACAAAAAATGAGGAGGAGACGGTAAGCTTTGCCAGAACATGGTCGCAAGTAACAAAATGGATGTTTGCAACCAAAGCCTTCATCAGCACAGAAAAAAACAAACACACACTGATCCAACTACATGAAAATATGAAAAACAGACCTTTCTGATAAACACAGGTGTGTCACAAACATTCCCCCAGCTAAAGATATAAGCCACAGGTGTATTCTGACACTCTGGAGCCAGCCAGACTTGTTTCTCTATCACTCGGCCGAGAGAAGGCTTTCAAGATGGAAACTGATGTAGAGCTGCATGTCGGTGATTCCTTTGAAGACTTTAGTAGTCTGAAATGGGCAGTGGAAATGTTTGAGAAGTCTCAGAAGTCCAATTACTGGATAAGAGACTGTCGCACGATAGAAGCCGCCCAGAAGAAAGGCATTAAGAGACCTATGAAAGAGTCCCTGGTTTACTACAATCTCACCTGGGCATGTGTGAAAGGAGGTCGCAGTTATGATGAAAGGTAAGCTTTGCTTCCTTGCTGTTTACTCTGTTTTACTGGTTGTTAAAGTTAATTTGCAGGATGTTGCAACCAACCCCAGCATTTATTGGCTGTTTTAGTTTTTAATTTTAATTCAGTTGTTTGCTATTGCTTTCTGAATTGCTGACACCTCCTATCATCGAAATCAACACTAAGCGGTCTTTTTTCAAAATCGCCCACGGCTCATTTAGAACCAGCTGCTCAGTATGTCAAATTGTGAAACTGCATTTCACAATCACCTAAGCCACAGATGCCAGTTTACTGGTAGGTTTTGGGGAAATCACGTCACGAGGAGGCCTGCGCCTTAGTACAACAGCTTTCTTGTTGTTGTTGTTGTTGTTGTTGTTGTTGTTGTTGTTGTCCTCTTTCCTCCTTCTCCTTCTTCTTCTTGTCCTACTGCTGCTGCTTCTTTGGCTCTCAAAATCAACTTTGTTTCATGCATGAACTGTACCGTCTTCTGCGGATCTTGCAGACTTCCGTAGAGTTTGATATCTAGGGTTGTTTCATCTGACCATAGAACAGATGTTTGTGAGCGGTATTTGGTACAATGTTGTAGCATATGTTATGTAGCTCTTTCATTATGTGGGGAGTCTCCGTGGCGAAGTGGTCAAGCCGTCTGACTCAGGTTCTGACGGTTGTGGGTTCTATATCCGTGTCCTTCGGTTCATGAGTGCATTTTTTCAGAGACTCCTGAGGGTTGTCGCTGGAACTACGGAGTTCGTGCTTTGTGCGACACTTTCGGCAGTTTGCTGCGGAAAGAGGCTGAGCCATGTGGGATACAACCCCGGTGCAATGAAGTTGACCCTGTCGACTTTTTCATTATGTGTTATGTGGCACCCCAGGCAGCCAGGATTTATATTCAGGGATGCTTAATTATTGTTGTACTTAACTAAACTAAATACTGTTTTGTCTGTGCTGATTTTTTGTTTCTAGTGTGGACTTTCGAAGGGCACTATGTGTATATTTTGTTTCGTGCATGTAATTTTTTAAACAGATTTTTCATTTGCAATTTGAAAATAATTACATTTGTCAAAAGCCTGTCCAAAACGCTCCTGCTAAAAAAATAGTCTAAATGTGGAAACATCATTCGAGTTTTGAATCATTAGTAGCTAGTCTAGATATTGCAACGTCACTAGAGTTTTGAACAACTATCCAGCTAGTCTAAATGTGGAAACTAATATCATTAGAGTTTTGAATAATTTCTGGCTTGTCTAAATGTGGAAACATCACTAGAGTTTTAAATTGTTACCAGCTAGTCTAAATGTGGAAACATCACTAGAATTTTGAATAATTTACATCTAGTCTAAATGTGGGAACATCACTAGAGTTTTGAATCATTACGAGGTAGTCTAAATGTGGGAACATCACTAGAGTTTTGAGTCATTATGAGGTAGTCTAAATGTGGAAACATCACTAGAGTTTTGAATCATTACCAGCTAGTCTAATTGTGGAAACATCACTAGAGTTTTGAATTATTACAAGATAGTCTAAATGTGGAAACATCACTAGAGTTTTGAATCATTACCAGCTAGTCTAAATGTGGAAACATCACTAGGGTTTTGATCAGTTATCCTACAGAGAGGTGGCTGAGGGATCAGAATGGGGTAGCTTTCAATCTTTCGTAAGCCACAGGGTTAAAACAAAATTTCCTGTCTTGTGCTTGTGAACTCAAACGTTAGAACACTCTTAGAATATCGTGAACCAAGAAGAAGAACATTTCTGGCATCCTACAAGATCTGAACATGGATGAAAACTGGTTCATAAACTGCTTCCTGTCTCAGAAACAGAAATACTTTGGACATATTAAACATCAGTGGCTGGGAGAGAACAGAGATGGGAGACATGGTTCTTGGTAGAAGAGCTAGGGGTCACCGGTACACAGACAGACACAGGACTTACTTACTTATGTATATTTACCATATGTTTAGCCGTGATGTATAAAACGTTAGTTGCATAGCCTTTATAGGACATAGCCATCAACTCCAACATTTTTTAGCTTTTTGTGGTTCTTGGGCAAGTTTATGTTCAGTAGTTTGCTATTGCTGTCTGAACGACCAGCACTCATACCATTGTATGGAAACCAACATAAGGCAGTCTGCTTCCAAATCGCCTGCATCTGTGTTTTAACTGTGGTATACAGGATTACGAATTGTGCCCGTAACCCCTTAGCCATATGTGTAACTCTGCTTATTGTGTTTATGATTACATTTCAGTATTCGCTCACCTCGAGGCGACTGCGGCTCTTACGTCAAAGTTGCTGTGAGTAAAGATGGACAGACTCTGGTGGTGAAAGACATCTGCACTAAACACAATCACGACACATCTCAGGTTAGTCATTTATTTTCTGGTTTTAATTTGTGCAAGTTTTTGCTTTATCGATGCTCATGGAAAGATGTACACAGATGCAAAAGGGTTATATTTATGTTGTATGGACTTTTCAAAGATTTTTGATGATGTGTGAAACATCAAGACATGTTTGACATTTTTTTATGAGCATGGTTCTCATCATGTAGCAGGAATTTTGCAGAATGTCACTCTCACCACGGCGAGTAGAAAACGTCTCGATCTCCGGCCAGTTCTCCCGCCTCATGCACCCTCATATCCAAGGTGTCTGCAATGCTCTGTGTCATCTTCGTGCTGATTGACCCCTGCTATATCTTCCAGGACAACAGTGGTTCTCAGCCGGTGAGGACTTCCCCCACCAAGGGGGAAATTTTAGGGTTTCCATGGGGGGGGGGGGGGGGGGAAAGGGGGGAAGGAGAATTAAGATTATTTCCCCCAGGAATGCTAACCTGGTTAAAAAACGCACGCAAAAGTCGGTTGTGTTGGCCTAAGGGTGCATAACGAGAGACACAGCAATTACATATGAAAAAACACTCTGGATGAATGCAGCAGAAGAAGAAGAAGATTTTTTCAAGATCGCGTTAACACAAGAACTGATTACTTGATCTTGTTTTTCCCCCCATAATTTATGGTTCTGTACTTCTTGCCCTTCTGAAATTCATTTTATAAAGTAAGTAGACCCGCAAATCACGTTTCATATAGACGTCTAGACTTTTTTCTAGCATGTGTTATTAAATTTAACTTCCATTTTACGTATACTGTGTAGGGGTGGGAGGGGGGGGGGATTTATAGGGAGGAAATACAAAAGGGGGGGGGGGGGAATGACGTTCTGAAAATATGCTGAAGTTTTGCACGGGCCAAAAAAGGTTGAGAACCACTGTTCTAGGAGCTATGTCTTCCATCAATGTTCTTGATATTTTCAATGTGAACAATGAGACAGTACTTAGAAAATCAAAAAATCAAAACTATGTTTTCTAATAGTGAATTTGAATAACGAAGACACAAACAATAGACTGCACAATTTATTGCCTGGCATATTTTCACATGCAAACTACTTAGAAACATTGCATATCTTGAGGGAGTTAAGGATGGAGGACAAAATATAAATGTTCTGATGTATACAATATCACTGTTATTAACAGCCGAGTCTGAAAAAAGGAGCACACCATTCTAGAAGGAGATAGACAAGAAAGGGTTATCATTACACAATAGCCAAACTTAATGTGTGGTAGTTTCCAAGAAAGAATACATTTTAATGTCCTTCCTATATAGTTACAGGACCTCTGGATCCGAGTCTCCACAGATGGGTCAGCACAAAATGCTGTTCGAAGTGGAGGAGCGGGAGTGTACATAGAATACCCAAATAGTACTAGGGACACGGACTAGAGCTTGACTCTAGTCCGACTTTGTGAAGACACATGAAGGGTGTAGCATAGGTGGAAGCGCAAGCGCAATTGAAATATCACTACTTTTATCGTTTCTTTACTTATTCAGTCTCGGTAGAGATTTGTTCGCAGCAGACGAGCATAATCTCCGGCGGGCCTATTCTCGCCGGTCGCGAGATCCGCACAATGGAAGGATGGGAGATTTGCCCGCAATAGACAAGCAATATCTCCTGCGGTAGCTCTTGTGGGCCTATTCCCGCTGGTCACGGGGTCTGCTAAAGTCATGTGGAGAGTCTGACGATAGTGCACGCTTTACACAGAACCGGACACTTGTGATTGACAGTTGTGCGTGCCCTTATGGTCCGGGCTCGTACGAGGCCCTCACCTGTAGGACTTGGCTGAACGCCTCTAAGCCGGGTCCCTTGGGTGCCAGGGTCTGGCCATCACTTGCCACCTGCTCGTGGTGGCGGGGTCTCTGAGGTTTGACGCTGTGCCGCCAGCGTCTGCAGCCTACCTTGTGCCACACGTATTGGTTACCCATTCCTCTGGAAAACACAAGATTAGGCCGAGAGAGGGATCATGTCGTTTGGGCACCACATGTTTCTCTGAAGCTCTGCCCAGGCATTGTGATGGAATATTGGCCACATTCCAACTCACATACTTTGGTCTGTCAAGACTGCAAGGTGCCACTCACTAGGGACACGGCCAGAGTACCAACAGGAAAGTACTGCCATAACATTGATGTTTAAATTGAGGCAGTAAAGATAGCAACAAAGATGGCACACAACCTGTGGTGCTATTGACAGATGCAAAATCAATACTCAAGGCACTCCTGTCTGGGAAATTGCCAGTACTAAGGACACTACTTTCTGAACTTAGCAGTCAGCATAAGGTCACCATACAGTGGATACCACCCCACTGTGGAGTACCCGAAAACGACAGAGCTGATCGATTGGCTAAGGAAGGGGCAAAAGAGGAACAGCCTGATGCGACCGTTACATACCACCAAAAGAGAAGAATGATCAAATCAGTCAAAAAGCCACCAAAACCTGCTCTAGACGACTACTACATTATGGACAGACCAGAACAAGTCATTATTCTGTGCCTCATAACAGGACATAATAGATTACGTGACCACATGTATACAAAATTCAAGATTGGTGACTCAGCCATGTGCACATGTGGATTGGCGTCGCAGACATCAGAGCACATACTCCAAGACTGCCCAAAATACAACATATCTAGGCAAACCTTTTGGCCTAGAGAGACAACAGTGGAAGATAAACTCTATGGACCGCTGAGTGAACTAAAAAAGACAGTTAAATTCATACAAGAGACAACATTGCAGTTATAGACATATTTCAAGTGAACGAAAGAAGAAGAAGAAGATGTTACAGTTAGTGCCTTTATAGAACATTGCAATCAACCCCAGCATCTATTGGCTGTTTTCGGAGGTTGGCATGGCTGAAAGGATAAGAGCGCTCTTTCTTAAACTTCCAGTGTGCTGATGGTGAGATAGCGGGTTCAACCGCTACACCGGTCAGTTTGACTAAAGTGTTGACTTGGGGACAAGTACCTCTGAAGTCAGAGTGGGTTCACCTGACGGTGAGGGACACTGATAATAAGGAAAGCTATCCCACGCGCAAAAATCAGTCCAGCGTGGACTATGTTTGAGTTCAAGGTGAGCACACAACAACAACAACAACAAAATTGACTGTTTAGATTTACTAGGCAATATTTTGTTCAGTAGTTTGCCATTGCAACAACAAAATTGACTGTTTAGATTTACGAGGCAATATTTTGTTCAGTAGTTTGCCATTGCAACAACAAAATTGACTGTTTAGATTTACTAGGCAATATTTTGTTCAGTAGTTTGCCATGGCAACAACAAAATTGACTGTTTAGATTAACTAGGCAATATTTTGTTCAGTAGTTTGCCATTGCAACAACAAAATTGACTGTTTAGATTTACTAGGCAATATTTTGTTCAGTAGTTTGCCATTGCAACAACAAAATTGACTGTTTAGATTTACTAGGCAATATTTTGTTCAGTAGTTTGCCATTGCAACAACAAAATTGACTGTTTAGATTTACTAGGCAATATTTTGTTCAGTAGTTTGCCATTGCAACAACAAAATTGACTGTTTAGATTTACTAGGCAATATTTTGTTCAGTAGTTTGCCATTGCAACAACAAAATTGACTGTTTAGATTTACTAGGCAATATTTTGTTCAGTAGTTTGCCATTGAAACAACAAAATTGACTGTTTAGATTTACTAGGCAATATTTTGTTCAGTAGTTTGCCATTGCAACAACAAAATTGACTGTTTAGATTTACTAGGCAATATTTTGTTCAGTAGTTTGCCATTGCAACAACAAAATTGACTGTTTAGATTTACTAGGCAATATTTTGTTCAGTAGTTTGCCATTGCAACAACAAAATTGACTGTTTAGATTTACTAGGCAATATTTTGTTCAGTAGTTTGCCATTGCAACAACAAAATTGACTGTTTAGATTTACTAGGCAATATTTTGTTCAGTAGTTTGCCATTGCAACAACAAAATTGACTGTTTTAGATTTACTAGGCAATATTTTGTTCAGTAGTTTGCCATTGCAACAACAAAATTGACTGATTAGATTTACTAGACAATATTTTGTTCAGTAGTTTGCCATTGCAACAACAAAATTGACTGATTAGATTTACTAGACAATATTTTGTTCAGTAGTTTGCCATTGCAACAACAATATTGACTGTTTAGATTTACTAGGCAATATTTTGTTCAGTAGTTTGCCATTGCAACAACAAAATTGACTGTTTAGATTTACTAGGCAATATTTTGTTCAGTAGTTTGCCATTGCTATCTGATTGGCTGATGCTTATACCATTGAAGTCAACCCAAAAGACAGTCTGCTTATACAGAGTGTTTGTAAAGTCTCACTACACTTTGCATGTAGAATAACTGTTTGTTGGAGAGTATGTTTTCTGTTTGCAAGTTGGAAAACACCCTTCAACAAACAGCTGTTCTACATACAAAGTGTAGTGAGACTTTACGAACACCCTGTAGATCATCTGCAGCTGATTTATTACCCTCAACTTGAGAAGTGAGGGAAGTGTGAAATGTGTTGACTGCCCCTAGACCACAATGCCGGCCTCATATATAAGGTTAAGTTGCATGTCCTTTACAGGACATCACAATCAACCCCAGACTGGCCGGAGTATAGGGGACGATCCCACAACCTCACCATCAGAGCACTGGAAGTTTGAGGGCAAGTGCTCATATCCATTTGGCCACATTGACCTCTTTAGATTATGTGCTGAGGTGTTTGATTCTGTTCTCTCCTCAGGAGACATTTGAGCAACTCCCGAAGCAGAAACGTCTGTCGATAGATTGTATACCAAACATGAAAAGGGTGAAAAAGGAGAAGAAAGACAAGGTACAGAAGAATCCGGTGAAGAAACTCATTCAACGTAACCTTATGAAGAAAGCTGGCAAGGTCACAAGAATTAAAAAGTTTAACTGCGGTACTATCAATGGCTCAAAGAAATTTCTTACCCGCCCACGTTCTCTACAGGATTTTGTTGATAGTCTGCGACAGAGTGGAGGTATGTGCTTTTGTGTGTGACTATTTCTTGTCTGTTTCAGTATTTAGGTATGTGTTGCTGTATGTATAGTTTAACTGCTGTGACAGAGTGGAGGTATATGTTGTCTTTTGTTTATTGGCTAGATCAGAGTGAAGCTATATGTTGTTCTTTGTCTCTTGTTTATTGGCTAGATTAAAGTGAAGGTATGTGTTGTCTCTTGTTTATTGGCTAGATCAGAGTGAAGCTATATGTTGTTCTTTGTCTCTTGTTTATTGGCTAGATTAAAGTGAAGGTATGTGTTGTCTCTTGTTTATTGGCTAGATCAGAGTGAAGCTATATGTTGTTCTTTGTCTCTTGTTTATTGGCTACATCAGAGTGAAGGTATGTGTTGTTGTTCTTTGTCTCGTGTTTATTGGCTACATCAGAGTGAAGGTATGTGTTGTTGTTTTTTGTCTTTTGTTTATTGGCACATCAGAATGCAGGTATGTGTTGTATATCTCTTGTTTATTGGCTACATCAGAGTGAAGGTATGTGTTGTTGTTCTTTGTCTTGTTGTTTTCTGATGAAATCTAGTGCTGATAGTCATGTCATTTTCTTCCTATAGTACCTGCAGTGTAGAGCAGGGGGTCTTGAGCTTGAAGAATTAAGGCCAACTGGCTAGTGCAGTCACCGCGAACTGTGCAGGTTAGGATGTTATTTTTGCCCCCGAGATTTACTGAGATTCGAACCCGAGTCTCCCGAAGGAGAACCCGGGGTTCTTGGCCACTCGGCCAGTCACACCCCTAGCGCTGATAGTGACTTAAGTCAATATTCTGTATACCTGCATTATAGCACATTAGGTATATGGTGCTACACCCATATTTATGTAGACCAATCGGCACTTGATGGGTCATGTGATCAGTATCATATCGGCTACCTTTACTTCCCATGGTTTTCCTGGATCCCATTTTGGGTTGGGTTGACTTGGGAACCCAGGTAAATGGTTTTTAAACTTTGAATCTGCCAAAATGGGGATTGAACCCATGGCCAGCAGGTGAGCATATCTTTGCATTAAGGAACTCTAAGTATTTGACTTTGCTAAAGTGAGGAAATCTTTGCATTAAGTAACTCTAAATTATAAGTATTTTACGTTGCTAGAATAAGGGAAAATTGGAGGTGGTGGAAAATTTTGAATATCTTAGGTCATTGATTACCAACAAAGGTGACACAATGAAAGAAATTAAAAGACGAATATCTATTGCTCTTCAAATACTAAAACAACTGAATAAATTGTGGAGAGGGACAGATAAAACTACAAAAGTTAGATTTTTAAGAGCATACCTTTCACATTGCAACATATCCCTGTGAGACCTGGACACTTACTAAATGAACCGCACATAATGCCTTTGAATATAAATGTTATACACGGGTTCTAAGAATATCTTGGATACAGAAAAGAACAAATGCATCCATACTTCAAGAGCTGAATATTGAAGAAGGCTGGCTATTAAAAACGATAAAACAAAGAAAATCAGGTATATGCCTGAGAAGAGAGGAAGAGGAAGGCCAAAGAGAAGATGGGTGCAAGATGTGGTGGATGATCTTCAGATGGGTGTATCATGGGACATCTTGCTTATGATCGAAAGGTTTTCCGGAAGGTTGTTATAAGAGCGAGTTTCTGCAACGGACATGCTACTGAATGAATGAAGAGTGATGTCCCCTCTAGAGGATGTATTATTTTTGTGATTTGTTGCTTTATCCTGTTTTTCAATTCTTCAGGACTGTCTATCCTTAATATTCTCTACCTGTGGATTGTTTGCTTTCAGATGTTACAGTTGAGGTCATTGAAGATGAAAAGGGCATCATAAAAGGCATTTTCTGGCAAGATGGTGTTATGAAGACCAGATTTGACAGTTACCCGGAGCTGCTTATCGTTGGATCTGTGAGTGACCTAAACAGAATGAAAACCTCTGTAGTTTTCCAGGTCATCGTAGACGGCAATGGAGAGACAGAGGTGGCTTCAGTGTTCCTGACATCTGCAGATGATGCAGATACGTTTACTTCTTTGCTGAACATGTTCCGCAACCATAATACCGCATGGTTGAGAACCAGAACAATTTTAAGCAGTAAAGAGTTAAAGCATAGACACGTGTATAGATCATGTTTTCCAGATGCCAGTTTGCACATTTGTAGGATACAAGTTGTGGAAGAAATGAAGAGGGACATCACTGTGGAGAAAATGTGTGCGTCTGCCATGGAGAGAATGGGAGTTGTCTCTCTTCTTGAGAAGATGGCAGGTGCTCAGTCTGTTGATTGTTATGATTGCATATATGATGAGCTTCAGAATACGGGGCTGTCTAAAGTGATGAACTACTTTAACCAGAAGTGGCACCCGCTGAGAGAAGAATGGGTTAGTGGGTTAAAGACATCAGTTCATTTCAGTAATGAGACATTACACAGGTTAGATGCATTGTTTGATAAGGTGAAGGATGCTGTTAAAAAGTCTTCTCCATTGCCGCATTTTTGTCAAGATTTGCAGAAGGCTCTCCACGTTCTTCAGAAGGAGACAGACGCTCGTACTGCTGCTGAAATAGCAAGTAAATCTGGCCACGTATATGAACAAAATACAGTTGAACACCAATTTGCTAACTTTTTAACACCGTATGCATTTTCTGAGGTATTGTCTCAGCTTCGTCATAGTTCTAGCATAAAGATGGATACAGAAATATGTGACGTGACTAGTCCCATCAGCTTGCCCACTTCAACAGACAACGTCATGGTTTCAGCAACTTCCTGTTCCTGTCATTATTTCACTAAGAGTTGGCTCCCTTGTCAACACATTTTTGCTTTCCGACAAAAGGCAAGTCTCAGTCTGTTTTTTGAGGACATTGCTCAGCGATGGCATTTATCCACAATTAAATCTCTTTTACCCGTCCAACCAAAGTCTTTATCACAGATGCCAGTAGCTCGATTGGATGGACTACACAAAGGACCATCTCTCATGTCACAACCAGACGCACAAAATCCCCACTTTCGCTACCAGAAACCACAAGTCTCTTGGCCTCCATATGCTCAGGCACACATGAATGGACAGCTGGCAGACATGTCCCAGGCACAGAAATTTGAGTCGCTGCTGGTGTACGCACAGAGACTTGCCCAGTTGGGCAGCGATGCTCCGATGGGAAAATTTATCAGACGCAGGGAGACTCTGTCTCGTTTGGTCGAGTCTTGGGAAAGGGGAGATGACTTGGAGGATGAATCTTTGGCTTCCAATTCTTTTGTAAGTTTTTATGTTGGTGTTTATGTTTCTATTCATCATCATCATGTGTCATGCCGATAAACGTGGGTGGTCATGTCTCGCCATCTCACACGATCACCAGAGTCGTGGATCTGCTCTATGTTCTTGTCTCAACCAAACCATGTGGCTAAGCCATCCAGATATTTACTTCTCTGCCTTCCCCTAGGTTTTTCCCCTCTATCTTGCCAGTTGTCACCAAGTTCTCCAATTTATTTCTTCTCATAACATGCCTAACGAATTGTGACTGTCTACTTCTAATTTCTCTCATCGGTTTACAGTTTTCATTTGTTTCTTGTAGGACTTGGTCATTGGTTTTTCTGTCTGTCCTTGGTATTCTTTGCATTTTCCTCAGAAACCACATTTCCACAGTCATCAGATGTTTTTCAGCTTGTCTGCTCATTGTCTAAGCTTCACATCCATACAAAAGTACAGGTTCTATGCAGCACCTCAACACTCTTTTTCTCATTGCAAAGGACATCTTTTGATTGGTCAGTATGCTTTTTATCTTGCAAAAGGTTACCCTCATCATGGAGATTCTTGTTCTAATCTCTTCAAGGCATCTCCCAACAGATGTTGTGACTGTTCCATGATAATTGTACCTATTCACTTGTTTAAGAATAGTCCCATTTACTTGTATATTACATTGTGGTATTTCCCTCTTCCTAGTGACGACCATAATCTGTGTCCTTTTACAATTTAATTCTAACCCAAATTGTTCACTGTGTGCAACAACCGCATCTACTAAATGTTGCAGATTCTGCTCATTGTCTGCAATCAATACTGTATCATCCAAAACTAGGTATGCTGTTAGCAGGTTTTCTCTTTGTGTGTGTTATGCAGAGCCAGCGTCTGATTCTTTTCTCTTGATCTGCTGAAATCTAAGTTCTGCATTAGTGATTCTGTCATACCATTTTAGTTCTTCTTCATGTTTCTGATTCACACTCATCTCATCTCATCATGTTCCTCTTGTACCTTGCGGTACAAGATTCATACAACAGCACTAATTTAATGTTTAAACAAAATTACAGAATGTTGTAATCACATTCAGTCCCTGTTGGCTATTTTGTAATATTTTAGGAAATTTCATGCTCACTAGTTTGCCATTGCTTTCTGAACAAGAGGAATATAGGAAATTTTTTTAAAATTTTGTTTACCGGTATTTGCAATGAACCCACTGTTCTACCATCAGAAGAGAAAGTTTAAGTGCATTAAATTGTTCAACCATGCTAACATCCGTTAAATTGTTCAACCACGCTAACATCTGTTAAATTATTCAGCCATGCTAACATCTGTTAAATTGTTCAGCCATGCTAAAATCTGTTAAATTGTTCAACCATGCTAACATCCGTTACATTGTTCAGCCATGCTAAAATCTGTTAAATTGGTCAACCATGCTAACATCCATTACATTGTTCAGCCATGCTAACATCCATTAAATTGTTCAGCCACGCTAATGTCCGTTAAAAATGTTTGTCCTTCGCAGTACATTACAGTCTCCCTCAACCATATTGATTTACTTCGCAGTTTTACATTCAGTAGTTTCCCATTGCTTTCCGACTGAGAAGTTGGCATTGTAAAGTCAGACTGAGTGGTGTATGGAATGAACTAACTTCCCCACCACCAGCACACAGACAGTGTAAGCACAACCACATTTAACTTCTCATCCCTGTTGACCTCTGATTTAACATTAGAATTAAATTGTCTAAGTTTGGTACTACTGAATGTAAACTTTCCAAGAAATCACAAACAGCCAAATAATGCTGGGGTTGACTGTGATGTCCTGTAAAGGATATGCAACTAACTTTCTAAGTTTGGCACCAGGTTTAATTTCTTTGACTTTCACAAGTTTCCCAGTGCTATGAAATCTCCTCATCCCTTTTTGTATTCTTTATTTCAGTATCTTTGTCTGTTCCCCTATCTTTGTCTACATCGCTACCTAAATAGTTGTAATAATCATAATCTGAGAATCAAAAATGTATGAATTTCATTTTGAGGAAATAGACACGTGTGTGTGTTCCTCAGGTTCAAACTGCCCATATACATCAGGAGGATCTAGGAATCCACACTGTGGCACAGTCCATCACCAACCAAATCCAGCCATTTCCAGTTCATGGGTCAAGTTCTATGCCAGATAATCATCACATGGGTGCTTTTGTGGCCAAAGAAAGGCCTTATCATGTAAGTTATCATTTGGCTGTGAGTTGATAAATTGAGCTGTAAATTTAATATTTGTTGATAAATCAAGCTGTGATTACAGTCAGTTAAGCACCAACAAAAATAGATAAATAAAAGGGGATAGTGGCTTGGAGAAAAAACATTGGAAATATTGACTCACTTGAAGGAAAAAGCTAAAAAAAAGAGGCTGGTTATCAACCAAGATAAGACAGAATATATAATAATTTCAAGAGAAGGAACGGCTAAAAACTCTGGCCACATACAAATAGATAATATGACCATTAAAAGAACAGAAACATACAAATACCTGAGTACAATCTTCAACTGCTCCAACATAATAAGGGAGGAAATACAAGCTAGAAGCAACTCTGGAAATAAGATATACTATGCACTACAACATCTGCTAAAATCAAATGCGCTATCTCATAACACCAAGATCACAATATACAAAACACTGATTAGACCAGTCGTGCTGTATGGCTCTGAAACCTGGAGTACAACTAAAGGAGACGAAGCCTGGTTACAAACCTTTGAGAACAGTCTTAAGACGCATCTTTGGGCCCATTAGGGATACACAAAGTGGAGAGTGGAAAAGAAGAAGCAACAAAGACATTTATAATCTATTTAAGTCTCTGCTAATCACTGGTATCATGAAGGCTAATAGACTGCAATGGCTGGGGCACATAGAAAGAATGGAAGATAATAGGGAAACAAAACTCGCTTACACTCAGGAAATAAATGACCGTAGACCCCGAGGTAGACCAAGAAGATGGTGGAGAGATAAAATACATACAGACCTACAAAAACTTGGAATCAGCGACTGGCAAGAGAAGGTCAATTAGAGAGACGAATGGAGACGGCTTGTATCTGCAGCAAAGAACCTCAATGGTCCGGAATGCTGAAGAAAAATAAGAAGAAGTGGCTTGGAGGTTAAGATGTCTGTATCTGGCTCTTGTAGCCCTGGTTCAATTCCTGCTCTGGACTGTAGATTTGTTTCTTCTTCTTTTCGTTCATCCGGAGTGTTTTTTCAGATGTGATTGCGGTGTGTCTGTTAAGCGCCCTTGGGAAACCCGTAGGCCAACACATCCGACTACAGCGTGCTTTTTTGACCAGGTAGCATTCCTGGGGATTTGTTTTAATATAGGAAAAGAATGGTCTTCTCAGACAGCAGTGGAAAACCTGGAGATCCTGTATGCGCACTGCACATATTAAAAATCCCTACCATTGGAAGTAATCAATAACCAGCTGAATCTGCCAATGCTCTGGCTACATTTTAAAATGAGAAAACCTACCCACAAAAACAACATGTATAACAGCTGTTATTCTGGTACGCACACATTAGGGTCCTGGCTGGAACTACAGTTTCACAAACTGCCCTGAGATATATCGTACTTGAATTTGAATAATGAAGACACAAAAAATATATTGCACAATTTTTTGCCTGACATATTTTACTGTATCTCATCAGGGGCACACTGCAGAAAATAGTTTAACGTATAAAGAAGTAGCGTCATGAATCATTTCAACTGAAATACAAACAAATAAAACACATTGTCATCTGTTTCACTGTCACAATGTTAGTTTTAAATGAACTGTTATATCATAAACTGAGCCTGTGAGATATCAGATGGTGCATGGTGATGGAAATGACCATGTGTTCACAGGCAGCCATTGTGGACAGACATTTACTGCACAAATTGATCTGATCAGTCAAATTCCCTATTGCATGGGTTGTGGTTATTATACCTTTTTTTAAACACATAATAACAAACTATCATCTTTCAAGACGACAAGGTGCCAACTATATCGTAAAACTACCATGGAGACAGTGAACTATACGTCAATGTAGTTAAAAGGATTCATTGCGCCACTTCATTATATGTTGACCTTTCCCCCCAATCGATGGAACATACTGTAGGTATGTGCTGTGTTAGGACTGTCACATTATTAGACCTGAGTGCATGGAGGAATTGGTGGTCAGTCTTTGCCTCCCATAGCAAGTGATGAGGGCAGGCATCAAACCCTTGTTTGACTGTGCTCATGCCATTTTCAGTGAGACGTCCTGACCATTACTTCAAGGCACCCACTGTATATCTTCTTCTTCTTCAGCTTTCCGAGCCATTGAGGTTCTTTGCTGCAAATACAATCCGTCTCCATTCGTCTCTCTGGTGGACCTTCTCTTGCCAGTCGTTGATTCCAAGTGCTTGTAGGTCTGTACATATATTTATGGTAATCCATTAAGTTTTGTGCGAGTGTTTGTAGAAATCTATTAATTCATTACTGTATCTCTCTCTCGCTTGCTCTCTCTCTCTCACTCTCTCTCTCTCCCTGTGTGTGTATGTGTGGGTGGGTGATTGGTTGGTTGGTTGTTTTTTTTAAAAATAGTAATGCATTAATGTTTGCTGTATCTATGCGTCTGTGTTTATTCTCACAGATCTATCACCAACAGCCGGATCATTCTAGTCACAACATGGGCATGATGGAGCACATTCCTGCCTGGTCACATATTGTTTTGTAGTCCCACAGTGCCAGCTACGTACGTACGTACGTCTGTGGAGATGCTAACCATCTCCTTGGCATTCAATGATCATGCTAACAGCATATCGTTGTTTTATTGATCAAGAAGTGCTTGGACTGACAGCTTTGACCCAATGCCATATAATAGCTAGACAGAGTATCCATACCTGGAGAGACTCAGAAGAATGAGTAGAGAGTCTGCAGGGGGCTGAGTGGTCTCGAGGTATGGTGTCGGCCTCGAGTGCTGGAGGTCCCAGGTTGAAGCCCCGATGAGGGCCAGGATTTTATCACTTGGACTTCTAGTAACAAAATGTCCCCTGGTCTCTGGGTAGTGAGATCGGACGCCCGTGTGTATTGTTGGGCATGTAAAAAATCCCTTGGCAGTTGGAAATCGAAAAAGAGTAGCTTAACGGCGCTGCCCGGGCAACATTTGGAGTTGAAAATCTACCCAAAGTATTTTCAGGATCCTTGCCGGTGCTACGGAATTTGTGCACTGAGCTGAGATTCTGTGGAACTCAGGCTTGAGTTAGGAGTAGAATGGAGCACTTATGTGTGCACACCCGTGTGCCGTGATGTTGATCCGTCGACTAAACTACTAAACTAATCTGAACTACTAAATCAAACTAGTAGAGAGTCTGGACAAGACTCAAAACTAGGTGGAATTCTCATCAAACTCAAGTCTGAGAATGGAGGTGGAGGAGGTTACTGCAGCTTTCCGCTGGTTGGAGAACAAACTCTATATGCATGTGGTGATTGTGACTGATTCACAAAGCATGCTGGCAAAGGTGAAGACTGGTATGCTTTGTGCAGAATGGCTTACATTGATTTAAAGGTCGTGGGTTGTGAGTATTTGCTGGATCTTTTCTCCAGGACACTTTGGTGTGGTTGGAAATGAACAGGCAGACAGATTGGCTGGTGTCGCATTGTTAAGGGGTGATTTGATGCATGATAATGCAGATGTGGTGAAGGCCCCCTCTGGGAGAATGTGATTAATGCAGAAGAACAGATAGACTATCATGGTCTAGAGAGAATGCAGCAACAACGAGTAGTCAAAGGATCTTGTTGACACTCAGAGGTAAAGCAAGACGGATATATAATCAAATTACAGCAGGCACCATTAGTATTGGAACTCTTCATTGGCTGTTGAAGATGAGGACTGAGCGCTTATGGGAATGCACTGAGTGCAGTGATGTCAGTTCTTGACTTAACTCCACTCTAACCCAACTGCTACTGGAAGCCATGGTTGCATAGTGACTAGATGCTCCTCCTGCCATCCTAGTGGCCACAGGTTTCATCTGCATCGGTGCACATTCACATGTTTACAGTTGACCTCGGGTTACAGATAGACCCCCATCTAGACTTGACCCGGGGTTACAGATAGACCCCGCCTAGACTTGACCTGGGCTACCAGATAGACCCCGCCTAGACTTGACCTGGGCTACCAGATAGACCCCGCCTAGACTTGACCTGGGCTTCCATATAGACACCACCTAGAATGGACCTGGGCTACCAGATAGACCCCGCCTAGACTTGACCTGGGCTACCAGATATACCCCGCCTATACTTGACCTGGGCTTCCATATAGACACCACCTAGAATGGATCTGGGCTTCCAGATAGACCTTGCCTAGAATGGACCTGGGCTACCAGATAGACCCCGCCTAGACTTGACCTGGGCTACTAGATAGACCCCGCCTAGAATGGACCTGGGCTTCCATATAGACCCCGATTAGACTTGACCTGGGCTTCCATATAGACACCACCTAGACTTGACCTGGGCTTCCATATAGACACCACCTAGACTTGACCTGGGCTACCAGATAGACCCCGCCTAAACTTGACCTGGGCTACCAGATAGACCCTGCCCAGACTTGACCTGGGCTACCATATAGACCCCGCCTAGACTTGACCTGGGCTACCATATAGACCCTGCCTAGACTTGACCTGGGCTTCCATATAGACACCACCTAGACTTGACCTGGGCTACCAGATAGACCCCGCCTAGACTTGACCTGGGCTTCCATATAGACACCACCTAGAATGGATCTGGGCTTCCAGATAGACCCTGCCTAGAATGGATCTGGGCTTCCAGATAGACCCCGCCTAGAATGGACCTGGGCTACCAGATAGACCCCACCTAGACTTGACCTTGGCTACCAGATAGACCCCGCCTAGACTTGACCTGGGCTACCAGATAGACCCCACCTAGACTTGACCTGGGCTTCCATATAGACACCACCTAGAATGGACCTGGGTTACCAGATAGACCCTGCCTAGACTTGACCTGGGCTACCAGATAGACCCTGCCTAGACTTGACCTGGGCTACCATATAGACCCCGCCTAGACTTGACCTGGGCTTCCATATAGACACCACCTAGAATGGACCTGGGCTACCAAATAGACCCTGCCTAGACTTGACCTGGGCTACCAAATAGACCCCGCCTAGACTTGGCCTGGGCTTCCATATAGACACCACTTAGAATGGACCTGGGCTACCAGATAGACCCTGCCTAGACTTGACCTGGGCTACCGGATAGACCCCGCCTAGACTTGACCTGGGCTACCAGATAGACCCCGCCTAGACTTGACCTGGGCTACCATATAGACCCCGCCTAGACTTGACCTGGGCTTCCATATAGACACCACCTAGACTTGACCTGGGCTACCAGATAGACCCCGCCTAGACTTGACCTGGGCTTCCATATAGACACCACCTAGAATGGATCTGGGCTTCCAGATAGACCCTGCCTAGAATGGATCTGGGCTTCCAGATAGACCCCACCTAGAATGGACCTGGGCTACCAGATAGACCCCACCTAGACTTGACCTTGGCTACCAGATAGACCCTGCCTAGACTTGACCTGGGCTACCAGATAGACCCCACCTAGACTTGACCTGGGCTTCCATATAGACACCACCTAGAATGGACCTGGGGTACCAGATAGACCCTGCCTAGACTTGACCTGGGCTACCAGATAGACCCCGCCTAGACTTGACCTGGGCTACCATATAGACCCCGCCTAGACTTGACCTGGGCTTCCATATAGACACCACCTAGAATGGACCTGGGCTACCAGATAGACCCCGCCTAGACTTGACCTGGGCTACCAGATAGACCCCGCCTAGACTTGACCTGGGCTACCAGATAGACCCCGCCTAGACTTGACCTGGGCTACCAGATAGACCCCACCTAGACTTAACTTGGGCTTCCATATAGACACTACCTAGAATAGGTACCGGGAATTGTCTTGGGAAGTCAAGGAGGCTGGAATAACACAGACCACATCAGCCACCCAGTGCCAGTGCAAGTATGGGTCCCGCACCATATGCCCAGTGTAAACAGTCCTTTCCTGTTTAACTTAGCATGGGAACCATCGGCATGGGAACTGTTAGTATGGGAATGGTCGGCATGGGAACTATCAGCATAGGAATTGTCAGCATGGGAACTTTCGGCATGAGAACTATCAGCGTGGGAACTATCGGCGTGGGAACTATCGGCATGGGAACTCTTGTGACTTTTGAGCTAGAGGCCAGAGCATGTGTGGGGATGTTCTGGTGTTGATGTTGATTAACAACAGACACGTTGCAGAAGACATTTGACAATATGAAGAGACGTGTACAGTCATGTCTTGAAGCCCATGGTGGACATTTCCAACAACTGTTATAATGAATACTTCAGTGGTACTTTCCAGCTTCTCCAAAACAGCGTTAGACCTTAGCAGTGACTATTGTAACTAATTTAATGAATTTCTTAGCACATGTTTTGATGACATCATGTACTTCATTTTTCAAATTTGTACTACATACAAAGTGTAGTGAGGCTTTAAAAACACCCGGTTGAAGCATTCCTGAATCCAGTTAATCATCCTCTCCAACTATTTATCCATCCATCAATATGCATACACTATATAGAAGTACAGAAAGTATGAAATTCTCATCTTATTTCTGTAAACCTCAAGTTAGAAGAGAAAGAAGTAAACACACTTTGCAATGACACTGCATCCTATGGTTGAAGAAGAAAGACAAAGTAATAATGTACTGTGTCTAAATACCCCGGTGTAAAAGAGGACACAATAAAATAATCAATACTGTACATTGATTCTGTCTCCGTGGCCAAAAGGATTGCGAACGCGGTTCGTGAGCCGCTTACCAGGTTTTCGAAACGCAGCCACGACCGATTTGTGCAGCAGACCATGTCGTGTTGTGTTATAACGTGTTGGTATGTGAGCCAGTCATTCAGAAAGCAATGGCAAACTACTGAACGTAAAATATGCCTAGTACATCAACAGCAGCTGAAAAATGCTGGTGTTGACTGCAACGTCCTGCAAGGGATATGCAACATTTAAAAAAAAAAACAGTGATTCTACATCCTAGGGTAGAAGAGGAAAGACTACAGTGCCTCTGCACCCAAACATAAAAGAGGAAAGACTATGAATAGAACTATTAATTAAGTGTTAATTACGTTACCTCAAGCTTTAAATTAAAAAAAATATGAATGTAATAAAATGTTTGTTATTTTCTTTATGATTTATAGTTATTTGTTTTGTGACCTCTGATACCAACATTTCTCCATGCCATGAGGTCATACTGTCCAGCACCATTTTTCTTGGTCTGCCTCTGCCTCTCCTCCCTTCTAGCTTTCCTGTTGTGACGACTTCCTCCAGCATTCCCCTTCTCATAACATCTTCTTCTTCTTCTTCTTCTTCTTCAGCGTTCCGAGCCATTGAGGTTCTTTGCTGCAAATACAATCTGTCTCCATTCGTCTCTCTGGTTGACCTTCTCTTGCCAGTCGTTGATTCCAAGTGCTTGTAGGTCTGTATATATATATTATCTCTCCACCGCCTTCTTGGTCTACCTCGGGGTCTACGGTCATTTATTTCCTGAGTGTAAGCGAGTTTTGTTTCCCTATTTCCCTATTGTTTCCCTTCTCATAACATGCTTACAGAATATGGATTGTCAATCACTGAACTGAAATATCGGAGTTAACATAACTCTGGCTTTGATAATGAAGGAGTTATACAAACTCTTTCAATGGAGGAGTTAACACAACTCTAGCAATGACAGAGTTAACTTAAAAGCTTTGGCAGTTATGGATTTAACATAAAAACTTTGGCAATGAAGAAGTTAACATAAAATCTCTGGCAGTCAGGGAGTTAACATAAAATCTCTGGCAGTCAGGGAGTTAACATAAAATCTCTGGCAGTCAGGGAGTTAACATAAAATCTCTGGCAATCAAGGAGTTAACATACAAATTCTGGCAATCAAGTTAACATACAGACTCTGGCAATCAAGGAGTTAACATAAAAACTCTGGCAATTAAGAAGTTAACATAAAATCTCTGGCAATCAAGGAGTTAACATAACTCTGGCAAAGGATTTAACATAAGTATGGCAATGAATGCTTTTAACAACTCTGGCAGGGAAGGAGTTAACAACTCTTGACAGTATAATATTTGCGTGTAACCAGGTTATGGGTTGAGTCAAGAACTGACATCACAGCGCTTGGGACATTACCATACAGGCTCCGTCCTCATCTGCAACAGCCAGCGAAGAGTCCCACTACTAATGGTAGCAGTCTGATTATGTGTCTGTCAGGCCTTTCCTCGGAGTCCTGTGTGTCCGTCAGATCCTCTGGTCACTTCCTGCAGCACCATTCTCTACAAGCTGTGATTATCTAACTTTTTTTTCTGCACTTTACACAAGATCTCATTGCGCCCCGACCACATCTGTCTTATCAGGCACCAATACCCCGCCCAGAAGTGCAAACCCAGCCAATCTGTCCGCCTGCTCGTTTCCCCACCACACCAGCATATCCCGGGGCAAAAATCCAACAGATGCTCTGTATTTTTGATTGTTGAATGGAAGCCTGTCACTCTACCCGAAGCATGCCTGTCTTCACCTTTCTCATCATCCTTTGTGAGTCCGTAACAATCACGACATGCGTGTGCTGTTTGTCCTCCAGCCAGCGGAACGCCCCCGTGACTTCCATTCTCAGACTAGATGTGTGGTATCATATACCAGGCTCTCCTGCACCAAACACCGTCCACCAACTTTTGCTATCAATCCTCAGGCACTTCTTTCACCTATTAGCACAGAGCCAGGTTTTGATTCACCACAGCACACATGTGCTGTTCTGGGATTGGACCTTGGTTGTTTACATTTTCAGCACAAGGTTCAGGAGATCCTCCTCCAGGAACATCAAGCATCATTTGCCCACATTGTCAAAGAACATTCTGAGCCAAAATAGGCCTTGTCAACCATCTTAGAACTCACGGCTCCAAAATTTCAAGCTCCGCTGAATGAAATGAATGGTCATCGTGATTTTTGATGGACAGACACCACAGGTTTAGGCATTTCCTTGTCAACAAGTTACAACCCAAGGCCCTGAGTGAAAGACGATGTTTTTGATGTCTTGAATGAAAGAACAAATCCCCTTTCCTAATAGTATTCCATATTACCAGTGTCCCTTACCATCAGGCGAACGAACCCACTCCAACTTCTGAGGTACTTGTAATTTATTTATTGAAGTCAACAATTTTTAACCACCTACCCCGTATCAACACACGGATGTTTAAGAACAGGAGCTTTTTTCCATTCGGCCATGCTGACCTCCATACAAGGAAAATAAGTATTCATCATCATCATGTGCCATGCCGGTAAGCGTGGGCGGTCATGTTTCGCCATCTCGCATGATCACCCGAGTCATGGATCAGCTCTGCGTTATTACATCGACCATACTACACGGACGAATCGAATTCATAACCTTCGAAGCGCGATGCAGGCGGTGTAACACTTCGCCATGGAGACTTCGTGTTCGTGCTGGAGTTTGAGGTCACATGCTGACAGATCATGGTCATGATGGAGTGTGAGGTCACGTGCCCACAGATCATGGTCGTGCTGGAGTATGAGGTCACGTGGCCACAGGTCATGGTCGTGCTGGAGTGTGAGGTCATGTGGCCACAGATCTTGTTCATGCTGGAGTGTGAGGTCATGTGGCCACAGATCTTGTTCATGCTGGAGTGTGAGGTCATGTAGCCACAGGTCATGTTCATGCTGGAGTGTGAGGTCATGTGGCCACAGGTCATGTTCATGCTGGAGTGTGAGGTCATGTGGCCACAGGTCATGTTCATGCTGGAGTGTGAGGTCATGTGGCCACAGATCTTGTTCATGCTAGAGTGTGAGGTCATGTGGCCACAGATCTTGTTCATGCTGGAGTGTGAGGTCATGTGGCCACAGGTCATGTTCATGCTGGAGTGTGAGGTCACGTGCCCACAGATCATGTTCATGCTGGAGTGTGAGGTCACGTGGCCACATGTCTTGGTCGTGCTGGAGTGTGAGGTCATGTGGCCACAGGTCTTGGTCGTGCTGGAGTGTGAGGTCATGTGGCCACAGATCATGTTCATGCTGGAGTGTGAGGTCACGTGGCCACAGGTCATGGTCGTGCTGGAGTGTGAGGTCATGTGGCCACAGGTCTTGGTCATGCTGGAGTGTGAGGTCATGTGGCCACAGATCATGTTCATGCTGGAGTGTGAGGTCACGTGGCCACAGGTCATGGTCGTGCTGGAGTGTGAGGTCATGTGGCCACAGATCTTGGTCATGCTGGAGTGTGAGGTCACATGGCCACAGGTCTTGGTCGTGCTGGAGTGTGAGGTCATGTGGCCACAGGTCTTGGTCGTGCTGGAGTGAGGTCACGTGGCCACAGGTCATGGTCGTGCTGGAGTGAGGTCATGTGGCCACAGGTCTTGGTCATGCTGGAGTGTGAGGTCATGTGGCCACAGATCATGTTCATGCTGGAGTGTGAGGTCACGTGGCCACAGGTCATGGTCGTGCTGGAGTGTGAGGTCATGTGGCCACAGATCATGGTCATGCTGGAGTGTGAGGTCATGTGGCCACAGGTCGTGCTGGAGTGTGAGGTCACTTGCTGGAGTGTGTGGTCACGTGGCCACAGATCATGGTCGTGCTGCAGTGTGAGGTCACGTGGCCACAGATCATGGTCGTGCTGCAGTGTGAGGTAAACGTGCTGCAGTGTGAGGTAAACGTGCTGCAGTGTGAGGTAAACGTGCTGCAGTGTGAGGTCATGTTCTTCTTCTTCTTTCGTTCGCTTGAAATATGTCTATAACTGCAATGCTGTCTGTTGTATGAATTGAGCTGTCTTTTTCAATTCACACAGTGGTCCATAGAGTTTATCTTCCACTGTCGTCTCTCTAGGCCAGAAGGTTTTCCTAGATATGTTATATTTTGGGCAGTCTTGGAGTATGTCCTCTGCTGTCTGCGACACCAATAAACATGTGCACATGGCTGTTTCACCAATCTCGAATTTTGTATACATGTGGTTGCGTAATCTATTGTGCCCTGTTCTGAGGCGCAGAATAATGACTTGTTCTGGTCTGGTGGCTTTATGACTTATTTGATCATTCTTTTCTTTTGGTGGTATGTAACGGGCATATCAGGCTGTTCTTCTTTGGCTCCTTCCTTAGCCAATTGATCAGCTCTGTCGTTTCCGGGTACTGCACAGTGGGATGGTATCCACTGTATGGTGACCTTATGCTGACTGCTAAGTTCAGAAAGTAGTGTCCTTAGTACTGGCAATTTTCCAGACAGGAGCGCCTCAAGTACTGATTTTGCATCTGTCAATAGCACCACAGGTTGTGTACCATTGCTGGTATTTAGTAATTTCTCTGTTTGCTATCTTGATTGCCTCAATTTCAGCATCGTAGTTATGGCAGTACTTTCCTGTCGGTACTCTAGCTGTGTCCCTAGTATTATTTGGGTATTCTATGTACACTCCCGCTCCTCCATTTCGAACAGCATTTTGTGCTGACCCATCTGTGTAGACTCGGATCCAGAGGTCCTGTGGGTACTCTTCATTAAGGAAGCTGAGAGTGGCTGTTCTGCGCTGCACACTGTTCTGTTCTTCCTTGTCAAATATTCTTCTCACTTTTGTCTGGATTTGTAATGATGGTCTATGCTCATCTTTCCATGGAGTTCGCACTGGAATAGTTGTTAGGGGGATACCAACTGTGGGCAGATCGGTGGTTTCTCTGCAGAGTCGTTTGGCCTGGTGGATAAAATTACTTCTTTTCAACCGCCCCATAGCTAGGTTTTCAAATCTGTTCTTCATAGGGTGACCTGGCAAGCTGAGGAACTGTTCTGCTTGTATTAGCGTTTTCGTATCTCTGCGCTCACTCAGTGCTTGTGTCCTCCCCATCTTCTCCATTTCCACTATAGGGGTTGATCTCATCCCTCCTGTGGTGACTATAAGTGCTTGATTTTGCACTTTGTCCAGCTCTTGTAGTGTGGTTTTTTATGCCAAACACCACGCAGTTGACCCGTATTCCAGGTGTGGTCGTATGCTCTGTTGATAAACCTTGCTAAGTATTTTCCCCACTGACTCCCCATGTGGTTCCACTTAGCTTTCTCAGGATGGCTATTTTCCTTCTGGCTTTTGCTAGTGCTAGTGCTTTGTTGATGTGCTTTCTCCATTTCAACCTGCCATCAAATGTTACTCCAAGGTATGTTGGTTCTTTATCTTCTCTTAGGGGTGTTCCATTTATCTGGACGGTCCCTGCCTGTTGTTTTGGAGAGAGGGTAAATAGAGTGGTGCTGCACTTGTCAGTGTTTATGCTGACACACCATCTATTTGCCCATGCAACAAATGTATCTACAGCTCTTTGTAGCAGTCTGGTGGCCACTGATGCATGTTCATTTATGCTCCATAGAACCAGGTCATCGGCGTACATTGCCGCTTTAATTCCATGCGGTAGATTAGCAACGAGATCATTGATGAAGATTAGAAAAAGTGTGGGGGACAAGACTCCGCCCAGGGGAACACCGTGACGCAATAGTACTTTCTTGCTCTTGAGTCCGTCTATCTGTACTCGGGCTCTTCTGTTGTGCAAGTATGCTTTCACCCATTTGTACATTCTTCCATTGACTTTGCAGTTTCTCAGTTTCTTCATCAGACCTTCTTTCCAGACTTTGTCAAAGGCTTTCTTCAAATCTATCCATGCCGCAAGCACCAGCTTCTTCTCTTGGAATGCATCCTCAATTTCTTGAGAGAGGTAGGTTGTCTGATCTTCCGTAGAGTAGCACTGCCTAAAGCCAGCCTGCTGTGGCACAAGAATGTTTTTACTTTCAATGTATCACTGCAGTCTGTGATTGATGATGCGCTCGTGTTTTGCAGAGACAGCTGGTGAGGCTAATTGGTCTGTAGCTAGAGGCAATGGAACTATCTTTCCCTGATTTTAGGAGGGGTATCATGATTGCTTCTCTCCAGGCTTGTGGAACACTGCCTAAGGTCCAACTGTTATTGAAGATCTGCAACAGCTTTGCTTTGGCCTCTGTTCCTAGGTTCCTGATAATTTCATTGGAGATACCATCAGCTCCTGGTGACTTTCTCATTTTCAGTTTTGATATGGCTAGCTCCAGTTCGTTGATTGTGATGGGTGCCTCCAGAACCTCATGTACTATTTCCTTCTGTCCTGTATGTTGCCGTTTCTCTCGAATCTCTTGTTGTTTCTCTGGACTAATTTTGATATTGTTATCTTGTGCGAATGAGTCTGCAAAATGGTCAGCTGCTTGCTTTCTTGTTAGGATGTTTCCATCTTTATGTAGTGCAATTTTTGAGTTTCTCCCTGTGCCCTCATCGTTAAGTTGTTTTATTAGCTTCCACAATTTCCTTGTGTCTCTTTCAAAGTTCAGAGACTCTGTTTTTTCCTGCCAGCTTTTCCGTCTAGCCTGCAGCTTGGCCCTTTGAAATTTGACTTTTGCGTGCTGGAATTTATTGTGGTGCTCTTGGCTGGGTGTGGCCTCTGCTTGCTTTCTACACACTTCCACATCATTATGCAACTGTTCCAGTTCACTACCCCAGTAGGGTTTATATTGTTTACGGGCTTCTCTTGGTACTGTTTCTCGCGCTGCCTGCAGTATGCATTCCCCAAACTCTTCAAGTACTTTATTTATGTCTTTCTCAGTGTTCAGGTTTCTAACCAGTATGCTGGTGCGATTCTTGTACATTGCCCAGTCTGCTTTCTTGTAGTTCCGCCTCGAGAGGGTGCTGCTTTCACTTATAAGCTCATTTTCTACAGTTAGAAAGACTGGCCGATGGTCACTGCCACCAAGTTGTTTCCCAACAATTCGTGTAATGTTCCACTCCAGGTCTGGTGAATGAAAAGCCAGGCCAGGTGTAGTTGTAGTGTGCCATGATCTCGAGTAGAAAGTATGTGGGTCGGACGGCTTGTTAACCAGTATGAATCTATTCTCATCATGCCAGTCTTCCAGTCTCTCTCCTCTCTGGTCCATGTGATCATGGCCCCAACTCTGTGAGTGGCTGTTGAAATCGCCACACACAATCATTTTTTCTGTTAATGGTAGTGCGTCCAGTGCCCGTGGGCGGCCACTTGGACAGTAGTAATTGATCACATGTAGGTCTGTATAGCCTGTCTTAAGTTTAAGTGTCTGATACTCAGCCCCTTCCATGTAGACTTCGATTTGGGAAGCAGTGATGTTATTTTTTACAAGGGTAAGTATCCCACCTTTTCGCCTGTCCTTTCGGTCAGATCGGTAACACCGGTGTTTCTTGCAAGCAACATATGCTTACTTTTTCTTAGTCCAGGATGTTTTCTAATTCTATTTTTGTTGTTGTTGCTGACTCCCTCCGCATTCCAGTGCATTATTTTAAGTCTTTGTTTAGTATGGCCAGCCGTTCTATTCTCATGTCCCCTGGCTCCACAGGACATCTGAGAAGGACCTCCAGTAGTTGGGGTTAGACCCTTTCGAGACTTAGGGCCCGGCACTGCACCTGCCTGGAGGTCCAATGCAGGGCGAGCACCATAACATTTAGCAGTAGTCGACATATTCCATTTTGCGTAATTGCGTGGCGTCCTGATTTCTGTGGTGCGGCTCCTGTCTGGTTGCCTCCGTCTTCAGCACCTTTCCTTTGCTAGAGCAGACTGTGGTCTCACTCGAGTTTAGATGTGTACACACGCACACACGTGTCTGCACATGCATGTATGTGTATACACATCTAGAGCACACTGGTTATTTTTCGGCGCCAGAAACTCGCCGTCGCCCCTTCTCCTGTTAGTAGAAACAGTTCCGCCACGTGAAGGCCAGGAGTTGGACTTTTGCTGCATAGGTTATGTATTCACGAGCCATTGGGATATTTAAGCATTGTTGGGCGCTCACCCCAACACTGCGCCCCGGCTACATACAGCAACATTTGGAACCTGAGGTCACGTGACCACAGATTGTGGTCGTGCTGGAGTGTGAGGTCATGTTCCCACAGATCGTGCTGGAGTGTGATGTCACGTGCTGTAGTGAGGTCACGTGCCTACAGATCGTGCTTGAGTGTGTCGCATAGTAACTGATGAAGCAACCTATTCAGACGGAATAGCCATATCTGGAAAGACTGTCCCAGAAAGGAGTGAGTCTGTCTGAACGATATTCAAAGCTTAGCGGAAAAACCCAGACTTTTATCACATTGCTACTAAAAATACTAAAATAATTAAATTGAGAACTTTAGTGGCCTTTGAGGAGGGGGCGGAGCAGGTGTGGAAATGTCTCGAGTGCAGTCATGTTGATTTTTAAATTCAATATAACTAATTCAAGATGCTCGAATTAGGATTCAACTGTGGGTCTAGTACTAGTAGTATAGAGGGACGTAAGATAGTACCAAGTGGTATTTACAACCTGTGTATCAGTGGAACGATTGGCATCTACACCTTGTGACAGTGAGAGACAGTGCATTTATGGGTTTTCCTGGAATGTAATGATATCGATTGAGTTGAGTTGAGTTAAGAACTGACATCATTGCACACATGACATTCCATACGCGCTCCGTCCCCTCGTTCAATAGTCAGTGAAGAGTCACACTACTAATTGTTCCCACCGATATCTGACTGAAAGTTCTCCTGGTCTTCCCTCTGTTTTGACGTTCTACCAGAACCCCTGCCAATCCCCCGCAATCTCATCCTTTCCACATACGGGTTCTCAGTCTGGTTCCACAGGCGCACGACCATTTCTCCCTTGTCCATAGGTAATCTACTACCAAGAGGTGCATTCCCTGCCAGCTTATCAGCCTGTTAATTTCCCCCGCACTCCCGCATGACCAGGGCAAAGAATCCACACTGTTCTCACAATCTGTGAACTCTGAAGCAAGGGTAGCCATTCCACACGAAACATTCCTTTTTCCAGCTCACTAAGCATACTCTGTGAGTCCGTAAAGAATATGTGTTGCAGAGGTCTCCCCCAACCATCGGAAGGCTGCTGTTACCTCCATTCTCATGCTGGAGATCGTAGTCTCATATACCAGACTCTCCTTTTTCAAGACTCGTCCATTAGCCTTCACAATGAAACCCCAACCACTCCGTCTGCTTCTCACCACTGACCCATCAGTATAGATCACTATGTCACCTTGATGTGTATTAGAGTATTACTTTGTATCAGTTGTTGCACTTCAAACTTTGTGCGGCCCGCTGCCCATTCTCTGCACTCACGACCCAGTATTACTAACACATTGTGCTAGTCCGTCATGTATTCGGGTACTTCACCCCACTCCCTGGATAACCGGATTGTGAAGGCTGATGTCCCGTGTATTATATTGTAAGATATCGATCAATCAATCAATCAATCAATATTCCCGCCTCTGCATCTCCATGGTGCCAATGCCAAACAAACATGTCGTAATATTAAACGGCATAACTGGACTGCTGAGTTCAAACAACTTTTACTTAATCTTAATTTCCATACTTTTAAATTATTTATGAATATGTAATGGAATATAACTAAAACTGGTTAATATAATGGTTGTGTATAACGTTACATGGCGATGTCGCTGTGTGATAGACCTATTTGTGGACATACCATTTGTTGAAAGATGGCGGTGTTGGAGATTGTAAACACAGTCAGGGGTGTCTGACCACTGGTTTCTCTTATCGCTCAACGAATGATGCCATCGGATCACGTACGTTTTATAATCTCAGACGAATCAATTGAGTAAATAGTCTTTGCAAGTCTTGATAATGTGTCGTAAGATGTTTCAGTAAACGTAATCGGTTTGCAATCAAGGCAAGTTTGTATGGGAAAAACTTGAACCGGCGGGTGTAACCAGGTAGAAAGAAGAAGGAGTATGTTTGGTGTATGGACTAAACAACATAACGAAACACTCAGCGAAATTTATGAGTAAGAAAGAGCACCAGTGGATTTGTCTGCTGTGAAGTTATTTTTAATAAATCTCATAGCAGGAACCCTGTGTTAGTCGTTCTAGTTAATTGTGGTTCCAACTTTACAGCAAAAGGTCGCCCCCATTATTATATTATACTCCGTTCCTGTACCAGTGATTATCACACAAAATGCTCCTCACTGCCTCACGTGAAAAGTGGAACAGACAGGAGTCTTGACAAACCAACAGCCCACACAGGCATTAAGGCCTTTGCCAGAATGCCAACGCAACAGTCTGCCACAAAAATTACAGTTCATCGACGATGGAAGCAGTAGTCACTAGAAATACAGCAGTTTCACACACATTACTGCATAAGGCAAAACTAGTTAGTTCAGCAACTGGCCACCGCCATTTTCTGAACATGCAGTTTACAAAACAAACAATTGCGGATAGATGTAATAGCACTCCACATGAAATCCACAGCTCAGTGTCGCTCCAAGCACTCAACTCAGTAGTTGGGCTACGAAACCATGTACTACCAGTCCAGCATAAGGAAAATGTGTAAGCAAGCTGTAGCCAGAAGCAAAAACACTCCCAAGGCCTTAACAGCTCAACCACCTATCCGCCATATTGGACCGAAAGTTGACCGGAGGTAGAAAGAAGGAGTATGCTTGATATATGAAGTAAACAACACAATGAAACACTCAGCAAAATTTGTGAGGAAAAAAGAACACCAAGTCTGAGTGCACAGAGGAATTGGTGGTCAGTCTTTCCCTACTGACCTACTGTAGTGAGTGGTGACCTACTGTAGCAAGTGGTGACCTACTGTAGTGAGTGGTGACCTACTGTAGTGAGTGGTGACCTACTGTAGTGAGTGGTGACCTAATGTAGCGAGTGGTGACCTACTGTAGCAAGTGGCAACCTACTGTAGTGAGTGGTGACCTACTGTAGTGAGTGGTGACCTAATGTAACGAGTGGTGATCTACTGTAGCAAGTGGCAACCTACTGTAGTGAGTGGTGACCTACTGTAGTGAGTGGTGACCTAATGTAGCGAGTGGTGATCTACTGTAGCAAGTGGCAACCTACTGTAGTGAGTGGTGACCTACTGTAGTGAGTGGTGACCTACTGTAGTGAGTGGTGACCTACTGTAGTGAGTGGCAACCTACTGTAGTGAGTGGTGACCTACTGTAGCAAGTGGCAACCTACTGTAGTGAGTGGTGACCTAATGTAGCGAGTGGTGATCTACTGTAGCAAGTGGCAACCTACTGTAGTGAGTGGTGACCTACTGTAGTGAGTGGTGACCTAATGTAGTGAGTGGTGATCTACTGTAGCAAGTGGCAACCTACTGTAGTGAGTGGTGACCTACTGTAGTGAGTGGTGACCTACTGTAGTGAGTGGTGACCTAATGTAGCGAGTGGTGACCTACTGTAGCAAGTGGCAACCTACTGTAGTGAGTGGTGACCTACTGTAGTGAGTGGTGACCTAATGTAGCGAGTGGTGACCTACTGTAGCAAGTGGCAACCTACTGTAGTGAGTGGTGACCTACTGTAGTGAGTGGTGACCTAATGTAACGAGTGGTGATCTACTGTAGCAAGTGGCAACCTACTGTAGTGAGTGGTGACCTACTGTAGTGAGTGGTGACCTAATGTAGCAAGTGGTGATCTACTGTAGCAAGTGGCAACCTACTGTAGTGAGTGGTGACCTACTGTAGTGAGTGGTGACCTACTTTAGTGAGTGGTGACCTACTGTAGTGAGTGGCAACCTACTGTAGTGAGTGGTGACCTACTGTAGCAAGTGGCAACCTACTGTAGTGAGTGGTGACCTAATGTAGTGAGTGGTGATCTACTGTAGCAAGTGGCAACCTACTGTAGTGAGTGGTGACATACTGTAGTGAGTGGTGACCTAATGTAGCGAATGGTGATCTACTGTAGTGAGTGGCAACCTACTGTAGTGACTGGTGACCTACTGTAGTGAGTGGTGACCTACTGTAGCAAGTGGTGATCTACTGTAGTGAGTGGTGATCTACTGTAGTGAGTGGTGATCTACTGTAGTGAGTGGTGATCTACTGTAGTGAGTGGTGATCTACTGTAGTGAGTGGTGACCTACTGTAGTGAGTGGCAACCTACTGTAGTGAGTGGTGACCTACTGTAGTGAGTGGTGACCTACTGTAGCAAGTGGCAACCTACTGTAGTGAGTGGCGACCTACTGTAGTGAGTGGTGACCTACTGTAGCGAATGGTGACCTACTGTAGTGAGTGGCAACCTACTGTAGTGAGTGGCAACCTACTGTAGTGAGTGGCAACCTACTGTAGCGAGTGGTGATCTACTGTAGCGAGTGGTGACCTACTGTAGCGAGTGGGGACCTACTGTAGTAAGTGGTCAGAGCTGACATCAAAGCCTCATTCCACTGTGCTCATGCTATTGTCAGCGCAATGTCCCAACCATTACACCAACACCCCCTCCCCCCACTAATTGCTGTTATATCATATTAGCCATCAATCCTTTAGTAGCACAAATGAGAACGCCCAAGTTGTGTGATATGAAATCTTAACCTTCAATCAATCATGTGCCATGCCGGAAAGCGTGGGCGGTCATGACTCGCCATTTCACTCGATCACCAGTGTCGTGGATCAGCTCATTGTTCCTGTCTTGTCCATGCCATGTGGCCAAGCCATCCAGGTATTTTCCTCTCGGTCTTCCTCTTGGTCTTTCCCCTCGATCTTGCCAGTTGTCTCTAAGTTCTCCAATCCATTTCTTCTCATAACATGTCCAAAAAATTTTGACTGTCTACGTCTAATTTTTCTAATCAGTTTACGATGTTCATTTGTCTCCTGTAGTACTTGGTCATTGGTTTTTCTGTCTGTCCATGGTATTCTTTGCATTTTCCTCAGAAACTACATTTCTGCAGCCATCAGATGCTTTTCAGCTTGACTGCTCATTGTCCAAGTTTCACATCCATACAAAAGAACAGGCTCTATGTATCCCCTCAACACTCTTTTTCTCGTTTCAATTGACATCTTCTTATTGGTCAGAATGTTTTTCATCTTGCTAAAGGCTACTTTCGCCATGGCGATTCTTGTTCTAATCTCTTCAAGGCATCTCCCATCAGATGTTATAACTGTTCCAAGATAATTGTACCGATTCACTTGTTGAAGAATATTTCCATTTACTTGTATATTACATTGTGGCACTTCTTCCTTCCTACTGACGACCATAACCTGAGTCTTTTTACAATTTAATTCTAACCCCAGTTGCTCACTGTGTACAACAACCGCATCTACTAATTGTTGCAGGTCCTGCTCATTGTCTGCAATTAATACTGTATCATCTGCATATCTAATGTTATTGATGTTTCATCCTCCAATGCTGATTCCATTTATATCCTCTACATTTCTGAAAATATTTTCACTGTACAGGGAAAAAAGATCTGGAGACATCACACATCCCTGCCTAACACCTCTCTTAATTGGCTGATACTGTCCCACTTCATTATCAATCCTTATTGCAGCTTGTTGTTTCCAATATATGTTTTTTATAAGTCTAATGTCTTTCCCATCAATTTGTAGATCTGCAAGCATATCCACCATGCTGACATGTCTAAAGCTATCAAAAGCCTTTGTATAGTCAATAAAGCAAAGATGTATATCCTTGTTTACTTCTATAGCACGTTCAATAACTGTTCGCAGCATATACACAGCATTTACTGTACCCTTTCCTTCTACAAACCCGCATTGTTCTTCCCCTATTTCAGGTTGTATCTCAGTGTTTCCCAACCTTTTTTGTACCATGCCCCACTTAAGCCTTTCTAAAATTCATATTGCCCCCCTCCCCCGCCCCATGCCCCCCCCCCCCTCAACATATACATTATTTTTAATATTCAAAAATTGAAATGTTCACTAAAGAAACTTGAATGATAGGTTTTAGGAAGAAATCACTAGGTAATTATTGAGCAAACACAGTAAGTAAATTTTCAAAACATATTATGGAGAACTGAAATTCAAGTACAAAATAATTTTAATGAAAGATTTTTCTATATTATTTTAATTATTAGTAATTATTTATTATTTAAATTTAGTGAGATCATTGCACTTGATGCTTGCCGCAAAGAGATCTTATGTCAGGTTCCAATTTAGTTAACTTCAGTCTCAAGTCTCCCCGTTTTGTTATATTCAGCCGATTTCTTCCATTTTCGAATTGCCCCCCTTAACAGTCATATTGCCCCCCTGTGGGGCGTGGGCCCCACGTTGGGAAACACTGTTGTATCTTCTTCCTCATTCTTTGCATGATAATTCTTAGCAAAATCTTTGTGATGTGACTCATTATACTAATTGTTCTATGTTGATCACATTCCAAGGTTCCTGATTTCTTTGGGATTGAAATAAATATAGAGTTACATAATTCAGGAGGTATATCTCCAGTGTCATATAATGTGTTCAGCAGTCTGGTGACTTGATCTAGTCCAAATTCTTCTAAAGCTTTAATCATTTCTGTTGTGATGTTATCTGCACCGGGGGCCTTGTCAACTTTCATATGCTTAAGAACATTTCGAACCTCCATCTCCAAAATTGGCGGTCCTTCATTATTAAATCTAATATCATACTGTTCGTCTCTGTTATCATCATAAAGGTGTTTCACATAATCTGTCCATACCTGTAGAATCTGGTCTTTTTCTATTATGATTTTGCCATCTTCAGTTTTTAGACACCCGGTTGGTGTACTTGTTCTTTTATTAGTAAGATCTTTAAGCGAATCATGATATACTAGGCACTTTTAAAGAGGTAGTTTGCTGTTGCTTTCCTCTATGGCAGTGACCTTACTGGTCGGAGACCGCAGCCATTGACTCAAGATGAGTTCCTTTGCCTGCCGTCGTGTAAATCGAGGCCATGACCCACAAATATCTGTCGGCTGCCCTCAAAATTACATCCACCACCTGCCTTCCAGGTGCCTTTTCTTTTGAAAACTTCCAATAAAAGGAACACAATATAACATCACATAATCCACAGGGAAACACTATTCACAGGGAATCCAAAGGAAATCACACAAAATCCAATGAAAAACGCTAAATAGTTTCCCTCCGAAAAGTAACGCTTCATTAACTTTAGAAGCTCTGAATTTTACCAAGATAGACTGGATGATATGGCAGTCTTTCAAGAAACACATGAAACCTATAAAATCATTAGAGAAATTATAAATAAATGATGAAAACTAAAATGATTAGAGAAAATAAATATGTAATTTATTTCAGTTCTAATTATCACCATTACTGTCCGGACACATCCCTTATTTATTCAATCTCCTCCACAGTAAATCCATAAGCATGCAACGACTAACCACAATTCCAATGTTGATTGACGAACATTTTCACATGCTGGGTGTGCTGCTTTTTTCTGGCCTCTCCGACCTTGAAGCTGAACACTTGTATACTGAATTTTGATGTTGATTAATTCAGTTGAAAGTTCTCATTTTGGCCTAAAGGTGTTTATGATGTTGGCTTGATTCGCTGGTTGACTTTCTGATATAAAAAAAAAAGTTACTTTTATATCATTTACAAAACATGGCAGTCAACCCCAGCACTGTTTTGCTGTTTGTGATTTCTTGGCCAGTTTACGTTCAGTAGTTTGCCATTGTTTTCTGAATGACAGCACTTAAACCATTGGATAAAAACCAATTAAAGGCAGTCTTTTTCCAAATCGCCCACAGCTGTGTTTTGAATGTGATATGCATGATTGCGTATTGCATTCATAACCCCTTTGCCAGAATGCCGGTTCTGATATTAAAAAAAGAAAAGAAAACCTTTTTGTTGGCATGTGAAATGTTAAGACCATCCCATTTCTGTAGGATTGCCTGCACAGAGAAATAGGTGGCCAGTTTTTGCCTCCCATAGTGAATGATGAGAGCTGTAATTGAACCTTTGTGCTCATGCCATTGTCAGCATAACACCTTAACACCTTCACCAGCCTGCCTGCTATGTCAGCATAACACTCTAACACCTTCACCAGCCTGCCTGCTATGTCAGCATAACACCTTAACACCTTCACCAGCCTGCCTGCTATGTCAGCATAACACCTTAACACCTTCACCAGCCTGCCTGCTATGTCAGCATAACACTCTAACACCTTCACCAGCCTGCCTGCTATGTCAGCATAACACTCTAACACCTTCACCAGCCTGCCTGCTATGTCAGCATAACACCTTAACACCTTCACCAGCCTGCCTGCTATGTCAGCATAACACCTTAACACCTTCACCAGCCTGCCTGCTATGTCAGCATAACACTCTAACACCTTCACCAGCCTGCCTGTTATGTCAGCATAACACTTTAACACCTTCACCAGCCTGCCTGCTATGTCAGCATAACACCTTAACACCTTCACCAGCCTGCCTGCTATGTCAGCATAACACTCTAACACCTTCACCAGCCTGCCTGCTATGTCAGCATAACACCTTAACACCTTCACCAGCCTGCCTGCTATGTCAGCATAACACTCTAACACCTTCACCAGCCTGCCTGTTATGTCAGCATAACACTTTAACACCTTCACCAGCCTGCCTGTTATGTCAGCATAACACCTTAACACCTTCACCAGCCTGCCTGCTATGTGAGTATAACACCCTAACACTTTCACCAGCCTGCCTGCTATGTCAGTATAACACCCTAACACCTTCACCAGCCTGCCTGTTATGTCAGCATAACACTTTAACACTTTCACCAGCCTGCCTGTTATGTCAGCATAACACTCTAACACCTTCACCAGCCTACCTGCTATGTCCTCTGATGTAGTGGAAGGTAATGGGAAGGAAAAGAAAAGAGGAAAGGAACCGGCCACCCCATCTCATATGCCATGGTCTAGAATATGCGAATGCCCAACCTGTCATGTTTTATAATGTGGCCAGTTCATGAAATAGTTGCCCTAAGCCTTGGTCAGCAACTGGTCTAGGATCGAAGCTCCGACAGGCAGACAGTGAGAGCATTGCTTTGCTGATCTTTCTGCTTCTGCAGCTAGACTTGTTCCAGACATATTGGTGTTACCTTTTCTCTGGAGTAAACTTGGCAAGCCGAGAGAGGAATCATGCTGCATGGGCAACACATGGTCTCTGTAATTGAGTCCAGGCTTTGTGTTTGGAGAAGTATAACTAAATCCCTAGTTTCCACTATAGATTGTAGTTATTGTGCCTTTTTGAAGCACAATGTAATAAACTATCGTCTGTTACATCGATAAGGTGCCTGTAAAGCTCATGAAAGTCTTGACTTGTGTATTACTTTATGATATTTTCTCTGTTCTGTCAACTCTCAGAGAGTGTTATTAATCTACTTGCAGACAAAACGTAAGGACGATACCTGGACATCCGCTGAGTTGAACAGGGCCCTGAAGGTTGTCTGTGTGTTTAGTTTGAAGTTTTAAGACAATGCATTTTTTTGACTTCAATTATTTGAGCTAGTTTTGTCAGGAGCATTGGGTTTGTTTCATCTGTCTGTCTGTCTGTCTGTCTGTCTGTCTGTCTGTCTGTCTGTCTGTCTGTCTGTCTGTCTGTCTGTCTGTCTGTCTGTCTGTCTGTCTCTGTCCCTCTCTCCCCCCTCTCTCTTTTTCTCTATCTCTGTGTCTCTCCCTCTTTCTGTGTGTGTGTCTCTCTCTCTTTCTCTCTCAGTGTTCCCTCTCTGTTCTCTCCTTCTTCTCTTTATTTTCCTGTTTGTATTTATCCATTTGTCTGTCAGTCTCTCTCTCTCTCTCTCTCTCTCTCTCTCTCTCTCTCTCTCTCTCTCTCTCTCTCTCTCTCTCTCTCTCTCTCTCACTCTCTCACTCTCTCTCTCTCACTCTCTCTCACTCTCTCTCTCTCTGTTCTTGTTTGTCTGTCTCATTATTCTCTCTAAGTCTCCTTGTTCATCTGTCTGCCTGCCTGAATGTCCTCTCTCTCTCTCTCTCTCTCTCTCTCTCTCTCTCTCTCTCTCTCTCTCTCTCTCTCTCTCTCTCTCTTTCTCTGTTCTTGTTTGTCTGTCTCATTATTCTCTCTAACTCTCCTTGTTCATCTGTCTGCCTGCCTGAATGTCCTCTCTCTCTCTCTCTGTTCTTGTTTGTCTGTCTCATTATTCTCTCTAACTCTCCTTGTTCATCTGTCTGCCTGCCTGAATGTCCTCTCTCTCTCTCTCTCTGTTCTTGTTTGTCTGTCTCATTATTCTCTCTAACTCTCCTTGTTCATCTGTCTGCCTGCCTGAATGTCCTCTCTTTGTCTTTGTTTGTTATCACTCTCTTTCTCTCTTTATGTGTTTTGCCAACTCCCCCCCCCCCCCCCAATACATAATCACAGAGCTGCACTGAAGCTATGTTTACTATCATTAACACAGTATCATTACAATCATGATCACAGCTTTACATTTCTAAATAAATAAAATAATTTGTCCCGAAGTAGTTTACTACTATGGGTCTGTGATATTCTAGTGATGTCACATTTTGTCCGCCTGACTCCACGGAGGAATAGGTGGCTAATCTTTACCTCACTTTTGCAAGCGATGATCCCACTTGTTGAACCTGTGTCTGATAATGCTAATAATATATATATATATATAGGCGTTTACTCACTTTGAACTCAAGCGTAATTTATACATGCTACTTCTTGTAGTGCTGTACTGAATTTTGCATGAGGATTAGCTTTCCCTATTAATAGTGTCCCTTGCCATCAGGCGAACCCACTCCGACTTCAGAAGTACTTGTAATTTACGTCCCCAAGTCAAGGACGATTGGTCAACATTTTAGTTCAACTGTCCGGTGTAGGGGTTGAACACCTTACCTCGGCATCAGCACACTGAATGTTTAAGAACATGCATCCTTATCCATTCAGCCATGCTGACTTACGCTCATAATTTTATTAGTATAGTTCACTGTCAACCTCACCTACGTGTCAACTCTTTACATTTCTGGTGGAGTATAATTGCTGCAGAAGTTGCTTCCTGATTCACACGTACTTGTAAATACGTAAACATATGTCTTGGTATTAAATATATTGGTAATGTTATTACAAGTCACCACCATGTCTGGATATTTTCTGTGTTCAGTATTTCAAGCAGATTTTGTATTCCATTTCTCATGTTTTCGGAGATCAAAAGGTGATATGTTTAGATAGTAAGTTTTCTGTGTTCACTATTTAAAACACATTTTGTATTCCATATACTTGTGTTTTCAGAGCTCAAAAGGTGACATGCTTAGAAAGAAGAGAAGCGATGATGAAGGTAAAATATGCAGCACATTTCATATTTCATACAGTACAATAAGATTTTTTAAATGGTCATTTAGTTCACATTAGTGCACACCTTTCCCCTTCTCTTGGCTCCTTTTCTTTGAGTGCCCTTCCTCCGCGTTCTGCAGCAATTGTCCCCCTTTCTTGAATTATGTGATAGTGTTGCGTGTGGGCTAGCACTAACTAGCATGCTTGCCTGCTGCCTTGGTGGTCATGTGTTTGAAACCCCCTTGAGACAAGGATATATTGTCATTGACCGGGCTGCCAGGTTGACACGGCTTACAATTTGTACCTGGAAATTCCATGGGAAATAAAGGCAGCTAGTGCAATCTTGACCACCACATCTGTCAAGTGCCAATTATTTTTAAAATATGGGCTAGCACCATATACCCAATGCTGGCCTTTGGGCCCAGTGGTCCTGTGTTCATATCCCCATTACCCCCGGGATGGTTAACCCGGTCAACAAATGCCCGCAGAAGTCGGATGTGTTGGCCTAATGGCGCAAGAACGCAGCTTTGCTGTAAACAGGCACAACGCAATCACATCCGGGGAAAAATAAAACTCTGGATGAACGCAGAAGAAGAAGATATCCCCATTACCCCGGGAAGGTTAACCCGATCAACAAATGCCTGCAGAAGTCGGATGTGTCGACCTAACGGCGCAAGAACACATCTCTGCTGTAAACAGGCAAAACTCAATCACATCTGAAAAAATTCTCCAGATTAATGAAGAAGAAGAAGATATCCCCATTAAGACATTTTAAAAAAATGCTCTCCAAATCTAAAGGACATGAAACCAACTTTTAATTATATAAGTGGACAGATACTATAAATGTATGGATGTCATTATACAGCTAACTGAATCCACAAGGGAGATCAGCTATCTGAATGCACAGGGGAGACCAGCTAATTGAATGCACAAGGGAGCACCATGGTATTCTTTGTATTTTCCTCAGAATAAACATTTCCACTGCCATGATTATTATACTAAATTAATTTAAACTGAAATACAATATATTATATTCCTAAACATGTACAAGGGGATTCAAATGAAAACCTGAAATGTTTTTCTTGGGTGATGAATATATTCTGAAAAAGTAAAGAACAAATGTACCATTTTTTGATGTAGTCACCACTGCGTTCAATGCCAGTCCTCCAACGCTGATAAAATGCTTGGATTCCTTAAAAAAATATTATCTTGGTCGTGTGTGTAACCACTCATTCACCACCTGCTGTACCTCTTCACAGAAGTCACACTGTTTTGAAACTTCCTACTCCACTCATACACTTGCTGGACTGACAGGCATGCATTACTATACTGGACCTTCATTTGCCAATGAATTGCTATAGGTTTCACCCCTTCACTCATAATAAAATGGATAACAGAATGCTGCTCCTCTTTGGTGCATGTCAAAAGTGGGGTGACTATTTGTCTATACCGTGATGTCACATGCTTAACACTCTTTACATCCTTAACAACAATATTGACAGCTTACAAGACAATGGCATGGTTATTGTAATTTCTATCACACTTCTAAGGTTTTCATTTGAAGTCCCCTGGTACATTAATTTAAACTGGAATACATTATATTATATTCCTAAACATGTATTAAGTTAGAATCATAATATTTAATGAAAGTAATGACAATTATTTAATGAATTTCTTTATAGGTTCTCGCAGACGTCACACTGAGGACATAAATGGTTCAGGTCTCAGGGGGGACAGGGACAAGAGATCTCATCGCAGAGACGAGGTCAGTGAGTATAACTGGCAAAAGAAGCTAACTGGCAATAAATCAGCCATGTTTGATTTATACAGATAAGTTAGTTAATTAGTTAGTCGCAGTTCCAACTTCACGGCAAAGGGTTGCCCCATCATGCTCCATTCCCGTGCCACTGAATGTCACAACAAATGCTCCTCACTGCCCCATGTGAAAAGTGCAACAGACAGGAGTCTTGACAAACCAACAGCCCGCACAGGTATACTATGCATAATGCCGCTGCCAGAATGCCAACACAAAAGTCCACCACGAAAAATACAGTTCGTCGTCAAAGGAAGCGGCAGTCACTAGTAAACCAGCAGCATTTTCCGGTCCAACATGAAGAAACTTCCGGTCCAACATGGAGAAACTTCCGGTCCAACATGAAGAAACTTCCGGTCCAACATGGAGAAACTTCCGGCCCAGCATGGAGAAACTTCCGGTCCAGCATGGAGAAAATTCCGGTCCAGCATGGAGAAAATTCTGGTCCAGCATGGAGAAACTTCCGGTCCAACATGAAGAAACTTCCGTCCCAGCATGGAGACACTTCCGGTCCAACATGGAGGATAGGCAGTGAGCAGTTAAAACCTCTGGAGTGTTTATTTATACAGATAAGTGACAAGTAAAGAGCCTTTTACTCGCTTTATGTCACATGGGGCATATGGTGCTGGACCCATATTTGTATAGACCAGTCAGCACTGGGTGGGTGACGTGGGCAGTGTCACGTCGGACACCTTTACTTCCCGAGACATTTCCTGGTGGTTTGAAACCTCCAGGTAAATAATTGTATCTTTCCCGGGTCAAATGTTCGATACTTTTTGAATAGATAACATATTCAGGGATTGTCTTGTATTTGTTTCCAATATACCTCATATTCCAATAGACCTAATATTCCAATAGACCTCATATTCAGGGATTGTCTTTTATTTGTTTCCAATTACTTGTTTCCATAACCACTAACCCTGTTCAACTTCAGAAAAGGAGTTATAATTAGGGCCCATCCCTGCTAATAATCCTGGGACCAAATCAGCCACATTTCGGATATTAATCTGAAAGGGATTGTTGTCCTTAGGATTAATGAATGATTAATAATGTATTTGTGTTGTTTTTCTTCCATTACCCCTTTCCCATTCAACCTCAGAAGAGAAGCTATAGTAGAGTCCATCCCAGGCTTAGATTAATAATCCTATGATCATGTCTGTCATATGTCGGATGTTAATCTGAAAGGAACTGTTGCCCATATGGGGTAATGTGCATATCAAAATTTGTATTTACCATTGTAGTATAATCACTGCAAAAACCCATCAGAAAGCAGCTTGTTAACTTGAAGATTTAATTTGGTATTCTTTCATTTACCTGTTCATTCTCCAATAGATGTAGATGTTAAAAGTAAATTTTGCATTGTTATGAAATATTCATGATGCCCTCTCTATGCTAAAAGTAAACTTGATCTTGTATATTTTAGTGCTTTCCTCCCATCTTTTACTTTATCAATGTATTACTTCCCATCTGTTATTTTATCTATGTATTTCTTCCCATTTTATTACTTTGTCTATATATTTCTTCCCTTCTGTTACTTTGTCTATATATTTCTTCCCATCTGTTGCTTTGTCTATATATTTCTTCCCATCTGTTACTTTGTCTATGTATTTCTTCCCTTCTGTTACTTTGTCTGTGTATTTCTTCCCATCTGTTACTTTGTCTGTATATTTCTTCCCGTCTGTTGCTTTGTCTATGTATTTCGTCCCATCTGTTACTTTGTCTGTGTATTTCTTCCTATCTGTTACTTTGTCTATGTATTTCTTCCTATCTGTTACTTTGTCTATGTATTTCTTCCTATCTGTTACTTTGTCTATGTATTTCTTCTAATCTGATACTTTGTCTATTTATTACTTCCCACGTTTTACTTTATTTATGTATTACATCCAAACTAAAATCAGGTTCTACAGTTACTCACACTGATATTTTCAGGATGAAAAACAAAGCAGACGCCAGAAGGACAGAGGTGATTCTGTGGATCGTGTAGCCCTCACAGAGGTATACATCAGATTGTACTAAAGGAAAACATGTCATATTAGACATGTATAGTCAGCCCAATGACTAATCTGAATTATATTTGAACCCTGTACCATTAATCTAGCTTTGTCATTGCCCATAAACAATCCTAGGAAGTTAATGTAATGGCTTCGCCTTGGCTCTCACATCAACATTAGAGATTTCTTATTGTCTTTCTGCATTGTTATTCCCCATTGCCAGATAAACTGTCAATCAGGACCTCCTGTCTTTTGCCATCTCCTGCTGGTCCCATCACATCCTCCCCATATTATTCAAATCTTGTCTCTAATTTTCTGATCTGTATATTTTTTAGCTCTTTCTCTATTTTATTGTTGCCCTGTGCTCCGAGTGATTTTGTCTGACAGTTGTAGTCCTTCTGTTTTGTGCAGGCACCAGTTCATGTTTCTAGTTTATTGGCAATTGTTTTTCTCATTTTCCTCCCCTCTGTTGTGTCTCCACCTTACAGAGGTAGAGGTGTTTGGGTGTTCCAATGGTCCCAAGAACTATACCAACAATAACACAGCTACTGGTAGGGTCTCCCAAGTCAGACAGATCAAGGGATTAATTTAATTTAAAATTGCATATCCTTTACGCAGCCAATCCCAGCATTTTTTTTAGCTATTTGTAATTTCTTGACAAGTTTACATTCAGTAGTATGCCATAGCATTCTTAACGACCAGTACTCATAACAAAGTATGAATACAAATGCAAGGCTGTCTGCTGCCAAATTGCCCGCAGCTGTGTTTAGAACATGGTATGAGGGATTATGAATTGCGTCTGTAACCACTTCGCCACAGAAAAGGCAGTCAAGTGATAGGACCCAGATGAAGAGCAGACATCAGCAATCATGTCTCTCAAATCTTCTCTGTTGTCAAATATTATGATAAAAGTTGGAAGTCACTTATCATGAATAACAAACAGTTAGTTGCATATCCTTTACAGAACGTTACAGTCAACCCCTGCATTTATTAGCTATTTGTGATTTTCTAAGCAATTTTATGTTCAGCAGTTGTCATTGTTTTCTGCGCGGCCAATGCTCGTACCATTGTAAAAATTAAATTATCAGTTGTGTTCCAGCCCAAAGTGATCTCCTTCCAAATTGCCAGTGGCTGACTTTGAGTTTGTACTATGTGGTGAGCTGTAATTTTATCTTGACTGCACTGGGATGTAGAGGTGTTGATGTGACTTGGCTGGGTTTTAAACTGACCAAGATCTTTCTTTACCTCCACGTTGAGGTGATTGGGATTATGAAACTGTTCATTACACCTGAACCACAAACGTCTCATAAAAACTGTCAGTACGAATATCTCCAAGAGCCCTGAAAGCTGTCATACAGTTTTACTCCAGTTGTTGCTGCTGATGGCCAAACGTATTCTTCTTTGCTACTTGCAAGTATGATAAGTTTGTACTATGTGGTGAGCTGTAATTTTATCTTGACCGCATTGGGATGTAGAGGGGCTGGTGTGCCTTGGTTGGGTTTTAAACTGATCAAGACCTTTCTTCATGTGGGCAGACTCTTGTCTGGTAAACAAAGGTAAGATTGACCACTGAAATAAAGCCTGCCAAAAACTCCAACTTTTAACACTATGAGACAGTAAGAGATGTGGCCAATATGTGGCCTGTCGTCATCCTCTTTTTCTGTATTGCAGTGATTGAGGTAACATTGTTAGTCATGTTTTCATGATGCCATTGACCATATTTTAGTGTTTCCGGGTCAATGAGGTCTTTCTGGTGACTGCCGATTCCATCGACGATGAACTGTGGTTTCCATGGAGGATTTTTGTGTTGCCATTCTGGCGGCGGTATTATGTACAGTGTACCTGTGCAGGCTGTTGGCTTGCCGAAACTCCTGTCTGTTCCACTTTTCACATTGGACGGTGGAGAGCATTTTGTGTGATATTCACTGGCACAGGAACGGAGCATAATGGGGACGACCCGTTGCCGTGAAGTTGGAACCTCGACTGACTAACTAACTAACTAACTAACTAACTAACTAAGTAAGTAAGTAAGTAACTAAGTAAGTAAGTAACTAACTAACTAAACTAACCAACCAACCAACCAACCAACTAACCAACTAACTAACTAACCAATTAACTAACTAACCAATTAACTAACTAACTAACTAAACTAAACTAACAAACAAACATATTTTAGTGTTTCTTATCCTAAATCTCATTTGTCATCAGTGTAATAAAAGCTGACATGAACTGGTGCATAGCGACCTGTCCATGACAGAGGCGGACGGCCAGGGAAGAAGTTGGCTTCTCATTGCCGAAGGTGCTAGAATATGTGTGAGGGTGCAAAGCACAGGTTACACGATGTTCTCCTCTAAAAGGGAGTAGTGGCTTGTTGGCAGACACAATGCGTATTTGTGGGACAAGTGGGAAACGACTCGTCCGTCTTGAAACACGGCAAGAGAAAGACACCCGGAGTCATGACCTGGGTAGGCCCACCCCCAGATAATGTAAGGAAGGTAAAGGGCCAAAATATTATGGGAATGGGGACCGCTTCTGATGACCAGAACCCTCCTGTCGTGTTTGCTCTGTGGCAGAGTGTTTATCACTGTTTATTTGGTTGAATAGTTAATTACAACTTGTTATCATGACATGGTTATTGTGTCATGTGAGGAGTAACTATGTTGATTTATTTGGACTTAGGATGAGTTTACTCCCTCATTACATCTTTTACAAATAATACTTGATATTAATTCTAAGTTCCACATCAATTTTATTTCCCATCAACAAACCAGACACATGTGAGTGATGTATATTGAGTAGTGTCTGTGTTTTTGTTGGCTTTACTGTTTCCTGTGGGAATTTTCTTGTTTTTTGTTTGCTTGATTTTGATGCACAGAAGTGGATTTGAGGATTGATTGTATAGTTGTTTTGTATAGAATAGCATATACAGGAAGCAGGATTGCCAAGAACAGGGTTACACATAGAGTAGGATCTCACAGAGTAGGATCACGTAGAGAGAATCACATAGAGTAGGGTCAAGTAGGATCACATAGAGTAGGGTCAAGTAGGATCACATAGAGAGAATCACATAAAGTAGCATGCACATAGTGTAGAATCACATAGAGTAGGTTCAAGTAGGATCACATAGAGTAGGTTCAAGTAGGATCACATAGAGAGAATCACATAAAGTAGAAAGCACATAGTGTAGAATCACATAGAGTAGGGTCAAGTAGGATCACATAGAGAGAATCACATAGAGTAGGGTCAAGTAGAATCACATAGAGTAGGGTCAAGTAGAATCACATAGAGTAGGGTCAAGTAGGATCACATAGAGTAGGATCACATAGAGAGAATCACATAGAGTAGGGTCAAGTAGGATCACATAGAGAGAATCACATAGAGTAGGGTCAAGTAGGATCACATAGAGTAGGGTCAAGTAGGATCACATAGAGTAGGGTCAAGTAGGATCACATAGAGAGAATCACATAGAGTAGGGTCAAGTAGGATCACATAGAGTAGGATCACATAGAGTAGGGTCAAGTAGGATCACATAGAGTAGGGTCAAGTAGGATCACATAGAGAGAATCACATAGAGTAGGATAAGGTAGGATCACATAGAGTAGGGTCAAGTAGGATCACATAGAGTAGGGTCAAGTAGGATCAGATCACATAGAGAGAATCACATAGAGTAGGATAAGGTAGGATCACATAGAGTAGGGTCAAGTAGGATCACATAGAGTAGGTTCAAGTAGGATCACATAGAGAGAATCACATAAAGTAGCAAGCACATAGTGTAGAATCACATAGAGTAAGATTGTATAACATAGAATCACATAGAATAGAATTGTATAGCTTAGGATTATGTAGAATAGAGTTGGACATAAAATAGAATTATATAGTGTAGGATTATATATAATAGAATTGTTTAGGGTAGGATCACATACAAAAGTATTATTTAGAGTGGGATCACATATAATAGAATTTTCTAGTGTAGGATCACATATAATAGATTTGTTTAGAGAAGGATCACATGTAATAGAATTGTTTTGAGAAGGATCACATATAATAGATTTGTTTAGAGAAGGATCACATGTAATAGAATTGTTTTGAGAAGGATTACATATAATAGAATTGTTTAGAGAAGGATCACACATGATATAATTTTTTAGTTAAGTATCACACGTGATAGAATTGTTTAAAGAAGGATCACATATAATAGAATTGTTTAGAGAAGGATCACATGTAATAGATTTGTTTAGAGCAGGATCACATATAACAGAATTGTTTAGAGAAGAATCATAAATAATAGAATTGTTTACGATCGCATATTTTAGAAGGAATTATATATACGCAGAAGGCAAAAACAATATGCTGCACAATTTATTGTCTGGCATATTTCACCGCATTTCATCAGGTGCATACGGCACAATTATATATCATATGATGTGAATAAATGAATTAGACTATGGCTGAAATACTTAAAATAACTTGTCACTGAAATTATTTGAATGTGGAACATTAGTTATCCCTACTGTAATCGCAAATGTAAAATGTTCAGTCAGGACAGAATTGATTGGAACTGCCTAATTTCTAATGCCTATATATATTTATGTACTGAGACAATAAATCATGTTACATAATGTTTGTTGCATCGTGCATATTTATTTAATGAGAGCCAAAAGTTAAACAGCTAAAACATATTTGAGAGGAACAGATAGTAACTAGCATATTTATCTTGTGGTAATTGACATTTAATTTGTATTAAAATAACAGTTACTGACATATTACATTGATGGCAGTTGTTAGTTACAATGATATTAACTCATTCATCGTGTATAAATGTGTAGATCTGGATGAAATTATTTGTTATGTTCCCAATTTGTGCACTGATTCTATCCAATTTGTTCTCTCCATTATATGAGTTAATGTCTGACAATAAACACTATATTTGCTTGTTGATAGGAGGAACGAGAGAGGCTGCGCCAGGAGAGGAGAGCCAAGAGAGAGGGAGTAAATGAGGTTTGATAAGCCTTCTTCTTCTTTTGTTTACTTGAAATTTGTCTTTATTTGCAATGTTGTCTCTTGTATGAACTTCATGTCTTTTTTAGTTCACCCAGTGGTTCACTCAGTGGTTCACCCAGTGGTTCACTCATTGGTTCACTCAGTGGTTCGCCCAGTAGTTCACCCAGTGGTTCATCCAGTGGTTCACTCAGTGGTTCACCCAGGGGTTCACTCAGTGGTTCACTCAGTGGTTCATCCAGTGGTTCACTCAATGGTTCACTCATTTGTTCACTCAGCCAGCCTTGTGGCGAAGGGGTTACGGAAGCAATTCGCAGTCCCATATACTGCGTTCAAAACACAGCTGTGGGTGATTTGGCAGCAGACTGCCTTACGATGGTTTTTATAAAATGGTATGAGTGCCGTTCTTTCAGAGACCAGTGGAAAATTACTGCCAAACTTGCCAAGAAATCACAAACAGCCAAAAAATGCCGGGTTTGACTGTGATGTCCTGTAAAGGATATGCAACTAGCTAACAGTAGTCCATAAAGTTTGTCTTCCACTGTTATTTTTCTAGGCCAGAAGTTTTGCCTAGATATGTTGCAACTTGGGTAGTCATGGAGTATGTAATCTGCTGTTTCTGGTGCCAGTCCCTGTGTGCACATGGTTTATTCGCCAATCTTGAATTTTGTAAACATGTGGTTGCCTAAACTATTGTGTCCTATTCTGAGGCGCCGAATAATGATTTGTTCTGGTCTGTCCATAAAGTAAGTGGTAATCATGTTGATATTGGTGGCTTTCTGACTGATTTGATCATTCTTTTCTTTTGGTGGTATGTAACAGGTACATCAGGTTGTTCTATTGCTCCTTCCCTAGCTACTTGATAAGCTCTCTCAATTGACAAGCCTTTTACGATTATATTAAATGTTCAGTTTGCTTCATGACACAATTGTCCACTCTGTCATAGCGTTCCACCCGCTTCTGTGAAAACAGTTTTAATATAACATCTTGATTTTTCCTGTTGAGCATAAGGTTGCAATAGTTGCTCACATATCGATTGAAGTCACAGGCTGTCACATGATATTTTCTCCACATTTTCATTGCACACTCTTTTCTGGTACTCCTTTCATATTAGAGCTCTCTTTTAACTGTTTCTCTTATAATTTAACCCCTGATCCACACTTACCAGTTTTATCTCATTGATCACGAGTTTTACCCATTTTATCACCACTTTTATCTCAGTTTTTACAACTTTTATCTCATTTATCACCACTTTTATCTCATTTATCACCACTTTTATCTCATTTATCACCAGTTTTATCTGATTTATCACCAGGAGAAAAAGCCCAAGAGCAAAGTGAATAAATCTGTGAAGATAATTGAAGATGCTCATGATGGTGTTAGAAAGCAGCGACCCAGAGACAAGGAAGAGGACCATTATCTGGAACAGAAGCATCATCGCACTGAAGCAACACAGAAGCTCCATCGCAGCGAGGAGCCCAGGAAACATAGAGACGGCAAAGAAGGAGAGAGGTATTTCGTCTGTATCTTAGAGTTATAATCATATTGGGACATGAGTGTAGGGAGTGGCCAGCAGGTGCTGCGAAAGTAGATATTCAGCAATTAATTCAGGAGTACTCTCATCCTGGTGATGTGATTATCTATATTGATGGTTCTGTGTTAAGAGGCACAAAAAGTGCCTGGGATTCTTTTTTCTTTTTTTTTAAATTTGCATATCCTTTTACAGGACATCGCTGTCAACAGCAGCATCTTTCAGCTTTCTGTTGATTTCTTGGCAAGATTACGCTCAGTAGTTTGCCATTGCTTTCTGAGCGGCCGGCTCAGTTATCCCGCAAGTCACCAGCGGGGGACGAACCGCTTCCAGTTCTTGCCCGCTATGAGACTGCGTGATAAACGAGATTACGGAGAAAGTGGTGTAACCCCTCGGCCAGAGAGACCGGCCTGAGATTCATAGCAAAAGCAAATGACCAATGTTTAGTAAAGGAGAGTTTGGCATATGACACCACAACCTCAAACCTGAAAATAGAAGTAGATGTGGTTACTGCAGCTTTCCATGGTTAAAGAACAAACTGTATACGCATGATGTGATTGTAACAGATTCACAAAGCTTGCTGACAAAGGTGAAGACTGGCATGCTTTGTACTGAATGGCATGCATCAATTTAGAAGTCGCGGGTTGTGAGCATTCGCTGGATCTTTTCTCCAGGACACTCTGGTGTGGTTGGAAATGAACAAACAGACAGATTGGCTGGTGCCGTATCATTGAAGGGTGATTTGATGCCTGATAAAGTGGATGTGGTGAAGGCCCTCTGGGAGCACGTGAATAATGTAGAAGAACAGACTATCATGGTCCAGAAAATAAAAGCATGAACAAGGGATGGTCAGAGGATCTGGTAGACAGTCATGGATTAGCTCTGTGTTCTTGTCTTGACCATGCCATATAGCCAAGCCATCCAGATATTTACTTCTCTGCCTTCCTCTTTGTCTTTTCCCCTCAATCTTGCCAGTTGTCACCAAGTTCTCTAGTTTATTTCTTCTTAAAATGTGATTGGTGATTGGTTTTTCTGTCTGTCCATGGTATTATTTGCATTTGCCTCAGAAATCACATTTCCACAGCCATTAGATGATATTGGTGAAACGTGATTTTCTAGGCATCTTTAGCAGAATCGCCAACCATTATGGCCAACCGCCTCAGGGGGGCCAAAGGCAGCCATGTCGTATAGCAGGTGGAGGTGCATTTCTTACTTCAACAAACGGCAGAATAAACAGAATAAACTTCAATTCGTAAACAAATCTTGGCAACGACATGTACAAAGTCTGTGAAGCAGGTTTCGTCAGCCTTTATTGTTCCCGATACAAATGGCAGTTCCTATATGGCACAAAAATAGGCATACAAATATTCAAGCCTTTCCGTTGCTGTACAAAAGATGACGTGTTGCATATCCCAAAAGCTTAAACATTTCTGACTTTGCCAATACCAGATGGAACCACACAAAACCTACACGTCTTAACTGCTCGATGGTAGAATAGCTTCTGTCCCGTATCTTAACTTGTTGTCAACCTACCACACGCTTATAGCCTCCCCAAGCAACAGTGCTCACCCGTGCACTGCTTACCAATCTTTACATTGCACAGCGCCTATTTATAATTCTTTTAGCCATATAATCACTATAACAGTTACACTATTATAGATTTATACAGAAGATAGTTTGCCATTGCTTTCCTTCTTAGCAGTGACCATACTGGTCGATGACCATAGCATTTGTCTCCAAAAAGATATCCTCTGCCAACCGTCGTGAAATTGGAGACAACAGCCAACATTCAACTTCATCCACCATCACAACATTTTGGAAAGAACAATTATGGAAGGCATGGTTACTCGAAGATAAAACAAAGATCATCCAGCACGAAGATGGATGCTGGACATCTTAGAGACCATGGATATTCTTCTTCTTTCGCTTGCTTGAAATATGTCTAAATATGCAATGTCTCTTGTGTGAAATATGTCTGTATCTGCAGTGTTGTCATTTGTTTGAAATTTGTATCTGCAATTTTGTCTCTTATATGAAGTTTATTTATATCTGCAATGTTGTCTCTTGTATGAAATTTGTCTATATCTGCAATGTTGTCTCTTGTATGAAATTTGTCTATTTCTGCAGTGTTGTCTTTTGTATGAATTCTATGGGTATTAAAATATATCAAAATCATTACAGTGGCATGAAGGAATGACTGACTGGCAAGGTTGCTGCTTTGACAAACGATAGTTTGTTACATTGTGCTTAAAAAAAGCATAATAACTACAATCCTTGGCGACAAGACCAGGGATGGAGTTATACTTCTCCAAAGCACAAAACCAGGGCTTAATTGTAGAGACCCATGCAGCATGATCCATCTCTCGGCCGGACTAGTTTGTTTACTCCAGAGGATAGGTAACACCAGTACATCTGGAACAAGACAAGCTGCAGAAGCTGCCGGATCAGCAAAGCAACACTCTGACTGTCCACCTGCCGGAGCTTCGATCCTAGATCAGTTGCCGACCAAGGCTTGGGTCTGGTCTGCCCTGCCACGATATTTAGTCTTTAGGTTGCATTTCCTTGCACCAGGATAAGTCTTGGACCCTTCCAATTGCTCTCCTCTGCCCGAAGCGGTTGGCACAATGTGGGGTTTAGTGAGCGCCACAGAATGAAGGAATATTATCACAAGAATTCATCGAAAACACCAAGAACCCAAATCTCTGTTGAGACATGAACACTTAAGTCATTTGGCAAGGCACATGATGATGGGTTAATGTGGTCACACAGAAATCCTTTCACACAGAAATCCTCTTGCACAGAATCCTCTCGCACAGAAATCCTATCACACAGAAATCTCACACAGAAATCCTCTTGCACAGAAATCTTGCCATGAGGAAGATGAGAAAAGCGTATTAATGTATTTTTTTTTACATTTCAAGGAGAAAGCACAGAGAAGATGACACTCCGGACATACAACCTCACAGAACCCTAAATGTCAGTGACAGCAAGCGGCGGCATCAGAGGGAAGAAGGTTCCTTGTCCAGGAAGCACCATGATGAGACTAATCGGCACAGGCGTCATGAAGACGACAAAGATAGGCACGTTGTAACAGAAGAAGAGGCCAGATATCGTCCTCGCAAGAATAAAAATGAAGATGATGATGAGGTTTGTGAACATTTGAATAACAACACATGCACCCAACAAGAGTCAGTTTGAACACAGTAGCCACAGACAATATGTTGCCCTATTTATTGCCTGGCATATTTCACTGCACGCATCAGGCGCATATCGTCATCATGTGCCATGCCGGTAAGCATGAGAGGTAATGTTTTGCCATCTCACTCGATCACCAGAGTCGTGGATCAGCTCATTGTTCTTTTCTCAACCATACAATGTAGCCAAGCCATCCAAATATTTACTTTTATGTCCTCCCCTTGTTCTCTCCCCCTCTATCTTGCCAGTTGTCACCAAATTCTCTCATTTATTTCTTCTCATAACGTGGCCAAGAAATTGTGACTGTCTACGTCTAATTTCTCTAATAAGTTTACGGTTTTCATTTGTTTCTTGTAGGACTTGGTCATTGGTTTTTCTGTCTGTTCATGGTATTCTTTGCATTTTCCTCAGAAACCACATTTCCACAGTCATCAGATGTTTTTCAGCTTGTCTGCTCATTGTCCATGCTTCACATCCATACAAAAGCACAGGTTCTATGTAGCAACTCAACACTCTTTTCTCGTTGCAAATGACATCTTTTTATTGGTCAGTATGTTTGTCATCTTGCAAAAGGCTGCCTTTGTATTGGCAATTCTTGTTTTAATCTCTTTAACCCTACCAGACCTGAGGCCCTAACCCTAACTGTCCCCTATACCTGGGCTCCTGAGCATTAAAGAAAAAAAACTAACATGATATAGAAAAATATTAGTTACATGCAAACAAGTTGTTAGAATAAGATGGAACTTGGAGACACTGTAGAAAATAGGTCTACCTTTCATCTAGCGCCAATATTCCACCTGTGTATGCCAATCAACCCAGCAGGATGAGCCTTGTTTCACACAGAGGTACTTCTTGTAAAGTGATCACCAGATGTTGCTCTTCACCTTCTTGCATGGATTGTCTTTGTAAGACACTCCGGGATTTTGCTTGTTGTACCTGGAGTGCTTTTCCATGCACACAACACAGATATGATTAGACGATGTCCCAGGGGGAATCTCTGGTAAATGATTGCCAGGGGTCATCCGTTGAGGGCAGGGTTCCTTTTGTGGGTGGCGGTGGGCTGATGTCCTGTATCTACCAATAAGTTGCAGGCACAGTTTCTGAATATATCTGGTGAAATAATCTGGCTTTTTTGAAGCAGCTTGCTGCTTTGAAGCATACAAGATATAAAAATTATAAATGGCCCACATAAAAATTTTTATAAAAAGCCGCCAGGGCCAGCGGTAATGACGACGAGACTGGGTGAAGGCAGGTCATCTGGTAATTTTTGTCACAGCCACCCATATATTTATTATAGTCTTTCACCAGCTGTGGCATCTGTATTTCTTGCACACTGCCATCTTTATTTCTTCTCTTTATTACACCATTTTGGGTTGGATCGTGGTAGTTTGAAATAAATGTGATGGGCTTTCTATCCTGCCAAACTAATCATGTTACACTTTCTTGACATAGATAGCGACTGTCACCCCTAGCAAGGTTATTTACACTTTTCAGCTTTTCACTTTTCACTTTTTCACGTTAAACCACACAAAGTCAATTCAAACACATGGGGGTAGACATTTGCAATGACTAACCATGAGATTTGACCACGATTGGGTGGTTATTTTTAGTTTGTGACACATTTTTTTCACGTACTAGGCAAAATATCGAAAATTAGGTTCAGCGGTCTAGCGGCAGAATAGGAAATTCCCGAAGAATAGGTACAGTGGTCTGGTAGGGTTAAGGCATCTCCCATAAGATGTTATGACTGCTCCGACGTAAATTACAGGTACCTCAGAAGCCGGAGTGGGTATGCCTGATGGCGAGGGACACTGGTAATCGGGAAAGCTAATCCACACACCACAATCAATCCAGTGCACTAGAAGTAGTAGCACATGTATGGACTATGCTTGAGCTGAAAGCGAGTGAACACCCAAAAAAAAAGCAAATGGGGAATTATGTCGAAACAATTCTTTAGCTTTTTTGTGTTATTATCTGTTATGTTGTTAATTATCATGTTTGTTATTTAATCAACATGTATATTCTTGTAGGAAGAGCGTGAGAAAAGGCGGAAAGAGAGGAGAGAAAAAAAAGAAAAAGAAACTCTCAAAGATAAAGACAAGGATCGAGAGAAAAGCCAAGGACGTCACAAAGAAAGTGAGGTAATACTGTCCGATTGTGACTAGTTTGTCTGAAATCTTCAAGGCTGGAGAGCCAGTATTTGGAGCCAGCTATAATTGCTAGTGACTTTCACACTCTGCTTATAATTTTAATTATTTCCTTTATAATTCTGTTTATACTTTTAATTATTTCCTGTATAACCCTACTTAACAGTTTCTGTGAATTGACGAATATTTAACAACAACACGTGTTTCATGTACAAGTTGCCAGATTGCCCAGATATTTTATTATAGCATCATCAACTTGATTTGGTTTGTATATTTGCAGAAGTCTGACAAAGTTCGCAGTAAGGATAATGAGAAGGATAAGAAAAGACACCATAGTCGGGATACATATCCTGACAGGGATAATAGAGACGGGGATCGTGATTTGAGATATGAAGTAGACAAGCGCAGCAGTCATCATAGGGAAATGGAACAGGAACCAGAAAGGCAAAGCAGTCGCCATAAAAAGGTTGATCGTGAATTAGACAAACCAGGCAGACGGCACTATGAAGTAAGAATTCTGAGTTGAAATTCCATTGTCTTGTGTGTGTTATTTCTCACTGACTTAAGTTTACTTAAATGTTAAACAATTTTAAAAGGTGTTTGTTCATCAAGAATGATGATGACCATTCATTTCATCCAGTGGGGTTGAAAGTTTAGAGCCATGAGTTTTAAGATGGCTGGCAAGGCCTATTTTGGCTCAAAATGTTCTTTGACAATGTGGGCAAAGAATGCTTGACATTCCAGGAGGAGGATCTCCTGCGGTGGTGTTTTTGTCCAGCCTTTTTTTCACAGCCCTTGCAGTCCTGTTTGCTTCACAAGTGACTACACCCTTGCGTAATGATGTACGCCACGAATTTCTGTCTTTGGTAGCAGTCTCCCAAGTGTTATGATGAATTCCAAAAGCTTTTAGTGAGATCTTCAGAGTGTCTTTAAAATGTTTCCTCTGGCCGCCTTGGGAGCGTTTACCACAGCGCAGCTCAGTGTAAAAGATTCGTTTAGGAAGCCTGTGATCTGGCATGCGAGTCAAGTGAATCTGATTTTTCATAGTATAAAAATTGTAAAAAACAAGAGGATCATCTTTATTGCACCTGGTTTACCATATCTGGCTTGGTCTCTGTCTGCACAACTGAGAGCCACCTGCCCAGATCATAGCATAAGGCACGAACTGTGTAGCTCCAGCGATGACCCCCAGGGCTCATGGAAAATTGCGCTTCTGGTCTGAGCAGTCCTAAAATGAACCCATGAACTTCAGAGTGTGAGGCAGTTGGCTTAACCACTTCACCATGTAGACTTAAATCTAAAGCCAGGTACTCATATTTTACATTTTAAGCTGAATCAGTCAATTCTGTAGCGAAGACGTTACGGACACAATTTGCAATCCTGCATACCATGTTCGAAACACTGTCGATTTGGAAACAGACCATCTTACGCTGATTTTCATACAATGGCATGAGTGCCGGTCATTCACAAAGCAATGAGTGTAAACTTGCCTAGAAATCACAAACAGCAAAAGAAATGCTGGGGTTGACTGTGACGTCCTGTAAAGGATAAGCAACTAACTTTTAAGCTGAATCAGACCGGAAGCAAGGCTCTTCTTGTCCCACAGGTCTAGGCTACCCATCGTGGCATTCTCATATCTGTTGATGTTAGTCACTTAGTCGTGGTTCCAGCTTCACGGCAAAGGGTTACCCCATAATGCTCCATTCCTTTGCCAGTGAATATCACACAAAATGCTCCTCACTGCCCCATGTGAAAAGTGGAACAGACAGGAGTCTCGACAAATCAACAGCCAGCACAGGTATACTATGCATAATGCCACTGCCAGGATGCCAACACAAAAGTCCACCACGAAGAATACAGTTCATTGTCGTTGGAAGCGGCAGTCACTGGAAAACCAGCTGTCACACATTTCCACATAAAGCAAACCCAGTTAGTTCAGCAACTTGTGGCCACCATTTGTCTGAACATGCAGTTCACGCTACATACAACTGCAGACAGATGTAAGGGCACTTCATATGAAATCCATAGCTCACAGTGTCGCTCCATACACTCAACTCAGTAGCAGGGTGACGGAACAACTATTGATGTACTTAAAGGTAAGTAATTTGGGTGATCTATCGTATGATGAAGGGAGCTGCAGTAGTGCATTCTTGCCTGCTGGCTTGGTGGTCATATGTTTGAATCCCACTCGAGGCGGGAATTGTTGAAATTGATCTATGCTGCCAGGCCAACCCGGCCGAGAATGGGTATCAGGAAATGTTCTGGGAAGTAAAGGCGGCTGGCGTGATATTGAGTACATGGAGGTCCGCATGGCGGAATGGGTAAGAACAACGCGTTCTTTAACATCCGGTGGGCTAATGCCAAGGTAAGGGGTTCAACCCCTACACTGGACAGTTGAACTAAAATGTTGACTTCTTGTCCTTGACTTGGGAATGTAAATTACAAGTACCTCTGAAGTCGGAGTGGGTTTGGCTGGTGGCGAGGGACATTTTTAATACGGAAAACTAATCCACGTGCAAAATTAAATCCAGTGCTACTAAAAATGGTGTGTATAAACTGCACTTAAGTTCAAAGCTCTGCGAGCGCAAAAAAAACAAACATTGAGTACATCATCTACATCACCCATCAAGTGCTGATTGGTCTATAAAACATATTTTGGACTAGCACCATAGACTCTGTATCAGACGCGGGACATCTTGCTTATGACTGAGTTTTTCCGGAAGGTTGTTATGGAAGTGAGGTTCTGTAAAGGACATGCTACTGAAAGAATGAATTAACTATATACCAAATGTGTCATGTGGCAGGAAAAGGGCATTTACTCTTGTTTACAGTGTGGTGACTTAGGTCCCCTGATCCAAGACTGGTGAGCTTGTAAGATAGTGTACTACTACCACCCATGCCTATTGGCATGGCACATGATGATGATGGTCAGTGATGTTTCACAGGTTTGAAAAAGTGTGTTTTCGATCACATTTGTGAAGATTTTAATTCACTGTATGACTTCTTTCCTTTAGGAGAATGCACAGGTTTCCTCTTTGTACAATTCTAAAGACAGAAAGGAGACGAGAAAGACTGATACCAACGATGATGATGATAATAATGATGATGATGAGTATAATTACGAAGAAGATTTTGAGGTAGATTATTTCATTATATTTGATTTGCCATAGATACATTTATTCAGATATTTATGTTTGAAGTGTACAATATTATTTTAGTACACCCGTAATTTGGACTTAAATGTTGCCTTCTCTTTGAAAAAGCAATGGCAAACTACTTAATGTAAAATTGCCTAATACATCATCATCATCATCTATTCCCCTCAATCTTGTCAGTTGTTCTCCAGTTTATTTCTTCTCATAACATGCCCCCCCACCCCCCGAGGGCCCCACCCCCCAAAAAATGACTGTGCGTCTAATTTCTCCAATAATTTTGTGGTTTTCATTTGCCTTTTGTAGGACTTGCTCATTGGGTTGTTTTTTTGGTCTAATTATGGTATTCTTTGCGTTTTCCTCAGAAACCACATTTCCACTTCCATTAGATGTTTTTCGGCTCAATGTCCTAGTACATTATGAACAGCCAATAGGGGATCGTCCTAGTACATCATGAACAGCCAATAGGGGATCGTCCTAGTACATCATGAACAGTCAATATGGGATCATCCTAGCACATCATGAACAGCCAATAGATGATCGTCCTAGTACATCATGAACAGCCAATAAGGAATTATCCTAGTATATCATTAACAGCCAATAGGGAATCATCCTAGTATATCATTAACAGCCAATAGGGGATCGTCCTAGTACATCATTAACAGCCAATAGGGAATCATCCTAGTATATCATTAACAGCCAATAGGGGATCGTCCTAGCACATCATGAAAAGCCAATAAGGAATTATCCTAGTATATCATGAACAGCCAATAGGGAATTATCCTAGTATATCATGAACAGCCAATAGGGGATTGTCCTTGTATATCATGAACAGCCAATAGGGGATTGCCCTAGCACATCATGAACAGCCAATAAGGAATTATCCTAGTATATCATGAACAGCCAATAGGGGATTGTCCTAGCACATCATTAACAGCCAATAGGGGATCGTCCTAGTACATCATTAACAGTCAATATGGGATCATCCTAGCACATCATGAACAGCCAATAGGGAATGATCCTAGTATATCATTAACAGCCAATAAGGAATTATCCTAGTATATCATTAACAGCCAATAGGGGATCGTCCTAGTACATCATGAACAGCCAATAGGGTATTGTCCTTGTATATCATGAACAGCCAATAGGGGATCGTCCTAGTACATCATGAACAGCCAATAGGGAATCATCCTAGCACATCATGAACAGTCAATATGGGAATCATCCTAGCACATCATGGACAGTCAATATGGGAATCATCCTAGCACATGAACAGCCAATAAGGAATTATCCTAGTATATCATGAACAGCCAATAGGGGATCATCCTAGTACATCATGAACAGCCATAGGGTATCATCCTCGCACATCATGAACAGCCAATAGATGATCGTCCTAGCACATCATGAACAGCCATAGGGGCTGGATGTGATTGCAATGTCCTGCTAAGAACATGCAATTTTTGTACATGGTTTATGGTTCAAATAGGACCGAGATTATAGCACAGCAAGGAAATCTGTAGTCTGTTTCAGCAGATGTCGCAGGGTGTAGATGCTGATCGTTCCAGTGGTATTATTTCTTCTTTTGTCGTTTGTCACATGGCATCAGATGTTCTGATAGGGTTACAGTCTTCACACCTGAGCCAGATGAGCAGCAGCTCTTGATGTGAGTGAGGCTTATGCAGGTTTTACCAAACACCAACAATCCATTGTTTCCATGGTCTGTTGCCCTCATGTTGGCTATAATCTGCTTGTGAACCGGGTCAATTTCGAGACATTCTTGCTAGGTGAAATACACTGTGATACTAAAAAAACATTTGGTTTGAAGAAGTTTGCTGCTATGGGTCTATGATGTGATATTAATCATCTTCTTCTTCAGCGTTCCGAGCCATTGAGGTTCTTTGCTGCAGATACAGTCCATCTCAATTCGTCTCTCTGGTTGACCTTCTCTTGCCAGTCGCTGATTCCAAGTGCTTGTAGGTCTGTATGTATATCATCTCTCCACCGTCTTCTTGGTCTACCTCGGGGTCTACGGTCATTTATTTCCTGAGCGTACGCGAGTTTTGTTTCCCTATTATCTTCCATTCTTTCTATATGCCCCAGCCATTGCAGTCTATTAGCCTTCATGATACCAGTGACTTAAACAGATCATAAATGTTTTTGTTGCTTCTTCCTTTCCACTCTCCACTTTGTGTATCCCTAATGGGCCCAAAGATGCGTCTTAAGACTTTGTTCTCAAATGTCTGTTACAAGGCTTCGTTTCCTTTAGTTGTACTCCAGGTTTCAGAGCCTTACAGCACAACTGGTCTGATCAGTGTTTTGTATATTGTGATCTAACTTGTATTTCTTCCCTTATTATGTTGGAGCAGTTGAAGATTGTACCCAGGTTTCCTTCTTCCCAGTGACGACCATAATCTGTGTCTTCTTACTATTCAATTCTAACCCTAGTTGTTCACTGTGTGCAACAACCACATCTACTAGATGTTGCAGGTCCTGTTCATTGTCTGCAATCAAGACTGTATCATCTACATATCTAATGTTTTTTATGTATCATCCCCCAATGTTGATTCCTTCCATATCTTCTATATTTCTGGCCTCTTATGACAAACATAACATTTTACAGTGTTACATTTCTTTGCTTCTCCTAAAGTCCCCAGTAAGACACGGGCAACTGTAGCGTAAAACATGTGTTCGCGTTGTCACTTTTATTTATTTTATAATGGAAATCTATCATTTCTGTTTTCCCCCAGGATTATGAAGATGATTTTGAAGATGAAGATGACATGCACGGCAAAGAGGTTAGAGAATGTCTTGACAGTATGGGCACAAATATAAAGCATATATTCTGTATGAGGACAGGTTAAACTTATGTAATGTACATTGTATTTGTAAAGTCTCACTACACTTTGTATGTAGGACAAATTAAAATTTTGTTTTCTTCCGTTGATAAAACCATTGTTTAGTGGAGTGCAAATAATTACTCCAGCAGATGACAGCCATTTGCTGCACATTGCTTCAGAAGGGACTGTGGAGCACATTTTTGTTAATGACATCATGTACTTCATTTCTCAAATTTGTTCTACATACAAAGTGTAGTGAGGCTTTACAAACATTAACTATTAACTATTAACCTGTTATGTCAATTGCAATGAGAAAAAGAGTGCTGAGGTGTTACATAGAACCTGTACTGTTGTATGGATGTGAAGCTTGGACATTGAGCAAACAAGCTGAAAAACATCTAATGGCTGTGGAAATGTGGTTTCTGAGGAGAATGCAAAGAATACCATGGATAAGCAGAAAAACCAATGAACGAGTCCTACAAGAAACAAATGAAAATCGTACACTGATTAGAAAAATTAGATGCAGTCAAAATTTATTTGCACATGTTATGAGAAGAAATAAATAGGAGAACTTGGTGACAACTGGCAAGATCGAGGGGAAGAGAACAAAAGAAAGACAGAGAAATAAATACCTGGATGGCTTGGCAACATGGCATGGCCGAGATAGGAACACTGAGCTGATTCACGACTTTGGTGATCGAGTGAGATGGCGAATCATGACCGCCCACGCTTACTGGCATGGCACATGATGGATGGTTGGATTGAGTTGTTATAACTATAACAATTATAACTATAACAATTATAACTGTAAGAGAAACAACTCTCGAACCAGAACCCGCTATGGGTATGTGAAACACTAGGACCCTTACATTTGATATGCCTGTTTGCACTGTGCAGTAGGTGGCCAGTCTTTTCCATTCTTTGTGGACAGCAAATGTAGGCATTGAATATTTGTTCGACCTTCTCATGACATTTTCAGCTCAACCTCCTAGTGATTACACTTACATGTCTGCAATGTTGCAAATGATTACCTTTTTGCTAATTATTTGTGTTTTTGTGATACCAATAGAGTGGTCAATGTTCCGCAAACAAGAATAATTTGTTATCGATAAGTTTTGATCATCTATTTGTTAAGGAAAACTATGCATGTTTAGATCTACAAAAAGTTACGAAAAGTGACTTCATTTAAAAGTGACATACATTTAAAATGTATTTACAACTTTAAGTAATGCTTTACCAGGGTAACTTGCAATCAGGGCAATAAAGTGTTTTCCCCTTGCTAAATATGAGTAATCAAACTGGAAAGTAGTAATAAACATTATACATTTTTTGTGAATCACATTTACAATATAGGGATATTTTTTTAATTGACTTGGCCTTCCAGGCTGACTCGGTGTAAAATAACCAACAGGTAATGTTTTGGGAAGTAAAGGCAGCTGGCATGACCCATTGAGTGCCCATTGGTCAATACAAATATGGGTCCAGCACCAAGTACCCAGTACTCCTCAGGGCGTAGAAAAGTGTCCTTTTACTTGACTGACATTTGCCATGTCATGTAATTTATTGTATGCTGGGTTTAGTGGACAGTGTCCATGTGTGCTGTGTCTAGTGGACAGTGTCCATGTGTGCTGTGTCTAGTGGACAGTGTCCATGTCTGCTGTGTCTAATGGACAGTGTCCATGTGTGCTGTGTCTAGTGGACAGTGTCCATGTGTGCTGTGTCTAGTGGACAGTGTCCATGTGTGCTGTGTCTAGTGGACAGTGTCCATGTGTGCTGTGTCTAGTGGACAGTGTCCATGTGTGCTGTGTTTAATGGACAGTGTCCATGTGTGCTGTGTCTAGTGGACAGTGTCCATGTGTGCTGTGTCTAGTGGACAGTGTCCATGTGTGCTGTGTCTAGTGGACAGTGTCCATGTGTGCTGTGTCTAGTGGACAGTGTCCATGTGTGCTGTGTCTAGTGGACAGTGTCCATGTGTGCTGTGTCTAGTGGACAGTGTCCATTTGTGCTGTGTCTAGTGGACAGTGTCCATGTGTGCTGTGTCTAGTGGACAGTGTCCATGTGTGCTGTGTCTAGTGGACAGTGTCCATGTGTGCTGTGTCTAGTGGACAGTGTCCATGTCTGCTGTGTCTAATGGACAGTGTCCATGTGTGCTGTGTCTAGTGGACAGTGTCCATGTGTGCTGTGTCTAGTGGACAGTGTCCATTTGTGCTGTGTCTAGTGGACAGTGTCCATGTGTGCTGTGTCTAGTGGACAGTGTCCATGTGTGCTGTGTCTAGTGGACAGTGTCCATGTGTGCTGTGTTTAGTGGACATTGTTCATGTGTGCTATGTTTAGTGGACTCTGTTTGTGCTGTGTCTAGTGGACAGTGTCCATGTGTGCTGTGTCTAGTGGACAGTGTCCATGTGTGCTGTGTCTAGTGGACAGTGTCCATGTCTGCTGTGTCTAGTGGACAGTGTCCATGTGTGCTGTGTCTAGTGGACAGTGTCCATGTGTGCTGTGTCTAGTGGACAGTGTCCATGTGTGCTGTGTCTAGTGGACAGTGTCCATGTGTGCTGTGTCTAGTGGACAGTGTCCATGTGTGCTGTGTCTAGTGGACAGTGTCCATGTGTGCTGTGTCTAGTGGACAGTGTCCATGTGTGCTGTGTCTAGTGGACAGTGTTCATGTGTGCTGTGTCTAGTGGACAGTGTTCATGTGTGCTGTGTCTAGTGGACAGTGTTCATGTGTGCTGTGTCTAGTGGACAGTGTCCATGTGTGCTATGTTTAGTGGACAGTGGCCATATTTGCTGTTTTTAGTGGACATTGTCCAGTGGTAAGTGAGAATTGTAGGTAATGTGTTCAATGATTTTGGTTTCTCAGGAAGAAGAGCTTGAAGGTGTGCTTCGAGCCTTGAATGAAGAGAATAACAAACTGGCTGCATCATCTCAGAAGTCTGACCGGTCGGACTCGGTAAGTAATCTTCATCTGTGTTTGTAGATGGGAGCTGGACTAGCCTAGTGGCTAAATGCTTGTCTCCTGTCCTGGTGGTAATGGGTTCAGATCTGATCAAAGGAGGATTTTTTTAAATGTACATTGACTACAAGGTCAACCCAGTCTGAAATGGATAGCAGAAAATGTCTTGGAAAGTAAAAGCTACCACATCAGCCACCGGGTTCTGAATGGTCTATACACGATTGCTCTAACACCATATTGCCAATTCACCACGTACAAGGATCCCTCACATGACTTATTTTTATGTTTATAGATATTGTTTTGTCATTGTATCTCTGTTTGTCTTCAAGAAGCAGATGAAAATCGTAACTGATTAGAGAAATTAGATGTAGACATCAAATCATGTTTGGCCATGTTATGAGGAGAAATCAGCTTGAAAACTTGAAGAAAACTGGTCAACTTGGTGGGACAAGTGCAAGAATAAATGTTTTAATGCCTTCTGTGTGCTGCCATGGCTCCTTTAGTTGGTATAAATAAGAATTTATATCAGATTTTCATCAGCTCTTCTAACTTGGTATAAATGAGTTTATATCAGACTCTCTTCAGCTCTTCTAACTTGGAATACGTATTTGTTTTTAGCCAGAACCACCCGAGAGACACCACAGAAGAGATTACCACAAGACCCGGGATGCTGCGGCTCGCCCGAAGAGTTTCATCAACTTTGTCTCGGCCAAGCAGCGTGTGTTAGACCAGGCCGTGGCTAGTAAAACTCAGAAGAGGTAACTTTAAAGTGTTGACCATTTTCTTGTTCTCTTCTCTCTTCTTCTTTATCCCTCATTAAAGCAGGCCCTCAACCAATTCATGTCAAACCATTCAATTGTTTTTATATCTCCTACTGTTTCCTCTAATTATGACATCAGATGGAAGATGCTCAACAGAGATTAAGAGCAGAATAGGGCAAGCAGAAGCTGCATTTCAGAAAATGAAAAGTAGCTTATGCAATAAGCATAAATATAATTGAATGTAAGAAAGAGAGTGCTGAAATGCTGTATAGAACCTGTTTTGCTGTGTGGCTGTGAATCTTGGAATGTAAATGAACAAATTAGGAAGAACTTGGAGGCAACAGAGATGTGGTTCCTGAGATGAATGTTGTGAATTCCTTGGATTGCCAGAGTACCTAACGATTTCCTGAAAGAGGCTAATGAAACTAGAACATTATATACAACAGTAAGAGTGAGATAAACAGCTTTCTTTGGTCATGTGATGAGAAGAGAGGCATTGGAGAACTTCATGACGACTGGAAAGATCAAGGGGAAGAGGGGCAGAGGCAGACCAAGATAAATGATGCTGGATAGATAGCGTGGAGGAATATCATCAGTAGAGTTGATCCAGATCACCATGAACCAAGATTTGTGGAGAGACATGAATGCCAGCTGGCAAGGCACATGATGATGATGGTGATTTCAGTGGTCCAAGAGTGCCTCAGTATTTGCCGCTTTGTTGTCAACAGACTCCAACCCAATGGAGAGTTAATAGCTCTAGTGCATAGTTTGTATTTTGACATGTCTGGTTGTTCACGGAAGATACTGTCTTCTCTCCTGCCGCTAGATTCGATGACCTGTCGAGGCTGATAGAACTGGACGTGGTTGAGTATGACATGTTTGATCTTCCTCCGGTTAAAGAGTATGAGATGTACATCCGCAGTTTTGGCAGGTCAGACACCACACAGGCCTACGTCCAAACTGGAGATGATGACATTGAAGGGGAAGTGCAGACGGATGAGATATACTCTCTGAGCAAGTGGACACAGCACCCGCCTGGTGAAGAGGCTGCAGTTGGGGGTATTTATATCAAATTCTCCTCCATCATTTTGTTTTCTCTTTCTCTTCCTTTTCATTCTTGTCCTTTTATTCTACCTTCTTCTTCTGCTCTTTCTCCTTCTCCAGCTTCTAATTTTACTCATTCTTTTTCCCTTTCATCTCCTCCTCATCCTCCTATTTATTCTCCTTCTCCTACCTCTTCTCTGCCTTCTCTTCCTCATATTTATTCTTGTCCTTCTCCTTCAAACTCTTGCCCTTCTTTGATTTATTATCCTCCTCCTTCGATTTATTTATTCTTCTTCTTCTACTACTTCTTCTTCTCCTCCTACTTTATCTCTTCATCCTCCTCTTCCTCCTCCTCATCCAACTTATTCTTCTCCTCTTCCTTCTCCTACTTATTCTCCTCCTTATTCTAACTTCCCCTCCTCCTCGTCCTAAGTCTTCTCCTTGTTTGTCTGAGTTAAACTCATATTGGCAACAAATGAAGACACCATTCTGGTCATACACTGTCATTATTTCACATATTGATGATGTTGACACACAAACTGGTTGGATTTGTCCTGTAATCAGGTGTTTTATCTGAGACAAAACTCAGCTTCAGTGATAATCAGCATTTTTTTCCAGTTTTACCATAGGGATGAGATATTCAGTACTATTATTTTTAGCCTTAACTTACAGTATGAGAACTCGTTCAAAAGAGTTCTTCTGTCCATTCATTTTCCTTTTTACTTATTTTCCTTCTTCTCTTCTTCCACTTTTCTTTTCTTTTCTCTTCTCTTTTTACTTCTTCTTATTTTCCTTCTTATTAATCATTCATCTTCTCCTCTCCTCCTTAATCTTATTTTACTACACCTTCTCCTCCTCCATCTCTTTTTTCTTCTTCTTCTTTGTGAATAGTAATAGATAACCATCATTTCTATTAATATCATGTAGGGCAGCAAGACACACACCTTGTCCACATTTCTCTATTCATGCCAAGCTTTATGCAGTACCTTACCTTGTACTCATTTTCTTTATTTCATTGTGTGCAAGTTTCCACTACATTTCCCTATTTGCCTACTGTTTCTTTGTACTGACTTACCATTACTTCCTATTCATTCAACATTTTTTGTTTGTAATGTAAGTAAGTCGGCCATTATTATGTTCATTATTTGGCTAGGTTTTTATAATTACTCATTTTAATTTCTAATAGGTGAAGGCATAAATGTACACGGGTCGGAACATAGCGAAGACATGGCCAATAAAACTGATGTCGTCAGGCTGAACCAGTTTTTGGATAGGGTTGGCCAGGTAATTGTGCACAAGGTTGAGTAAAGAGTTAGTTTGTGTTTCCATTGAAACTAGTATAATCAAATTTAACAAGTTTTAAACAGAAATTACAAGATAATTTCACAAATTGGAAGTTGAATAGAGGATATGTTCTCATTATTAAAAGATATGATCAGGTAATTTCACACATTTAAAGTTAAGTACAGATTTTGCACTAGTGAAACCCATGTTGTCAGGTTGAGTCTTTATTTTAATGTGGTTGGTGGTTGGATAATGTCACATTTTGAGTAGATTTGCTTTTAAGCACTAATACTTTCGCTTTGGTCATTGGCCTGGAGTCTACTGGCAATGAAATACCTAAAACCTGTGAAGGAAAATGGCCAACCTGGATCTAATCTCAGCCAGGTTGTGTGTGCTGTGCCGAACCATTCACTGGCAACATCACAATATGTCTGCATGTCTGAAGAGAACCATTATATGGCTACATCACAGTATGTCTGCATATCTGAAAAGTGTCGGTGTCGAGAGGTAGGAGAAGTGCCTGGGGGTTTATAGTAAAAGCTAATGGCCGACGTTTAGTGCAGGAGAGCCTGGCATATGATGCCACAACATCTAGCTTAAGAGTGGAGGTGGTCACTGCAGCTTTCCGCTGGATCGAGATTACGACACACACACACATCGTGATTGTAACTGACTCAGAAAGCATGCTGAAGAAGGTGAGGACAGGCATGCTTTGTGCAGAGTGGCTTGCTTCGCTTCGGAGGTCACGGGTGGCAAGCATCACCTGGATCTTTTCTCCGGGGCATGCCAGTGTGCTGGGGAATGAACAGGCGGACAGATTGGCTGGCTCTGCAAAACTTGGTGGAGTATTAATGCAAGACAAGGCAGACGTGGTTGCGGCCTTATGGGAGCACGTGTACACCTCGGAGAAGCAAATGGATCATCATGGTCCTGGCAAGAATGAGGTAGCGAGGAGTGACGAGGGGATCTGGCTGACGCTCGACGCTCAGAGGAAAGGCGAGATGGACATATAATCAGATTGCTACTGGTACTATTGGTGTTGGAACTCTTCGCTGGCTGCTGAGGATGGGGATAGAGCGCCTATGGGAATGCCCCGAATGCTGTGATGTCGGTTCCTAGATCAATCAATCAATCAATCAATCAATCAATTTGAAGAGAACCATTATCTGGCTACATCACAATATGTCTGCATACCTGAAGTCCCAGTACTAGTCTTGCCCTATCCAAGTCTTGCACTATCCACACTATCCAGCCAGTTTGTGTGGGCTGTACTTGCACGCCTGTGGCTCCTAGTAGTTGTCAGCATGCGACTGCAGCCACTCCTGGGCAATGGCTGTGACAGGCTGGCTAAACCAGGTGAGGGTAACTGATTTGGTGTCAAACCAATTGGTAAACTAGGGTATGCCTACCCAGTATGTGAAGACAGGATTTGCAGACTGCACAGAAGAAATCATTGATGAATCAACGGGCAAGACAGTATTTACCTGCAAAGCATTGTAGAACATAATGAACACGGCAAGGAACATAGAGCACCCTTGTCATCCACTGCACCTGTATTCGTCTCCGATGTAGGTAGACTGGCAACCTGCATGTGAATTGGCAGAACAGCGCGAAAGTTAAACAGCAGGGTGGTTGAACACATGCCTAATTGGGTCGCGGAATTCTACATACAGGCGATGGGAGCCTGGCAAGGCCAGCAAACCACAAACTTCCTGCATCATCGATTGCACGGCATGTTTTGGAAATGAACAGAGACAGTTCGTTTCATGTGTTGTTTAATACACAAAATAGTTGCTTGTTAAAGTTTGCGGATTAATCTACATAGGCCAATAGTGCAAACAGAAAGACATGATAGTCAGTTTAAAATTACCATGGTAGACAATTGACATTACTGTGCGAACATGTGTATATTTTAGCTTGACGGATTTATCTAGTTATTCTACTTTATTTTGTGTGAATTCTGCAGTATGTACCTGACGAGATGCAGAGAAATATTCCAGTCACTAAATCGTGCAATCTATTGTTTGTGTCTTCATTATTCAAATTCACTACGGGAAAACATTGTTTTGATATGATGAATTGTTTAGTACAGAATAAATTAATAGTTAAAATATTTCTTCTAGTTTCTATTCACAATTCTTGATGAAGAATCCAAAAACTATGAAGATGGAACAAGCAAACAAGATGGTCGACATGTCAGTTTCTGCAGCAGTGCCTTTCAGCTGGGCGTGCCAGCTGCTTTAAAAGGTAGCTCAAGTTTTAGTTGAGAACTGCTTTTCTGGCATTTGATAGCATATTTCAGTGAATATATATTATATGAATGTTGCAAATACCTTCGACTTCCAGAATAACTAACAACAATTACCTGGGAGAAACTAATGAAAGCAGACCATTATATACAACTATATGAAAGAGACAAACAAAATGTTTTGGTCATGTTATGAGAAGAGAGCCAGTCTCCCTGGCGAAGAGGTTAACAACTTTCTCTGTGATCCCGTATATCCATGTGAGGAACGCAGCTGCGCAAGATTCGTCAGCAGATTGCATCGCATTGGTTACTTACGGGGTATGTGAGCCGGACGCTCAGAAAGCAATGGCAAACTACTGAGCGTAATCTTGCCAAGAACATCAACAACAGCTGAAAAATGCTGGTGTTAACCGCAATCTCCTGTAAGGGATATGCAACTTTAAAAAAAATTAGAAGAGAAACATTGGAAATCATTATGACAACCGGAAAGATCAATGGGAAAAGAGGCAGAAACAGACCAAGAGAAATGATGCTGGATGGACTGAGGCTACCATGGAGGAATATCATCAGTGTTGATCCAGAACACAAAGGACAGAGATCTGTGGAGAGACATGAATGCCTAAGCCAGTTGCCAGGGCATATGATGATGATGATGATATATTAGTTTAAACCAGGGGTGGCCAACATGAGGCCCGTGGGCCGCATGCGGCCCGCCAGACGTCATGTTGCTGCCCGCAGAATGGGAAGCGATGATGTGGTCGAGGCTGTAGCACGCTTGCTTGTTTACTTTAATTAACACCAAAAAAAAAAAAATTAGGTGCGTGGCCCGGCAGAAAATATTATTTCTGAAATTTGACCCGCCAGCTGAAAAGGTTGGCCACCCCTGGTTCAAACCGTATTGTGGTTCAATGACCTTATTAACTCTTTGTGTCCAAAGTTGCTGCTCTTACTTTATATTCCAAAGAGTTGTCTATCTACCTACCTATCTGCCTACCCACTAACTAACCTACATATCTACCTGCCTACCCACTAACTAACCTGCCTACCTGCAGGTGGCTGTAAAAGTTACTTTAGTTAGTTGCGGTTCCAACTTCACGGCAACAGGTCATTCCCATTATGCTCCGTTCCTGTGCCAGTGAATATCACACAAAATGCTCCTCACTGCCCTATGTGAACAATGGAATAGACAGGAGTGTCGGCAAGCCAACAGCCTGCACAGGTACACTGTGCATATTGCCGCCGCCAGAATGCCAACACAAAAGTCCTCCACGAAAAATACAGTTCATCGTCGATGGTCTCGGCAGTCACCAGAAAGACTTCATTGACCCGGGTCTTATCCCATATGGCTTGGTCTCTTTCCGCAGGGTGACCCACCAAAAGTGCCTCACAAAGCATGAACTCCGTAGCTCCAGCGATGACTCCCAGGAGTCTCCTGGAAAATGCACCCGTAAACCAAAAAGGCAAACCAGTTAATTCAGCGACAGCCGGCCACCATCGTTCCAAACGTGCAGTTCACGCTACAATAACCACGGACATATGTAAAAGCATTCCACACAAAATTCACAGCTCACAGTGTCACGCCAAGCACTCACTCAGTAACAGGGCTACGGAACCATGCACTACCAGTCCAACATGAGGAAAATGCAAACCGTAGCCACAAGTGTAAACACTCCAGGGGCCTTAACGGTTCAAATGCCTATCCGCCATGTTGGGGACCAGACCCGTTTACATACCTTGAGGTGTTGGGCATTTGGTGCTAGCCCCATAGTTTGTCCCACAGCATTCAATACTGGACGGGTGATGTCCCACAAAGAATTCAATACTGGATGGGTGATGTCCCACAGAGAATTCAATACTGGATGGGTGATGTCCCACAAAGAATTCAATACTGGATGGGTGATGTCCCACAGAGAATTCAATACTGGACGGGTGATGTCCCACAAAGAATTCAATACTGGATGGGTGATGTCCCACAGAGAATTCAATACTGGATGGGTGATGTCCCACAAAGAATTCAATACTGGATGGGTGATGTCCCACAGAGAATTCAATACTGGATGGGTGATGTCCCACAAAGAATTCAATACCGGATGGGTGATGTCCCACAAAGAATTCAATACTGGATGGGTGATGTCCCACAAAGAATTCAATACCGGATGGGTGATGTCCCACAAAGAATTCAATACTGGATGGGTGATGTCCCACAAAGAATTCAATACCGGATGGGTGATGTCCCACAAAGAATTCAATACTGGATGGGTGATGTCCCACAAAGAATTCAATACTGGATGGGTGATGTCCCACAAAGAATTCAATACCGGATGGGTGATGTCCCACAAAGAATTCAATACTGGATGGGTGATGTCCCACAAAGAATTCAATACTGGATGGGTGATGTCCCACAGAGAATTCAATACTGGATGGGTGATGTGGTCATTATCTCACCGGCCACTGGAAGGCTGGTGTGGTTAGTATCTCATCGACCACCTCTACCTCCCACTGGAGGGCTGGTGTGGCCAGTATCTCACCGACCACCTCTACCTCCCACTGCAGGGCTGGTGTGGCCAGTATCTCACCGACCACCTCTACCTCCCACTGGAGGGCTGGTGTGGCCAGTATCTCACCGACCACCTCTACCTCCCACTGCAGGGCTGGTGTGGCCAGTATCTCACCGACCACCTCTACCTCCCACTGCAGGGCTGGTGTGGCCAGTATCTCACCGACCACCTCTACCTCCCACTGGAGGGCTGGTGTGGCCAGTATCTCACCTACCACCTCTACCTCTCTGGACATTTTCCTGGTTTCCATTTTAGGCCGTGTCGACCTATTTTACGCTGAATCACTGAAGTCTGCTCATGTCCAACTGGGATCCATTAGGGAAACAAAGAACAGTAACACTGTAACCCAAGGCAACTAAGGAGTGTTGGCATGGCACTGGCAACCTCATCCCATAGACAACGGTAGCTGCTAAAGCCAACCCATCATGGACAAGTCTATACAAGGATGGCCTGGAGTTGGTTGAGTGCCTGTGCTCCTCTGGGGGATGAAAGGCAGAACAAGGACAAGAAGAAGAAGAATCACAAAGTTCTAGAACATTCGTGCTAACCACACTACTTCTAGTAGCACTGGACTGAATGTTGCATGTGGATTAGCTTTCCCTTTTACCAGTGTCCCGCTACATCAGACGAACCCACTCCGACTTCAGAGGTACTTGTAATTTATGTCCCCAAGTCAAGGACGAGAAGTCAGCATTTTAGTCCAACTGTCTGGTGCAGGGGTTGAACTCCTTACCTCGGGATCAGCACACCAGGTGTTTAAGAACAGGCGTTCTTATCCATTAGGCCATGCTGACCTCCCACTTTTCATTTCATGCTATAAAAAAGACAAGAGGAACGACTTCATTGCACTGAGTTTTATCCCATATTGTTAGGTCTCTTTCTGCAGGATGGCCGGGTGAATGCGTCACATAAAGCACGAACTCTGTAGCTCCAGCGAAGCCCCCCTGGCAGTCTCCAAGAAAATTGCACTTGTGAACTGAACGACATAGCCCAGAAACAAATCCATGACTTTTGGAGCATAAGGTGGACAACATAACGATTTCACCACGGAGACTCCTTCTATTTCATGTTTGACCAGATTTTTGCAGAATTTATTTTCAAATGCATTTTATCTATCAAAGTTTGTTGATATAATTTACTTGTTTTTAATACTCAGCCCGTCAGATTGTGAGCCTATCTTTCTGCCAGTCCGAGCCAAATTATCTTTTATCCATACATTCCACAACACAAGATGACTCTGAGGTAAGATTTGAACTCAATAACTATATTATGTATTTAATCAAATAAAAGCCGGTATCTGTAGTGTAGGGCTTATTGAAGCGATTTGTAAGCCCGCTTACCTGTATTCGAGACACTGCCATGCGCAATTTGGCAGCAGACCGCGTTCTGCTTGGTTAAAAAAAAAAAGAAGTTCTGCTAGGTTTTACTGAACTGGTATGGGAGCCGGTTGTTCAGAAATCAATGGCAAACTACTGATCGTAAACTTGCCAAGACATCAACAACAGCAGTAAAATGCTGGTGTTGACGGCAATTTCCTGTAAAAAAGGGGGAAAAAATTGAATAAAAACACTAACTGGGAAATAGGTGGCCAATGGTTAGAGTATGAGTTTCACAAATTATGGGAAATGGGTTCTAATCCCATTTAAGAAATGTGTAACTACTAAATGTGAAATAAAAATCCAATCTTGTTCAGTCCACACAGCTGCTTGTCAAACAACCTGTATTCCTCAACTGGAAAAAAATACTGATTTTAAAAAGTGTGCTGTTTGAAACAGAAAAATTACCTAATTTTGCCTTGAAAGTTTATGATAGACAGCATTTTTCATATAGTCAGAGTGATTTTTTAAATCCAGTTTGTCCTGATAAAATCTGTTGCAGAAGTTTTTACTATTTAAAAATGGTGATAAATCGTTTTGTTGTTAAAAATAAACCCATACATAATTGGTCCATACACTTTTGCACTATGTAAACTCAAAGAGAGAAAAATCTAGCAACCACACTTGGGGAAAACCATCATTTTCTTCAAAAATTAGGAAATTCAAAGGCATGGGGGGGGGGGGGGGGGGGGGGGGGAAGAGAATGAAAAAAGCATGATAATTGTGTCACCATATTTATTTTATAATTCTTTAATGTTTCATCTCATCTTGTTCTTTCTGTGTACCTTGCAGTGTCAAGGTGAAGCATAAACAACAGGAAAATGCCAGTTTTTTGGGCATCATATATTGAGATTCCCATGGATGTTTAACATTATTTATTCTTATTTTTTGTCACATTTTAAAATTGTTCCCATTTTGTCCATTAGAAAAACCTGTCTCCCTTACACAGCATGCACATAATATGCGTATGGAATCTGTCGCAGCCCACCTACCCATACAGGTTAGTTTACTTGTGCATATATGTGTTTGTATGTTACTTTGAGCTCTGTAACAGCATTTCTGCAAACCACCATAAATACATATTTTCCTCCAAAAAAAAAAAGAAAGCACAGAAGAGGAAAGTACATCAATTGGTGATTTTGCATTTCTCTGTTTCACCAAGCCTGACATTTGCAACTGACTTTGACAAGCATTTCTCTGTTTCACCAAGCCTGAAATTCGCAGCTGACTTTGACAAGCGTTTCTCTGTTTCACCAAGCCTGACATTCAGTGCAACTGACTTTGACAAGTATTTCTCTGTTTCACCAAGTCTGACATTCAGTGCAACTGACTTTGATAAGCATTTCTCTGTTTCACCAAGCCTGACATTCAGTGCAAGTGACTTTGATAAGCACTTCTCTGTTTCACCAAGTCTGACATTCAGTGCAACTGACTTTGATAAGCATTTCTCTGTTTCACCAAGCCTGACATTCAGTGCAAGTGACTTTGATAAGCACTTCTCTGTTTCACCAAGTCTGACATTCAGTGCAAGTGACTTTGATAAGCACTTCTCTGTTTCACCAAGCCTGACATTCAGTGCAAGTGACTTTGACAAGCATTTCTCTGTTTCACCAAGCCTGACATTCAGTGCAAGTGACTTTGACAAGCATTTCTCTGTTTCACCAAGCCTGACATTCAGTGCAAGTCACTTTGATAAGCACTTCTCTGTTTCACCAAGCTGACATTCAGTGCAACTGACTTTGACAAGTATTTCTCTGTTTCACCAAGCCTGACATTCAGTGCAACTGACTTTGACAAGCATTTCTCTGTTTCACCAAGCCTGATATTCAGTGCAAGTGACTTTGATAAGCACTTCTCTGTTTCACCAAGCCTGACATTCAGTGCAACTGACTTTGACAAGTATTTCTCTGTTTCACCAAGCCTGTCATTCAGTGCAAGTGACTTTGACAAGCATTTCTCTGTTTCACCAAGCCTGACATTCAGTGCAACTGACTTTGACAAGCATTTCTCTGTTTCACCAAGCCTGACATTCAGTGCAAGTGACTTTGACAAGCATTTCTCTGTTTCACCAAGCCTGTCATTCAGTGCAAGTGACTTTGACAAGCATTTCTCTGTTTCACCAAGCCTGACATTCAGTGCAACTGACTTTGACAAGCATTTCTCTGTTTCACCAAGCCTGACATTCAGTGCAACTGACTTTGACAAGCATTTCTCTGTTTCACCAAGCCTGAAATTCAGTGCAAGTGACTTTGATAAGCACTTCTCTGTTTCACCAAGCCTGACATTCAGTGCAACTGACTTTGACAAGCATTTCTCTGTTTCACCAAGCCTGACATTCAGTGCAACTGACTTTGATAAGCATTTCTCTGTTTCACCAAGCCTGACATTCAAGGTTTTGATCTGTACTATTTTTTTTACAGACAGTGGTCAGGTTTACCATAGGTTTTATTGTTTAAAAGAAAAAAGAAGATATTTCACATTATGTTTTCTGTGCAAATGTTGAACAGGTAAGGGGAGAGTATGCAACCATGTCTTACTTCCTGTTTCACCTCAGAGTAGTCTGATCTTTCACTAACTAATAAACTGGCGAGTTTAAGAAATGCCACAGTGGTCTCATAAATCGTAGAAGAGAAAATTCAAACTACACCTCCTAGTGGTAGAGGAAGGGAAACACCCCACGAAGTGGGAAACAGCTCTCTCTAAGGGCTGAGTATCTGCTGAGCACCTCTGGAATGCCTTTTGCTTTCAGCTAGAGTACCACAAAGTAGGGTACTGACCCTTGAAATGTAAAAGGTTGCTAATGGATGAGGACAAAGTAAGGGTAAACATACATCTAAGCCAAAAATGTCATTGCAACAGCTATAAATGACATCACAGATATAAAATGGCCATGCAAAATTGAAGGGATACAATCATGTGATGGAATAAGTAGTAGAGAACTGAACAAATCCCAGAGAGTCAAGATGTGAGGAAAGGATGCCTGTGTTGGATAAAGACACATATTTTAGGATACACAAGGCAAAAGAAAAATGCAGACTAGACCCAATTATAACAATAATTTAAAAGGCTTGTCACAGCAGAAATGTTATTTAAAATTTGAATAACGAAGACACAAACAATAGATTGCACGATTTATTGCCTGGCATATTTCGCTGCATCTCGTCAGGTACATACTGCAGAAATCACACAACTTACGTGAAATTAACTAGATAAATCCTTCAAGTTGAAATATACACATATTCGCACAGTAATGTCAATTATCTACCACGGTAATTTTAAGCTGACTAACATGTCTTTCTGTTTACACAATTCTGGCTTGCGTTGATAGATCATAATTGCTTCTGCAAATTTTAACAAGCGAGTATTTTGTGTGTTAAACAACACGCGAAATGCAGTGTCTCTGTCCACAAAATGGCCACTGTCGACAATGTGCCTGCCGATTGAAGACGCCGGGAGCTTCCGGTGTGTCGGCCCCACACGGCTAGCATCTCCTGTGTGTTGTATCTTGTTGACCCATTGAGGTATGTGTTCTGACACCCGTTTGTTAAGCTGTCTCTCCGTTCGACCAATGTAAACGGCCTGGCATCTACATGTGAATTGGTAAATACAATTGTTTGTGGCGTACAGAGGAACAGGCTCTTTGACTGCTGGTGTAGGAATGGGTACGGTTTTATATCTAATGACTGGAGTTGCCGCACACAATGTTCGACCTACTGCTGTAGTAAGCCGGTCTTGTAGACGTTGCATTACGTCATCCCCTCGAAAGGTTAGCTGGATGAATACCTTGAGTTTAGGGACTGTAGTTACGTCTGCTTTGGGTTTGGGCTGTTGGCAATGGCGCTTTATAAATCCTGTGGAGTACCCATTCAGGTTTAAGACATTCTTCAGAGTTTCAAATTCCTCTGTCAGTGTGTCCTGGGTGCATATCTTTCTAGCACGGTCAAACAAGGTCCGTACTAAGCCCCGTTTGTACTGGACAGGTGTGAAGCTCTGAAAATTTAGGTATTGGCCAGTCCATGTTTCTTTGCGATACACCGATCTTTGAATTGTGCCGTCTGCTCTACGTCTCATTAGAATATCTAGGAATGGTAACGCTTCATTGTGTTCGTGTTCCATAGATAGAGAGATGTTTTTATGCGTCTTGTTCATTGTGGCCTGAAACGATGTTGCTTGTAGCTCGTCTGTGGTGATAATTAGTATATCGTCCACATAACGCCAGTAAAAGGCCAAGTTGTTGATGTCTGAGGATCTCTTTTCTTCTAAATGTGCCATGAAGATGTCCGCTAGAATAGGACCAAGAGGACTCCCCATGGCCACTCCGTCAATTTGGCGGTATGACTTAGTTAGAAAATTGAATTGTATGTTGGCGGTACATAGTAGTAGTAGCCTCTCCAGAATAGGTGTTGGTATGCCTAATTTTAGTTGTTTGTCTTCAATGCGTTCCCTTATTATTTTCACTGTCTCCTCTAATGGAACGTTAGTGAATAGGGAGGCTATATCCAGCCTTAAAAGCGTTAAAGGCTAACAAAACCCTCGTCATACTGAAACCTGACAAAGGGAACGGTACAGTACTGATGGACATGTCAGACTACCAGAGAAAAATGGATGTAATATTGTCAGATGAATCCTAATTCAGGATAGATCAAAAAGTAAACAAGTCGGAGGACCTGGATGCTATAATGAGGAAAGAGATCCAGTCACTTGTGAATGCGGGACTCATCAGTGAGGCCACTGCAAAAACGCTCACACCACGTGGCTCGCACACTCCTCAGATGTACGGTCTACCCAAACTTCACAAGCCCGGCATCCCGCTAAGACCTATCCTGTCCATGGTTAACTCTGCACAACACCGAATGGCGAGATGGTTAGCCGAAATGTTAAAGCCAGTACGACAGTCCTTCGATCCAAAAATACTCAGAGATACATTCCAACTGGTGGAATTATTGGATACTATGGACATAAATAACAAACACATGGCATCCATGGATATAGCCTCCCTATTCACTAACGTTCCATTAGAGGAGACAGTGAAAATAATAAGGGAACGCATTGAAGACAAACAACTAAAATTAGGCATACCAACACCTATTCTGGAGAGGCTACTACTACTATGTACCGCCAACATACAATTCAATTTTCTAACTAAGTCATACCGCCAAATTGACGGAGTGGCCATGGGGAGTCCTCTTGGTCCTATTCTAGCGGACATCTTCATGGCACATTTAGAAGAAAAGAGATCCTCAGACATCAACAACTTGGCCTTTTACCGGCGTTATGTGGACGATATACTAATTATCACCACAGACAAGCTACAAGCTACATCGTTTCAGGCCACAATGAACAAGACGCATAAAAACATCTCTCTATCTATGGAACACGAACACAATGAAGCGTTACCGTTCCTAGATATTCTAATGAGACGTAGAGCAGACGGCACAATTCAAAGATCGGTGTATCGCAAAGAAACATGGACTGGCCAATACCTAAATTTTCAGAGCTTCACACCTGTCCAGTACAAACGGGGCTTAGTACGGACCTTGTTTGACCGTGCTAGAAAGATATGCACCCAGGACACACTGACAGAGGAATTTGAAACTCTGAAGAATGTCTTAAACCTGAATGGGTACTCCACAGGATTTATAAAGCGCCATTGCCAACAGCCCAAACCCAAAGCAGACGTAACTACAGTCCCTAAACTCAAGGTATTCATCCAGCTAACCTTTCGAGGGGATGACGTAATGCAACGTCTACAAGACCGGCTTACTACAGCAGTAGGTCGAACATTGTGTGCGGCAACTCCAGTCATTAGATATAAAACCGTACCCATTCCTACACCAGCAGTCAAAGAGCCTGTTCCTCTGTACGCCACAAACAATTGTATTTACCAATTCACATGTAGATGCCAGGCCGTTTACATTGGTCGAACGGAGAGACAGCTTAACAAACGGGTGTCAGAACACATACCTCAATGGGTCAACAAGATACAACACACAGGAGATGCTAACCGCGTAGGGCCGACACACCGGAAGCTCCCGGCGTCTTCAATCGGCAGGCACATTGTCGACAGTGGCCATTTTGTGGACAGAGACACTGCATTTCGCGTGTTGTTTAACACACAAAATACTCGCTTGTTAAAATTTGCAGAAGCAATTATGATCTATCAACGCAAGCCAGAATTGTGTAAACAGAAAGACATGTTAGTCAGCTTAAAATTACCGTGGTAGATAATTGACATTACTGTGCGAATATGTGTATATTTCAACTTGAAGGATTTATCTAGTTAATTTCACGTAAGTTGTGTGATTTCTGCAGTATGTACCTGACGAGATGCAGCGAAATATGCCAGGCAATAAATCGTGCAATCTATTGTTTGTGTCTTCGTTATTCAAATTCACTACGGGAAAACATTGTTTTGAATTTCTCAAACGTTATTTAAAATGTTAAACAGATCATGGGGAATAGAATTAGAGGAAGAGTTGGAAAACCATGGATAGAGCTGTCACAAGGTAAGAGGGCTTTGGGTAAAATTGATTAAGGACATATATTCCATTAGAGTGTAAAGACAGAAGAAAAAGTATATGAATTATGTGTTGTCAGTTATAGGATCTGTGTTGTCAGTTATAAGATCTGTGTTGTCAATTACAAAATATGTGTTCTCAATTACAGGATCTGTGGCAGCCAGATGAGAATAACGTGTGCTTGTTTTAGCCCGACCAAAGCATCTCTCGTCATTGCTGGCATGGTCAGTTGACATTTTTATTTGATCTTTTTAACATTTTAAATAACATTTCTGCTGTAACAAGCTTTTTTAATTATTGTTATAATTGGGACATTTCTTCTTTGTGTTCCTCCGGAGTGTTTTTTCAGATGTGATTGCGGTGTGTCTGGTTAGGCACCCTTGGGCCGAAGCCCTTAGGCCAACACATCTGACTTTTAGCGTGCAATTTTGACCAGGTTAGCATTCCTGGGAGACTCTCACTTTTGTGGTACCGTCCACATCCCAGCTGGTCAAGTTGGAACAGTCGAAGATTTCACGGTCATCCCTTAAGGGAAGGCAGGGACAGTCCATGGCATTTTCCGCCATCCAGGGTGGCTTTCATAGTTGCAGAGCCGACACATAGCGCCCTAGTGCTGGGCTCACCGAGGGAATCATCACGTCCTGCTCATGGCTGCTTTAATTCCTCACTTCGATATATTAGGCATTTCATTCGCCCCAAGCCGTTCCCGCACAAACCAGACCAGCATGCAGACGGAATCCACTCCACGAGTTTTCACTTCGAACATATGCTTGTCATTGTGTCCGGGGACAGTATAGTCAGAGCTGTTCCTAGCACGAGGGACAATCGGAAACTAGCTAGTCAGAGCAGTTCCAAACTTTAAGGGCATTCGGAAGACTAGTTAGTCAGAGCTTTTCCGACCACGAAAGACATTTCACTCGGACGTAATTGCGTAATGCCAGTTTTTATTTTGCCGCCCGTAGGCCGGCACTTTAGACTTCGGCAGGCATTTTTTATTGGGGTTAGCCTTCCTCGGGTTTCGAGGCACGTTAGACTCTTATTGTTGTGGTGTCGCCCACACATCACGGTCAACCCACAAGGGAAGGCAGGGGCAAACCATGGACATTTCCCGCTATCCAAGGAGGCTTCCATAATTGCAGAGCCGGCACATATTGCTCCGAGACTGGGTTCACCCAAGGAATTGCCACATCCTGATCATGGCTGCTTTAATTCCTCACTTCCATGTATTGGGCATTTCGCTTGCCACTGGTCGCTCAAGCACAAACCAGGAACGGCCAGTCTGCGGACAACATCCACTAGGTAAGCTTTCACTTCGGACTTCGGACCACGCAATGGATTCGCTAGCCAAGCGTTCCATTTTGTGTTATTGAGACGTTTTTCCACATTTGACTACACTCTCTATGAGTATAGATACAGACATTTTTCGTAACCATTTCGTGCAACTGGGGCACTTTTTCTACCTTTAGTACTCGCTCACGAGGTAGGCTACATGTGCTGCCGGCTCAGCACCTTACCTCTGTGCATCAGTGAGCAAAAAACGGTCAGGCTCTCTCATCCGGGGATTCCTCATATCCCCCAGCTGAGAGCCTTCAAAACAAGTATTTAAACTAAGCATGTAGCGTGCTCAGCATCTCACCTCCATTTTTCGGTAGATGTGAATCGGCCCAGCTCTCACATCCAAGGGTTAATGGCTTAGAGGCATTCAACCTTATCCTTCAGCTGAGAGCCTTAGTGCTTGTGCCTGGACCAAGAATTTCTGCCTTTGTGCGCCTGATTTAAACTTTTGACTGCTATCCTCAGTCTCCCTGCAGAGCAGCAGGTTGTGTCTCTCTTGGTCTGGTCCCTAACCCAAGTCCTGCCTGACACATAGTTGTGCTTTCATCGGCATAGCTCTTGGGGTCACTGGGACACGCAAGCCTTCCCACCGCAACAAGGTGGAGACACATCGGGAGGGATTGGGACATTTTATTTTATTTGAGTTGTTAAGTAATTCCACTCGTAATTATTTTACGCTGCATCCAGGATGATTTATGAAGCCAAGAAAATATAATTTTCATTTGCTTCAATATTACACCTGTGAATTCGTTTTATAGTAAATGTTGGGGGTCTGCGCGACGAAGTCATTACGCTGTCTGCTTCATGCTCCAAAGGTCGTTGTTTTCATTTTTCCAAACCTCATCATTCGGTTCACAAGTACGATATTCTAGGAGACTCTTGAGGGTTGTTGCTGGAGCTACGGAGTTTGTGCTCTGTGGAAAGAGACTGAGCCATATGGGATAAAACCCAGTGCAGTGAAACTTTCTCACCTTAAGTGAGACTTTCTCACCTTAAAAACCCCTCTCCTCCTTCCCTCCCCTCATTCCCTCCCTTCGTTCCCTCCCCTCCTTCCCTATATAGTCCATACTGTGTAGCATTAGTGATCATGTCTGTCCATAGCCATCTGTCTGTCTCTTGTGCTGCCAATCATTTCTGATACCAATGTTCCTCCATGTCATGATGTCAAACTGTCCACCATCTTATCTCTTGGTCTCCCCCTGCTTCTCTTCCCCTCCTACTTTCCTGTTGTCATATTGCACTATCTTTCCCTTTCTCTTGATGGATCCAAAGAATGCATAATGATTAGCAAACTGTATGTATTATATATGAAATTAAACAGAAATAGACAGACACTGCAGATCTTGTTCATTGTTTTTGAATATTTTATATTTAGTTGGTATTTGTTTTATAGAAATATGTGAAGGCTACAAAAATAATATGGAAATCTGGAGACAAATATTATTTTTTTTTAAAAACACATCAGAATCATTAACATTAGATAGATGTGATCAACATTTTTCAAACATGTTGGGAGAAGAGAACAACTGGAACATATTTAACAACTGAAAGATTAAATGGGAAAGAAGGCTAATCAGCCATGTGCAGGACGTGATGGTTCCTTGGGTGAGCCCAGTACCAGAGCGCTGTATGTCGGCTCTGCAATTATGGAAGCCTCCTTGGATGGTGGGGGAATGCCCATGGTTTGCCCTTGCCTTCCCTTGAGGGCTAGCCGGGATGTCTTCAGTTGTTCTAAATGGGCTAGCTGAGATGGGGATAACGCCAACACACTGATAGTCAAACGTCCTACGAAACACCCAGGAAGGTAACCTGGGCAACAAATGCCTGAAGAGGTCGGATGTGTCGGCCGAAAGGTGCAAATATTGCAGCTCTGCTGTAAATAGGCAGAACGCAATTATGTCAAAAAAACATTCCGGACGAACGCAGAAGAAGAAGAAGAAGAAGTAGAAGAAATAGAAAAGATTGATTGATTGATTGATTGATTTAGGAACCGACATCACAGCATTCGGGGCATTCCCATAAGCGCTCCGTCCCCATCCTCAGAAGCCAGCGAAGAGTTCCAACCCCAATAGTACCAGTAGCAATCTGATTATATGTGCGTCTCGCCTTTCCTCTAAGTGTCGAGCATCAGCCAGATACCCTCGTCACTCCATGCTGTCGCATTCTTGCCAGACCATGGTGACCCATTTGCTCCTCTGAGGTGTACACGTGCTTCCACAAGGCCGCAACCACGTCTGCGAAATAGAAAAGAAATACAAGAGACATTACCATGAATCTGACCAAGTCTACTGAGTTAGATGTAGATGCCGTATCTCAAAGCCACTCTCCCCCTAATATGTTTCTATTTTGGGTAAATGCAGCACGACGGATCAGTTGCCGTGTGGGATCTTCGAGAACCTGCCTCAGATCATCATCGTATAAATGTGAAGGGGGAGGAACACCTGATGCGCTTCCCCACTTACAACACAGGTAATAATGAAGTGTTTTGTAACTGCTCATTATGTGGTGGTTTCCTTTTGACTTCCACATACTTATATGATATTTATATGCGAAAAATTAACAATGAAGAAACTAAAAATTTCGTGAATTTGAAAACCTTAGCCTCATAATTAACAACAACGTTGGCTGTTAAGAAGTCAAAAGGTGCTAGACTGATATTTTTATGGACCAATTAGCACTCCAGAAGTGATGTGGGCAATATCACGCCAGCCACCTTTAATTTCATGACATTTTCTGGTACCAGATCTTAACTGGGTCGACCTGGAATCCCAGGTCAGTTTTACAAATATGCTTTGATGCAGATTTGATATAATGAAATAATGTTCTGTTATTGTGATAATGAATTAATGTTCTGTTATTGAAATAAAATAATTCTCTACTGTTGGTATAAAGAAATAATATTCTGGTATTGTGATAATGAAATAATGTTCTAATATTGGTATAGTGAGATCATGTTCTGTTATTATGAAAATAAAATAATGTTCTTCTATTGGTATAATGAAATCATGTTCTGCTATTGCTATAATGAAATCATGTTCTGTTATTGCTATAATGAAATCATGTTCTATTATTGCTATAATGAAATCATGTTCTATTATTGCTATAATGAAATCATGTTCTACTATTGCTATAATGAAATACTGTTCTACTATTGCTATAATGAAATCATGTTCTACTATTGCTATAATGAAATCATATTCTGCTATTGCTATAATGAAATCATGTTCTATTATTGCTATAATGAAATCATGTTCTACTGTTGCTATAATGAAATCATGTTCTATTATTGCTATAATGAAATCATGTTCTATTATTGCTATAATGAAATCATGTTCTGCTATCACTATAATGAAATCATGTTCTACTATTGCTATAATGAAATCATGTTCTATTATTGCTATAATGAAATACTGTTCTGCTATTGCTATAATGAAATCATGTTCTATTATTGCTATAATTAAATCATGTTATATTATTGCTATAATGAAATCATGATCTACTATTGCTATAATGAAATAATATTCTACTATTGCTATAATGAAATCATGATCTACTATTGCTATAATGAAATCATGATCTACTATTGCTATAATGAAATCATGATCTACTATTGCTATAATGAAATCATGATCTACTATTGCTATAATGAAATCATGATCTACTATTGCTATAATGAAATCATGATCTACTATTGCTATAATGAAATCATGATCTACTATTGCTATGATGAAATAATATTCTACTATTGCTATAATGAAATAATATTCTACTATTGCTATACTGAAATAATATTCTACTATTGCTATAATGAAATCATGATCTACTATTGCTATAATGAAATCATGATCTACTATTGCTATAATGAAATCATGATCTACTATTGCTATAATGAAATCATGATCTTCTATTGCTATAATGAAATCATGATCTACTATTGCTATAATGAAATCATGATCTACTATTGCTGTAATGAAATAATATTCTATTATTACTATAATGAAATAATATTCTACTATTACTATAATGAAATCATGTTCTATTATTGTTATAATGAAATCATGTTCTATTATTGCTATAATGAAATCATGTTCCCCGGGAAGGTTAACCCGGTCAACAAATGCCCGCAGAAGTCGGATGTGTCGGCCTAACGGCGCAAGAACGCAGCTCTGCTGTAAACAGGCACAACGCAGTCACATCCGGGAAAAAAATCCGGATGAACGCAGAAGAAGAAGAAGAAATCATGTTCTATTATTGCTATAATGAAATCATGTTCTATTATTGCTATAATGAAATCATGTTCTATTATTGCTATAATGAAATCATGTTCAACTGTTCCTATAGTAAAATCATGTTCTGGTATGTTACAGCTCAAGTCCTGGAGCCTGAGAACCACCACAGTCCTGTAATGTCCATAGTCCCAGTGTTCTCACAGATTGTTGGGTAGGTGGCGCTTGTCTTCATGTGAAGATATCACCTGATATGTTTTGACCTAGAATATATGAAGGCCTAACATTTCAGACACCAATAATAATATTTGTCCTTTACCTTTTTTGTTTGTTTGATGTTTAAAACTATTAACTATTAATGAATGTAAGAAAGAGAGTGCTGAAATGCTATTTAGAACCAGTTTTTCTGTATGGCAGTGAATCTTGGAATGCAAATGAACAAATTAGGAAGAACTTAGAAGCAACAGAGATGTGGTTTTTAAGATGAATGTTGCGAATTCCTTGGGACTGCCAGAGTAACTAACAATGATTGCCTGAAAAAAGGCTAATGAAACTAGAACACTAAATACGACAATAAGAAAGAGACAAACAGCTGTCTTTGGTCATGTGATGAGAAGAGAGACATTGGAGAACATCGTGACAACTGGAAAGATTGAGGGAAAGAGAGGCAGAGGCAGACCAAGAAAAAAGATGCTGGATGCATTTAGACAGTGGCATGGAGGAATATCATCAGCAGAGTTGATCCAGAAAACCAAACACCGAGATCTGGGGAGAGCCATGAATGCCTACGCCAGTTGGCATGGTACTTGATGACGATGATGATGATGATGTTTAAAACTTTGAGATACGGAAAAGGATAGGTCTGAATATTCACCTCTGTTTTTTATATGTATAATCTTTTTGTTCTTAATAAAATCAAATCACTGTCTTCATGTGCCTTGCAAACGGGTGCAGACATTCATTTATCGCCACAGAGCTCAATCTTCGGTATTCTGTAATTCTATTGGTGACATTTTTTTAGTCATTGTCTTAGATCATCAAGCATCATTTCTCTCCGACCTTTCCAGTTGTCACGATGTTTTCCAACACCTCTCTTCTCATTACACAACCAAAGAACAGTATTGCCTCTGTCATATAGTTGTGTGTAATATTCTACTTTCACTATCCTCTTCCAGGCAATCATTGTTAGCTGCTCTAGCAGTCCAGGGTATTTGAAACATTTGAAACCACATGCCTGCTGCCTCAAAAAAAAAAAAGTCGCTTAAAAGTCGACAGGGTCGACTTCATTGCACCGGGTTTTATCTCATATGGCTCGGTCTCTTTCTGCAGCGCGGAAAGCGTCGCACAAAGCACGAACTCCGTAGCTCTAGCGATGACCAACAGGAGTCTCTGAAAAATTTCACTCGTGAAACGAAGGACACCACCCGGAATCGAACCCACAGCCTTCAGAACCCGAGTCAAATGGCTTGACCACTTCGCCATGGAGACTCCATGCTGCCTCCAAATTCTTCTTAGATCTTTTGTTCACATTCCAACACTCACTGCCATAAGCTGAACAGGTTCGATATATTGTTTCAGTACTTTCTTGATGACATTCAATGAAAGTCATTTATAGCATAAGATGATTTCATCTTCTGAAATGCTGCATTTGCTTCACCATTTCTGCTCTTAACTCTCTCAGGCATCTTCCATCTGATGTTATGATGTGCCTCAAATTTGGGGGTGGGGGGTGTCTTCAAATGAAAACCTTAAAAGTATGGTAGAAATTACAATAACCATACCATTGTCTTGTAACTTGCCAATATTGTTGTTAAGGATGTCAAGAGAGCTCAGCATGTGACATCATGGTGTGATGAACACAGTGACATCATAAGGACAGTTTAAAGATGGCCACCCCACTTTTTACGTGCACCGGAGTGGAGCAGTGCTCTGTTATCCATTTGTTAATCAGTGAAGGAGTGAAACCTATAGAAATTCATCGGCAAATGAAGGTCCAGTGTGGTGATGCATGCCTGTCAGTCCAGCAAGTGTATGAGTAGAGTAGGAAATTTCAATATGGCGTGACGTCTGTGACAGACTGTTCACAGCCGGGTCAGGCACACGAGTAGTGACCCCCAGAGAATTTTCTTCTACAGGAATCCAAGCAATTTATCGGCGCTCTAGGACTTGCATTATACGCAGTGGTGACTACATCGAAAAATGTTACATTTGTTCTTTACTTTTTCAGAATATATTCACACACAAAAATAACATTTAAAGTTTTCATTTGAATTCCCCCCCCCCCCCTCGTATTTGAATTTATTGACATTCTATTGTAATATATCACATGTAGTTTTCCTTTTATCTTATATATAAAAAAGGATGTGCGTATCTCCGTATGTCCTTTATACGCTCGCGAACGGCCCATCCGATTGAGATGAAATTTTCTACACGCCTTCCTTTCATTCCAGAGATGCCAACTGTCGTAGTTTTTTTTTCTTCTTCCTCCTCCTCCCTCCTCCCTCCTCCCCCTCCCAAAATACGTACGTCCAGGAAATGGTCTTCTACATAGACACTTCTCTCTGAGGTCCGCGATAACATCGGGAACGAGAACTTATATGACTACTTATATAAATTAAATGAGATGCTTCACACCAGGAGCTGGGCGATGTCGGGCCGGGTCAGACAGACAGACAGACAGACAGACAGACAGATAGTCGGTAACGGGAACGGGAACTTATATGACTACTTATATGAATTAAATGAGATGCTCCCCACCAGGGTCTGGGCGAAGCCGGGCAGGGTCAGCTAGTTTAATATAAAACATAAATATTTATAATTGATCTATTTTTATTGTTCTGATTTCAGGTCCCAGAAAAATGAGGATGCAGCAGGTAATGTCATTTTCCCCTTCAGCATTACTGTAAAAGTTGCACATTTTCCCCTTCAGCATTACTATAAAAGTTACACATTTTTATTCTTTTCAGAAAAAAATAGAATGTCTTCTGTTCTGTTCTTATAGTCCGAGCAGCGTGGCATTAGTGGTCATGTCTGTCCACAGCCGTCTGTCTCTTGTGCTGCCAATCATTTTCTGATAGAGTGGCATTAGTGATCATGTCTGTCCACAGCCGTCTGTCTCTTGTGCTGCCAATCATTTTCTGATAGAGTGGCATTAGTGATCATGTCTGTCCACAGCCGTCTGTCTCTTGTGCTGCCAATCATTTTCTGATAGAGTGGCATTGGTGATCATGTCCCTCCACAGCCTTCTGTCTGTTTCTTGTGCTGCCAATAATTTCCTGATACCCATGTTACTCCATGCCATGATGTCAAACTGTCCAGCATCTTCTTTCTTGGTTTCCTCCTGTTTCTCCTCCCCTCTAACTTCCGCGTTGTGATGACATACTCCAACTTTCTCCTTCTTATGAAGCCCAAAAAGTGGACTGCCTTCTTCTGATGGGAGTAACCATTTCTCTTTGTTAGTTAATTTCTTTCGAGATATCTTCATTACTCCTTCTATCAATCCATGGTGTCCTGATCATACTTCTATAAGACTACATTTCTGCAGACTCTACATAATTCCTCACTTGTCTCCTAATTGTCCATGCTTCACTTCCATACATCAGGATTGACTCAATATAGCTGTTAAGAACTCTTTTTCTCACCCCAGTTGACTCTCAAGCAGTCATAAATCATAAAGATGTAGCTATATAGGCCTCTGCTCTGGCAAATCTCTACAATTGATCAAATGTACACACAGTATGGAGAGGAGAGGTGGTGCAGTGGCTGACACACTTACCTGCTGGCCCGGTGATCATGTGTTCAAATCCTCATTCAGATTGTAAAAAATTAACCTGCACTCCCAGGTCGACCCAGTCTAAAATAGGTACCAGGACATGTCCGGGGAGGTAAAGGTGCCCGGCGTGATATTAACACTTCCCGGAAAGGTTAACCCAGTCAACAAATGCCCGCAGAAGTGGATGTGTCGGCTTAACGGCTTAAGAAAGCAGCTCTGCTGTAAACAGGCACAATGCAATCATGTCCGAAAAAACTCTCCGGATGAACGCAGAAGAAGATATTAACACTTCACCCATCAAGTGGACTTCCGGTCAAATATGGAGTATAGGCAGTTGAGCTGTTAAGGCCTCTGGAGTGTTTATGCTTGTGACTACAGTTTGCTTACGCTTTTTCCTCATGTTGGACTGGTCGTGCATGATTCCATCGCCCTACTAGTGAGTTGTGTGCGTGGAGCAACACTGTGAGCTGTGAATTTCGTGTGTAGTGCTTTTACATATGACCGCGGTTGTTTGTAGCATGAACTGCATGTTCAGAAAAATGGCGGCCGGCTGGTCGCTGAACTAACTGGGTTGCCTTATGCAGTAATGTGTGGCTGTTGGTTCTAGTGACTGCTGCTTCCATTGACGTGACAGACTTTTCTGTTGGAATTCTGGCAGCGGCATTATGTATAGTATACCTGTGCGGGCTCTTGTTTTGTCGAGACTCCTGTCTATTCCACTTTTCACAAGAGACAGTGAGGAGCTTTCTGTGTGATATTCACAGGCACAGGAACGGAACATAATGGGGTGACTTTTTGCTGTGAAGTTGGAACGGTGACTAACTAACTAACACACATAAAGTGATGTATGATCTATAAAAATATGGGGCCAGTACCATGTGTCTGTGTGTCCCTTCTGTGTCTGCATGTAATGTCTCTTTATCTCGTTTTTCTAGTATGCTATAAGTTACTTGTATGTCCTTCGCAGGACTTCACAATCAACCCCAGCATTTACTGGCTGCATTTACTAGGCAATTTTAGTTCAGTAGTTTGCCATTTGTTCTGCACAGCCGGTATGTCATACCATGGTAAGCAAAGAAAAGTGATCTGCTTCCAAATTGCCAGCAGCTGATTAAAAAATCCTCAACTTGGTACGTCGGGGAATGAAGTAAATGTACAGCTCACTATCCCCTAAGCCACAGACGTCAAGGTCTCCATTACATCTGCAAATAATGGCACATCAACATTATATTTTAAATGAAAAAAATATTTCTCTTTCACAGAATCCAGCCCAGGTTTATCATTCCAGTTAGCATCAGTTGAGGAAAAAGCAATTGTAAATTTGTGGGCAAGTATACTTATTATTTACTTTGTGCTTTTGAGAGCTTTCCATGGTGAATGAGCAGATACATGAACATTGTTTCCACAGGGTTTAGAATTTAGTATTCTGGTTCATCTAAAATTCTGCCTGTCTGGTCGTTCATCAATACCTTTGATGTAAGTCAGCTCATTAAGATATATTATGTGGGCATATAGCCCAAGATGACACAGTATTGACAGCTGGAAACAAGAGATCTGCTACTATAATAGCACATTGTAGAATAGAAGGTGCAAGAAAGGGACTATCCATTAATATAAACAACACAGAATCAATGGTTATAACAATGATAAAAGATAACACCAAACATTATATAACAATAGAAGAAAACATGCTTAATCCAGTCAATACATTTAAATATTTGGGGGAAATCATAACATCAGATGGATGATATGTGACGGAGATTAAGAGAAAAATAGGCCAAGCAAAAATAGACCAAGCAGAAGATGAAAGATATTTTTTTTATATATCACTTTCAATGAATGTCAGAAAGAGAATACTGAAATGAACCAGTTCTGCTGTATGGCTGTGAATCTTGGAATGTGAATGAACAAATTTGGAAGAGCTTGGAGGCAATGGAGATGTGGTTTCTGAGGTGAATGTTGTGAATACTTTGGACGGTATGAGTAACCAACAATGCCAGGAAGAGGCTCATGAAAGTAGAACACTATACATAACTATAAGAAGGAGACAAACAATGTTCTTTGCTCACATAATGAGAAGAGAGGCATTGGAGACCATCATGATAAGAGTCGTTAGTCACTGTTCTAACTTCACAGCAAAGGGTCACGCCATAATGCTCCTTTCCTATGCCATTGAATATCACACAAAATGCTCCTCACTGCCCCATGTGAAAAGTGGACCATACAGCAGTCCTGACAAACAAACAACACACACAGACATACATACATGAGGCCACTGCCAGAATGCCAACACAACAGTCCACCACCAAAAATTACAGTTCATTGTCGATGGAAACGGCAGTCACCAGAAAACCTGCAGTTGCACACACAATACTGCATAAATCAAACCAGCTAGTTAAGCAACCTACCATTCATCATTTTTCTGAACATGCAGTTCACAATACAAACCAACACAGACAGATGTAAAAGCATTTCACACACAATCCACAACTCACTGTGTCACTCCACGCACTTAACTCAGTAGCTGGGCAATGGAACCATGTACTACAAGTCCAAAATGAGGAAAATGCATAAGCAAATCGTAGCCAGCAACAATAACACTCCAGAGGCCTTAACAGCTCAACAGCCTATCTACCATTTGGACTGTGATAAGAGTGACTCTTTAAAGGACCTGTCACATGATGATGATGTAAGAAACTTCAACAAATGGTCAATTCATCATGAAAGCTTGTCTTACAGTGTATTCATCAATGATTTTGATCACAACAGGAAGAAGAATATGTGGATTTCCTGCCGTTTCACATCCACATCAGAGCTTATGTTTTCCTTCCTGTCTAGGTGGTTGTAGAGACGGCTGCATCAGATCCTGCTGGTTCAGAAGCTGATCTTGGTCTGTCACCGGGAGGCAGAATTAAACTGCTGAGGAGTTCCTCCATTGTACTCTCCAACCCAGATAAGTAAGAGGGACGTGTGTGCTAGACAGTAATGTGAATTGTTCTCTCCAACCAGACAAGTAAAAATAAGAGAGACGTATGGGCAAGACAGTGTAATGGGAACTGTACTCTCCAACCCAGACAAGTTAGAGTATTGTGTGGGCAAGACAGTGTAATGGGAGCTGTACTCTCCAACCCAGACAAGTTAGAGAGACGTGTGGGCAAGACAATGTCATGGTAGTAGTACTCTCCAACCCAGACAAGTTAGAGAGATGTGTGGGCAAGACAGTGTAATTGAACTGTACTCTCCAACCCAGACAAGTTAGAGAGATGTGTGGGCAAGACAGAGTAATTGAACTGTACTCTCCAACCCAGACAAGTTAGAGAGATGTGTGGGCGAGACAGTGTAATGTGAACTGTACTCTCCAACCCAGACAAGTTAGAAAGACGTGTGGGCAAGACAGTGTAATGTGAACTGTACTCTCCAACCCAGAAAGGTTAGAGAGACATGTGGGCAAGACAGTGTAATGTGAACTGTACTCTCCAACCCAGACAAGTTAGAGAGACATGTGGGCAAGACAGTGTAATGGGAACTGTACTCTCCAACCCAGACAAGTTAGAGAGACGTGTGGGCAAGACAGTGTCATGGTAGTTGTACTCTCCAACCCAGACAAGTTAGAGAGATGTGTGGGCAAGACAGTGTAATGTGAACTGTACTCTCCAACCCAGACAAGTTAGAGAGATGTGTGGGCAAAACAGTGTAATGTGAACTGTACTCTCCAACCCAGACAAGTTAGACATGTGGGCAAGACAGTGTAATGTGAACTGTACTCTCCAACCCAGACAAATTAGAGTTACGTGTGAGCTAGACAGTGTAATGTGAACTGTACTCTCCAACCTAGACAAGTTAGAGAGACGTGTGAGCTAGACAGTGTAATGTGAACTGTACTCTCCAACCCAGACAAGTTAGAGAGACGTGTGGGCTAGACATTGTAATGTGAACTGTACTCTCCAACCCAGACAAGTTAGAGTTACGTGTGAGCTAGACAGTGTAATGTGAACTGTACTCTCCAACCCAGACAAGTTAGAGAGACGTGTGAGCTAGACAGTGTAATGTGAACTGTACTCTCCAACCCAGACAAGTTAGAGAGACGTGTGAGCTAGACATTGTAATGTGAACTGTACTCTCCAACCCATAGAAGCTAGAGAGACTTGTGAGCTAGACAGTGTAATGGGAATTGTACTCTCCAACCCAGACAGTCTGTTAGCTAGACAGTGTAATGGGAATTGTAGTCTTCAACCCAGACAAATAAGAGAGAAATGTGTGGGCTAGACAGTGTAATGGGAATTGTATTCTCCAACCCAGACAAGGAAGACATGTGAGCTAGACAGTGTAATTTGAGAGACATTTATGTAAGAGAGACATACGAGGGGTTTCAAATTAAAACCTTAAAAGTGTGATAGAAATAACAATAACCATGCTATTGTCTTGTAACCTGTCAAGAGTGTTAAGCATGTGACAACATGGTGCAGATGAGCACAATGACATAATAAAGTTGCATATTCTTTACAGGATGTAGCAGTCAACCCAGCATTTTATGGCTGTTCATGATTCCTGGGCAAGTTAACATTCAGTAGTTAGTCATTGCTTACTGAACTGCTGGCACTCATACCATTGTGTGAAAACTAGCACAAGGTGATCTGTTTGTAAATCGCCTGCAGCTGTGTTTTGAACATGATTTGTGGAATTGTGTTCGAATCTCTTCACCAAGCATCAGCAACTCACATTAATGTGATAGAAAATTATAAGAGAACGAAACCGCTGGCCGAGTGGTTAGAGTGCCAGATTCTCCTTCGGGAGACCCGGGTTCGAATCCTCTGTAAGGTGTGGACTTTTTTTTCTGTCGGTAAAAATAAAACTCTAACCTGCACAGTTTACGGTGACTGCAATAGCCAGACAGTCTTAATTCCTCAGGCTAAGACTCCCCTGCCATACACCGCAAGGTACTCTATTGGCAGTAAATGACAGTTGACATGACAGCAGACAACGAAGAAAGGAGTAAGTTGTAGACTCACTAAGAGTCACCATAGTATAGCGGTTAGAGTGTTTACCTACCATGACAGTGATCGGTTCAATACCCAGCAGTGAGAGGATTCTGTTTCCCACCCAGTATGGCTGTGGAATCAACCCAGCAGCCTCATAAAACAGGAACTTGATAATGTTCCAAATTTTCTTGAGCAAGGAATGAGGCTCCAACAATAAGGTGATTCCAAGCAATTTTGTGCAGACAGAGAGACTTTTTTAAATGTGCAGTTACCCAAGGGATAACCCATGCCCCATATTTGAACAATATCAATCACTACTGTTCTGGGTTTGTTTGGCAAAACTACTTAATATACTTTCGGGGTTGAGTGGTCTCAAGGTTTAGTGTTCGCCTTGAGTGCTGCAGGTCCCGGGTTCAAGCCCCAGTGAGGACCAGGATTTTTTCACGTGGACTTCTGGTAATAAAATTTCCCCTGGTCTCTGGGTAGTGAGATCGGACGCCCGTGTGTATTGTTGCGCACGTAAAAAATCCCTTGGCAGTTGGAAATCGAAAAAAAGTAGTCTAATGGCGCTGCCTGGGCAAAATTTTGAGTTAAAAATCTACCCAAAGTATTTCAGGATCCTCACCGGTGCTACAGAGTTTGTGCAGTGAACTGAGTTTCTCCGTACTCAGGCTTGAGTTGGAAGTAGAACGGAGCACTTATGGGTTACACACGTGTGCCGTGATGTTGATCCGTTGACTAAACTAATTAAACTAGACTAAACTAAACTAAACTTAATATACATTTTTGACAGTCTTGATTTTGTCGTGAATTTGTTTCATCTTCACTTGTTATTTTGTTAACCAGGTACTTCTCTACAACTTTGGAATTAAAAGCTTTAAACCTTCACCTTCACCCTGGTGACCTCAATCATTTTTATGTCGGAACTGATACTGTAAGTAACATCATCATCAAGTGCCTTTGTATTGTTGTTTACCTCTGGATTTTTTGCCTTCAACTTTTCCTAATATATTGCTTTCGTAAAAATATCAGGTCATGTATTGTGGCATGGGGAAGCGAGATTGTGGTGTCCATCCCAGGTTCAGAGTGTACTGGGTTTCTTCTTCTTCTTCTTCTTCTTCTTCTTCTTCTTCTTCTTCTTCTGCATTCGTCTGGAATGTTGTGTTAGACGTAATTGCATTGTGCCTGTTTACAGCAGAGCTGCAATATTTGAACCTTTCAGCCAACACATCCGACTTCTTCAGGCATTTGTTGTCCTGGTTATCTTCCAGAGTGTTTCATAGGGCTTTTGACTCTCACTGTTGTGGTGTTATCCCCATCCCAGCTGGCCCAATTAGAACAGCCGAAGATATCCCGGTCAGCCCTCATGGGAAGGCAGGGGCAGACCATGAGCATTCCCCGCCATTCAAGGAGGCTTCCATAATTGCAGAGCCGACACACAACGCTCTGGTACTGGGCTCACCCAAGGAATCGTCACGTCCTGCACATGGCTGCTTAGCCTCACTTCCGTATATTGGGCCTTCCGTTCACCATAGGCTGTTCTTCCGGAAACCAGAAGAATGCAGTCTGCAGATGACATCCACACAGTGAGCTTTCCACATAATAGATCTGCTATCCAAACAATGTTCCATTTTGTGCCACTAGGACGCTCTTTCCACCTTTGATGACACCCACACAATGGACTTTCGGGGTACTGGGTTTGATCTTAGCATAGAGCTGGACACTTTGTCAAGAATCATTGGCATCTAATGATATCACACGTCCCCCTGATCTCTTGGGTAGTGAGATCATATAACTTCCCTTCTCAGATAAGGTTGGAAAACTGAAAGTCCTGCATATAAGTTTTGTTTGTGAAAAATCCCTCCGCAGTTGAAAATCATAAAGAGTAGGCCGTGGAAAAAACCTACCTACAGGTTGATAGAGCCTATTGCCCTGGGTGGAATCTGTCTAGAGGAAGCAAATTTTATACAAATGCATGCCGAAGTTGGGCACACTGCTTTTCATGGTGAATGACTAGGTGTGATGCCCTCCCCTTGAAAGAGGAACGAAGAAGGACAAGATTTAATATGCCTAGATGTTTGAACTGTCTGTTTTTTAAATTTCTTCCATCATTTTTTAGGGTATGAGGCAGGCATCTTAACAACATTGCAGATAAACTCCCCCCACTTTCCCCCAATATATTTACTATGATGTTTGTTCAGTGTTCACTTCTCCATTGCATTGCTCAATGTCATAGTTTTAGGTTTCTTAATATTCATGTTAAAACCACAAACTGCACATTGCCATTTTAATTGTTTTGCTTTTTTAAAAGATTCACAAAAATTGTTTGTGTTTTGTTGTAGGGACATGTGGTCCATGGCGTCAGATTTGGTAAGAGAGCATATCCTCCCAGCCATTGGTCACTTGGAGGTAAGTTGTTACACACTGATCATGAAGACACAATATAAAAAGGAAAAATGCAGTCAGTCTCACACATCTTGACAGTTTGCATCAGGGTAATATAATTTCTAATACAATGTTCACAATTTGTATTACATCGGGTCTGGCAGATGGACTGTTAATTTTCTTGGCATAGAATGGGTAAAATCTCTCTTTATAATTTATGAAATAAATATGATCTGAACATCAAAGAAAACCAGCTCATTAGCAGCATCATGTCTAAAAACTGAAATACGTCGGCCATGAAAGGCATGGCTTCTGGAAGGAGAATCAGGTGTCAACCAGCACGAAAATGGATACAGGACACAGAGTCACACACACACTCTCTCTCTCTCTCTCTCTCTCTCTCTCTCTCTCTCTCTCTCTCTCTCTCTCTCTCTCGCTCTCTCTCTCTCTCTCTCTCTCTCTATCACGCTCATATATCCTCATTCATACATACACATACATACTCTCTCACTCCCATATATCCTCATTCATACATACTCTCTCTTTATCTTTCTATCTCTCTTTCTCTCATGCCCATATATCTTCATACATACATACTATCTCTCTCTCTCTCTCTCTCTCTCTCTCTCTCTCTCTCTCTCTCTCTCTCTCTCTCTCTCTCTCTCTCTCTCTCTCTCTCTCTCTCTCTCTCTCTCTCTCTCTCTCTCTCTCTCTCTCTCTCCTTCTTACACACATTTATCCTCATTCATACACACACATACATACTCTGTCTCTCTCTCACGCCCATATATTCTTATTCATACATACATAGTCTCTCTCCTTATCTCACGCCCATATATCATCATTCATACATACACACAGATCTCTCTCTCTCTCCTTCTCTCACGCTCATATATCCTCATTCATACATACATACATTTTCTCTTTCTCTCACGCCCATATATCCTCATTCATACATACATACTCTCTCTATTTCTGTCTCGCCCATATATCCTCATTCATACATACATACATACTCTCTCCTCCTCTCACGTCCATATATCCTCATTCATACATACATAATACTCTCTCTCTCTCTCCTTCTCTCAAGCCCATATATCCTCATTCATACATACACATCTATATCTATAAAAATTGATGTGTTTATGTATGTATGTATGTGGATCTGTTCTTTATGCGTTCACGAACGGTCCATCCGATTGAGATGAAATTTTGTACACGTTTTCTTTTCATTCTTGTGCAACTTTCTGTCATAGTTTTTTTTAGTGTACATCAGCTATTTACTTACTAATATTTAATTTTGTAATTACATGACTGAACATAAGAAAATATAAAACACAAGGGACATAACTTTTAGTAGCATTGTTATATCTTAAGTTAAGTCCCTTATGATGCCCATTTTAAACATTGCCTAAGTAATTTTTTTTGTGAGAGAAAGTTAGTTGAATATCCTTTGCAGTACTCTGCAGTCAACCCACCGCCCACCATTTATTGGCTGTTTGTGATATCTTGGTAAGTTTACTTAAGATAGATATCTTCCAATCATATTTTCTACTATCAATCTATCTATTCTATCTATATTTTTAACGGGAACGAGCCGAACATAGATAGATAGATAGATAGATAGATAGATAGATAGATAGGTAGATAGGTAGATAGATAGGTAGGTAGGTAGATAGATACATAGATAGACAGACAGACAGACAGACAGATCCCTGCCAGGGACTGGGCCGGGTCAGACGGACAGACAGACAGATAGACAGACAGACAGACAGACAGATAGATAGTCGGGAACGGGAGCTTATATGACTACTTATATGAATTAAATGAGATGCTCCCCACCAGGGACTGGGTGAAGCCGGGCCGGGTCAGCCAGCCAGACAGACAGACAGACAGACAGATAGACTGATAGATAGATAGATCCCCTCCAGGGACTGGGCGAAGCCGGGCCGGGTCAGCTAGTACTTGTCATAAATCTGTTATGTAAAGCTGCACTACTTTGTGTCATGTTATATTGTTTACATTTTGACAGCTTTACCGCAGTTCCACCCATTTTATACATACAGCAAGGCACACACACATGCTTACATACAGCAGGCACACACATCCACAGAACAGCAAGCCGTCTGCCAAGAGCATCACACAAAGCACCAACTCCACAGCTCTAGTAATGAACCCCAGAAAAATTTCACTCCTGGTCTGAATGACATCATCTGAAAATGAACCCATGACCTTATGAGCGTATGGCAGTGGCATGACCATTTCATCATTGAGACCTCCAGACTGTCTCTCCGCTTAGACGGGCAGTAGCTTCTTCCATCAGTAACATTTTCAGTTCCCAAAGATTTCCCAGCAGACACCCAAGGGAATATTAAAGACAGTGGAAACAGCATGAATGTGTTACTTTCAAAGACAGATTATATGCTGTGTCTTTCTCTGCTGCCCTGTATCTCCCCTTGAAGCACATACCTTCAGCCAACTCATGCCAAGCCCTCCTACCTATATCTCCTGCAACTCCCTCCAAGTCCTCCCTGTATTATTCCTCTCTGTCTCTTATTGTCTTCTCTGTCTCTTATTGTCTTCTCTGTCTCTTATTGTCTTCTCTGTGTGTTTTGGTCTCCCTCTACTTCCTGTGCCCTGTGTGTTCCAGAGAAAGGGCTGTCTAGCTATATTTAGCTGTCTAGCTATCAATCAATCAATCAATCAATCAATCAATCATGTGCCATGCCGGAAAGCTATATTATTATCATATTTTCTCATTGTGTGATGTTTCCAACACCAGTGTCTTTTCATCATCTCTTGATTTACTGGAATCTACCTAGTTCCCTCTCTAAGCAGTGAGAGATTCATGATTGATTAGTTAGTTTGTGTGAGAGATTCATAATTGGTTGATTCGTTTGTGAGAGAGATTAGTAACTGCTTGATTGGTTAATGTGAGAGATTCATAATTGGTTGGATTATTTGTGTGAGAGATTCATGATTGGGTGGTTTATTTGTATGAGAGATTCATAATTGGTTGGTTTATTTGTGTGAGAGATTCATGATTGGTTGGTTTATTTGTGTGAGAGATTCACAATTGGTTGGTTTATTTCTGTGAGAGATTCATAATTGATTGATTAGATAATTTTATTTTATTTTTCAGATTCTCCTGTCTCAATTGTCTCGCTAGATTTTTCCCCCTTTGGTTTATCATACTTTCTGGTAAGTACATACCTTCTTTGACTGAAATGTATTGTATACATCTGCAATCTTGTCGCTTCTATGAATTTCACCGTCTTTTTTAGTTCACTCAGCGGTTCATATAATTTATTCTCCACTCTTATTTCTCTAGGCTAGAAGGTTTGCCTAGATGCCTTCCTTGACAATAAAGTGGGAAATTTTCAGAAATAATAGAATATTGAAGAATGGAGCCAGGATGTCAGAGATTTAGCAATGGAAAATGGTTGTCCTTGCAGCCAATGCAGCCAAAAGATTTTCTGATATTGCCTCGCTGATGAAGGGTCACTCAAATTATTACACCTTTTTTAAAAAGGTAGAGGGCAGGAAGTAAACAGACAAAATGGAGTGGGCTTTGCAAAGAAAAGGAATAGGAAGATGACCTAGGAGAAGGAAGTAACAGAGAAAAGAGAGAACGAAGTCGGAGGAAGAAGAATGGGAAAGGTAGAATTCGATAGAAGCAAAAAAGAAGAGTGTATAAACCACAATTGTGTGGATGATGGTAATATTTATTGTAGTTATGTTTCTGAGTGAGTCAAACTCACAGAGATTAATTTATTCAACAGGCAGGCTGCGATGACGGAACCTTGCACTTGTTCAGTACTAAACACGGTACGTATTTTCACACTCTGCTGTCTGTACTTTCTTGTCTTTCTTTTAGCCTGGGGTTTAGATCGCCTTCTTCCAGGAAGGCTAACCAGGTCAACAAACGCCTGAAGAAGTTGGATATGTCTGCCAAAAGGCACAAATACTGCAGCTCTGCCTGTCACTGGTCTTTTTAAGATGTTACTACATGATTTGTTTTCAGGGGAAGTTGTGGCTGAGAGGTCAGGGTGCCCATCTCAGGCTCAGAAGGTCCTGGGTTTGAACTCAGCATCACAGGTCCCATTGATCTCAGCATCACACATCCCATTGATCTCAGCATCACACGTCCCACTGATCTCTTTGGTAGTGGGATTGGATACCCAACCTGTTCAGATAAGGGTGAAAAACAAGAGGTCCTGTGCGCAAGTTGTCCACTTTAAAGTAGTTGAAGATCACAAAGAGTAGGCCATTAGCTCAATGCACTGGCAAAATTGTGAGAAAAGAGAGTTTAGCATTTGATAGATAGAGCCCATGACCTTATATGGAATCTGTCTAGAAGAAACAAACCTGAGATCAGTGCCCGCTGAAGCTGAAGACACTGTCCTTAAAGGAGAATAACTAGGTGTGACATGCTGCCTTCAAACACTGCCTTTATACACTGCCTTCAAGCTTTGCCTTTATACACTGCCTTTATACACTGCCTTCAAACACTGCCTTTATACACTGCCTTCAAGCACTGCCTTTATACACTGCCTTCAAACACTGCCTTTATACACTGCCTTCAAACATTGCCTTTATACACTGCCTTCAAACATTGCCTTTATACACTGCCTTCAAACACTGCCTTTATACACTGCCTTCAAACACTGCCTTTATACACTGCCTTCAAACATTGCCTTTATACACTGCCTTCAAACATTGCTTTTATACACTGCCTTTATACACTGCCTTCAAACACTGCCTTTATACACTGCCTTCAAACACTGCCTTTATACACTGCCTTCAAACACTGCCTTTATACACTGCCTTCAAACATTGCCTTTATACACTGCCTTCAAGCATTGCCTTTATACACTGCCTTCAAACACTGCCTTTATACACTGCCTTCAAACACTGCCTTTATACACTGCCTTCAAACACTGCCTTTATACACTGCCTTCAAACATTGCCTTTATACACTGCCTTCAAACACTGCCTTCAAACATTGCCTTTATACACTGCCTTCAAACATTGCCTTTATACACCGCCTTCAAACATTGCCTTTATACACTGCCTTCAAACACTGCCTTTATACACTGCCTTTATACACTGCCTTTATACACTGCCTTCAAGCATTGCCTTTATACACTGCCTTCATACACTGCCTTCAAACACTGCCTTCAAACACTGCCTTTATACACTGCCTTTATACACTGCCTTCAAACATTGCCTTTATACACTGCCTTTATACACTGCCTTTATACACTGCCTTCAAACACTGCCTTCAAACATTGCCTTTATACACTGCCTTCAAACACTGCCTTTATACACTGCCTTCAAACATTGCCTTTATACACTGCCTTCAAGCATTGCCTTTATACACTGCCTTCAAGCATTGCCTTTATACACTGCCTTCAAACATTGCCTTTATACACTGCCTTCAAACACTGCCTTTATACACTGCCTTCAAACACTGCCTTTATACACTGCCTTCAAACACTGCCTTTATACACTGCCTTCAAACACTGCCTTCAAACACTGCCTTCAAACACTGCCTTTATACACTGCCTTTATACACTGCCTTTATACACTGCCTTCAAACACTGTCTTCAAACACTGCCTTTATACACTGCCTTCAAACACTGCCTTTATACACTGCCTTCAAACACTGCCTTTATACACTGCCTTCAAACATTGCCTTTATACACTGCCTTCAAACACTGCCTTCAAACATTGCCTTTATACACTGCCTTCAAACACTGCCTTTATACACTGCCTTCAAACACTACCTTTATACACTGCCTTCAAACACTGCCTTTATACACTGCCTTCAAACATTGCCTTTATACACTGCCTTCAAACACTGCCTTCAAACATTGCCTTTATACACTGCCTTCAAACACTGCCTTTATACACTGCCTTCAAACACTGCCTTTATACACTGACTTCAAACACTGCCTTTATACACTGCCTTCAAACATTGCCTTCAAACACTGCCTTTATACACTGCCTTCAAACACTGCCTTTATACACTGCCTTCAAACACTGCCTTTATACACTGTCTTCAAACACTGCCTTTATACACTGCATTCAAGCATTGCCTTTATACACTGCCTTCAAACACTGCCTTTATACACTGCCTTTATACACTGCCTTCAAACACTGCCTTTATACACTGCCTTTATACACTGCCTTTATACACTGCCTTCAAACATTGCCTTTATACACTGCCTTCAAACACTGCCTTTATACACTGCCTTCAAACACTGCCTTTATACACTGCCTTCAAGCATTGCCTTTATACACTGCCTTCAAACACTGCCTTTTTACACTGCCTTTATACACTGCCTTTATATACTGCCTTTATACACTGCCTTTATACACTGCCTTCAAACACTGCTTTCAAACACTGCCTTCAAACACTGCCTTCAAACACTGCCTTCAAACACTGCCTTTATACACTGCCTTCAAACACTGCCTTTATACACTGCCTTCAAACATTGTCTTTATACACTGCCTTCAAACACTGCCTTTATACACTGCCTTTATACACTGCCTTCAAACACTGCCTTTATACACTGCCTTCAAACACTGCCTTCAAACACTGCCTTCAAACACTGCCTTTATACACTGCCTTCAAACACTGCCTTTATACACTGCCTTCAAACACTGCCTTTAAACACTGCCTTTATACACTGCCTTTATACACTGCCTTCATACACTGCCTTCAAACACTGCCTTTATACACTGCCTTCAAACACTGCCTTTATACACTGCCTTCAAACACTCTTTATACACTGCCTTCAAACACTGCCTTTATACACTGCCTTCAAACACTGCCTTCAAACACTGCTTTCAAACACTGTCTTCAAACACTGCCTTTATACACTGCCTTCAAACACTGCCTTTATACACTGCCTTCAAACACTGCCTTCAAAAGAGGAACAAAGATGAAGAAGAAGAAGATTTGTTTTTATTTTTCAACATTTCTTTCATTTTTTTCAGAAAATCCTATTTCTTCCTGGCGAGGGTTCATTTCAGGAAGGACAATTCAACATGTCCGCTGGTCTCACAGCCGACCTGCTGTGTTTTTTGTTTTGGATGACAGTTCGACAATCTTCACTTTTGATTTAGTTGACAATGGGCGAGGACCAATCAAAGTGGACAAGATCATATCTAGCAGGTATGTCATCATGCTCATTTCTGCCGCAGTTTAACTCTCATTGCTGTTCTTGGCAGTGTTAAATTTAACTCTTTCTATTTCAAACAGATGCTTTTTAGCATATTAACTCATCATCATTATGTAGCACAGTGATTCTCAACCAGTGGGGAATTCCCCCCAGGGGAACATATGGTAAAGGGGGGCATGGGCAAAAACAGGTTGAGAATCTTTGCTGTAGCAGGTTATTTGCAGAACGTCATTCTCGTCATAATGGTAGTAAGTTAAGTCATCATTATCATGTGCCATGCCAATAAGCACTGGTGGTCATGTTTCACCATATCACACTATTACCAGAGTCGTAGATCAGCTCTGTGTTCTTGTCTTGACCATGCCATGTGGCCAAGCCATCCAGGTATTTACTTTCCTTGTTCTTTTATCCTCAGTCTTATTAATTAAAATAAATCAATTAACTTTTATGCCAACAAAAATACATAATTCAAGTATTTATATAGATAAGGACAAACAGGCAGAAATATACAGAACAAGCAAGAATTATATGATAACAAATTTGTTTCTGCAGTGCCACATTCATGGATTTTGGAGGAGATCCAGGACTGCTGATGCCAGGTGCTTCCAGACCTGCACACATGGTAAGCCAATTCTGTAATTCTGTTTTTACTTTCAGCTATCATCAAACCAACTGGCTAATAAGCTGGCCACAAGTGAAAGAAGAGCACAGTTAACTGACGTTGAGAGATTCAAGATAATGAAGGCCAAACAAGCTCGCAACTGTTTGATCAATGTTGAATTTGGGAAACTGAGGAAAGCAGCTGGTAGACTTCCTGCCAAGCCCAAGAAGCCCACCAAAAAGGCAGTGAAAGGAAAGCACAAGAAATAAGCTGCATCTTTTAAATTGACATTAAAGCTTATTGTGACATGCAACAAAAATTCTAATAAAAAGCAAATAGTAGAGGTACCTTTTAAAAACGCCTTAAGGCATAATCATGCTAGCCCCATAATTTTATAAACCGATCAACGTTTGATGGATGACGTGGTCAGTTTAATGCTGACAGCCTTTACTTGTCAGGAAATGTCCTAGTACCCATTTTGTGGCTGAATCAACCTGGAATACCACATCAGTTTTTAAAAATCTGCCTCAATGGGTAATCGAACAGATGATCACCAGGCCAGCAAACGAGTGTGCTAACCAATGGGCTACCATCATTCCCAGTCATTCTAACTGGCAACTGCTATCTACAGTTTTGGCACATGTTTTTGTGAGAAGAGCTGATGCTACTTTTACTGTTTGTTTTTTTTAACTGAAGCTGGATATCAACTGTGAGAAATCATCCAAAGAAGAAATGAGAACAGCCATCAGACTACCGAATGATGGTGAAGCTGCTGGTCTAGACTATATCCCAGCAGAAGCTATTAAAGATAACAAAGTCACCTTAGCTGAACTGCTGCGCTAGATATTTAGCAGAGTCTGGGAAACTGAAAAATACCAATAGACTGGAGAGAAGGGTATCTGGTGAATTTACATAGAGGGATTTCACAATTTAGACAAGGTGTCCCAAGTTAGACAAGATGTCCCAAGTTAGACAAGTTGTTGGGACGCAGAGGTGTTTCCAAGGCACCAGGGCTGGGTTCTATACTGGCCAAGACCTATTGACGCGTCCTTGCCGAGCGTCCTGGGCAACAGGTCCCTTTGGAGTCCTGGCTAACGTAGTAGGATCGTTGATTCCTCCGAAGTCGGAGAGTGTCTGCCTGCACGGGAAGGAACCACCAGTCTGCACACCAATAAGCCAGACATGGGACAACGGATACTCACGCAAACCTCAGGTCTTGTATAACATCACACTGATGTTGGACAACAGGATGTCTTCATCTGATATACAGGACTTCACGCTGGAGTTCATAGCCAGCGAACACAAGCAAGCAAGCAAGACAAGTTGTCTCAAGTTAGACAAGGTGTCCCAAGTTAGACAAGTTGTGCTAAGTTAGGCAAGGTGTCCTAAGTTAGACATGTTGTCCCAAGTTACACAAGTTGTCCCAAGTTACACAAGTTGTCCTGAGTTAGACTGTGTCTGTAGTTAAACAAAGTATCCCTGGTTAGGCAAGGTATCCCCAGTTAGATAAGGTGTCCTGAGTAAAACAGGGTCTCCTAACTTTGAAAGATGTTTCAAGTTAGACAGGATGTCCCAAGTTATACAGGATGTCCCTTGTTAGACAGTGTCTTCCATATTAGACAGTGTGTCTGCAGTTAGACCAGACAAAGTGGTGCACTGTGCAGTTAGACTGAGTCCATTTAAAGGCTAGAGAAGTGGGGGGAAAAGTTAGTTGCATGGCCTTTGCAGGACATCACAGTCAACCCCAGCATTTGTGGCTGTTTGTGATTTACTAGGTGTCATCATCATCATGCGCCATGCCGATAAGCTTAGGAGATCATGTTTCACTATCTCACACTATCACCAGAGTTGTTGATTTGACGAAACATGATTTTCTGGGCATCTGTAAAGAAGGTAGTTGGCCATTGCTTTTCTTCTTAGCAGTGACTATATTGGCTGATGGCTGTAGTCATTGTCTCCAAAAGGAGATCCTCTGCCTACTGTCGTGAAATTGGAGACCACAACATACAACTATCTGTCGGCTGCTCTTCAACTTCATCCACCACCTGCACCCATGGCTTCATGTAACCCTGATCGGGAGGTTAAACAGGTACTCCACTTTACCCAAGGGTGTCCCATAGGCTAGCTGAGGGAAGGAGGCACCCTGCTTGTCCTTTGATAAGGGATACCATATCCCGCCACCCGAGCATAAGTAAACTCCATTTTTAATGTAAATTTCAACCCCCTAATTTCATTATGTATTTATTTAACCTTGAGGCTGTTGTATTTTTTTCTTTAAACAGGCGTTAGCACTTGTAGACGGCTCAATAGAAATGTCAACAGTGGCCGATGACCTGAGGACACAAGAACCTTTGGAAGAAGAGTTTATGGCCAGTTTTGTTGATAGATACTAACGCTGTGTATCATACAACACACTATCATCATCCTTATTACGAGGAATCAGAGAATGAGTTTTTAGTTTCCGACGTAACATTTCCCCCACTTAAAGCTGACCAAAATACAACCACAAGACACTTTACAAATAAAATCTTTAACAATTTGCCCAAAGGCAGACTCCTGCTGTGAGTGTGATGTGGTAGGGTCAGCACATTTTGTAGGCCTGACTGCATGAAGGAATAGGCAGCCAATCTTTCCCTCACTTAGCAGGCAACAAGCCCAGGCGTCGAACCCTCATCTGACTGCGCTCATGACATTATCAGTGCAGTTCCCTATCAACTTTGCTAACCCATCTGCTTAAAGTTTGTCCAGAGGCAGTTTCTGCTACTTGTCTGTAATGTCATAGGTCATCACATTTTGTAGGCGTCAATGCATGAAGAAATCAGTGACCAATCTTTTATTCATTTAGCAAGCAACAAGCCCAGGTGTTTAACCCTCATCTGACCTTGCTTATGACATTATCAGCGCAATTCCCTTTCAACTTCACAAACACATCGGCTATCAGACACTTTCACCCTCTGAAAACTTCGGGAGAGAATTAGATAACAGAGAACACAATCGACAACAAACAACTGTGAAAGTTCATTCATTCTATTCTCACCATGAAGTCAGTGGTCACTCCATCCATCACAGACTTCAACTCTTTCTGTCCCCGGTCTTTGTTAGCTTACATTAGTAACTCTCTGCGACAGAATTTGTTAACATAAAAACTTTCCGGGTCAGAATTTTTAAACATTACAACTGTCTGGGTCAGACATTGTTAACATGATAATGTCTGGTCAGAATTTGTTAACATAATAACTGTCTGGTCAGAATTTGTTAACACAATGCCTGGGTCAGAATTTGCAAACATAATTGTCTGGGACACAAATTGTTAACACAACAACTGTCTGGGTCAGAATTTTTAAACATTACAACTGCCTGGGTCAGAAATTGTTAACATAATAAATGTCTGGTCAGATATTGTTAACATAATAAATGTCTGGTCAGACATTGTTAACATAATAAATGTCTGGTCAGAATTTAACATAACTGCCTGGGTCAGAATGTGTAAACATAATTGTCTGGGACAGAAATTGTTAACATAACAACTGTCTGGGTCAGACATTATTAACATAACAACTGTCTGGGTCAGAATTTGTAAGCATAATTGTCTTGGTTAAAAAAAATTTAACATAATAACTGTCTGGTCAGAAATTGTTAACATAATAACTATCTGATCAGAATTTGTTAATGTAATAACTATTTGGTGAGAACTTGTTAACATAATAACTACCTGGATAATAAAGTGTTGACATAATAATTGTCTGGGTCAGAAATTGCTACCATAACAACTGTCTGGTCAGAATTTGTTAACAAAATAACTGTCTGGGATAACTGTCTGGTCAGAATTTAACATAATAACTATCAGGATAATAAAGTGTTTATATAATTGTCTGAGTAAGAAATTGTTACATAAAAAGTGTCTGATCAGAATTGTTAACATAATAACTCTGGATACTAAAGTGTTAACATAATAACTGTCTGGGTCAGAAATTGCTAACATAACAACTGTCTGGGTCAGAATTTGTTAACATGATTGCTATTTGGGTCTGAAAATACCAGTGTAACATCTATCTGGGACAGAAGGAGTTAAATTGCTAGCTAGAACGTAATAAGATAATGAAGCAACCCTGTGTAGCTGCCTATATTCTCAGCTGCTGCAGCAGAGCGAAGAGCCACAGCATTCTCCCAGTTTTCAGAGTTAATTCCACAGTCTACTTAACATACCTCGCATGTGATACTTGTGATCTCTTCATCCGTCCATATTTGCATATATTTATTTGTATTCTGTAACATTTATTAACATTTTATTCCAGTTTCACTTTTCTGTGTTTTGAAAAAAAGTTAGTTGCATGTCCTTAACAGCATGTTGCAATCAACCCCAGCATTTTTTAAAACTGTTTGTAACAGTTTCTAGACAGTTTTTACATTCATTAGTTTGCCAGTACTTTCTGAACTACCGACGCCCATATCATCGATTTCAAACCCTTGAATCGGGATGTCAAGAAATTGTGAAACACGTTCATTGTCCCTAAGGGAACAGCACCAGCTGTGTTTTGGGAAAAAAAATCATATCAAAAGGCTGGATTTCAAAGTTATTTGTAACAGAAACATTATAGAAAACCTCAGTTGTGCATGAATGTTAGCAAAGTTGTTCAATGTATGTTGTTATTATTTTTTTTTTTTTTTATCGTGGACCACCATAGTTCTCCACATTTCACAATCTCCACAACAGAATTGATCAGTTCATGCCATGGTCATAAACTCTCACGAATCTATTCTCTCTCTTTCTCTGTCATTTTTTTTATTGAAATCTTTCTTCTTCTTCTTCTTCTTCTTCTTCTTCTTCTTCTTCTTCTTCTTCTTCTTCTTCTTCTTCCGCGTTCATCCGGCATTTTTTTTGGGGGGATGTGATTGCGTTGTGCCTGTTTACAGCAGAGCTGCGTTCTTGCGCCGTTAGGCCGACACATCCGACTTCTGCAGGCATTTGTTGACCGGGCTAACCTTCCCGGATTGAAATCTTTCCAGTTGTTATAATATGTTCCCATTTTTCTCTCTACGTAAAGTGGCCAAACATGTTGGCTGCCCTTTTCTGATGTACATTTTAAGTTGTCTTTGTGCCTTTGCCTCTGTCAAAATGTTTTGATTCCTCATTCTGGTTGTCAAAGATATTTTGTTGCCAGAGCTACAGAGCTCGTACTCTGAGCGACAGTTTTGACAGATGGTTAGCTTCTCTACGAATAGAGACCAAGCTATATGGGAACGGTTAGCTTCTCTGCGAATAGAGACCAAGCTATATGGGAACGGTTAGCTTCTCTGTGAATAGAGACCAAGCTATATGGGAATGGTTAGCTTCTCTGCGAATAGAGACCAAGCTATATGGGAACGGTTAGCTTCTCTGTGAATAGAGACCAAGCTATATGGGAACGGTTAGCTTCTCTGTGAATAGAGACCAAGCTATATGGGGAACGGTTAGCTTCTCTGTGAATGGAGACCAAGCTATATGGGGAACGGTTAGCTTCTCTGTGAATGGAGACCAAGCTATATGGGAACTAACCTAGTGCCATGAAGCTGATTCTCTGGATCTTTAACCCTTTTTTTTTCTGGCAACCTGAAGATAACTGTTCTTTATGAATGTGGCAAAATTTGAATATTGTGATATTTATACAAATTAAAAATTGTTTTATCGTTGAAAGAGCAAAATTAAATGAAACAAAGATTTTAAAAGCCCATGAAAATATGTTTGAGAGCAGCATGTTATTAATTTTTACATTTATTTTAAAAATTATTCTGCAGTTTTATGTTAAAACTACTTTTTTTCCTAATACAATCTTAGCTGTTGATGATGTCACATGTTATATTATTGAAAATAAACTTGATATTTTCACAAAAAATAATCTGCAATCTTGTCATTCGATGCTTACGATGAATCTAAGGTTACTATAGTGGCATACATAATTAGCGTATTATAAGTCATCCCCATGGTAATCGCAAATTAATAATGAAATCTTTCTGTCTACACAAAATTGGTTGGAACCACTTAATTGATAACATTGATCAATAGATGACACTTCCGGTCCGCAACATTTTGGATAGGCATTTGAACCGCCAAGGCCCCTCGAGTCTTTATGCTTGTGGCTACGATTTGCATTTGCCTCGTGTTGGACTGGTAGTGCATGGTTCCGTGGCCCAGCTACTGAGAGTTCGTGGCGCCACACTGTGAGATGTGAATGTCGTGTGGAAGGCTTTTACATCTGTCCACTGTTGCTTGTAGCATGAACTGCATGTTCGGAATAATGGCGGCTGGCTGTTGCTGAATTGACTGGTTTGTCTTTTCGGTTCACGAGTGCATTCTTTCAGGAGGCGCCTGGGAGTCATTGCTGGAGCTACAGAGTTTGTGCTTTGTGCGGCGCTTTTGGTGGGTCTCCCTGTGGAAAGAGACCAAGCCACATGGGATAATACCCGGGTCAATGAAATCTTTCTGGTGACTGCCGATTCCATCGACGATGAACTGTATTTTTTGTGGACTTTTGTGTTGGCATTTTAGCGGCGGCATTATGCACAGTGTACCTGTGTGGGCTGTTGGCTTGCCGAGACTCCTGTCTTTTCCACTTTTCACATAGGGCAGTGAGGAGCATTTTTTTTTGTTATTCACTAGCACAGAAATGGAGCATAATGGGGATGACCCGTTGCCATGAAGTTGGAACCACGACTAACTAACTGAGTAACTAATTGATAACGCTGTGGTATATATGAGCACAAACAGCAAAATATGCCAGGCAATAAATCGTGTATCATATTGTTAGGGACTTCTGTGTTTACAATCACTAAGGGAATACGTTGCTTTGAGTGAAGTAGCTAGGCAGAAAAATTCACCTACTCAATATCATCCCTTTTGGTAAGTATATTTTAATGGAATTGTGTGTGAGTGATTATATGTGTATGTATATGCCAGAGGGTGTGTAATTGTGAGCTATTGAGTGGGTGTATAACTGTGAGAGTTTGTGTTATTGATGTATGAATGTAGGTATGTATATATATGTTTGTACATGTGTGTGTGTCTGTTGGCCTGCCTGTCTCATAACATGGTCATATGTATTGTTTATGTTCACATTGATTAGAGACATTAAACGTAGACAGTCAAAATTTTTTGGACATGTTATGAGAAGAAATAAATTGGAGAACTTGGTGACAACTGGCAAGATCGAAGGGAACAGACCAAGAGGAAGACCGAGAGGAAAATACCTGGATGGCTTAGCCACATGGCATGGACGAGACAGGAACACTGAGCTGATCCACGACTCTGGTGATCGACAGAAATGGCGAGTCATGACCGCCCACGCTTTCCGGCATGGCACATGATTGATTGATTGATGTTCACAGCATTTATTTGAAAATGTTTTTTTTTATGTGAATGTAACATGCACAATAGATCATAGTTGGTGTACGAAAGAAAACTGACTGGAAGGGCCCAATTTTTAATCCTTTGAAAATAAAGTTTATTTGTTCATTCTCTCTCCTCCTCCTCTCTCTCTCTCCTCATACTCTCTCTGTGCCTCTTTCTCTCTCTATCTCTCTCTCTCTCTGTTTCTCGGTCTCTCCTCCTTTCTCTCGACTTCTCTCTTTTCTCTGTCTCTCTCTCCTCTCTCATGTGTCTCTCTCTTCTCTCTATCTCTCCTCCTTTCTCTGTCACCTTGTATTTCTCTTCCTCTCTATGTCTCTCTCTCCTATCTCTGTCTCTCACAGTTTCTCTCCCCTCCTCTCTGTTTGTCTCTCTTTCTGCCTCTCTCTGTATGACTCCTCTCTCTTTCTCTCTTCTCTCTCTGTCTCTCTCATCTCACATCCTCTCTGTCACTCTCTTATCCTCTCTGTCTCTCTCCTCCTATCTCTCTCCTCGCCTCTCTCTGTCTCTCTCCTGTCTCTCATTGTTTCTCTCTCCTCCTCTCTGTTTGTCTTTCTTCCTACCTCTCTCTCTTTCTTCCTCTCTCTCTGACTCCTCCTCACTTTGTCTCTCTTCTTTCTGTCTCATCACACATCCTCTCTCTGCCACTCTCGTATCCTTTCTCTGTCACTCTCCTTGTCTCTCTCTCACTGTTTCTCTCCTCCTCCCTGTCTATCTTTCCATCTATCTCTGTCTGACTCCTCTCTCTGTCTCTCTCCTCGCTGTCTCTCTCATCTCTCTGATCTCTATCACTCTTCCTTGCTGTATCTTTTCTCCTCTGTCTATCTCTCTCTCACTGTCTCCACCACTCTCTATCTGAATCTTCTCTGTCTATCTTTCCATCTATCTATCTATCTGTCTGTCTGTCTGTGGGTGTTGGATATGTGGTTGGGGGATGTGTGTTTGGCTGAGTGGTTGGAGGTGTGTGGGTGGGTGGTGGAGGATATGTGGGTGGGTGAGTGTTGGTAGGTTATGGGATGGGTGGAGGATGTGTGAAGGTGGGGGAATGGGTGAATGCATGCATGTGTGCCTGGGTTTGTGTGTGGGTGGGTGGGGAGATGGTGTGTGTTGGGGATGGATGGGGGAATGTATGTGCCTGTGGGTATGTGTGTGGGGGCCATTCGGATGGATAGGAGATGGGTGGGGGATTTGTCTCATAACATGGTAACATGCAGTGTTTATGCTTACAACATTCATTTGACAATGTTTTTTCCCTATGTTAATGCACCATGCACTGATGAATGAAAGATGAGTGATTGGAAGGGCCGAATGTAAGACTGGCCTGTGTGCCTAATTTGTTACCATTTGAAAATAAAGTTCGTTCGATCTATCTATCTATCCATCCATCTGTATGTCTATCTATCTGTCTGTCTGTCTGTCTATCTATTTGTCTATCTCACCCTCTGTCTGTGTCTCTTCTAGTTAAAGCGTTGATTGTGCACCTGTTTCTAGTCATAAATTGTGCAATAAATAAATCAAATATCTGTGTCAAGCCGTACACTCTTTATAGCAATAAACTTTTTTTAAGTAAACGCTCGCGGGCACAGATGTAGGTTTGACATTAGTAACTCGTCAAATTGTCTTCTCTGAACATTAGATATATGTTGTATGTCCATCAAGAATGATGATGACCATTCATTTCATCCAGTGGGGTTGAAAGTATGGAGCCGTGAGGTCTAAGATGGCTGGTAAGGCCAAATTGAACAACACATTAGATATAGGTTCAGTGTCGTGTGCAAACAAGTCAGGTCGAAGAAACAAGACAAGATGGTGGCGTTCACCTTCTGGTTGTCACGTCTGCTATGAGCGATTTTACGTTCAGTGCTGGTGCCTGATCCTGACTACATGTGGCGATTTTGAGTTATATTTAGCGAATTAAGACACTTAACGGAGGTTAGCAAGGCTGAATCGATAAGAGCGCTCGGTGCGCTAATGCCGAGGTAGCGAGTTCAACCTCATACATCGATTGGTTAGACTAAAATGTTGACTTCTCGTCCTTGACTTGGGGTATTACAAGTACCTCAGAAGTAAGAGTGGGTTGGTCTGATTTGGGGGGGGGGGGGCACTGGTAATAAGGAAAGCTAATTCACACACAAAAATCAGTCCAGTACACTAGAAGTAGTACTTGTAGCACATATATGGACTACGTTTACGTTCAAAGCGAGGGACGCAAAAAAAATAAGTGGGGGGGGGGGGGTGTCAATTATTAAGAGTTCAGATCAGCATTTAAGGAAAAACAAAAGTTCGGCCCTATTCAAAGGCAGCGTTTCTTCTTCTTAAAGACTGCCGTGATGGACTCCCCGCGAAAAAGAAGAAAAAGAAAAAGATGTTTGTTTTATGGAACATCCTTTAGTGGTAATTGAGTGCCTCTCTATTCTCAGTCATTTAGAACAGTCTTAATAACATGGTTTTCTGGCAGCGGCACAAACATCATGAACTCCTTTATATTTAAGGGAAAGGACGTGATTGGATGACGACTCTAATGATCACCCGTATGTTTAGTGTTTTCCCCTTCATATAGTCCATGTGGGTTGGTGATCACGTCTGTTCACAGTGTCTTGTGCTGTGAACCCTCCGTGTCAACATTTAATGTCCAGCATCGACTCTCTTGGTCTCCCTCCGCCATTCTTTCAACTTTCCCGCTGTGATGATATATTCCCGCTTTCCCCTTCTCATCGTATGTCCAAAGGATGTGGACTGTCTTCTTCCCATGCCAGTAGTCAGTTATCTAGGAGGCTCCGCGGTGAAGTGGTCAAACCGCTTGACTCGGGCCTTGAAGGTTGTGGGTTCGGTTTCGGGCCGCGTCCTTCGGTTCACGAGTGAAATTTTTCGGAGACTCCTGTGGGTCGTCGCTAGAGCTACGGAGTTCGTGCTTTGTGCGACGCTTTCCGCGCTGCGGAAAGAGACCGAGCCATATGGGATAAAACCCGGTGCAATGAAGTCGACTTTTAAGCGACTTCTTAAGTCAGTTATCTGTGTGAGTTAACTTCTTTCAAAATATCTTCGTTGCTCTTTCTATCTATCCACAGTGTTCTCACCATTCGCCTATAATACCACATCCCCGCAACCCCAACATAGTTCCACACTTGTCTGTTAACTGCCCATGATTTGCTTCCATACATCATGGCTGACTCAATATAGCTCTTAAGAACTCTCCCTCACCTCGATTACATCTTGTGAAATGTTGCCTGTTAGTTGGAGGGGAAAGAGGTAGACGGAGGCCAAGGGAGAGGATGCTGAACAGTTTGACATCATGGCATGGAGGAGGAACGTCGGTATAAGAGGGAGGATGCTGGACAGTTTGACATCATGGCATGGAGGAGGAACGTCGGTATAAGAGGGAGGATGCTGGACAGTTTGACATCATGGCATGGAGGAGGAACGTCGGTATAAGAGAGAGGATGCTGGACAGTTTGACATCATGGCATGGAGGAGGAACGTCGGTATAAGAGGGAGGATGCTGGACAGTTTGACATCATGGCATGGAGGAGGAACGTCGGTATAAGAGGGAGGATGCTGGACAGTTTGACATCATGGCATGGAGGAGGAACGTCGGTATAAGAGGGAGGATGCTGGACAGTTTGACATCATGGCATGGAGGAGGAACGTCGGTATAAGAGAGAGGATGCTGGACAGTTTGACATCATGGCATGGAGGAGGAACGTCGGTATAAGAGAGAGGATGCTGGACAGTTTGACATCATGGCATGGAGGAGGAACGTCGGTATAAGAGGGAGGATGCTGGACAGTTTGACATCATGGCATGGAGGAGGAACGTCGGTATAAGAGAGAGGATGCTGGACAGTTTGACATCATGGCATGGAGGAGGAACGTCGGTATAAGAGGGAGGATGCTGGACAGTTTGACATCATGGCATGGAGGAGGAACGTCGGTATAAGAGAGAGGATGCTGGACAGTTTGACATCATGGCATGGAGGAGGAACGTCGGTATAAGAGAGAGGATGCTGGACAGTTTGACATCATGGCATGGAGGAGGAACGTCGGTATAAGAGGGAGGATGCTGGACAGTTTGACATCATGGCATGGAGGAGGAACGTCGGTATAAGAGGGAGGATGCTGGACAGTTTGACATCATGGCATGGAGGAGGAACGTCGGTATAAGAGGGAGGATGCTGAACAGTTTGACATCATGGCATGGAGGAGGAACGTCGGTATAAGAGGGAGGATGCTGGACAGTTTGACATCATGGCATGGAGGAGGAACGTCGGTATAAGAGGGAGGATGCTGGACAGTTTGACATCATGGCATGGAGGAGGAACGTCGGTATAAGAGGGAGGATGCTGGACAGTTTGACATCATGGCATGGAGGAGGAACGTCGGTATAAGAGGGAGGATGCTGGACAGTTTGACATCATGGCATGGAGGAGGAACGTCGGTATAAGAGGGAGGATGCTGGACAGTTTGACATCATGGCATGGAGGAGGAACGTCGGTATAAGAGGGAGGATGCTGGACAGTTTGACATCATGGCATGGAGGAGGAACGTCGGTATAAGAGGGAGGATGCTGGACAGTTTGACATCATGGCATGGAGGAGGAACGTCGGTATAAGAGGGAGGATGCTGGACAGTTTGACATCATGGCATGGAGGAGGAACGTCGGTATAAGAGGGAGGATGCTGAACAGTTTGACATCATGGCATGGAGGAGGAACGTCGGTATAAGAGGGAGGATGCTGGACAGTTTGACATCATGGCATGGAGGAGGAACGTCGGTATAAGAGGGAGGATGCTGAACAGTTTGACATCATGGCATGGAGGAGGAACGTCGGTATAAGAGGGAGGATGCTGAACAGTTTGACATCATGGCATGGAGGAGGAACGTCGGTATAAGAGGGAGGATGCTGGACAGTTTGACATCATGGCATGGAGGAGGAACGTCGGTATAAGAGGGAGGATGCTGAACAGTTTGACATCATGGCATGGAGGAGGAACGTCGGTATAAGAGGGAGGATGCTGGACAGTTTGACATCATGGCATGGAGGAGGAACGTCGGTATAAGAGGGAGGATGCTGAACAGTTTGACATCATGGCATGGAGGAGGAACGTCGGTATAAGAGGGAGGATGCTGAACAGTTTGACATCATGGCATGGAGGAGGAACGTCGGTATAAGAGGGAGGATGCTGGACAGTTTGACATCATGGCATGGAGGAGGAACGTCGGTATAAGAGGGAGGATGCTGAACAGTTTGACATCATGGCATGGAGGAGGAACGTCGGTATAAGAGGGAGGATGCTGGACAGTTTGACATCATGGCATGGAGGAGGAACGTCGGTATAAGAGGGAGGATGCTGGACAGTTTGACATCATGGCATGGAGGAGGAACGTCGGTATAAGAGGGAGGATGCTGGACAGTTTGACATCATGGCATGGAGGAGGAACGTCGGTATAAGAGGGAGGATGCTGGACAGTTTGACATCATGGCATGGAGGAGGAACGTCGGTATAAGAGGGAGGATGCTGGACAGTTTGACATCATGGCATGGAGGAGGAACGTCGGTATAAGAGGGAGGATGCTGGACAGTTTGACATCATGGCATGGAGGAGGAACGTCGGTATAAGAGGGAGGATGCTGGACAGTTTGACATCATGGCATGGAGGAGGAACGTCGGTATAAGAGGGAGGATGCTGGACAGTTTGACATCATGGCATGGAGGAGGAACGTCGGTATAAGAGGGAGGATGCTGGACAGTTTGACATCATGGCATGGAGGAGGAACGTCGGTATAAGAGGGAGGATGCTGGACAGTTTGACATCATGGCATGGAGGAGGAACGTCGGTATAAGAGGGAGGATGCTGAACAGTTTGACATCATGGCATGGAGGAGGAACGTCGGTATAAGAGGGAGGATGCTGAACAGTTTGACATCATGGCATGGAGGAGGAACGTCGGTATAAGAGGGAGGATGCTGGACAGTTTGACATCATGGCATGGAGGAGGAACGTCGGTATAAGAGGGAGGATGCTGAACAGTTTGACATCATGGCATGGAGGAGGAACGTCGGTATAAGAGGGAGGATGCTGGACAGTTTGACATCATGGCATGGAGGAGGAACGTCGGTATCAGAAATTATTCTAGTGCAATGGACTGATTTTTGCGTGTGGATTAGCTTTCCCTATTACCAGTGTCCCCCGCCACCAGGTGAACCCACTCCGGTTTCTGAGAAACTTGTAATTTACGTCACAAATTCAAGGACGAGAAGTCCAACTGATCTGTGCATGGGGTTGAACCCACTACCTAGGCATCAGCACACCGGAAGTTTAAAAGCGAGAGCTCCTACCCATTCGGCTGTGCTGATCTCCGTTAAGTATCTCATCTCATATCATCTTGTTCCTCTTGTACCTTGCGGTGTCGAGGTGAAGTATAAACAGCGAGAGAGTGACCGTTTATGGGCTTCGTGTATCGAGATTTTCATAGACCTTGCTATTCAGTCTGTCCATCGTTTACCTGGCCGGCCTCTTCTTCTGCTTCCATTTCCATCTTCTAATAAAATCTAGCGCTGCTATAACTCCCCTTTAGTCTTGATTTCTGAATTTCTCTCTTCTTAATTCATAGAGTATTTAAAGATTGAGCACACCCCACTACTGGCAACGCTGATCGTATTCCGGTACAAACCTTGGGCTTTGTCGACGACAGATTGGAAGCACTAGACTCGGGTTTCGCTCTCGTTTGAGCTCTTCGGTAGTGTATATCCCTGACTGGACACGGGATCGAACTCCGGATCACTGGCTTGTGTGTAACCACTTGACCACGCGGATCACACTAGACGCGACCCAAATTATCACACTAGAATATCACAACGTCACTCATCGTAGACTATAGTTCAAATTGTGCTCGATCGCCGCGACTGACTAGTCAACTAGACGTGTCTAGTGCTTCCAATCTGACGTGGACAAGGCCTTAGGTTCGTAGCGGATCAGCGTTGCCAGTAGTGGATTGTGCTCAGTCTTTAAACCTCTAATCCCGAAATAATCAAATAAATCAACATAGAGTATTCTTCTCAGGAATCTCATTTCTGTTGTTGTGATTTTTCTTTTCTCTTTTTCTGTCATTGTCCAGGTTTGGCATTGGTAGCACGGAGTTAGTAGGAAGATTGTGCTGTATAGAGTGCTTTCTTAGTAACTTTTGATACGTGTTAGTTATTTAGTATTGGTACCATTTGTCCAATGATTTGGTTTGCCTTATTGTATCTAGTTTCTATCTCGTCCTCTGATTTGCCATTTTATGCGGGAAGGTTGGGGTAAGGGTTGCCAGATACGTGGGCACCAAAAAGGGATGACATAATAAGAAAAAAAAAGAGGACAAAGGAGGACATATTGAATGTTTCAATTGAATCGTTCCATATTAAACCCACAACCAGTACAATTTTATTACAATAGCTACCAATAACTTATTAAATAAGCATCTTATTCTTAGTGAATCGCCCAAGAAACAATCATGTTAAAAAATAAATATAAAATCAATGGAGGCCTTTATCAAAATGCTAAAAAAAAATTATTTTAAATAGCCAATTGTACAATTTTTTATTACCTTATAATCTTTATTAACTATTAAACAACATATTTCTCGGTGGAGCCAATTTTTCATAGAAGATCCTCGTTAGCAATCACATATGCATAAAACTGTAACAACAATATATAAAAAAATTATAACATAAAATATAATAAAAGCCGGACATTTTAATGGTTTTTTGCTTTGTCTGCCAGACGGAGAATATTAGTTTTATTCATCATCATCATCTCTCACTTCTGCCGTCTAGCGTCGTGGGGAGGAATAATTTGCGTTCCAGCGCCCGGTGGGCGGCACTGGATAGTGTCATTCTGTGTGGTTGTACAATGTCCTTGATGTCGTCAATCCATTTTCTTCTTGGACGTCCTCGTGGTCTCATCGCAGATGATCTTTGTTGTAAGGCCAGTAATGGTAGTTGCTGGTATTATTAGGCTAAAAAGGATTGTGTAGTCTGCGGGTCATTGGCAGGCTAATAATTGTCACTTTTCACCACTCCCGGTAGAAGCTAGCCGATCCTAACCCTGCTGGCTGCAGAGCCAGGCGCATGCCACACCTTGTAGACCTTAAGTGTCTAATCCGCTAAATATAGCCCAAGAGTGCCACGTGCAGTCACGACCAGGCACAATCCCTGAACGGAAGTGGGCTGCTAGCAGACGTGACAACCTGGAGGTGAACGCCGCCATCTTGGTCTTGTTTCTTCGACCTGGGACGTGCTTGCACACGACACTGAACCTATATCTAATCTTAGAACTTCCACGTGCCACGCCGGGTGTTTTGTAAACATCACTTACCATTAAGTTTGTTTTCATATAAGTTATTTATTGTTGACTTTTCGTTTAGTTTTTATGTAGAGGAAAATGTGTACGCAGAAGCGACATGCTGGGAACAATGAACATCGCTGGGGACACGGGAGCCATCATGGAGAGCTTTGTATGGCTCGCAAGTTCAGCGCTTGTAGAAAAGGCGCGGAGACACCCAAACCTGACAGTTCTGAAAGTAGATATAAATACTTAAAATCTACAAGTTGGTATGCTCAGATGCTGTGTTTTAGCAGTAGTGAATTTGATGGCAGGTGCTTACTTGCCGAGCAGTCCATTCAATGTCGGCACATAATCTGCCTGCTGTTTGCCTGCTTGGCTATGACAGCATCGGCACAGAACACGACCAGCGGTTACGACGTGTCTTCGTCTCCACGACCAGACGTAACGCAGTCACACAATTGGCCCATCCTTAATGATAAAAACGCCAGCATTCCATTAGCAGAAAGACCAGGTTTAACAGAAGACAAAAATATCGAGGTTGATAATGTAAAGAACAGCGTGGCCAAAGATCAACGAAAGACAACTGAATCCTCAGTGAAGAATGAAAATGATGTTGATAAAGAAAGCTTGTACTTTATTTTAAATATTTTTCATAGATACAGTGAAAATGACTTTTTGCTAAAGACAGATTTGGAAAAATTGTTAGCAAATATTGGTTTTGTCCCTGCCTTAAATAACTCAGAAATTGGTTCAGCTCATAATGATGGTTATGAAAGCCACTCACACGATCATAATGATGGCCACTCGCATGATCATAATGATGGCCACTCACATGATCATAATGACGGCCACTCACATGATCATAATGACAGAGATCACCATCATGAGCAGGAGGACAGAGGACAAGATAAACTTGCAGAAAAAGCCAACCATAACCATTCCAGCCATTCCTTTGATTTCACTTCCGTGTCGAACAATAAGTCTGTGCCTGCAAGTTTGCAGGAGAAGGTATCCGGCCAGCAACACGCACAAGATGTTGATGTAACAACAGTGGGATCCTCACATGTTGGAAGACAGATACGAACAGTTTCAACACATCAGCATGAAGAACATAATAAGGTGTGTTTTTAATGTTTGTGGTTTGGCTTTCTTGGTGTCATGTACAGTGGTGTATTTAGATTGTATTAGTGATGGCCAACTATCGGATCCTACTGGCTGTCATAACATATGATAGTTTGTTGCGTTGTGCTTTAAAAAAAAGGCATAATAACTACAACCCATGGCAGTAGCAAATGTGGCTGATTAGACCAATTTGCACTGTAAATGTTCATCCACAATGGATGCATGTGAACACATGGTCATTTCCACCATAGAGCATCATTTTACGTCTCACTCGCTCAGCGTGTGACTTATCTGCAATCATTTTCTCCATTATCTTTATTCCATTTCTGATCTTTGTCCTCCACGCAATATGATCATCAGCAATACCTGTATCAATCATGTCCCTCTTAAAATCTTTCTATCATAGTAGAGGCCGATCCCAAAATCTTTTACCCATCTGTAACTCACCAAAAAAAGATGTCCTTTGGTATTCTACCGTCATCCATCCTCCTAACATATCCTATCCATCTAAGTTTACGAAGACTTGAACATGGAATAAACCGTCACATAACCCGATCTTTCCAATACTTCAGTATTTGTGACACTGTCAGATACACTGTGATAAGTAACTGAGCTTGGAACTGTCACACAACCTGATCTTTCCAATACATCACAATTTGTGACACTATCAGAGCACTGTGATAAGTAACTGAGCTTGGAACTAACTGTCACACAACCTGATCTTTCCAATACATCACAATTTGTGACACTATCAGAGCACTGTGATAAGTAACTGAGCATGGAACTAACTGTCACACAACCTGATCTTTCCAATACATCACAATTTGTGACACTATCAGAGCACTGTGATAAGTAACTGAGCATGGAACTAACTGTCACACAACCTGATCTTTCCAATACATCACAATTTGTGACACTATCAGAGCACTGTGATAAGTAACTGAGCATGGAACTAACTGTCACACAACCTGATCTTTCCAATACATCACAATTTGTGACACTATCAGAGCACTGTGATAAGTAACTGAGCATGGAACTAACTGTTACACAACCTGATCTTTCCAATACATCACAATTTGTGACTCTATCAGAGCACTGTGATAAGTAACTGAGCATGGAACTAACTGTCACACAACCTGATCTTTCCAATACATCACAATTTGTGACACTATCAGAGCACTGTGATAAGTAACTGAGCATGGAACTAACTGTTACACAACCTGATCTTTCCAATACATCACAATTTGTGACTCTATCAGAGCACTGTGATAAGTAACTGAGCATGGAACTAACTGTCACACAACCTGATCTTTCCAATACATCACAATTTGTGACACTATCAGAGCAATGTGATAAGTAACTGAGCTTGGAACTAACTGTCACACAACCTGATCTTTCCAATACATCACAATTTGTGACACTATCAGAGCACTGTGATAAGTAACTGAGCTTGGAGCTAACTGTCACACAACCTGATCTTTCCAATACATCACAATTTGTGACACTATCAGAGCAATGTGATCAGTAAAGGATCCTCTATCACATCTTGAGGCATTTTGAGTACATGGTGCTTGCCCCATATTTTTAACTGATTAACTGCCAAGTGCTGATAAATCGTTTTATTTGAACTTCCCTTAACTGCCATGGGCCGATAATCATCTTATTGGAACTTCCTGTACCTGCCATGGGCTGATAAATCATCTTATTCGACCTTCCTGTAACTGCCATGGACTGATAAATCTTCTTATTTGACCTTTCTGTAACTGCCATGGACTGATAAATCGTCTTATTCGACCTTCCTGTAACTGCCATGGGCTGATAAATCATTTTATTGACCTTCCTGTAACTGCCATAGGCTGATAAATTGTCTTATTCAACCTTCCTGTAATTGCCATGGGCTGATAAATCGTCTTATTCAAACTTCCTGTAACTGCCATGGACTGATTAATTGTCTTATTTGAACTTCCTGTAACTGTCATGGGCTGATTAATCATCTTATTCGAACCTCCCATAACTGCCAATGGCTTATAAATCAAATTATAGTTAACATATCAATACAAGTTTCCCCTATGTAATTCCCTTTAATTTATATATATAATACAGCATATCTGCTACCATATTAACATCAATGTCATAACTGCGACACACGTCCCTACTTCCCATTTATGTTTGGTAAAAACCTAGTTTTTGTTTGGCGCTGAATCTGTTAAAGAAGACCAACTGGCACTCGGTGGTGAGCACCACTCCAGCCACCTTCACTGCCAGATTTCCTGGCATGTGTTTTAGGTTCTGTTGATCACGGAACCCAGGTCAATAGAACACAATTTATGCCTCCATGGAGGTTTGAACATGTGACCGCCAGTGCGGTAGACAAGTGTACTAGCCACTGTATTACTGCAGCTTGCTCTGTCAGTCATCATCATCATGTGCCATGCAGGCAAGAGGGGGCAGTCATAGTTCATTATTTTACACGATCACCAGTCTTAGATCAGGTCTGTGTTCTTGTCCTGATTAAACCATTTGTCAAACCATCCAGGCATTTATTTTTTTTCTTCCCTTCAGTTTTTCCAGCTGTCACAAAGTTTTAAAGTATATTTCTCCTTATAACGTGCCCAAAAGTCTTTGACTGTCCATGTCTAGTTTCTGTAATCAGTTTAAGATTGTTTATGTTTCTTGGAGTGCTTCAGTCATTTTTCTGTCTGATCATGGTATTCTCTGCTTTTCCTGCTTAGGTTAAAGAGGCATAAAGAGGTATTTACAGCATGCAATATTAAATTGAGTTGAGTCAAGAACCGACATCACAGTACTCAGATAATTCCGATATTGCTCAGTCCTCATCTTCAACAGCCAGTGAAGAGTTCCAATACTAATGGTGCCTGTTGACATCTGATTATGTGTCCGTCTGGCCTTTCCTCAGAATACTGAGTGTTGGCCAGATCCTCTGACCACTCCCTGCTGTACGACCCTCACCTGGCTATGATGATATATCTGTTCCACACTATACACATGATCACTCCCTGCTGTACGACCCTCACCTGGCTATGATGATATATCTGTTCCACACTACACACATGATCACTCCCTGCTGTACGACCCTCACCTGGCTATGATATCTGTTCCACACTATACACATGATCACTCCCTGCTGTACGACCCTCACCTGGCTATGATGATATATCTGTTCCACACTATACACATGATCACTCCCTGCTGTACGACCCTCACCTGGCTATGGTGATATATCTGTTCCACACTACACACATGATCACTCCCTGCTGTACGACCCTCACCTGGCTATGATATCTGTTCCACACTACACACATGATCACTCCCTGCTGTACGACCCTCACCTGGCTATGGTGATATATCTGTTCCACACTACACACATGATCACTCCCTGCTGTACGACCCTCACCTGGCTATGATATCTGTTCCACACTACACACATGATCACTCCCTGCTGTACGACCCTCACCTGGCTATGATGATATATCTGTTCCACACTATACACATGATCACTCCCTGCTGTACGACCCTGACCTGTCTATGGTGATATATCTGTTCCACACTACACACATGATCACTCCCTGCTGTACGACCCTCACCTGGCTATGATGATATATCTGTTCCACACTATACACATGATCACTCCCTGCTGTACGACCCTCACCTGGCTATGGTGATATATCTGTTCCACACTACACACATGATCACTCCCTGCTGTACGACCCTCACCTGGCTATGATGATATATCTGTTCCACACTATACACATGATCACTCCCTGCTGTACGACCCTCACCTGGCTATGATGATATATCTGTTCCACACTATACACATGATCACTCCCTGCTGTACGACCCTCACCTGGCTATGGTGATATATCTGTTCCACACTACACACATGATCACTCCCTGCTGTACGACCCTCACCTGGCTATGATATCTGTTCCACACTACACACATGATCACTCACTGCTGTACGACCCTCACCTGGCTATGATGATATATCTGTTCCACACTATACACATGATCACTTCCTGCTGTACGACCCTCACCTGGCTATGGTGATATATCTGTTCCACACTACACACATGATCACTCCCTGCTGTACGACCCTCACCTGGCTATGATGATATATCTGTTCCACACTACACACATGATCACTCCCTGCTGTACGACCCTCACCTGGCTATGATATCTGTTCCACACTATACACATGATCACTCCCTGCTGTACGACCCTCACCTGGCTATGGTGATATATCTGTTCCACACTACACACATGATCACTCCCTGCTGTACGACCCTCACCTGGCTATGATATCTGTTCCACACTATACACATGATCACTCCCTGCTGTACGACCCTCACCTGGCTATGGTGATATATCTGTTCCACACTACACACATGATCACTCCCTGCTGTACGACCCTCACCTGGCTATGATGATATATCTGTTCCACACTACACACATGATCACTCCCTGCTGTACGACCCTCACCTGGCTATGATATCTGTTCCACACTATACACATGATCATTCCCTGCTGTACGACCCTCACCTGGCTATGGTGATATATCTGTTCCACACTACACACATGATCACTCCCTGCTGTACGACCCTCACCTGGCTATGATGATATATCTGTTCCACACTATACACATGATCACTCCCTGCTGTACGACCCTCACCTGGCTATGATATCTGTTCCACACTATACACATGATCACTCCCTGCTGTACGACCCTCACCTGGCTATGATGATATATCTGTTCCACACTATACACATGATCACTCCCTGCTGTACGACCCTCACCTGGCTATGATATCTGTTCCACACTATACACATGATCACTCCCTGCTGTACGACCCTCACCTGGCTATGGTGATATATCTGTTCCACACTACACACATGATCACTCCCTGCTGTACGACCCTCACCTGGCTATGATGATATATCTGTTCCACACTATACACATGATCACTCCCTGCTGTACGACCCTCACCTGGCTATGATATCTGTTCCACACTATACACATGATCACTCCCTGCTGTACGACCCTCACCTGGCTATGATATCTGTTCCACACTATACACATGATCACTCCCTGCTGTACGACCCTCACCTGGCTATGATGATATATCTGTTCCACACTATACACATGATCACTGCCTGCTGTATGACCCTCACCTGGCTATGGTGATATATCTGTTCCACACTACACACATGATCACTCCCTGCTGTATGACCCTCACCTGGCTATGATGATATATCTGTTCCACACTATACACATGATCACTCCCTGCTGTATGACCCTCACCTGGCTATGATATCTGTTCCACACTATACACATGATCACTCCCTGCTGTACGACCCTCACCTGGCTATGATATCTGTTCCACACTATACACATGATCACTCCCTGCTGTACGACCCTCACCTGGCTATGATGATATATCTGTTCCACACTATACACATGATCACTCCCTGCTGTACGACCCTCACCTGGCTATGGTGATATATCTGTTCCACACTATACACATGATCACTCCCTGCTGTACGACCCTCACCTGGCTATGATATCTGTTCCACACTATACACATGATCACTCCCTGCTGTACGACCCTCACCTGGCTATGGTGATATATCTGTTCCACACTATACACATGATCACTCCCTGCTGTACGACCCTCACCTGGCTATGGTGATATATCTGTTCCACCTATACACATGATCACTCCCTGCTGCACGACCCTCACCTGGCTATGATGATATATCTGTTCCACACTATACACATGATCACTCCCTGCTGTACAACCCTCACCTGGCTATGATATCTGTTCCACACTATACACATGATCACTCCCTGCTGTACGACCCTCACCTGGCTATGGTGATATATCTGTTCCACACTATACACATGATCACTCCCTGCTGTACGACCCTCACCTGGCTATGGTGATATATCTGTTCCACACTATACACATGATCACTCCCTGCTGTACGACCCTCACCTGGCTATGGTGATATATCTGTTCCACACTATACACATGATCACTCCCTGCTGTACGACCCTCACCTGGCTATGGTGATATATCTGTTCCACACTATACACATGATCACTCCCTGCTGTACGACCCTCACCTGGCTATGATATCTGTTCCACACTATACACATGATCACTCCCTGCTGTACGACCCTCACCTGGCTATGGTGATATATCTGTTCCACACTATACACATGATCACTCCCTGCTGTACGACCCTCACCTGGCTATGATATCTGTTCCACACTATACACATGATCACTCCCTGCTGTACGACCCTCACCTGGCTATGGTGATATATCTGTTCCACACTATACACATGATCACTCCCTGCTGTACGACCCTCACCTGGCTATGATATCTGTTCCACACTCTACACACAGGATCACAAAGGGCCCTGACCACATCTGCCTTATCGTGCACCAGGATCCCACCCAGCGGTACAGACCCAGTCTGCCTGCTTGCCTTCCATCACACCAGGACCCACCCAGGGGTACAGTTCCAGTCTGCCTGCTTGCCTTCCATCACACAAGTATGTTCTGAGGAAAAGATCCAACAGAATGCTCTTCATCTTTGAAATTCGTACTGTGGGTGACCATTGTGGCAGTATCTAGTCGTGAATTATTTCCTTTTATCAAATTATTGGAAGTCTTCATGGCTGAATGAATAAGAGTGTTTGCTCTAATTTGGTGTGCTGATGGCGAGCTAGTGAGTTCAACCCCTACACTGCTCGGCTGCATTAAAATGTTGACTTCTCATCCATTACTTTTTTTTCATATCCTTTTTTACAGGACATCACTGTCAACATCATCATTTTACTGCTGTTGTTAATGTCTTGGCAAGCTTATGTTCATTAGTTTGCCATTGCTTTCTGAATGACCAGCTCCCATACCAAAAACCCAGCGCATTGCGGTCTGCTGCCAATTTGCATGCAGCTGTGTTTCAAACGCGGGTTTACGAATCATGTCCGCAAGCCTTTAGCCAAGGAGCCTGGCCACCCTTGACTTAGGAACGTAAATTACAGTTACCTCAGAAGCTAGAGTATTTTCCCCTTGGTGGCGAGGGCCACTTGTAATAGGGACATCTAGCCTATCTGCAAAAATCAGCCCAGCGTGGACTATGTTTAAGTTCAAAACGACGGAGCGGTAAACAAAAATATATTTCTTGAAGATGTACATTTTTGACATTTTTCAGTGCCTTTCAACTAAAGAACTTCTACAGTTGTTCCAATATGATCAACTGAACAGGCTAAATGTCGACCATTTTTGGCATCTGTGTCCAGCATTGATTGACCAGCTGGATGCTGGGGTTTGTAAGACTGAGCCTCCTGTGACAGGGAGCAAGGACCTGAAGCCAGGTGATCATGAACACGAGCATGAACATTCCCACGATGGAAGTGAGGATGATCACCACCATCATGATCACACAGATACTCACTCGCATGGTCATGATCATGGAGACACAAGCCAAACAGACATGGAGGAGGAGGAGCCAGACACAGAATCTGTGACTGCTGCAGGTACCATTTGTTTTACTTAAACACTATGAACATATCATTTGTTTCACCTCAACACTATAAAGATATAATTTGTTTCACCTAAACCTTATGAACATATCATTTATTTCATCTAAACATTATGAACATATTTGTTTATTTTAACATTACGAGCATATTATTTGTTTCACCTAAACATTATGAACATATCATTTGTATCTAAACACTATGGCCATATCATTTGTTTTATCTAAACAATATAAATATATCATTTGTTTCACCTAAACATGAGCATATAATTTGTTTTATCAAAACCTTTGAAAATATCATTTGTTTTATTTAAACATGTGCATATCATTATTTCACCTTAACATCAACATTGTTTTATCTAAATACTATGATCAGAACATTTGTTTTATTTAAACATGAACATATTTGTTTTACCTAAACATGAACATATTTGTTTTATTTAAACAAGAACATATTTGTTTTACCTAAACACCTTGAACATATTTGTGTTACCTAAACGCTATGCTGGTCTCCCTGGCGAAGGGTTTAACGTCTTTCTCCTTAATCACGTTTTTCTCGTGAGTAACACAGCTGTGTGAGATTCGGTAGCAGATTGCGCAGTGTTGGTTACTTAAGGAGTATGTGAGCCGGTCGTTCAAAAATCAGTGGCAAACTACTGAGCGTAATCATGCCTCGTACATTGACAGCAGCTGAAAAATGCTGGTGTTGACTGCAACGTCCTGTATGCAACATAAAAAAAAACACGCTATGAATGTATTTGTTTTACTGAACATGTTTGTTTTATTTAAACATGAACATATTTGTTTTACCAAAATGCAGTGAATGTATTTGTTTTACCTAAACACCTTAAACATATTTGTTTTCCTGAGTACTATAAAACAAATAAGGATAGTGAATAATTATGAGTACTGGCATCCACATTAGCTTTATAGTGGAGGTGTAAAGATTGCGTACCCTGGCTGATACACGCAGTGTACGTGTTTGCGTCCTGCTCGGACTGAGAGACCAGCAACTTATTGCTTGGCCACCTACTCTACAACTTTATGTCAATGTATAGTTATTTCTTTCATTTATTTAAAACATTCTCCTGTTACAAAAGTCAATTTTAACACATGGCATTGAGTCCTGGTTAATTAGTAAACAAGCAAATAAATACCCTAGACAACTCAAAAGTGTAAGCTAAATATTTTCAGAGAGGCTAAGACACACAGATAACTTAATTACAAACATCAGAAAGAGATAGTTCAATATTTTCTGGCCATTTTATGAGAAGAGAAATACTGGAAAGTATTTTAACAACTGGAAAGATTAATGGAACAATAATTAGAGGAAGACAGTGAGAGGAGATTCTGTTCTCATGGCATGAAGAAATATCAGCACACAAATTGATACATTCTCTTGGAGATTATGAGATGTGGAGAAGTGTGATCGCCAGTGCCAGCTGACAAGGCACTCAATAACAATGACCTTCCTGCATAGTGGCTCAGATGCCTAACCTCGGATAAGAGCAAAACAGTGAAAAGTACTGTGTGCACACTGCACATTAAATAATTCACTGGTGGAGATTGTAGAAAGTAGACCTGTAGTTTGCTGCCTTGGCAAAATGTCACAAATTACAAACCTACTTACAATAGAGTGTCGGGGTAAGGCACCTCCTTCCCCTTAGAAGCAAACCTGAAAACTTAGTGACAACTGGCAAGCTTGATTGGAGAGAAACAACAGAAAATACAAAGAGAACGTACATCAAACACAAAGAGCCTAGAAAGCTTGGCCACATGGCATTATCAGGAAAAGATCAGCGGCCTTATCCGAGGCAAGTGATTGTGTGAGATGATGAACAATGATTGGCAGTGCTTTTTGGCATGATGCTAAAAGGTTAGTTGCACATCCTTTTTACAGAATGTCATAGTCAACTCCAAATTTTTTTTGCCGTTTATGATTTTCACATCAATTTTACATTCAGTAGTTTACTTTCTGAATGGCTGTCACTCATACCAATCAACGCAAGGTAGCCTGCTTCCCAATTTGGAACTGAGTATATCAGGATTGGACAGAACAGTTGATTACCTCGAAGCCAGAGACCAATTATCTCAAGCCAGAGACCAATGTGATGTTGATTTATTGTGCCTTGACTGTCCCCAGTGTGGTTCTACGCCCTGCTGTCCGTGGCAGTCATCAGTCTGTGCAGTGTGGCAGGGGTTGTGGTCATCCCCAACATGAAACGAGTCTTCTACAATCACACCTTACAGTTCCTGGTGGCCCTGGCTGTGGGGGCCATGTCTGGAGATGCCATGCTGCACCTGCTCCCTCATGTAATGTATCACTCATTTATCCTTTTCTGTGTTCAAGTGTGTTTGTGGTGGTATTTGCACTGTGGGAGCTGTGTTAACATAGTGGCCAATTTGCACCTGCTCCCTATGTCTCACACGTACTAGGTGGCTTCAAATGAAAAACTTAATTGATTTTTGTGTGTCAATATATTCTAAAAAACGTAAAGAACAAATGTATAATTTTTCTATGTAGTCACCACTGCGTTCAATGCAAGTCCTCCAGCGCCGATAAAGTGTTTGGATTCCTGTAGACAAAAATTCTCTTGGTCGTGTGTGTAACCACTCATGCACCACCTGCCGTACCTCTTCATCAGACCGAAAGTCTCTCACAATGACTATTTGAGTTGACCAAACAAGTGGAAATCACTTGGGGCTAGGTCTGGGTGAGTACGAAGCATGTGGAACACACTGAAAGTGGAGGTCACTGATTAAAAATGGATAACAGAATGCTGCTCCTCTTTGGTGCATGTCAAAGGTGGGGTGGCCATCTTTAAACTGTCCTCATGATGTCACCATGTTCATCTGCACCATGATGTCATGTGCTTAACACCCTTGACATACTTAACAACAATATTGACAGGTAACTAGACAATGGCATGGTTATTATAATTTCTAACACATATGTAAGGTGCTAATTTGAAGCCCCCTCGTATATCCTCTTCTGTGTTAGGTGTGTTTGTGGTGACATCTGCACTGTGGTAGTGTGCTGGCTAGACCCTGGCTTGCTGGCCCGGTAGTCATGGGTTCAGATTTGTTTTACAACTGACCTGGGCTAGCAGGTCGACCCAGCTTAAAATGGGGACCAGAAACACACAGAATACCGTGGACAGACAGAAAAACCAAAGGACAGAGTCCTACAAGAAGCAAATGAAAATTGTACACTGATTAGAGAAATTAGACATTGGCAGTCACAATTTTGTGGTCACGTTATGAGAAGAAATAAATTGGAGACCTTGGTGACAACTGGCAAAATTGAGGGGGAAAGAACATGGGGATGGCAGAGAAGTAAATACCTGGGTGGCTTGGCCATGTGATGTGATCGAGACATCAGCCACTGATACTGACCACATCAGCCACTGATACTGACATCAGAGCTGCAATCTTTGATACTTGTGGCTGGTACACTGGTGTACAAGGCTGCTGGACTGACTGACAGTTTGCATTGTGTCTGCTTACATTAGAGCTGCAATGTTTAATACTTGTGGCTGGCACATCTGACTTGTCTGCATTTCTTGACCCAGTTGTTATTGTTATTATTCTGCTTGTCATCTCTCAGTTCAGCATAGCTCCTCAACCAACTCATCCCCACCCCGTGTAAGCTTGATCATGATTGGTGGGATTGTGTAGCCAGTTTTCTATGGGGTGAGGTAGCTGGTCTCACACCTCCTTAGTCGCATTTTATGACACGCCTGATAGGATACAGTGTTACTCTTCTTTGCTTCTCTTACAGGACCCTGTAACACATGAGACTTATTATTACTACACCATTGATTAATGTGCTTTGAAAGCATCCAACATGGAAAATGCCATGTCCAAATTTTTGTTACAAGCAATTGTTGTACACAAAAACAAGCATGGTTACATTATATTCCCCTTCCTCGTGCATTGTGCATGTTAACAATCCCACATTAGATGGGGAATGTTAAAGAGTAGACCATGATTGCCACTGTCCTGGCTAACTTTCAAAATAAGAAAAACTACACCTAGTATCATTTATGGTGTGTGTGATTCTGGCATACAAACGTTGGGAATATTGTCTGTGCTATGTAGTTTGTGAACTGAGCTGATAACCTCCTAATAGGGAGATTGAAGCACTATAGAGAGGGAGATTGAAGCACTATAGAGAGGGAGGTTGAAGCACTAATGGGAAGGAAATTGTTAAGCACACTAATGGGAAAGAGATTGTTAACATTATGTTCACTAATGGGAAAGAGATTGTTAAGTTCACTAATGGGAAGGAGATTGTTAAGTTCAGTAATGGGAAGGAGATTGTTAAGTTCAGTAATGGGAAGGAGATTGTTAAGTTCAGTAATTGGAAGGAGATTGTTAAGTTCAGTAATGGGAAGGAGATTATTAAGTACACTAATGTGAAGCAGGTTAAAGCACTAATAGGGAGGAAATTGAAGTATGATTGGTAACAGTTTGATTTTAAGAATGCATAATCGCAATCAATCATGTTATAATATATTATTTATTTGTACATGCCACTGTTTTGTACATATTCTTTTGTTGCTGCACTGAAATAACGTTTGTGTCGTGTAATGACTCGGTGTTCTAGGTGACTAGAACAGTGGTCTTGGTTCAATTCCCCCCATAGGGAATTTGTATGTTATATTGCACATCTTCTTCTTCTTCTTCTTCAGCGTTCCGAGCCATTGAGGTTCTTTGCTGCAGATACAATCCGTCTCCATTCGTCTCTCTGGTGGACCTTCTCTTGCCAGTCGTTGATTCCAAGTGCTTGTAGGTCTGTACATGTATTATCTCTCCACCGCCTTTTGGTCTACCTCGGGGTCTACGGTCATTTATTTCCTGTTATATTGCACATAGCTCATAAAATGGTTACCAGAGATTTCTCTAGGAAGGGAAGATGGCCTAGCTCAATGGTTCTCAACCTTTTTTTGCCACGTGCTCCCCCCCCACCATATTTTCAGAACGTCATCCCCCACCCCTTTTTCATATTTCCTACCTAACACAGAGACACCCCCCCCCCCCCCCCATGCCCCTACACAGTATACATAATAATGGAAGCTAAATTTAATAGCACATACTAAAACAAGTATAGACTTCCACATAAAACATGATTTGTGGGTCTACTTTATAAAATGCATTTTAGAAGGATGAGACGTACAGAACCGTAAAGTATGAAGGGAAAACCAATATCAAGTAATTGGTTCTTGTATTAACGCGATCTTGAAATAATCTTAATTCCTCCCCCCTGGAAACCCTAAAATTCCCCCCTGGGGGGGGGGGGGGGAGAGAATTCCCCACCGGTTGAGAACCACTTGAGAACCACTAGTTACCTCTTCAGTATTGTGACCTAGTATATATGTGAAGTAGCTTAAGAAAGTTCCTGGACTTTGTTCATTGTATACAAATCAGTTACAGGTCATCATTGAAACATTTCCTTCAAATCAGCTGCACGCTTCTGCCAGTGTTCATTCAGCTCTTTCTGGAACTTATGTTTCGAAGTCCCTCGACTGCATTGTGTCATTCTAACATGCCCAGTGTCCTTGATTCACTGCTCTTTCAGTTCTGGTTTGAGATGAGGGAATAAGAACCAGTCTGGCGGTGTAAGGTCAGGATCATATCTCTCTCTCTCTCTCCCTCCCTCACACACATACACAAAATAATAAAATACTATTGAAAAATATAGATTAAATATTTATGATTGCATTTTCCACACACAGGCAATGCTGTCAGAGTCACATGACCACCACCACCATCATCATGATCATCACCACGAGAAGAATGACACTGACAACCCACACGACCATGAAGGGGAAGACATCAGCCAAGCCTCCAGCCACATGGAGGGTATGTACAAAGGTCTGGTGGCACTGATGGGCATCTACAGCTTCTTCTTCCTGGAGAGACTGTTCACGCTGTTCACCAGAAACCGCAGCGGCAAAAGTGAGAGGAAGCAGAAGCGCAGGAGGCACTGTAGTGGTGGTGGCGGTGGGGTAAGTTATCACTGGGTATAAAATATTATGTTATGAAATGTTATTGGTGTTACAACTAGTCTGAGAATGGAGATGGAGGCAGTCACTGTGGCATTCACTGGCTGGAGGAAAAACTGTATACACATGTCGTGATTGTAACGAACTCATCAGAGCCAGTTGAAAACGTTGAAGCCAGGTATGCTACGTGCTGAGTGGTATGTGCCATGACCTGATTAAACAGTGTCATAGGTCATGGCATTTTTCAGAATGAAAGTCTAGTTTGTACACTAGACCGTGAAAAGTGATTCGCCTATAACTCGCCGACACTTATTTGATAACGCAATAGCATTGTTCAGAATGAAAGTCTAGTTTGTACACTAGACTGTGAAAAGTGACTCGCCTATGACTTGCCGACACTTATTTTATAATGCAATGGCATTGTTCAGTATGAAAGTCTAGTTTGTACACTAGACTGTGAAAAGTGACTCGCCTATGACTCGCCGACACTTATTTTATAATGCAATGGCATTGTTCAGAATGAAAGTCTAGTTTGTACACTAGACTGTGAAAAGTGACTCGCCTATAACTCGCCGACACTTATTGTATAACACAATGGCATTGTTCAGAATGAAAGTCTAGTTTGTACACTAGACCGTGAAAAGTGACTCGCCTATAACTCGCCGACACTTATTTTATAACGCAACACAGGCTCAGTTTTCTACACTCTATTGTTCTATGAAATACAATACAGTTCATCTACGCAAACACAGTTGTCCAACAATACTCTACAAAACGTATAAAATCAACAACTATTATTCTAACATTATTGTAGCGGCACAATTATTGGTCATTGCCGACTTCACAATCTGACCAGGTCCATTCTCGACCACGATCCAACGCAGAATGTCCTTCAAGGAGACACTTCGTTTTTTTTCCACAAAGCGACTCCTGGCGCTTTTCACACGCTGTGACCAATGCTCATAGGCGAGTCACTTTTCATGGTCTGGTGTACAAACTAGACTTTCATTCTGAACAATGCCATGACCAATGACACTGTTTAATTGGGTCATGGCAGTATGCTTCAATTTTAAAAATCTAAGAAAGGGAGCCTCCCCCGATGGTGTTTCCACCTTGTGGTGGGGGAGCTTGAGTTTCTCAATGACCTTGAGAGCTATGCTGGCGGTAGCGTAGCTACCAGCAGGGCCTCCCAAGCCGGACAGGTCAAAGGGTAGAGAACAGACAAAGAGAAACACCCTGGTCCTCCAGGTTGGGGGTTGAAGCGTGGGGTTAACATCCCCACCTTTGTAAAAACTTTTCTTTGTTACGAAACAAATACATGAGCCTCGATATCAGACTGACTTATCTGGACAACGACCTTGGAACGTTAAAGGACTTTTGAGATTTGTAACATGGAATGTACGGACACTATATCGAGCTGGAGCGGCCGAAGAACTAACCCGGGAGCTGGTTGAATATCAAATGGATATCACAGCAATTCAAGAAATAAGGTGGCCAGGAGAGGGTACTTTAGAGCAAAATGGAATGATTATAATATATGGAGGAACCAAAATAAACATGAATTAGGGGGAACGTTTTAAACTTTAAAGCTTTTAATGACAGGATTAGTAAATTACGAATAAAAGGTAAATGGAAAAACATAACGATGATTAATGTACATGCACCTACTGAAGAGAAAGAAGATGATATTAAAGAAGACTTTTATAATGATCTGGAAGATGCCATAGAAGAAACCCACAAACAGGACATCCTGATTGTGCTGGGAGACTTCAATGCAAAAATAGGTAGAGAGCAAACTAATAAAAAAGTGGCCGGTATGGAAAGCCTACATACAACTTCAAATGATAATGGATGGAGAGTCATCAACCTGGCAGAAGCCAAAGGAGATTAGGAGAAGCAGATTAGGAGAAGCAGATTAGCAGTACCAGGCTACAAAGAAAAGATATACACAAACATACTTCGAAATCATGTGACAAGAGAACCTATAATCAAATAGATCACATTTTAATTAACAACAGAAATGCATCAAACATACAGCAAGTCAGAAGTTATAGAGGAGCTGAGTGCCACAGTGACCACTTCCTCATTGGAGCAAAATTTAAAATAAAACTTAAGAGAGCTTTCTATACTAAATTACAAAGATTACACCCAACATATAACAGAGAAAAATTACAAGACATTACAGTCAAAGAGAAATTTACAGATGAAATAAAATGTAAACTTGAAACTTTGCAAAACCCTTTGGAGGAAAGCGTTGACCAAACTTGGTTGAACATCAAGAATACAATTCAATCTACTGCAGAAGAATGTCTCGGTGTGTTAACCACGCATAGAAAGAACAGATGGTTCAATCAAAAATGTGAAGATGCAGTCACTAGGAAGAAGAATGCCAGACATTTATGGTTAAATGACATCAATAACATCCAAAAGGAAGAGCATTATAGAAATGAATGTAAAGAGGCTACAAAAATAGTCAGACAGCAGAAGTGAGAATATATGAGTAGTATAATCAAAGATATGGAAACTAATCACCAGAAAAATGAATCCAGAAAATTTTTTACAGAACTGAAGTCAATGAAACGAGTGCACCAACAAAACACATATGGTTTAAAAGACAAAAATGGGAATATGATAAATACCAATGAGGAAATGTGCAACACATGGAAAGAATATTTTATTGAATTACTAAATTGTGAAGCTCCAAGTAACACTTTCCCACAGGAAGAGGTTCTAACATGCGAACCACAAATTGAAGAACCTACATTTGAAGAAATCCTATATGTAATCACACGACTTAAAAACAATAAGGCAACTGGAACTGATGGAATTGCTGCTGAATTTATAAAGGCAGGTGGCCATGCATTACATCTAAAGCTATACGAACTAATAATAAAAATCTGGAGGACAGAAGAATTACCCCATGACTGGAAAGAGTCATTATTGATACCTATCTTTAAGAAAGGAGACAAGTTCCAATGTGGAAATTATAGAGGAATATCACTACTGTCCACAAGCTATAAGATACTATCCGCAGTATTACTAAATAGACTAAAATCATATTCAGAAGACATATTAGGTGACTACCAGGCGGGTTTTAGACAAAACAGATCAACAATAGATCAGATATTTATCTTACGACAAATAGCCGAGAAACATTGGGAATATAAAAGAGATCTCCATAACATTTTTGTGGATTTTAAAAAGGCTTATGATAGTGTCCATAGGAATAGTCTATGGAATGCTATGCAGGAATTTGGAATACCAAGGAAGTTAATCAACATGACCAAACTATGCATGGAAGATACTTATAATATAGTAACATATAAAGGCAGGAAATCAGACCCCTTCCAAATAACATCTGGCTTGAAACAGGGTGATGCACTATCGCCGCTACTCTTCAATCTGGCTCTAGAGAAAGTTGTAAGGAAGGTAAAGGAGGAATGTGATATTGGAGGAACATCCAAGCTGCTTGGTTATGCAGATGATATAGATATTATAGGGCAAAGTGAACAAAAGACATTGGAAATATTGACTCACTTAAAGGAAAAAGCCCAACAGATGGGGCTGGTTATCAACCAAGATAAGACAGAATATATGGTAATTTCAAGAGACGGAATGGCTAAAAACTCTGGCCACATACAAATAGATAATATGACCATTAAAAGAACGGAAACGTACAAATACCTGGGTACAATCTTCAACTGCTCCAACATCATAAGGGAAGAAATACAAACTAGAATCAACTCTGGAAATAAGATATACTATGCACTACAACATCTACTAAAATCAAAGGCGCTATCTCGTAACACCAAAATCACAATATACAAAACACTGATCAGACCAGCTGTGCTGTATGGCTCTGAAGCCTGGAGTACAACGAAAGGAGACGAAGCCTTGTCACAAACCTTTTAGAACAAAGTTTTAAGATGCATCTTTGGACCCATTAGGGATACACAAAGTGGAGAGTGGAAAAGAAGAAGTAACAAAGACATTTATGATCTGTTTAAGTCCCCGCTAATCACTGGTGTCATGAAGGCTAATAGACTACAATGGCTGGGGCATATAGAAAGAATGGAAGATAATAGGGAAACAAAACTCGCTTACACTCAGGAAATAAATTACCGTAGACCCCGAGGTAGACCAATAAGGCGGTGGAGAGATAATACATGTACAGACCTACAAGCACTTGGAATCAACGACTGGCAAGAGAAGGTCCACCAGAGAGACGAATGGAGACAGATTGTATTTGCAGCAAAGAACCTCAATGGCTCGGAACGTTGAAGAAGAAGAGAAGAAAGGGAGCATCTATTGAATCTTTTTCCCCAGGGCATGCTAGTGTGTTGGGAAACGAGCAGGCGGACAGATTGGCTGGGTCTGCACCCCTGGTTGGGGTATTGGTGCATGATAAGGGAGATGTGGCCAAGATTCTTTGAGATCATGTTCATGGAAGAACAGAAATACCATTTCCTGGAGGGAATGGTGAGGCAGGGAGTGACTAGAGGATCTGGCCGACACTCGGTTCTATGAAAAAGGCCAGACATACACACAGTCAGATTGTATGTGGTACCATTCATATTGGGACTCTTTGCTGGTTGTTGAAGGTAAGGACAGAGCGCATATAGCATTGTCCTGAGTGCTGGGATGTGGGTTCTTGACTCAACTCAGCTTAATTCAATGTCATTGCATTAAAAGCCATGGTAACAGGTGAAAGTAGTCCCATAACAGATATCACTGTGGGGATGTGAAGTATTAGTCCTTCACAATTCTTGGCCATGACATACAAGGTGAGGGGACTGATTTCCTTCCTCATTACTGTTCTACTCTTCTCGGGTAAGGATGAAAAACTAGAGGTCTCGTCTGCATGTGAAAAATCCCATTTCAGTTGGAAATTGCAGAGTAGGCCATTTGGCCACTGCCTTGGATAAATTATTAGGAAAGAGACCTTACCCATGGGTAGAGCCCACTAACTTGGATCAAGTCCATCTAGAGGAAGAAAAGTTTGCACAAATATAAATGGAAGTCAGACATATTGGCTTTTAGGGTACATAAGATATACCTCCTGAATTATGTAATTCTATATTTATTGCAATCCCGAAGAAATCAGGAGCCTTGGAATGTGATCAACATAGAACAATTAGTATAATGAGCCACATCACAAATATTTTGCTAAGAATTATCATGCAAAGAGTGAGGAAGAAAATGCAACCTGAAATTGGAGAAGAACAATGTGGATTTGTAGAAGGCTTGGGTACAGTAAATGCTGTGTATATACTGAGAACAGTAATTGAACATTCTATAGATGTAAACAAAGATCTATATCTTTGCTTTATTGACTACACAAAGGCTTTCGATGAAGTGAGACGTAACGACATGATAAGTAGTTACAGAAATAATAAAAACAGTAATAAGGTCTGAGTGTAATTTTATAGAAATGAGAATGTGAGACTAAAGTACAGCATGAATAGGTTAGGAAAAATAAGTAAGTAAAAAAAAAATGAAGAGCTCTTTTGCACACCTTAAGACATATGAAGCATGTGTTGTTTGACCCAGATTTGAATAGACCCAGTGGCTCTCATTGGTGTTGTGGTCAGTCTCACACTGTCACCTGGACTTCCCCAGACAGTTCCTGGTATCCAGTTTATGTGGGTCCACCTGGGAGCCCTGGTCCATTTAAAACATCTGAAACTGCCTCGATGTGGATTGAACCCAACACCACCAGTATGGCACATGAGTGTCTAGCCACTACAACAATAGAACTGTGAGAGTGTCTAGCCACTACACCACTGTGGCTGTGGGAGTGAAACAAAGATAGAACAAATATATTACAATGAAAATAGAACACATGAAACACTCTTCAATAAGAATAAAAAAATAACACAGGTAACATTTCATTAGTACTGTATACATGTATACAGATTTAGTATTATTGTTGACATGACAGTTCATTCTGTCCTTTCTTTGTTTTGAAGCATGAGCAAAGGAGCAAGGCATTCCATATGGTAAACTCTAAGCTGGAGACTGATGGAGGGAGTGCTCCTTCATGTGAAGAGATGGTCATGATTGTCCACCCAAATAAAGGTGAGACCGTGTTGTCAGTTGTCTTGCATATGTTCAGAATAATTGCTTGAGAATGCTCTACGGCTGGGTACATGGTGTGCAAGTCATCAAAACCTTCCAGAGAGATTGTGTCAGTCCAGCTGAGGTTGGTGTAGGGACTTCCCTCCTGACCTGGTACCACATGACCATTTCCCTGGGATTGTTTATTTAAGGCAGGGGTGGGGAGCCTTTTTTCTGCCAAGGGCCACGTGGATGTTTATAACATCATCGCTGGCCATGCAAAATAATCAGCTTAAAAATGAGCCTGTTATATTTGGTGAAATATTTAACTAACTCAGCCCTAATGTGATGGCTGGAAGTGCTTCTCTTTGGTGGGGCATATGATGTTAGCTGGTAATGATAGGTTGCTATTTGCAACCACCTTTCCAAGTTTGTTTCAGTCAGTCTGCAGCACAGCCGACTGTTTGCGATGGTCAGTTTTGAAAAGAACTGCTCACAGCAGTAAGTTGTTCCGAACACATATGCATATTTCATTGCATGTCTCCTAGTGGGAAATCTATCATTGCTTACCTAATATTTATAGAAGATTTATTGAATTTCTCGTCTTGTTGATGGTTGCCTTGGCTGGGCCAGACCAAATGATGTGTGGGCCTTATACAACCAGACATAGGGCCAGACATTCCCCAGCCCTTCTGTGACACATTCCTGGTCATAATTTTATGAGGACGAGCGACCAGTTCCATGTCTCATTAGCTCCTATTAAAAAGTCTGTGTTCTTGTCCCAATCATGCCATGAAGCCAAGCCATCCAGGAATTTATCACTTTGTCTACCTCTTGCTTGTTTTTTATCATGTTTACCAGTTGTTACTAAGTTTAACAGTTTATTTGGTTTCATTAAAAGTTCAAAAAAATCTGGACTGTCTGCATGTCATTCATTTTTGTGTTGTCCATGGTAGTATTTACATTCTTTTCAAAAACCACATTTCTACTTCTATGAAATTTTTCTCAGCTTATCAATGTTTTACAGTTGTACAGCCGTGTGTAGCCCTTGAATACTCTTATTCTCTGCGCAGCCAAAAAGGGATGACTAACTCTTTCTGATGTTTGTGTTCAGTTGTCTTTGTGTCTTCCCCTTTTTCAACACTTTTAGATGACTGTTCAGCTCTCCGCGGAATTTTCACCTTTCTTCTGAAAAACCACATCTGAGGTCTGAAGGGATTTTTTTTTTGCTTATTTACTAATTGTCCAGGATTCACAGCCATTTGCAGGAGAGTAAGTCTTCAAATGTGGAGGGAGGAAATGGATGGCAGAGTGGGACTTGTTTGGTTGAAAACACATGGTTCTGTCATGGAAAATTGATTTCTGAGAATTTGACTAGCAGACACGCCATATTGTCTGGTTCATGTTACATATGGTTGAACTTTGTAAATCATTTATGTTGAACAAATATTCTCTGTTTCATGTTACAAATTTGTAGTCACGGTTGAACTTTGCAAATCATTTTTCTTTTAAAGTTGCATGTCCTCTACAGGACGTTACAGTCAACACCAGCATTTTACTACCGTTGCTTAAAGTCTTGGCAAGTTTGGCGTTCAGTAGTTTGCCATTGCTGTCTGAACGGCCGGCTCCCATACCAACACGTTAAAACCAGCGAGACACGGTCTGCTGCCTAATCAGTCACCACTGTGTTTCAAACGCAGGTAAGCGGCATAACGAATCGCGTCCGCAATGCCATTGCCACGGAGACTGGCGTAATCATTTATATTGAACATTATATTGGGCATGTTATGAGAATAAATGAATTGGAGAACTTGGTGACAACTGGCAAGATCGAAGGGGAAGACCAAGAATTAAATACCTGGATGGCTTGGCCATGTGGCATGGTCATGACAGAAACATGGAGCTGATCCACGACTCTGGTGATCGAGTGAGATGGCAGAACATGACCGCCCATGCTTATATGCATAGCACATGATGGATGGATGAATGAATTCTCTGGTTCATGTTACATATTTGTAGCCATGGTTGAACTTTGTAAATCATTTATCTTGAACAATATTGGCAGCTCTGAGAGCGTACGCAGATGTCAGTCATGAGGCCTACCTCCACCGCTGTGACGAATCACTAGTTCATTCACCGCCAGGTCAGAATGTTGTGTCAGTTACATCTGGACGAGACCAGCATGCTGTCAGAGAGGATTCTTCCATCCTGGAGGGTTTTACTAACCTAGGGGTGGCAGGCTGGAGTGGGGACCAGATACCAACTGCTATATCCGATGCGGAGATCATTGGGTGAGTGTCATTTGTGATGATAGTTGTCTCCTTCTCTGATCTCTGTCCGGATTCTACCCCTGATATGTTATCTTAGTTGTCTCCTTCTCTGATCTCTGTCCGGATTCTATCCCTGATATATTATCATAGTTGTCTCCTTCTCTGATCTCTGTCTGGATTCTATCCCTGATATGTTATCATAGTTGTCTCCTTCTCTAAACTCTGTCTGGCTTCTATCCTTGATATGTTATCATAGTTGTCTCCTTCTCTAAACTCTGTCTGGCTTCTATCCTTGATATGTTATCATAGTTGTCTCCTTCTCTGAACTCTGTCTGGCTTCTATCCCTGATATGTTATCATTGTTGTCTCCTTCTCTGAACTCTGTCTGGCTTCTATCCCTGATATGTTATCATAGTTGTCTTCTTCTCTGAACTCTGTCTGGCTTCTATCCCTGATATATTATCATAGTTGTCTCCTTCTTCTCTGAACTCTGTCTGGCTTCTATCCCTGATACGTTATCATAGTTGTCTCCTTCTCTGAACTCTGTCTGGCTTCTATCCCTGATATGTTATCATAGTTGTCTCCTTCTCTGAACTGTGGCTTCTATCCCTGATATGTTATCATAGTTTCTCCTCTCTGAACTGTGGCTTGCTTCTATCCCTGATATGTTATCATAGTTGTCTCCTTCTCTGAACTGTGGCTTCTATCCCTGATATGTTATCATAGTTTCTCCTCTCTGAACTGTGGCTTCTATCCCTGATATGTTATCATAGTTGTTTCCTTCTCTGAACTCTGTCTGGCTTTATCCCTGATATATTATCATAGTTGTCTCCTTCTCTGAACTCTGTCTGGCTTCTATCCCTGATATATTATCATAGTTGTCTCCTTCTCTGAACTCTGTCTGGCTTCTATCCCTGATATGTTATCATAGTTGTCACCTTCTCTGATCTCTGTCTGGATTCTATCCCTGATATGTTATCATAGTTGTCTCCTTCTCTGAACTGTGGCTTCTATCCCTGATATGTTATCATAGTTGTCTCCTCTCTGAACTGTGGCTTCTATCCCTGATATATTATCATAGTTGTCTCCTTCTCTGAACTCTGTCTGGCTTCTATCCCTGATATATTATCATAGTTGTCTCCTTCTCTGAACTCTGTCTGGCTTCTATCCCTGATATATTATCATAGTTGTCTCCTTCTCTGAACTCAGCTGGATTCTATTCCTGATATGTTATCATAGTTGTCTCCTTCTCTGAACTGTGGCTTCTATCCCTGATATGTTATCATAGTTGTCTCCTCTCTGAACTCTGTCTGGCTTCTATCCCTGATATATTATCATAGTTGTCACCTTCTCTGAACTCTGGCTTCTATCCCAGATATGGCGTGACTGTTAAAGCTGTATACGTTTAAAAAAAAAAATGTTTAAAGGAAAGAGGATTAACGACATTGCACCAGGTGTTATCCCACATGGCCTGGTCTCTTACCACAGAACAGAAACCATCTCACAAACTCCGTAGCTCCAGCGATGACCCCTAGGAGTCTTTGAGAATTGCATCATGAACCGAATGACAAAGTTAGGAAAGAAACCCATTACCTACGGAGTAAGGCGACCCTCGGTAGAGCTGTGAAAGTACCATGAGTACAACAGGGAAACAAAAAGTAAAAGTACCTTACATTTAATTGTATTTCATGTTTTATTTTTCACCATACAGGTTTACACATTAATTATGCTTGGATGTGATTTGCTCATATTTGATGCTGTTGGTTTCATGGTTGTGGTTGTGTATGTAAACTGGGTGCCAGGTATATTTAGCATCCATACACTTTGCTATCTGCTGAAGGAGACGGAGTACTTATTGTCATGTTCTGAGTGGGGTAATGTCACTTCTGTGAACCAATAACCAATAATATAGGGTACTCTGGTTTCATAAATAGCGACATTGTCTGTGACAGAATTAGCACTTCTCTTTGTTACTGCTCGAAATCAATAAGAGCAAAGTTTTACTTATCTTGGGATGGGATTGAACTCGACGACCACTGTTATCACACCTGTCCATTATTGTCTTCGTTATCATCATTATATAGCAAGTTCTTTGCAGACATTTGCTCTCATCACACCGCTGAAGATAATCTCATATAGAAATCTGGCTTTGGTTTGTCGCTGGGAGTAGTTGTGCATACAGAAATCTGACTTTGGTTTGTCACTGGGAGTAGTTGTTCACATAGAAATCTGACTTTGGTTTGTCACTGGGAGTAGTTGTGCATATAGAAATCTGACTTTGGTTTGTTACTGGGAGTAGTTGTTCACATAGAAATCTGACTTTGGTTTGTTACTGGGAGTAGTTGTTCTCATAGAAATCTGACTTTGGTTTGTCACTGGGAGTAGTTGTGCATATAGAAATCTGACTTTGGTTTGTCACTGGGAGTAGTTGTCCATACAGAAATCTGACTTTGGTTTGTCACTGGGAGTAGTTGTCCATACAGAAATCTGACTTTGGTTTGTCACTGGGAGTAGTTGTCCATACAGAAATCTGACTTTGGTTTGTCACTGGGAGTTGTTGTTCACATATAATTCTGAATTTTATTTGTCACTGTGAGTGGTTGTGCACATAGAGATCTGACTTTGGTTTGTCACTGGGGAGTAGTTGTGCACATACAAGTCTGACTTTGGTTTGTCACTTGGGGTAGTTGTGCACATAGAAATCTGACTTCCAGCGGTGGTTGAGGGTCAAAAGTCAAGGACTCTTTCACTCGTCTTAAGGTGAATTGGGCAAGTGGTGCTAGACCCATATTGATAGAGACCAGTCAGCACTCTGGGGGGGGGGGGGGGGGCATCACACCGGCCGCCTTTACTTTCTCAGACATCTCCTGGTACTCGTCTTAAACTGGGTCGACCTGGGATGCCCAGGTCAGTTGAAAACATCCACCACAATGCAAATGCGATGGTTGGGGCTCATTGTGTAAAGACATCTTTGAATTTTTGTGATTTGGGGGGGGGGGGGGGGTAGTTTGTAACCAAAATGAATTCTTTACTCTATGGTGGTAGCAGGTATTTGTATAAATATAAATCTGAATTTTCATACTGGTTAAAGGTAATTGCACTAATAGAAATATTGTTGTGGTGGTGGGGGGTAACTGCACAAATAAAATATGACTGGTTTATGATTTGTTGACTCTTTTTGTACTTAGGATCATCAAAGATACGGAACTAATTGCGACTACGCACAGCCACTCTCACAGTCATCTGGCCCCTGACTTTGTGGGCCCCCTCAGCTCCGTGGCCATGATGATCATCGTCGGGGACATGATTCACAATTTCTGCGATGGCCTGGCCATTGGTGCTGCCTACGCAGGAAGTGTGGCTGGCGGCCTGAGCACCTCTGTGGCTGTGTTCTGTCACGAGCTGCCCCACGAAATTGGTATGTTCATGAATGTGTCTGTCTGTCTCTCTACCCCATGAGATTGGTATGTTCATGAATGTGTCTGTCTGTCTCTCTACCCCATGAGATTGGTATGTTCATGAATGTGTCTGTCTGTCTCTCTACCCCATGAGATTGGTATGTTCATGAATGTGTCTGTCTGTCTCTCTACCCCATGAGATTGGTATGTTCATGAATGTGTCTGTCTGTCTCTCTACCCCATGAGATTGGTATGTTCATGAATGTGTCTGTCTGTCTCTCTACCCCATGAGATTGGTATGTTCATGAATGTGTCTGTCTGTCTCTCTACCCCATGAGATTGGTATGTTCATGAATGTGTCTGTCTGTCTCTCTACCCCATGAGATTGGTATGTTCATGAATGTGTTTGTCTGTCTCTCTACCCCATGAGATTGGTATGTTCATGAATGTGTCTGTCTGTCTCTCTACCCCATGAGATTGGTATGTTCATGAATGTGTCTGTCTGTCTCTCTACCCCATGAGATTGGTATGTTCATGAATGTGTCTGTCTGTCTCTCTACCCCATGAGATTGGTATGTTCATGAATGTGTCTGTCTGTCTCTCTACCCCACGAGATTGGTATGTTCATGAATGTGTCTGTTTGTCTCTCTACCCCATGAGATTGGTATGTTCATGAATGTGTCTGTTTGTCTGTCTGTCAACCCCATGAGATTGGTATGTTCATGGATCTGTCTGTCTGTCTCTCTACCCCATGAGATTGGTATGTTCATGAATGTGTCTGTTTGTCTGTCTGTCAACCCCATGAGATTGGTATGTTCATGGATCTGTCTGTCTGTCTCTCTATCCCATAATATTGGTATGCCTATGAATGTGTCTGTCTGTCTGTCAACCCCATGAGATTGGTATGTTCATGAATGTGTCTGTTTGTCTGTCTGTCAACCCCATGAGATTGGTATGTTCATGAATGTGTCTGTCTGTCTGTCAACCCCATGAGATTGGTATGTTCATGAATGTGTCTGTTTGTCTGTCTGTCAACCCCATGAGATTGGTATGTTCATGGATCTGTCTGTCTGTCTGTCTGTCTGTCTCTCTATCCCATAATATTGGTATGCTTATGAATGTGTCTGTTTGTCTGTCTGTCAACCCCATGAGATTGGTATGTTCATGAATGTGTCTGTCAACCCCATAAGATTGTTATGTTCATGAATCTGTCTGTCCGTCTGTCTCTCTACCCCATAAGATTGGTATGTTCATGGATCTGTCTTTCTGTCTACCCCACATGAGATTGATATGTTCATAAATACTTTGCTGGAGATGTGTAAGTCTTTTCTCTTTTTTCCTCTATGTGTGTCTCTCTCTCTCTCTCTCTCTCTCTCTCTCTCTCTCTCTCTCTCTCTCTCTCTCTCTCTCTCTCTCTCTCTCTCTCTCTCTCTCTCTCTCTCTCTCTCTCTGTGTATGTCTGTCTATCTGTCTCGCTGCCTTTCTTTGACTCTGTTTTATCCTTCTGTCTCTCATTTGCATGTCTTTCTTTGCATACTTCTTACTGTCTTCCTCATTAAATTTGTTTGTTTATGCATTGTTTGCAAGAGATGTGTCCTATTTCCTCTCTCTGTGTCTCACTCTCTCTGTCTATCTTGTTGCCTCTCTTTGACTGTCTTAATCTTCTGCTTGTTTTTTTTGTCTCTCTCTTATTGTTTTCCCTATATTGATACATTCATGAATCATTTGCTGAAGATGTGTTTACCTGTTCTTCTCTTTCCTCTCTCTATGTATCAATCTCTGACTGTCTGTCTTGCTATGGTTGTCAAATCTTTGGCTGTGTCCCCCTCTCTCTATGTATCAATCTCTGACTGTCTGTCTTGCTATGGTTGTCAAATCTTTGGCTGTGTCCCCCTCTCTCTATGTATCAATCTCTGACTGTCTGTCTTGCTATGGTTGTCAAATCTTTGGCTGTGTCCCCCTCTCTCTATGTATCAATCTCTGACTGTCTGTCTTGCTATGGTTGTCAAATCTTTGGCTGTGTCCCCCTCTCTCTATGTATCAATCTCTGACTGTCTGTCTTGCTATGGTTGTCAAATCTTTGGCTGTGTCCCCCTCTCTCTGTGTATTCACAGTATTGTGCATGTGTGTTCCATGGAAGCAACCACCCTTTTATCCTATGTCATGCTTCCCATATTTGTCTTTCATATGTCTGGCTTTCAGTGTTTCAACCTAGTAACATCTGGTTGCCCATAAGTATAAACTGAATTCCATTCAGTCCCCTCTGCTGTGTGTCCACCGTGACGAGGTAGAGGGGCTTGTGCGTCCCAATGACCCCAAGAGCTATGCCGACGGTAGCACGGCTACTGGTAGGGTCACCCATGTCGGACAGGTCAAGGGAGAGGGACCAGACGAAGAGACACACAAACCTGCTGCCTTGTAGGTAGACTGGGGACAGTCAAAGGCTAGGGAAAGCACCCCGAATACATGCTTGTCAAAATTGGATGTACTGAGCCACAGGCTTGACAAAGCAGTGCAACGTAAAACCTGCTGCCTTGTAGGTAGACTGGGGACAGTCAAAGGCTAGGGAAAGCATCCCGAATAAATGCTTGTCGAAATCGGATGTACTGAGCCACAGGCTTGACAAAGCAGTGCAACGTAACTTAATTCATGATGTCACAAATTAAAATTAATCGTTATGGTGCTAATCCCGTGAAGTCCCATCAGGTGGTGATAGTGCCGGGCCCCCTGCCTCGAGGAGGTCCACCCATGACTACTGGTGGTCACCTTCCCCTGTGCTGTGGAGTCAAGGCACAGAGGAGTAGGTTAAGAGCTATTGACCAAATACCCCGGACACTCAACATACTACAGTGGAATGCCGAAGGAGTTTACAAGAAGAAAGACTCCCTAATACAGCGTCTTCATAAAGATAGAATAGATGTACCATGCATTCAAGAGACACACCTCAACGCCAATCACAAATTCTCAGTCAGAGGATATCAGGCCACACGTTTCGACCGTGAAGGACACAAAGGAGGAGTTCTAATACTTACACGAAATACAATACCTTGCAGCGAAGTATCTGTGATCTCTGACAACCAAACGGAAATTATAGGTGTTGATATAATGATAAAGGACGTGAAAATAAGAATCTACAATCTGTATAGCCCAGCAGATAAGGACCTTACACTCTCAAATATGAAAATAACTGACACAAACTGCATTATTGTCGGAGACTTTAATAGCCGTTCAGAAAGATGGGGATACCCAGATACTGACAAAAGAGGAGATGAATTGAAGGACTGGGAAATAGACTCAAATCTCCATCTACTCAACAAAGCGGATGACACACCGAGCTTCTACTCCAGAAGATGGATTACCACTTCTACTCCAGACTTAGCCTTTTGCACAGGAGACATCCTCCACAAAATTGATCGCCATGTGCTGGACCAATTAGCAGGTAGTGACCACAGACCAATCAAGCTTGTAATGAATATGGAGTATGTTCCACAGGAGCAAAAGCCCTTGCCCCGCTGGAATTACAAACGAGCAGATTGGGACAGATTTGCCATACTAACAGACAAATATTGTGAAAACATAAATACACGATATGGCAACATAAAGCAAATGGTGGAAAGTCTAAACAGAGCGATAATACAGGCAGCCACTTGTCAGAGTCTAAAGTATTGCCAGCAGAGATGCAGGGACATCGTTACGCCCGCCAGGCGAATAGTCCCTAGCGGGGATGCTGTAACATCGTTACGCCCGCCAGGCGAGTATTAGTTACCTGCCTACGAGGTTGCCGGCTGACGAGACAGCCAGCGGTCAGGCAAGGACAAAGCAGGACGCACGCAGGCCTCGTGAAGCCACTTCAGGTGGGCAGGCGCGTTGCGAGAAATAGCCAGACAGCTCTGGGACTCGGACTCGACTGGACGTATGATGGGAGAAAGGCTTGTGTAGTTCTGTGGCCCGAAAGTCGAGTGCTTGTACATCTTGTGAGACTGATTGTAAGCTGTGGGTTGCTTGTAAGTGTATTGTTATAACTTATGTATTGTGATGATCATCTCTAGATCGTGATCTGTAAATAAATCCATCGAAACTTCGTGTCGTTGAGTCTCAAGTCAAATCACGTGGTATTTGTACTGTCTCATATGTGTTAGGTTAACGAGCCAGGTTTAAGACCCTGACACCACTGAGTCCATTTCTAGAGGAGCGAGGAAAAATTATAAATCATACTGGACTGAAGAACTACAAAGTTTGGAGGACAAAGTTGAAGATGCCAGGAAGACAGCAGAGAGAGAACAAACAATTGAAGCGAACATCTCTCTCAAAGCCATCTCAGCAAAATATAAAAGAACAGTAAATCAAACAAGAGATTGTTGGAGGGAAAAAACAGAAAACCTGAATTTTGACAGGGATGGAAACAAACTAGGGAAACTAGTGAAAGCCATGAACAATGAAGGACCTAGAAACAAACAAATAACAATTAAACAAGGAAATGCCTTGCTTACAGGAAAAAAGGCACTACCTTGAGAACAGAACTGCCAGGACAAAAGTACAAGGACAAACAAGCAAAATGATGCTGTTGGAGCAAGGTGTCCCCCAAGGAGGAGTTCTTTCACCAACATTATTCCTAGCCTATATAAATGACATCACAGAAAATTTTCCAGCCAGAGTACACACATCCTCCTTTGCAGATGACCTAGCCATATGGACATCTGAAGAGTATATTAGTACAGCTAACAGCAGAATACAGCAAGCCTTATTAGCGCTAGAGGACTGGTCAAAATCATGGCTAGTGAAGATAAGTGAGGAGAAAACAACATGCACAGTGTTCTCCCTCTCAAATAAAACTCAGCAACCTAAGCTGGTATTGAATGGAAAAATATTGCACCATGAAGAAAATCCAAACTATCTAGGAGTCACCTTTGATCGTCGCCTGACATGGAAGACACAGGTTGAGAAAAATCGAACAAGAGCAAAGCAGAGAATGGCAATCATGAAAAAGCTTGCTGGTACAACGTGGGGAGCAGATGAGAAAGTTCTCAAGAAGTTATATACTGAACGGGTGAGGCCAGTACTGGAATATGGCATTGCAGCTTGGGCAACAGCAGCTAAGTCAAACTTTAACAAAATAAGTAGAGTCCAAAACCAAGGAATGCGAATCATAACTGGAAGCCTGAAGACAACGCCTATTAATGAACTAGAAAAGATCACTTGTTTACAACCAATGCAGGATAGAAGAGATAGCCGAGCCCAGCAACAAGCAGAAAAATTTAGAAGATTGACAGACCACCGTATGTACAACAGATTTAATGGTTTTGGAAAGGGAAGACTGAAGCATAGCAACTTTGTAGAAACTGCAAAACGAAGGATTAGGGCAGATCCTATACTTAACATATCAACAGTCAAGCCCATATACAATGCACACAAGTTCCCAGCTTGGAGACAGCAGCAATTGCCTGAGATGATAGAAAACATTCCTGGTATTGAGAAAAAGAACACTCAGCATGAAACTGAAAGAAGAGAAATAACCCTAAACTACATAAAAGAACATTACCCAAGCAGGAATTGGACCCATGCATATACAGATAGATCAGCCAAAAATTCAATAGAGAATGGAGGAGGAGGAATTCTCCTAAATTTAAAAAATGGAGTGAAAAAAACACATTCAATGGCAACTGGAAAATTTTCAAGTAACTTCAAAGCGGAGGTAGAGGCTCTGAAAACTGCAACAGAAATGCTCCTGATGGAGGAAAATAAAGAGAAGCAAATAGCTATCTTCACAGATGCAAAGTCAGCTGCCTCAATACTGAAGAGCAATAACAGCACAGAACTAACTGACCTAAGAGCAACACTCCATGGTCTATGCCAGAAATCCAAAAAAGTTGTAATACAGTGGATCCCATCACATTGCAGTATACCTGGAAACGAAGAGGCTGACAGACTGGCAAAAGAGGGCGGTTGACTGCCACAGCCTGACATAGACATAACCTATAATGAGGCAAAGAGGTTGATAAAAAGCACTTATAGAACCAAATGGGAATCAGAGCATCCAGGCCATCAGAAGGATGATGCATATTACAAACTCGACCGAAGAGAACAAGTAGCAATCTTCAGACTCCGCACAGGACATAACAGGCTAAAACACCACTTGTTCAATAAACTAAAGATAGGAGATACCGATGAATGTAATTGTAGAACTGGAAAAATGACAGCAAAACATTTGCTGCAGGATTGCCCAACGTATGCAGAACAGAGAAAGATATTTTGGCCCACACCTGCTTCATTTGAGGACAAGCTCTATGGAGATATCAACAAGCTAAAGTTGACCGCAGATTACTTTAACTACATACAGGTTGACATTTAAAGCTGCATGAAGACCCAGAGGCATGAAATGGAATATTGCTTGGATAGCAAATCCATTATGTGGAAAGTCCAAATCGAAAGCTCGCTGTGTGGGCTTCATAAAAGGTGGAAAAGTGTCCTAATGGCACGAAATGGAATATTGCTTGGATAGCAAATCCATTACGTGGAAAGTCCGAATCAAAAGCCCATTGTGTGGGCTTCATAAAAGGTGGAAAAGTGTCCTAGTGGCATGAAATGGAATATTGCTTGGATAGCAAATTCATTACGTGGAAAGTCCGAATCAAAAGCCCACTGTGTGGGCTTCATAAAAGGTGGAAAAGTGTCCTAGTGGCACGAAATGGAATATTGCTTGGATAGCAAATCCATTAATGGAAAGTCTGAATCGAAAGCTCACTGTGTGGATGTCATCTGCAGACTGCATACTTCTGGTTTCCGGAAGAACAGCCTATGGTGAACGGAAGGCCCAATATACGGAAGTGAGGCTAAGCAGCCATGTGCAGGACGTGACGATTCCTTGGGTGAGCCCAGTACCAGAGTGCTATGTATCGGCTCTGCAAGTATGGAAGCCTCCTTGGATGGCGGGGAATGCCCATGGTCTGCCCCTGCCTTCCCTTGAGGGCTGACCAGGATCTTTGGCTGTTCTATATGGACCAGCTGGGATGGGGGATAACACCACAACAGTGAGAGTCAAACGTCTTAAGAAACCCCCGGGAAGGTTAACCCGGTCAACAAATGCCCGCAGAAGTCAGATGTGTCGGCCTAACGGCGCAAAAATGCAGCTCTGCTGTAAACAGACACAACGCAATCACATCCGGAAAAAAAAACTCCGGATGAACGAAGAAGAAGAAGAAGAAGAATTCCATTCAGTTGCCTGTAATTTATAAACCGAATCACATCTTGTGTCCAGACTTGTTTAAAACCACACACTGTTTCCTGCAATGTTAAAACTTGATGATACATTATTTGCATGTAATTGTGAAAGTGAATCACATATTTACTCTGTAAATCTGTACACTGAATCACATGCTGGACTTTGTGATTTGCCAGGTGATTTTGCTGTGCTGGTGCGATCCGGGCTGACCCTGAGGAAAGCTGTCTACTTCAACTTGGTCTCGTCAATCCCCTGTTTTATTGGTGCCATCATCGGTCTAGCAGTGGGCAACGTGTCGTCCACATCCTCTTGGCTATTTGCTGGTGTCGGTGGCATGTTTCTTTATGTCACCTTGGTGGATCTGGTAAGTCTGACGCTATTGTGATGTCTACTTCACAATGACACTCTGTGGTTAACGGGGCTCTGGTTTGTCAGAAGGGATGTTACTATATATCAGATTGATAGATCTGGAAGTCTGGTGTGATTTTGATGTGTGACAACTACGCTATGGTTGTCAATTGTCAGATTGGTGGGTCCATAAAATTGATGTTATTTTGGTGGGTCCATAAATTTGATGTTATTTTGGTGGCTTGATGTTCTGTTCACGTCGCATTACACACTGGTTAATGCGACTGTGGCTTGCCACGAAGGACGTTACTTTATATCAAATTGATGGATCCGTAAATTTGATGTTATATTGGTGTCTTGATGTCTGCGTCAAAACTGCACTGTGGTTAACAGGGCTCTAGCTTGCCAGGAGGGATGGGATCCACCTGGTTTAATTCACTATCAGAGCACACCACCAGTGGATTAAATATATCGTGCAGAAATGCATATGGAAGCAAGCAAATAGGGCAGTGGAAAAGAGGAAACTAGAAAATGGAATTTGATGTGTGAGAAGAATAATGGAAGAGTATTGTTGTGATATACATTGGTGACTTCATTATTTTTGTGTGATATAGCCTGGTGTCTTTATTATATTTGTGTGATATATCCTGGTGTCTTTGTTATATTTGTGTGATATAGCCTGGTGTCTTTATTATATTTGTGTGATATATCCTGGTGTCTGTTATATTTGTGTGATATATCCTGGTGTCTTTGTTATATTTGTGTGATATATCCTGGTGTCTGTTATATTTGTGTGATATATCCTGGTGTCTGTTATTTTTGTGTGATATAGCCTGGTGTCTTTATTATATTTGTGTGATATATCCTGGTGTCTGTTATATTTGTGTGATATATCCTGGTGTCTGTTATATTTGTGTGATATAACCTGGTGTCTTTGTTATATTTGTGTGATATAGACTGGTGTCTTTGTTATATTTGTGTGATATAACCTGGTGTCTTTGTTATATTTGTGTGATATATCCTGGTGTCTGTTATTTTTGTGTGATATAGCCTGGTGTCTTTATTATATTTGTGTGATATATCCTGGTGTCTGTTATATTTGTGTGATATATCCTGGTGTCTGTTATATTTGTGTGATATAACCTGGTGTCTTTGTTATATTTGTGTGATATAGCCTGGTGTCTTTGTTATATTTATGTGATATATCCTGGTGTCTTTATTATATTTGTGTGATATATCGTGGTGTCTTTGTTATATTTGTGTGATATATCCTGGTGTCTTTGTTATATTTGTGTGATATAACCTGGTGTCTTTGTTATATTTGTGTGATATAGCCTGGTGTCTTTTTTATATTTGTGTGATATATCCTGGTGTCTGTTATTTTTGTGTGATATAGCCTGGTGTCTTTATTATATTTGTGTGATATATCCTGGTGTCTGTTATATTTGTGTGATATATCCTGGTGTCTGTTATATTTGTGTGATATAGCCTGGTGTCTTTATTATATTTGTGTGATATATCCTGGTGTCTGTTATATTTGTGTGATATATCCTGGTGTCTGTTATATTTGTGTGATATATCCTGGTGTCTGTTATTTTTGTGTGATATAGCCTGGTGTCTTTATTATATTTGTGTGATATATCCTGGTGTCTGTTATATTTGTGTGATATATCCTGGTGTCTGTTATATTTGTGTGATATAACCTGGTATCTTTGTTATATTTGTGTGATATAGCCTGGTGTCTTTGTTATATTTGGGTGATATAGCCTGGTGTCTTTATTATATTTATGTGATATATCCTGGTGTCTTTATTATATTTGTGTGATGTAGCCTGGTGTCTTTGTTACATTTGTGTGATATAACCAGGTGTCTTTGTTATTTGTGTGATATAACCAGGTGTCTTTGTTATATTTGTGTGATATAGCCTGGTGTCTTTGTTATATTTGTGTGATATAGCCTGGTGTCTTTATTATATTTATGTGATATAGACTGGTGTCTTTATTATATTTGTGTGATATATCCTGGTGTCTTTGTTACATTTGTGTAATATAACCAGGTGTCTTTGTTATTTGTGTGATATAGACTGGTGTCTTTGTCATTTGTGTGATATAGACTGGTGTCTGTGTTATATTTGTGTGATATAGACTGGTGTCTTTGTTATATTTGTGTGATATAACCAGGTGTCTCTGTTATATTTGTGTGATATAGACTGGTGTCTTTGTTATATTTGTGTGATATAACCAGGTGTCTCTGTTATATTTGTGTGATATAGACTGGTGTCTTTGTTATATTTATGTGATATAGACTGGTGTCTTTGTTATATTTGTGTGATATAGACTGGTGTCTTTGTTATATTTGTGTGATATATCCTGGTGTCTGTTATATTTGTTTGATATAGACTGGTGTCTGTTATATTTGTGTGATATAACCAGGTGTCTCTGTTATATTTGTGTGATATAGACTGGTGTCTTTGTTATATTTATGTGATATAGACTGGTGTCTTTGTTATATTTGTGTGATATATCCTGGTGTCTGTTATATTTGTGTGATATAGCCTGGTGTCTTTGTTACATTTGTGTGATATAACCTGGTGTCTTTGTTATTTGTGTGATATAGACTGGTGTCTTTGTTATATTTGTGTGATATAGACTGGTGTCTTTGTTATATTTGTGTGATATATCCTGTGTCTGTTATATTTGTGTGATATAGCCTGGTGTCTTATTTATACGAGGGCTATTCCAAAGCCTTTGTGTGAGCAGTAGTGTGTGGCCGTGCATTGTCGTGCAGGATAATGATGCCACTGATGACCATTCTACGCCTTTTGTTTTGGGCCGACCGACGAAGCTTCTTCAGTATTTCATAATATACTTCTGACGTTATTGTGGTCCCTAGTGTCATGACTTCTGTCAACAAAATGTCCTTGCAGTCCCAGAACACTAACTATCATTTCTCGTTGCAAAAATGTTTGCTTGAATTGTTTGGGGCTTATTTGGAGAATGAGTATACATCCACTGTTTTGACTGTTTCTTTACCATTCTACGCCTTTTGTTTTGGGCCGACCGACGAAGCTTCTTCAGTATTTCATAATATACTTCTGACGTTATTGTGGTCCCTAGTGTCATGACTTCTGTCAACAAAATGTCCTTGCAGTCCCAGAACACTAACTATCATTTCTCGTTGCAAAAATGTTTGCTTGAATTGTTTGGGGTTTATTTGGAGAATGAGTATACATCCACTGTTTTGACTGTTTCTTTATCTCCGCATTCACGAAGTGAACCCATATCTCGCCCCTAGTCACTATTCTGTTGAGAAATGCATCCTTCTCTTCCCAGTAGCGCAGAGGGAATGTCAAAGCTGAGCCCCTTCTTTGAGCTTAGTGAAATAATTCTAGTGTACAAGAAGAGCTCATTTACTGGCCACCTATTCCTCCATAAACTGTGAATTGAGTTGTGAAACTGTATTTCACAGTTGTACGTTGGAGTAATCTGCCCATGCCATAATCCTTGTGATCATTCCCATTTGATTATTCCACAATTCACACGAGGTCATTTTATAATCTGATGCAGATTCCAGAGATGAGTTCTGTCTACACGAAGAGTGGTGAGCCCTGGTTCCTACATCTGCTGCTACAGGCTAGTGGTATCGCTGTGGGCACCACCATCATGCTTATCATCAGTGTATCCGAGGAATCCTTGCTGACAGCATTCCATTAAATCAGTGTATCCGAGGAATCCTTGCTGACAGCATTCCATTAAATCTTCAATGTATCCGGGGAATCCTTGTTGACGGCATTCCATTACATCATCAGTCCTCACTGACAGTATTTCAGTAAATACTAAAATGTTGCTGACATCATTTCACTAAATAACCAATTGTTACCCAAAATACTAAATAAATCCAGAATTTGAGGAAACCAATCCCAGATGACATTTCATTAGTAATCAGTACAGGCACTAAATCAATCCTTGCTGACAGCATTTAGCTAAATATATCCTTGCTGACAGCATTTTTAACGAAATCATTCCTTAATGACAGTATTTTACTATATCAGTTCTTGGTGACAGCATTTAACTAAATCAATTCTTACGGACATCATTTTAAACTAAATTAATCATTACTAACATTATTTTTAACTAAATTTATCCTTACTGACAGTATTGAACTTAATCAATTCTTCCTGACAGCGTTTAATTAATAATCCATACTAGTGATGGTTTGTCATTAAAAAAATCAATTCTTGCTGACAGCATATTGTTTTAAAATCAATCCTTGCTGACAGCATATTGTTAGAAAACAATCTTTGTTGACCAACAGCACTTAAAGAACTGTATTGTTAACTCAAATGTTTCCATATTCTGGTATTGATGATGGGGTCTCGACTTGATGATGAGGGAACTATTTGATGATGGGGTCTCCACTAATACAACAGAAACCATCCATCCATCCATCATGTGCCATGCCGGTAAGCGTGGGCGGTCATGTTCTGCCATCTCACTCGATCAACAGAGTCGTGGATCAGTTCCGTGTTTTTGTCTCGACCATGCCACAAGGCCAAGCCATCCAGATACTTGTTTCTAGGTCTTCCCCTTGGTCTGTTCCCCTCGATCTTACCAGTTGTCACCAAGTTCTCCAAATCATTTCTTCTCATAACATGCCCAAAAAATTGTGACTGTCTACGTCTAATGTCTCTGATCAGTTTACGATCTTCATTTGTTTCTTGAAGGACTTGTTCATTGGTCTTTCTGGCTGTCCATGGTATTCTTTGCATTTTCCTCAGAAACCACATTTCTACAGCCATCAGATGTTTTTCAGCCTGGCTGCTCATTGTCCAAGCTTCACATCCATATAAAAGTACAGGTTCTATGTAGCATCTCAACACTCTTTTTCTCGTTTCAATTGACATCTTTTTATTGGTCAGTATGTTTTTCATCTTGCTAAAGGCTACTTTTGCCATGGCGATTCTTGTTCTAATCTCTTCAAGGCATCTCCCATCAGATGTTATTACTGTTCCGAGGTAATTGTACCTATTCACTTGTTGAAGAATATTCCCATTTACTTGTATATTACACTGTGGTATTTCGTTCTTCTTAGTGACGACCATAATCTGTGTCTTTTTACAATTTAATTCTAACCCTTGTTGTTCACTGTGTGTAACAACCGCATCTACTAAATGTTGCAGGTCCTGTTCATTGTCTGCAATCAAGACTGTATCATCTGCATATCTAATGTTATTGATGCATCGTCCCCCAATGTTGATTCCTTCCATATTTTCAATATTTCTGAAAATATTTTCACTGTACAGGGAAAACAGATCTGGAGACATTACACATCCCTGTCTCACACCTCTCTTAATAGGCTGATATTGGCTTACTTCATTATCAACTCTTATGGCAGCTTGTTGTTTCCAATATATGTTTTTTACAAGTCTAAGGTCTTTCCCATCAATTTGTAGTTCTTCAAGCATCCTTATCATGTTGACATGTCTCACTTTATCAAAAGCCTTTGTGTAGTCAATGAAGCAAAGGTGTAGATCTTTGTTTACTTCTATAGAACGTTCGATTACGGTTCTCAGTATATACACAGCATTTACTGTACCCTTGCCTACTACAAACCCACATTGTTCTTCTCCTATTTCAGGTTGTATTTTCCTCCTAACTCTTTGCATGATAATTCTTAGCAAAATCTTCGTGATGTGACTCATTATACTAATTGTTCGATGTTGATCACATTCCAAGGCTCCTGATTTCTTTGGGATTGCAATAAATACAGAAACACAGACTGTGAAATTATTTACAAAACGCCAGCACAAATGATACAAAACCTCTCATTGTTGATGCAATTCTTGTCTCAATGCAAATTTGATCAAAGTACACGTTTTATTTTTGTAAAAGGGAACAAAAAAGGAATGTCCATAATTACCCTTTGATGAAGAATATGTCTATTTATTTAAGCCAAAAACATTGTCTTCCTTGTCCAGTTTATTGTTATTGTAACTGCAGCTGTTTTTTTCTGCAATTTTTCCGCAAAGTTGTGAACTTTGTTTATTTAAGTGCTTTTGTGTTTAAATGCTTTTCAAATACACATTTATTTGGTAGAACATGTTGATTATTTGTTGCTTTCATGATATAGCTGAGCTCCTGTCTGCAGCCCTGGCAGGCATTTTGGAACACAGAAATATTTGAACAAGATTTATCTGTATCGCCTACTGTCAGTCATTGATGGTAGTCACAGCTGCCATATTTGTTGTCTGATCTGATGACAGGAAAGTCAGATTTTCTTCTCTGTTGGTCAGTGTTTTAACAGGACAGCTAGATAGTCTGGTGTTATGGCAGGACAGTCAGATAGTTGAATGTTATGGCATGATAGTCAGATAGTTTAATGTTATGACAGGACAGCCAGATAGTTGAATGTTATGACAGGACAGTCAGATAGGTGAATGTTATGACAGGACAGTCAGATAATTCAGTGTTATGACAGGATAGTCAGATAGTTGAATGTTATGACAGGACAGTCAGATAGGTGAATGTCATGACAGGACAGTCAGATAGTTCAATGTCATGACAGGACAGTCAGATAGTTCAGTGTTATGACAGGATAGTCAGATAGTCCAGTATTATGACAGTCAGATGTTTGACAGGACAGTCAGTGTTGTACTTATCTGATTCGTCTGATGTTATGACTGCATACTCACATTCACTCTGTGATCCAGTTTAGTCAGATTTACTGATCTTTTATCTGATTTAAAATAAGGTGTACTAGTCGAAGAACAATCTAATCTGATTATGTGATGTTACACCTATCACACCATATTTGTCCTACCAGCTCAGTGTTTGATGCTAACTTAGACAATAATGTTAACCATGACACTGATTGATGTAGTGACACCAGGGTCGGACAAAGTTACCTAATGTCTCTAATGAGAGAATTATAACCACTGCCTAATGTTATGACAGCACATTCAAATTTACTTATGTATTTAAATGTTATCTACTTATCTATTGTCAAGAGTAAATCTGATCATCCCATCATAATATTTGACATTTTATCTAATGCCTCTTTTGATAGAATTATCACCACTGCCTGATGTTATGACAACATAGTCAGATTAACACTTATGTATTGTCTAGAAGATAGTTAGATAAACTAATCTATTGTCCTTCAGGATAGTCAAATTTATATATGTATTGTCATACGGGATAGTCAAATTTATATATGTATTGTCATACAGGATAGTCAAATTTATATATGTATTGTCATACAGGATAGTCAAATTTATATACATATTGTCGTACAAGATGGTCAGATTTACTTTTTGTTGTCCTTTGTTTTATGACAGGACAGTCAGATTTTATTTACTTATCTTATTATATATAATGTTATGATAGGATAGTCAGTTTTTGCGTATCTATTCTCACATGTTATGACAGACAGCCATATTTATACATCTATTATCAAATGTTATGACAGACAGCCATGTTTACACATCTATGATCATATGTTATGTCAGGACTATCAGATTTATTTTTATGATCTGATTTATAACAAGATTTGTTTGTCCAATAGTCCCTGCATACTGTTTATGTTAAGACAGCATTGTTGATTATATCTCTTGTTTGAGACAAGTTGTCTTGAAGGAGGACATGTCAACAATCTCACTGTCTGATCTATGACATGACATGTCAACAATCTCACTGTCTGATCTTTGACAGGCCTGTCAACCATTCCAGTGATTGTACAATATTATGGCAGGATTTAGACAAGCTTGTCCAATGTCTTGTTAGGTACAGTAATCAACATCATCTGATGGTGTTATGACAATGTTGGATTTGCTTATCTCTTCGCCTGATGATATGACAGTGATGTCACTTATTTTATGACAAAGTTTTCAGATTTTGATTATCTTTTCATCTGATGTTATGACAATGTTGTCACTTATCTTATGACTATGTCACATTTGATTATCTTTTCATCTGATGTTATGATAGTATTGTTGGGTTTACTTATCTTATTGTCTAATATTATAAAATCATAGTCAAACCATCTCACTGCCTGCTTTTACAACACAATAGTCAATCCATCTCACTGTCTAATGTTATTACACAATAGTCAAATCATCTCACTGTCTAATGTTATAACACAATAGTCAAACCATCTCACTGCCTAATGTTATAACACAATAGTCAAACCATCTCACTGTCTAATATTATTACACAATAGTCAAACCATCTCACTGTCTAATGTTATAACACAATAGTCAAACCATCTCACTGTCTAATGTTATAACACAATAGTCAAACCATCTCACTGCCTAATGTTATAACACAATAGTCAAACCATCTCACTGCCTAATGTTATTACACAATAGTCAAACCATCTCACTGTCTAATGTTATTACACAATATTCAAACCATCTCACTGTCTAATGTTATAACACAATAGTCAAACCATCTCACTGCCTAATGTTATAACACAAAAGTCAAACCATCTCACTGCCTAATGTTATGACACAATAGTCAAACCATCTCACTGCCTAATGTTATGACACAATAGTCAAACCATCTCACTGTCTAATGTTATTACACAATAGTCAAACCAACTCACTGTGTAATGTTATAACACAATAGTCAAACCATCTCACTGTCTAATGTTATAACACAAAAGTCAAACCATCTCACTGCCTAATTTTATAACACAATAGTCAAACCATGTCACTGCCTAATGTTATAACACAATAGTCAAACCATCTCACTGTCTAATGTTATAACACAATAGTCAAACCATCTCACTGTCTAATGTTATAACACAATAGTCAAACCATCTCACTGCCTAGATGTTATAACACAATAGTCAAACCATCTCACTGTCTAATGTTATAACACAGTGGTCAAACCATCTCACTGTCTAATGTTATAACACAATAGTGAAACCATCTCACTGTCTAATGTTATAACACAATCGTCAAACCATCTCACTGTCTGATGTTATAACAATTGTCAAACCATCTCACTGTCTAATGTTATAACACAATAGTCAAACCATCTCAGTGTCTAATGTTATGCTTGCTTGCTTGTGTTCGCTGGCTGTGAACTCCAGCGCGAAGTCCTGTATGCGGGATGAAAACATCCTGTTGTCCAACATCAGTTTTGCGTGAGTATCCGTTGTCCCATGTCTGTCTTATTGGTGTGCAGACTGGTGGTTCCTCGCCGTGCAGGCAGACACACTCCGACTTCGGAGGAGTCTAATGTTATAACACAATAGTCAAACTAACCCACAGCCCAATGTTAACACAACAGTCAAACCATCGCGTTGCCTGCTGTTATGACAGGATAGACATGTCCTTGCTGTCTGTTATGACAGGATAGACACATTCTTGCTGTCTGTGGTTATGGCAGGATAGAGAAAGCATACCCCAGCTACAGGCGGTCTCATATAGACTCTACAGTTGACTTGTGCCCCTAGAAATCCTCCACAGCTTGCCATTATTCGCTTGCTATTATTCGCTTGCTATATTTGGTTGCGGTTTTTCTGTTGTTGAATTTAGTCAAAGGTGATTGGTTTTGTTTTAAATTTCAATTTTTTGTTGACATTGTTACTTTTTGTTTGCTTCTTTGTGTACATTTGCTTTCAGGAGTTGCGGGGGTGCTACAGTTAGCATGCTTGCCTGCCAGGCCAGTGGTCATATGACATAATCCTCATTGGGGCGGGGATGTTTAAATAATGGAGCTGGGTATCTCGGTCGACCCAGTTTAAAATGGGACCAGGAGAAGTTGTGGGAAGTCAAGGCAGCCTGTGTGACCTCTTCACTGGTGGAGTTCTGATCAGTCTAACAATATGGGGCCAGCACCATGTAGCAACTGTGGCTCCAGAAGTGTAACATGTTAAATCACTTCCTGGTTCATTTACCTCCAGTTTTGGGTTGGAGATTGCATGTTTATGCAAACCAGTTGGATCTGTTTGTGGCCACAGTTTTATCTGGCATTTTGTCCAGTTTCAGCCTGCTAGCTCCTGTTCTTGGATCTGAAAACACAACAACCATTTCCCCGTCTAGCCTGTCAGTCCTATAACTAAAGATGCAACAATGCCCGACAATCTGGCTTGTCAGTCCTAGAACTAAAGATGCAACAGCCATTTACCTGTTGTCTGGCCTGCCAGTCCTAGAACTGAAGACTCAACAGCCATTTGCCTGTTGTCTGGCCTGTCAGTCCTAGAACTGAATGCTCTATAAATGTTGTTGATGCATGGATGTTTGTATATATTGATCTCTGTCCATGTTTATTGATATCCGTTTTTTGCCAATATTTAATGACTACTTAAGGCTGCTCATTGTGGATGTTCAGTTTGTGAACGTCTTCAACAATGAGAAGTTTGTAAAGCTTTCTTTATTTGCCGTTACCAGTGAATTTGTTTTGTTTTTGCCTCCAAATGCACACTTTGATCTGATTGTTTTAGAAACATGTTTGTTCTTCACGTTCCTTTTTTGGCCCTGGGTTATTGTCTGGATGGCTTTTTTCTCTATACACCATAAGATCTCAAATGTGGTTTTATGAGGAATTACATGTTAATTAATATACAGTTCTTAAAATATCAGCCAATCAATGCTTTGAAATGATCAGTGCTTTAGAAGAATGTGGAATAAACGAGGTCACCAGGCTGTTATGATAATGGAGATAAACCTCCTGCTATATGAAAATTGATGGTTATTGCAATTCTAAAGACATCAGCAGATCTAGAATGTGGTCAAGAGAAACAACTTAGCAACATTTTGCTCAGAATCATGCATAGGGTTAGGGAAATAGGTGAAGAGTAATGTGAGTTCATGGAGGACAAGGACACAAACATTCTTAAACAGGTCAATCAGTACATCTTTATTGGACACAGCATCTGATGGGAGATGCCTTATAGAGATTAGAAAAAAAATTGCCATGGCCATCTGCAGAATGGAAAACATACCAATAAAAATCTGTGAACATTTGAGTGGGAGAAACGTGTTGGAGTGCTATATAGAATATATACAGCTGTATGTGTGTGAAACATGGACAATAACCAGTCCAGTTAAGAGACCTGGACATCTCATGGCAGTGGAAATGTGGTTTCTGAGGAAAATGACAGGAATATCATGGGCGGGCAGAAAAACACGAATGAGACCTTCAAGAAAGAAAAGAAAATTGATTAGACAAATTATATATACACGGTCCAGATTTTGTGGGCACATAATGAGGAGAAATAAACTGGAAAACTTGGTGACCGCTGGCAAATGTGACGGGACTAGAGAAAGGGAAGACAGAGAGATAAATACCTGGGGCGTATGGTCACATGGCATAATCAGGACAAGCACACAGACCTGGACTGAGAATCTGGTGACGAACCCTGGCCATCCATGTGGCAAAATCTTGTAATAGGATCATGGGAGAGTCATACTTCTCTCAGAGATCACATGGTTACATTTAATCTGATGGGTTTTAGAGCTGGTTAATGTTTATCCCTGATTATTGTTAGAGTGGTTACATTTGGGTCTGATTATTAGCTATGTGGTTACATTTAATATAATTATTATTAGAGGTGGTTAATTGTACTTTGTAATTCAATTATTTTAAAAAAATGAATCTACTGCTAGAAGGAACAGGACTGTCAAATTTTGGAATGGTTAGAACACCCAGTTTGTGTGTTGACATTGTGAATACAATGTTGATCATATAAAAAAGTGCTTCATTGCAACCCATGTGTGTTTGAAGCTGCACATGTTTGTAACCAAATACTGTTTGCATTTCAACTGGCGTCTTGGGTTAGAGAATAGTGAGGCACACAGTTTCACCATTCCTGTACCGAGTTGTGGGTGGGAAATCCATTGTGGGCAATTTGGAAGCAGGTCACTTTACATTGATTCCTATTGTTGGCCGTTCAGAACTAAATTATTGCCTAGTCAATCACAAACAGCCAATAAATGCTGCGGTTGACTGCAGCATCCTGTACAGAACTTGCAACTACCATGGCCACCTAACCTCATACCAGCCTGAAATCAAAGGTCATTTGTGACAGGGATCAGGCTCTACCGTGGTTAAGTCACTGTTGTTGCATGGAGAACAGATATACCTACCTGTACTTTAGGCAAACACATGGGTACTCATGTTTCTAGATTGGATGATGTGGGTGTGGTGTTTGCTTTTAGCACATTAGTTGTGTTTTTATACAATCTGCACTGATTTCCTGAAACAGCCCCGTGAATTATATACACCGATATTTATAAGCGTTTATATTTGACCGTTTTTAACCTTAAAATGATGCCATTTAGTGACACTGTTAATTGTTCCAGTGTAATCTTGCTATTTAAGCAGTCTATATTTTTGCATTATGTTTGGGGTTTTCCTCACTTATCACCAGCTTTGCTGTTTATCTCCCATGTGGTACCAGGGTTGTTGTTTGTTGCTGTTTGTTACTAAGAATGTGTTGTTTCAGTTTATTTTGTATACCAAAGAAATAGAAATGAAATCAAATGGGCACAATAAAGTAGATGTTGGGCTGGTTGGGTGGTTTATTTTTCTGGCATGTTCTTTTAGGATAACATTTAGTGTCAGAAGCTCTTAAAGTAATAGCTGTCTGAGAGTGAAGGCGTTAAAGTGACAGCTAGGGTACAAATAGGGACAAGAACAAGTGTGAGGGGAAACATTAACTGTCTGAAAGTGAGGGAGTTACAGTAACAATTACTGATTTATATATATCCTACAGCACACAAATAAACGTTCTCCCTTCAGTTATTGACTGGACACATCTTACAGCACACAACTAAACATTCTCCCTTCAATTATTGACTGGACACATCTTACAGCACACAACTAAACATTCTCCCTTCATTTACTGACTGGACACATCTTACAGCACACAACTAAACATTTTCCCTTCAGTTATTGACTGGACACATCTTACAGCACACAACTAAACATTTTCCCTTCAGTTATCGACTGGACACATCCTACAGCACACAACTAAACATTCTCCCTTCATTTACTGACTGGACACATCTTACAGCACACAACTAAAAATTCTCCCTTCATTTACTGACTGGACACATCTTACAGCACACAACTAAACATTCTCTCTTCAGTTATTGACTGGACACATCTTACAGCACACAACTAAACTTTCTCCCTTCATTTACTGACTGGACACATCCTACAGCACACAACTAAACATTCTCTCTTCAGTTATTGACTGGACACATCTTACAGCACACAACTAAACATTCTCTCTTCAGTTATTGACTGGACACATCCTACAGCACACAACTAAACATTCTCTCTTCAGTTATTGACTGGACACATCTTACAGCACACAACTAAACATTCTCTCTTCAGTTATTGACTGGACACATCTTACAGCACACAACTAAACATTCTCTCTTCAGTTATTGACTGGACACATCCTACAGCACACAACTAAACATTCTCTCTTCAGTTATTGACTGGAAACATCTTACAGCACACAACTAAAAATTCTCCCTTCATTTACTGACTGGACACATCCTACAGCACACAACTAAACATTCTCCCTTCAGTTATTGACTGGACACATCTTACAGCACACAACTAAACTTTCTCCCTTCATTTACTGACTGGACACATCCTACAGCACACAACTAAACATTCTCTCTTCAGACTACCAAAAGTAGATAACTCGGAAGCATTAGAATTTAAACAACTCTGTGGAGCAGATACAGTTCTACAGACAACTGAAAGTGTGTTTGTTCATGCAGGGAGAAACTTTCTTGTATAGAATGAGATAAAACAATCACTTGTACAATTTTTGTTGCAAACATTTAGCTTGATATTTATTTAACATCCTAAGGTTAATATCAGCAAACTACTGAGCGTAATCTTGCCAAGAAATCAACAATCAGCTGAAAGATGCTGATGTTGACAGCGATGTCTTGTAAAAGGATATGCAGGGAAAAGAAAAGGTAATATCAAAATTTCCAGCCCATACAATATTTCTCATGTGCAGCCTGGCACACTGTATATGTCGCATCCTGCGCTAGTGTTCAATTATTTTCATATGAGTGTTTCCAAGTGTTTGATATGTTGTTATTGTTTTATGTTTCACAAATAAATAATTTGAGTTGAAAATCTCTTAGTAGTGCTTTTGTTTTTGTATTTTATTTTAAATATAGGTGTTACCTGAAGAAGAAACTCCTGAACATTTCCAAGGCCTCCATAAAGGACTGTAATTTACCAAGCGAGTCTTATGAGGCAGTTAAGGAAGATTGTGTGAGGACTGGATACTTCATCCGGTTTAATAAAACCGTAACTCCAAGATGTATCAAATCATGAACATGCCCTACAGAAAATAGCACAGGATATGAAGACTTGACCCCTGGGTGCTCCCAGGACAGATAATCCCATAGATGTCGCTGTAGAATGGGTCTCTCTCCGAGCATGACTTAAACTAATGGGTCTCTCTCTAAGCATGACTTAAACTAATGGGTCTCTCTCCGAGCATGACTTAAACTAATGGGTCTCTCTCCGAGCATGACTTAAACTAATGGGTCTCTCTTGACTTAAAGGGGTGGGTCTCTCTCTGAGCATGACTAAAACTAATGGGTCTCTCTCCGAGCATGACTTAAACTAATGGGTCTCTCTCCGAGCATGACTTAAACTAATGGGTCTCTCTCTGAGCATGACTTAAACTAATGGGTCTCTCTCCGAGCATGACTTAAACTAATGGGTCTCTCTTGACTTAAAGGGGTGGGTCTCTCTCCGAGCATGACTTAAACTAATGGGTCTCTCTCCGAGCATGACTTAAACTAATGGGTCTCTCTTGACTTAAAGGGGTAGGTCTCTCTCCAAGCATGACTTAAACTAATGGGTCTCTCTTGACTTAAAGGGGTAGGTCTCTCTCTGAGCATGACTTAAACTAATGGGTCTCTCTCTCGCAGCATGACTTAAACTAATGGGTCTTTCTCTGAGCATGACTTAAACTAATGGGTCTCTCTTGACTTAAAGGGGTAGGTCTCTCTCCGAGCATGACTTAAACTAATGGGTCTCTCTCTCTCTCTGAGCATGACTTAAAATAATGGATCTTTCTCATGACGTAAAGGGGTGGGTCTCTCACAGAGCATGACTTAAACTAATGGGTCTCCCTCCGAGCATGACTTAAAATAATGGATCTCTCTCATGACTTAAAGGGGTGGGTCTCTCTCTGAGCACGACTTATAACTAATGGGTCTCTCATGACATAAAGGGGTGAGGCTCTCTCCGAGCACAACTTAATGGGTCTCTCTCTGAGCACAACCTAAACTATTGGATCTCTCTCTGAGCATGACCTAAACTATTGGGTCTCTCTCTGAGCATGACCTAAACTATTCGGTCTCTCTCTCTGAGCATGACCTAAACTAATGGGTCTCACTCATGACTTAAAGGGGTCGGTCTCTCTCCGAGCACGACTTAAACTAATGGGTCTCTCTTTCAGCATGACTTAAACTAATGGATCTCTCTCGCAGCATGACATAAACTAATGGATCTCTCTCACAGCATGACCTAAACTAACAGATATCTCTCTGAGCATGACCTAAACTAATGGGTCTCTCTCACATCATGACCTAAACTAATGTGTCTCTCTCACAGTATGACCTAAACTAATGGATCTCTCTCGCAGCATGACCTAAACTAATGGATCTCTCTCTGAGCATGACCTAAACTAATGGATCTCTCTCGCAGCATGACCTAAACTAGTGGGTCTCTCTCGCAACATGACCTAAACTAATGGATTTCTCTCTGAGCATGACCTAAACTAATGGATCTCGCTCACAGCATGACCTAAACTAATGGATCTCTCTCACAGCATGACCTAAACTAATGGATCTCTCTCACAGCATGACCTAAACTAATGATTCTCTCTTGCAGCATGACCTAAACTAATGGGTCTCTCTCACAGCATGACCTAAACTAATGATTCTCTCTCACAGCATGACCTAAACTATTAGTCTCTCTCAGAACATGACGTAAACTAATAAATCTCTCTCGCAGCATGACCTAAACTAATGATTCTCTCTCACAGCATGACCTAAACTAGTGATTCTCTCTCACAGCATGACCTAAACTAATGATTCTCTCTCACAGCATGACCTAAACTAATGGGTCTCTCTCGAAGCATGACCTAAACTAATGGATCTCTCTTGCAGCATGACCTAAACTAATGGATCTCTCTCGAAGCATGACCTAAACTAATGGATCTCTCTTGCAGCATGACCTAAACTAATGGATCTCTCTCTGAGCATGACCTAAACTAATGGGTCTCTCTCGCAGCATGACCTAAACTAATGGGTCTCTCTCACAGCATAACCTAAACTAATGGATCTCTCTCGCAGCATAACCTAAACTCTCAGAATTATTGAGTTAATAATTGAATAATTGAATTGAATAATAATAATTGAATAAAATACTGAATAATTCTCAGAATTAACACACGTTAACAAAATTGTTGGCAAAGAACCAACCAAACAAAATAATGTACAGTACAGACCTTGAACTGGCACTTCAAAATATTAAGACATGTTTTTCAAAATCCCCAATTTTTAGATTCATTCATTCAGTAGCATATACTTTGCAGAACCTCACTCCCATAACAACCTTCTAGAAAACTTCTCGGTTAAAAGCAAGATGTCCAGTGTCCGATACACTAATCTGGAGATCATCTGCCACATCCTACACCCATCTTCCTCTTACTGGGCATATACCCATCCATGATTGTTCTCTCCAAACTTTTATCACGTTTCAAGTGACCAAAATATTTCAGTTCTTTTTTCTTATCTTGTTGTGTGGATGCATTTGTTCTTTTCTGTATCCAAGATATTCTTAGAACCTGTCTATAGCATTTATATTTAAAAGTATTTATGCGCTGCTCAGCTTGTTTAGTAAGTGTCCAGGTCTCATATGCGTATGCTGCAATGGGAAAAATGCGTGCTTTAAAAAATCTAGGTTTTGTAGGTACATCTGTCCCATGCCACAATTTGTTCAGTTGTTTTAGTGTTTGAAGAGCAATAGATATTCATCTTTTAATTTCTTTCATTGTGTCACCATTGTTGGTCGTTAATGGCCCAAGATATTCAAATTTTCCCCCATCTCCGATTTGTCCTCATTAACATATATTTCTTTCTCCTAATAGTTTTATCTGCACTGGAAGGCCCCGGTTAATGTTGGGGTGACATTCTTGGAAAACGCGACGTTAAGTGAAACGACGTTTAGCAAAACACTATTTCCTATAGAATTAAATGAAGTACAGTGTATTGTGTACTACAGTAATGTTTACTTTGATGGTTGTTGATATTTATTGGCTAAATAGACGTGGGTTGGAGGGCGAGTGGTAGAGTTATTGGGACATAGAGGCATTAAATTCAAGCCTCTTCATCTGAGGATGAAACTGTAACCTCTTCCTGCCTCTTCTCTGCTTGAACAAAGAATTAGTCCAATGTCTGCTGCACAGTAACCACCCTCCTCAATCATGGCCTGTAACTCTGCAGGGCAGCTGCAGTATCAGCACTCTGCGCTTCACCTGTTGTCTGAATGTTGTGGAAGTGTGAACGCTTCTTAAAGCGCTCAAACCAACCACAACTCGCTCCAAAACTATCATCAGCACAACTAGTACTGCTCTCACCCGCTTTCTTAGCTAGATCTTCATAGAGAGACTTTGCTTTCTCTTGGATAACCATCTTGCTCACAGGCATATTCCGTTGGTTCTGGTCTTCAATCCAGACGGCCAATAGTGCTTCCATGTTCTCCATAAGAATACATCTGGTACAAGTGATCTTGGAAGCACTCAAAGGGGTTACGTTTTTAGCACCTGCATGGGTTCCAAATGTCGCTGTTATGTAGCCGGGAGCGGGGTTGGGGTGAGCGCCCAACCTTGCATAAATACCCCAATAGCTCGTGCATTCATCACCTCCGCAGCAAAAGTCCAACACCTGGCCTTCACACAGCGGACCTGTTTTAACTAACAGGAGAAGGGACGGCAGTGAGTCACTGGCGCTGAGAAATAATCAGAAGGCTCTAGATATGTATGCAAGTACATGCATGCACAGACATGTGTGTGCGTGCCTACACACCTAAACTCGAGTAAGACCACAGTCTGCTCTAGTAAAGGAAAGGTGCTGAAGACGGAGGCAACCAACCAGGAGGTGCACCACAGAAATCAGGATGCCACGCAATTACGCATAATGAAATATGTTGACTACTGCTAAATGTTATGGTGCTCGCCCTGCTTTGAACCCCCAGGCGGGTGCAGTGCCGGGCCCTATGTCTCGAAAGGGTCCAACCCCTACTACTGGAGGTCCTTCTCAGATGTCCTGTGGAGCCAGGGGACCTGAGAATAGAGCGTCTGGCCATACCAAACAAAGACTTAAAAATAATGCACTGGAATGAGGCGGGAGTCAGCAACAAAAAAATTAAACTAGAAAACATCTTGGACCAAGAAAAAGTAAGTGTATGTTGCTTGCAAGAAACTCGTCTCAACGAAAATATAGCCTTTAAAATCAGAGGCTACCAGTGTTACCGATCTGACCGAAAGGACAGGCGAAAGGGTGGGATACTGACCCTTGTAGAACATAACATCACTGCTTCCCAAATTGAAACTTACATGGAAGGGGCTGAGAATCACTCTTAAACTTAAGACAAGCAATACAGACCTACATCTAATCAATTACTATTGTCCAAGTGACCGCCCACAGGCACTGGACACATTACCATTAAAAGAAAAAATGAATGTGTGTGGCGATTTCAACAGCCACTCGCAGAGCTGGGGCTATGATCACATGGACCAGAGAGGAGAGAGACTGGAAGACTGGCAGAAAGATAATAGATTCATCTTGATTACCAAGCCGTCCGACCCACATACTTTCTACTTGAGATCATGGCACACTAAAACTACACCTGACCTGGCTTTTCACTCACCAGACCTGGAGTGGAACATTACACAAATTGTTGGGAAACAACTTGGTGGCAGTGACCATCGGCCAGTCTTTCTAACTGTAGAAAATTAGCTTGTAAGTGAAAGCAGCACCCTCTCGAGGTGGAACTACAAGAAAGCAGACTGGGCAGTGTACAAGCATCGCACCAGCATACTGGTTAGAAATCTGAACACTGAGAAAGACATAAAGAAAGTAGTTGAAGAGTTTGGGAAATGCATACTACAGCCAGCACGAGAAACAGTACCAAGAGTCAGTGCAGGATTTACGTATAAGCTAAACAAGCTATAGCTTAGGGCCCCCAATAAAGTGGGGGTCCCAAAAAATATTGTCCGAGTGAGCAATTGTCATTTATGTATACTTAAATATACTGCAATATTATTAGCGATTTCGTTGCTAACGGAGGATGCCTTTTTTCGGAAAGTTCAAGGTCATCGGATCCGCGGACCGTTTCCTGTGGCCCGCGAAAATAACCCTGTCGTGTTTCCTATTGGATAAATACGAAACTATTTTTATGAAAATCGCGAATGACAACTTTAACGAGGGGTCAAAAGGTTATTCTTCAGTCCTGCATGCTTGAAAGCTATTGCAAGTGAATTATTTGAAGAATATTTTCCACTGTTTGACAAAAGTAAGGAAGTTTATAGTTTGGCTTGTTTATTGTCAAAGGTAAGCTAATTTAACCTGCATTTTTGAACTCCGCACTGCGCATCCAATTTTACATATAAATGTTGAGTTTCAACAATATTCGTTATGCAGAAGACATAGAATAAAAATTTTTTGTGAGCACGGTCATGGTGTGTACTCTTATTAAATTCATAATGTCGGAATCGCGGCATATTGGATTGGTGTCTGCTTTTTTTAATAAACAAGAAGATTTACAATCATCAAGTTAAACAAAATATCAATATACGTTTAAATTCTATTACATATTTATTTTGTTGCTTTATATTTATTGTATTTATTGTTCATCTTGCTACATGACTTAAAATTTATGAAAGTCAAGTCAGTTTTCAAACTTGTCCATCGTCCATTGCTGAAATTTAATTGACTGGTTCACAGTTTTATTTGTATTGATAAATGTCTTATCAAGAGAATTATACTTTATTGTGCATTTATGAATGCTGTGTCCATTTTTGCACACAACTATAGAGGTTCTAGCAAGATTCATTATGCAGAGGTGTGGAAAAAAATATTTTGTGAGACCACCTGGTTACATCTTTACAATCGGGAAAATTCACAATGGCGGCATTCCAGCATATAATATCACACTAGTGTCTGTTTTTATTGAAACACTGGAGATGTAGAATCATAATATACAAAATATCAAATAATTTCTACAGATCATTTGTGTTGTTGATTTAATAATTTTTATTCATGTGACGTGGCGGAACCATTGTTGATTTGTCTGCCTACAGTTTGCAAGATGTCAACCAGAAGTGATAAAAGTGGAGCTCAAAAGAGGAAAAAGAAGCAGAGAGCTGAAGAAGAGCTTAGCAAGATAACAAAATTAGATAGTTTCTTAACAAAGATAGATAAGGGGCCTGATGAACCAAAAGCCTCTACCACAGTGAGTCAGTCACAGGATATTCACCCTATTCCTGATACAGAGCCTGGTACATCTAGTTGTATAGAATCTACTTCAACGAATGAAGCAACAAATATTAAGATTAATAAACCAGAGAGTAGTACAGCACAGAAGATTCAGCATAAAAAAACAAACAATGATGTTGGGGTATGGGGTGATTTAAGTAAAGATGAGATTTTATACTGGGTAGAAAAAGGTCCGTCAGAATGTCAGCACTCAAATGGTTCATTTGAAAAATCAAAGAAGCTTTTTGCAAACCAAGACAGATATTGCTCGAAAAGCTTGTTCCATCCCAAACAGGCTAATGGTGAAAAATATTACAGAGAATGGTTAGTATATTCGCCAGCAACTGGTCATGTATACTGTTTCGTGTGTAAATTCTTCTACACCATTATCATCCGATGGATTTTGTGATTGGCACAACACCTATTTAGTTCAAAGTCATGAAAACTCTGTAGACCATAGAACAGCTTCGGTAACATATCTTACAAGAAAACGTGGCTCAACAATTGACTGCCAGCTAGCAGAACAGATAAATAATAAACGGCAGTACTGGAAAAATGTTCTTGAACGAGTTGTGGCAGCCATAATTACTATGGCAGAGCGTGGTTTACCTTTCACAGGAGATAAGGAAACATTTGGTTCTCCTCACAATGGCAATTTCTTGGATTACTCGAACTTATAGCAAAATTTGATCCTTTTCTAGCAAGCCATATACAAAAATTTAGGAATAAAGGATCAGGTGTCACATCTTATCTTTCTAAAACAATATGTGATGAATTTATCCAAATTATGGCACATAAAGTAAGAGACTCAATCTTGGATGATTTAAGAACTGCAGGGTACTTCAGTTTATCTGTAGATTCCACTCCAGACCGGTCCCATATTGATCAGCTCACTGTTATTGTGAGGTATGTTTCACCAGATGATGGGCTCCCTATTGAACGTTTTCTAACTTTCCTAGAGATGGGTAGCCACACAGGGGAAAGTATGGCTAAGATGGTGCACAACTACCTTACAAAAGAGTGCAAAATAGATTTTAGTAAGTGTCGAGGCCAGTCATATGATAATGCTGCCAATATGTCTGGCAAATACAAGGGTATGCAAGAAATAATATTGAAGATTAACAAGTATGCTATGTATATTCCATGTGCTGGTCATTCCCTGAATCTTGTTGGTAGAGCAGCAGTAGACTGTTGTTTAGAGGCAGTAAACTTTTTTGGAATTGTTCAAGAAATATATAATTTTTTTTCATCATCTACACATAGATGGGCAGTACTGTTGTCATTCTTCAAAGATGATTCAAAAGTTCCAAAGTCTTTGTCAAAGACTAGATGGGAAGCACATTCAATGGCCATAAGTGCAATACTTGATAGTTATGATGGAATAATTTCTGCATTGCATCAGCTGCATATTGATACTACAGAGAAAGGCGAAACAAGAAATCAAGCCATAAACATTTTGAATAAAATAGAGGAGTTTGAATTTATGGTATTGTTATGTTTGTGGAGTTACTTGCTAGATGAATTTCACAAGACTAGTCAATCACTGCAAGACTCCCAAATTAGTCTAGATGTATGTAGGAAATTGTATGCTTCACTTTCGGATTTTGTTAAAGGTTCCAGGGATCTTTTCGATCATTTTGAAGAAGAAGCAAAGAAAAAATTGCCTGATGTTGATTACAAGAAAAGAAGATATAGAAGAAGGCATATCAATGATGATGAAGATGATGCTTTAGAGAACCTTGAGCCAAGAGACAAGTTCAGAATCAAAACATTTATACCTGTGATGGATGCATTAGAGTCAAGTCTGGCACAGAGGGCCTCAGTATACAATGATGCTGTAAAAAAGTTTTCATTCTTAACAAAACTAGAAGCTACAGAAGAAGATATTCATGAAGGAGTTAGTGCTTTATGCCAAACATATCCTGAAGATGTGGACATGAATCTTGTAGGAGAAGTCAAGCATTTTCATCAATATGTTAGACATAGTCAAGCCCATAGTTCAGCGGAACAAGATAGTCTGACACATCAGGATCTGTATAGGGTAATATTTAACGATCGTGTCCAATCAGCATTCCCTAATGTAGAAGCAATTTTGAGATTGTTTCTTAGTATGATGGTTGCAAATTGCTCAGGAGAAAGATCTTTTTCTCAGCTGAAGAGGATGAAAAATGAATTTAGAACAACAATGACTCAAGATAAATTATGTACCCTCAGTCTCATGTGCATAGAAAGCTAAACTACGCAGTTTATCATTTGATGATGTCATCAGTGACTTTGCTCTGGCAAAGGCAAGAAAGAAAATATTTTAGTTTAATATAATTCCTTAATTCTTATAACATGTTTCAAGAGATTAGATAATAAGCCTTTGTAAATTGTGCCTTTTAAAAGAACTTTTGTTTCTTTTTACCAGAGCTTGCATTTTTAAGTTTGTTATGAATAAAAATGATTTTAAGTTAAAGATTTATTATTTCACTATCAATATACTTCTTAATTGTATTTCAGTTTAACCCTCTAGGTATCCGAAAATCATATTTGTCACTGACATAGAATATCTGGACTTATAAAGGGCCCCATATTTCAAATAGCTTAGGGCCTTATTAAGTCTAAATCCGGCCCTGCCAAGAGGAGTCCGTAAACAGTATAAACCCTACTGGAGTAGTGAACTGGAACAGTTGCATAATGATGTGGAAGTGTGTAGAAAGCAAGCAGAGGCCAAACCCAACCAAGAGCACCACAAAAGATCTAGCACGCAAAAGCCAAATTTCAAAGGGACAAGCTGCAGGCTAGAAGGAAAAGCTGGCAGGAGAAAACAGAGTCTCTGAACTTTGAAAGAGACACAAGGAAGTTGTGGAAGCTAATAAAGCAACGTAACGATGAGGGCACCGGGAGAAACTCAAAAATTGCACTACATAAAGATGGAAACATCTTAATAGGAAAGCAAGCGGCTGACCATTTTGCGGACTCATTCGCACAAGATAACAATATCGAAATTAGTCCAGAGAAACAAGAGATTCGAGAGAAATGGCAACATACAGGACAGTAGGAAATAGTACATGAGGATCTGGAGGCACCTATCACAATCGGCGAACTGGAGCTAGCCATATCAAAACTGAAAATGAGAAAGTCACAAGAAGATGATGGTATCTCCAATGAAATGATCAGGAACCTAGGAACAGAGGCCAAAGCAAAGCTGTTGCAGATCTTCAATAACAGCTGGACCTTAGGTAGTGTTCTACAAGCCGGGAGAGAAGCAATCATGATACCCCTCCTAAAATCAGGGAAGGATTGTTCCATTGCCTCCAGCTACAGACCAATTAGCCTCACCAGCTATCACTGCAAACAATGAAGCGCATCATCAATCACAGACTGCAGTGGTACATTGAAAGTGAAAACATCCTTGTGCCACAGCAGGCTGGCTTAAGGCAGTGCTACTCTACGGAAGATCAAACAACCTACCTCTCTCAAGAAATTGAGGATGCATTTCAAGAGAAGAAGCTGGTGTTTGCTGCATGGATAGATCTGAAGAAAGCCTTTGACAAAGTCTGGAAAGAAGGTTTGATGAAGAAACTGAGAAACTGTAAAGTCAATAGAAGAATGTACAAATGGGTGAAAACATACTTGCAAACAGAAGAGCCCGAGTACAGATAGACAGCTCAAGAGCAAGAAAGTACTACTGCGTCACGGTGTTCCCCAGGGCGGAGTCTTGTCCCCCATACTTTTTCTAATATTCATCAATGATCTTGTTGCTAATCTACCACATGGAATTAAAGCAGCAATGTACACTGATGACCTGGTTCTATGGAGCACAAATGAACATGCATCTGTGGCCACCAGATCGTTACAAAGAGTTGTAGATACATTTGTTGCATGGGCAAATAGATGGTGTGTCAGCATAAACACTGACAAGTGCAGCACCACTCTATTTACCCTCTCTCCAAAACAAAAGGCAGGGATCATCCAGATAAATGGAATACCCCTTAGAGAAGATAAAGAACCAACATACCTTGGAGTAACATTTGATGGCAGGCTGACATGGAGAAAGCACATCAACAAAGCAGTAGCAAAATTCAAAAGGAAAATAGCCATCCTGAGAAAACTAAGTGGAACCACATGGGGAGCCAGTGGGAAAATACTTAGCAAAGTTTATCAACAGAGCATACGAGCACACCTGGAATACGGATCAACTGCGTGGTGTTCAGCATCAAAAACCACACTACAAGAGCTGGACAAGGTGCAAAATCAAGCACTTAGTCACCACGGGAGGGATGAGATTAACCCCTATAGTGGAGATGGAGAAGATGGGGAGGACACAAGCACTGAGAGAGCGCAGAGATACGAAAACGCTAATAAAAGCAGAAAAGTTCCTCAACTTGCCAGGCCACCCTATGAAGAACAGATTTGAAAACTTAGCTATGAAAAGAAGCAGTTTTATCCACCAGGCCAAACGACTCTGCAGAGAAACCACCAATTTGCCCACAGTTGGTATCCTCCTGAAAACTATTCCAGAGCAAACGCCATGGAAAGATAAACATAGACTATCACTACAAATCCAGACAGAAGTGAGAGGAATATTGTCACAATATATTGTCACATAAGTGACAAGGAAGAACAGAACAGTGTGCAGCGCACAACAGCCACTCTCAGCTTCCTTGATGACGAATACCCACAGGACCTCTGGATCCGAGTCTACACAGATGGGTCAGCACAAAACGCTATTCAAAATGGAGGAGCGGGAGTGTACATAGAATACCCAAATAGTACTAGGGACAAGGCCACAGTACCAACAGGAAATTACTGCAATAACTATGATGCTGAAATTGAGGCAATCAAGATAGCAAAAGAGAAATTACTAAATACCAGCCATGGTACACAACCTGTGGTGCTACTTACAGATGCAAAATCAGTACTTGAGGCGCTCCTGTCTGGGAAATTGCCAGTACTAAGGACACTACTTTCTGAACTTAGCAGTCAGCATAAGGTCACTCTACAGTGGATACCATCCCACTGTGGAATACCTGGAAACGACAGAGCTGATCGATTGGCTAAGAAAGGAGCAAAAGAAGAACAGCCTGATATGCCCATTACATACCACCAAAAGAAAAGAATGATAAAATCAGTCAGAAAGCCACCAAAACCTGCTCAAGATGACTACCACATTATGTACAGACCAGAACAAGTCATTATTCTGCGCCTCAGAACAGGACACAATAGATTACGCAACCACTTGTATACAAAATTCTAGATTGGTGAATCAGCCATGTGCACATGTGGATTTTTGCATTGCAGACTGCAGAGCTCATACTCCAAGATTGCCCAAAATGCAACATATCAATGCAAACCTTCTGGCATAGAGAGACAACAGTGGAAAATAAACTCTATGGACCGCTGAGTGAACTAACAAAGACAGTTAAATTCATATAAGAGACAACATTGCAGTTATAGACATATTTCAGGTGAATGAAAGAAGAAAAAGCACCTGCATGAATTGCCCCAGCTTCAAAACGACGTTATGGTCGCGACGTAAAGTGAAGTTAAGTCCCCTATGTGATGATGTTATAGTGAAATGACGTATACCGAAGCGACGTACAGCAGGGCCTTCCAGTATGCATTACCTTTGTTTTTTCTGTTAAGATATAAGTTGTGATGCTCACTATTCAATTGGGTTGAGGTTATTAGGTTTTCTATACCATTCTGTGTTGTGGATAGCAATACTGTATCATCAGCATATCGAATCTCTGGTATGTCATGACACCGATATTTAGGGCATCATATTGCTCCTTGGTTCTATCATCTCTGTTATTTCTCATATTTTTGGCGTAAGGTTAAACAAATAGGGGGACAGCACACAACCCTGACGGACTCCTTGCTTGATGTGAAACTAATCTGATGTCTCACCATCTATTCTAACTGCTGCTTATTGGTCTAGATAGAGCGTTTTTATGAGTTGTATTACGTGTGATGGAAAGTCCATATTCCTCATGATTTCCCAAAGTTTCTAATGTTGTACAATCAAATGCCTTTGAATAATCCACAAAACATGTGAAAAGGTTTACATTAAATTCTCTGCACTTCTCTATTATTAAACGCATGTTGAGTATGTGATCTCTTGTTCCTCTTCCTTGTCTAAATTCAGCTCGAACCATGTTAATTTCTTCTTCCAATTTCTTAGTCTTCCTATTATGATTTTTAGTAGAATTTTATTTTTAATTTGCATGACTGATCAGAGCAACAGTTCTATAGTTGGTGCATAATTTCAGGTTGCTCTTTTTTGGTACTGGAATGAAGATAGTTCACTTCCAATCTTTTGGCCATATACCATATCTTTGTATATAATGCGTGATAGGTTTGTATGCTTTCTTCTCCTCCAACTTTTAATTAGTTCAGCTGGTACCTCATGACATCTTGGCGATTTACCATTTTTCAGGGTCTTTATTACCCATACATGTTATCTAATGAGGGTTCAGGTTCTGTCTCTGTTGTTACTGGTCCATGTATCTCAGTCATATATAAAATTACAGTTCATCCTCAGAACAGATGTAAGTGGCATCACAATTTCCGGTGTGCTTTTCCAGTGCTACGATGAAATTTTACACTCCATTGTGTATGTCAGCCGAAAACTACTGCCAGCTGAACAAAAGTACTCCACTCCTGAGTTAGAATATCTCGCAGAGATCTACGTGATAACGAAACTCAGCAAGTACTTGTTAGGTACTCATTTCACATTACAAACAGACAACAGCCCACTATTTACAGAATGGTAAACCAAAGAACAACCGAATTGCTAGATAGGCTCTGCTGCTTCAAGACTTTTCCTTTGAGATAAAACACATCCAAGGCAAGAACAACACTATCATTGATTTATTATCAAGATTGTAAAACTAAAATTATGTAAACGAATCATTTTAACACATCAAAAACTAAATTTCTACACCATTCAGAAGATGTGATTCCAGACAGGCAATGACATAAGGATCCAAGTCACAAACTATAGTATTTTCATTGGGAATCTTTATATTAAATTCAAAACACATTACTCAGAGTTCTCTCTTTTGTGTTTTCTAGTGTTACCTGGCCAGTCTCCCTGGTCTAGGGGTTAGCAACTTTCTCCATAATCTCATATACTCTCATGAGTAACGTGACGACAGCGAGAATCGGTAGCAGTTCTAATCATGTCTGTAACTTACGGGGTATGTGAGCCGGTCACTCAGAAAGCAATGGCAAACTATTGAGCGTAATCTTGCCAGGAAATCAACAATCAGCTGAAAGATGCTGATGTTGACAGTGATGTCCTGTAAAGGATATGCAAACATTTTTAGTGTTACCTGAGAATATTAAAATAAGTGTAAAAACACCAGACATTACATTTCTAAGAGTTCTCTCTTGTTTTCTTGTCTTACATGAGAACATTCAAATATGTGTAAAAACACCATATAACTAGCAATGATTGCCTGGAAGAAGCTAATGACACTAGAACATGACACACAACTACAAGACAGAGACAAATAGCATTCTTTGGTATTGTGAAGAGACATGAACGCCTAAGCCATCTGGCAGGGCACAGGATGATGATTATTCCCCATGTTTCTTCAGATGGCCAAACTGAGTAAAATAAACACCACAATCATCACGCTTGTAAGGTTTCTCTCCTGTATATGTTCTCTTGTGTGGTATTTAAAACTGCTAGCTTGAGTAAGAGAAACACCACAACCATCCCTCTTGTAAGGTTATGTGTTTTCTTATGGTCCTTCAGATGGCTATTTTGAATAAAAGAAGCACCACACTCATCACACTTGTAATGTTTCTCTCCTGTATGTGTTGTCTTGTGGTATTTAAAGCTGCCAGCGTGAGAAAATTAAACACCACAATCATCACATTTGAAGGTTTCCTTCATGTATGTGTTCTCGTGGTATTTCAGATGGGAAAGTTGAGTAAATGAAGCACTGCAATCATCACACTTGTAAGGTTTCTCTCCTGTATGTGTTCTCTTATGGGTCTTCAGATTGCCAAATTTAGTAAAAGTAGCACTGCAACCATCACACTTGTAAGGTTTCTCTCCTGTATGTGTTCTCTTGTGGTAGTTCAGATGACCGATTTGAGTAAATGAAGCACCACAACCACACTTGTAAGGTTTCAATCCTGTATGTGTTGTACAGTGGTATTTAAAACTGCCAGCGTGAGCATAAGTGTCAAAGACTGAAGGAGGAGGCAGGAAGCCTGCCTCATGATAGAACACCACCGGGACGTGGGGTCAACCTCAGATTGAGTAGAGGGAACAGAGTGCCCGGGATCAGGGCAGGATAGATGATAGAAAAGGGGGACTATTAACTAGTCCTCACACGAAGGCGTTGACCAGATAGTTAGCACTACTGGTCACGACAGAATCACGCCTGCGTGATAGCAACGATTAGCACTCAAACCAAAGCCAGCTAATAGAAGCGTGCTAACTGACCTAGCACACAAAGAGCCGAAGGGCGTATGAAGGTTCTTCCGCGTGGCGTGTAGCGACGCGAGTGAAGCAAGTGAGACTGGGGACTGACTCTGTAGTGTTCACATCGTGTAGAATAGAAGATAGTTTTCGTATAGCCTAGTAGATAGAGATTATCTATAGGGTTTATTAAAACTAGTGATAGAGAATATTGTGACTTTATGTGTGATTAGATAGCGACTGTTTTGCAATTGTAAAGAGCCAACGGCAATAAAATGTACCATTTCATTCCTCGCACACGACTTGCAAGTTTCTTGTATGGTGTGGGAGAAGTAATCCGATGATGCCTGAAACATAAGTTGTTGACAGGCAATAGGATTAAATGTGGTGTCAGAAGTGCTGCTTGAACCTGAGTTCAAGCTATAACACTTACCCACGGCTCTAGACTAGGGTTACAGATAGGATATTACAAAGATTAAATGTTTAATTTGTGTCAGTGACTATGACGTGTGCAGACTAGATCGAGTTGCCGGCAGAATTGTGCCTATCGTGATGAAATAATGTTTATTTGTACTTATTAGACTGTTATATATTTAAATAATGTGCTTTTCAAAGTTGTAAGTATTCATATTATGTTCTTCTTTCATTTATTTATGTAATTATTTATTTGTTTTTGAATAATTGTCACAAATGATTCATGGCGGAGCAATACAAAGTTCAGCGACAGTATTGATTTTTGCAAGCTAAAAATAGCGCTGCGCCTGTGACGTGGCACGATTGACAAACAGTTGGGCCTCGCCATTTGCAATCAGCATTTCAGTGTTTACATACTGGCAAGCTGCTGCCTGCCTGAATCTTTACGATATATTAACTATTATTTGTTTAGTTAAGTTAGAGAATGAATATATTTATTTATTTACACATTATTATTATATTTATATTTATTTAAAAGCAGTTATTGATTTTTGTTCGTACTTTTCTATTTGTTTACCGTCACGAGGGCACTACTTTCGGCTATGCAAATTAGATTTGGCCTGCACCATACTTCCATAGATTAAACTAGGTTAGTAACGAAAGACATATTACTGTAGAACGAAGACAGGACATTGACATTAAATATTAATTAATCGATGTTCTGTTTGTTCGTGGGCATGTCAGTGTCATTGTACCAGTTTGTCAAAAATCTATTTTTCGTTTACGAGTTGTTAATTGTTGCTGCTCTGTAAAACAGGGCGAACAACAGCTGAGTGATAACGTGAGTGTGTGCCGATGTGCCAAACGAAGTGACCTGAGTAGAAAACTCATGTGTATTCCGGGGTGCCAAACAACGGGACCGGTGTTGCTGACGTGTTGTTCCTTGTTCTAGGGAACATTAAGATGAGTAAAACCTACGTTTTTGGCATGCATTGTGATTAATAGTGCATCTCTTTTTCAGCGTGTATTGTACGAACAGACTTTGTGCTCTAATTTTTTGGAGAATACGATTTTCCAGATTGTAAACAACGAGTACAATTTGTAGTGCTCAGATATTAAATAACATAGCATATTAAAGAATAATAACTAATTAAAGCAGTCAGTTCAGGTCAACGCGAACCTATTACCCAACAACATGGCTACTCTAGCTGACTTCATTAAAGCTGGCAAAGAATTGCAATACACAGGTAAAGAGCTAGAACAATATGCCGATAAGAAATTTAAAGAAGCAAAAGATGCTGAGAGAACTGAACGGGAACGAAAAGAAAATGCAGATAGAGAGGAACGCGCTCGAGAAAGAGAGCATCAAAAAGAATTAACACAACTAGCTGAGATAACAAAACAAAAACAACTAGAACATGATAAGGAAATTAAGCAACAACAGTTACAACAAGATAAGGAAATTAAACAGAAAGAACTAGAATTAAAACAGAAGACATTAGATCAGGAGAGAGAATTAAAGCAAAAAGAAATAGATGAAATGGCAAGAGTTAAGGAAAAACAAATACAAGTAGAATCAGAGACACAGTTAAAGATGAAAGAGATGGATGTAGACTCACACGCAGAGATCTCTGCCACTAAACTTAAAAGTCAACAAGAAGAAAATAAGTTCAACAAATACAAAAATATTATCAAAGCATATTGTAAAGAGGATTCAATATCTGCCTGGACAGAAAATGTCGAGTATCAGTTTAAATATCACCAAGTTCCTTTAGAGATGTGGGCGATGATTTATATGAAGAACCTAAGTGGTGAGCCCCTTAAAGTAATAGAATCTATACCAACCGATCTTAGATCTGACTACCAATACATCCGTGATAGGATTATGCAACACTTTTTACTTGATGCCCCTGGGTATCAGGTTCAGTTCTCAAATTTAAAACCTAAACCTACTGAGACTTTCATTGACTACGTCTCAAATGTTCAAAGTGTACTAAATAGGTGGCTTAAAGCAGCTAACATAGGAAAAGACTTTGATAGATTGAAAAATTTAATAACTATGGATAAGGTAATATCCACGATACCATCCTCTTTTGCTAAATTTTTGCAGCAGTCAGACATTGAAACCATAGAACAGTTTGAAAAGAAAGGGTCAGCATATTTTTCTTCAAACAGAAATATTTTTAAGACTTCAAATGACTCTGAAATAGTTTCTTTTGTAAAAGATCAATCTAAAAACTATCAGAGCAATAGAAAACCATTTAATAAATTTGACAAGAAAGATAAAAAAATTTCAAAATGTATCCACTGTCACCTTTTACATGACACTGATTCAATGTGTGACAAATCGCCAAGTTATCCGGCACATCTTGAAAATGTTATTAAGAAGCAACAGAACAAAAGATCTGCATACCGGCGTGCCATTAAATGTTTTTTTTGTTCCAGCTACGGCCATTATTCAAATAAGTGCCTTGGCCGCCAACGTATGAAAGCCAACAATGCTATTTTACTTGATACATCTTCTGATAGTGGTAGTGAGACTGAGTGTGATGTTGAAAATGACTTACCTGTTAACCAGACGGAAGAGGTGTGTTGTGTAAACGATATGTTGAGTTTTGACAATTGTGTCCAATGTCACCAATTTCATGCAGACGGAAAATTAGAATGTGGGCATTTTGTAACATCCTCCTTAGAGAATGCAAACGCAGCTATAGCCTCCAGAGGCAATTTAGAGTTCCACAATGCAATGGTCAATGATAGACCATGCCAATGTTTGCTGGACAGCGGTAGTACTCTTATTGGCCTCAGAAAGGAACTAGTGAGTCAAGAGGATTATACAGGTGACTCTGTCAAATGCCGAACCTTTTCGGGTAACATTGAAATTTACCCTTTGGCCAAAGCCCGTATTGACACTCCTTTCCTTTCGGGTACATTTACTTGTGCTATACTTGACAACCCTTGTACTGATTTAATTCTGGGTTGCTTACCTCAACTAAAACAATGTACTAGCGATGAAATAACTGCATGGAACCAACTGAATGCAGTTAATGCAACAACCAGAGCAGACACTATAAAACATCAAGACACGCTTCAAGATGAGAGACTACTGGTGCTTTCTCCATCTAGCACTGATGATACCAACAGACAAAAATTCATAGAACAGCAGAAAGCTGATCCTAGTTTGTCTCCTTATTTAAAATTATTGAAAGAACGAGCCAAAATTACAAAGAACGCATCATGGTTCTTCAGATTAAATAATGGCATTCTTACTAGATATTATACTACTGGTAACCATGAGATTCAGCAAACGGTGTTACCTGTACAACATCGCATAACTGTGCTAAAGATTGCACATGAGTCACCGTTTGCTGGCCATCTTGCATATGACAAAACCAGGGCCAGAATTCAGGCTCATTTTTATTGGCCAGGTTTTTGCAATGATATTAAATTATTTTGTCGTTCGTGTAATGTCTGTCAACAGTTAGTACGAAAGGTTAAACATGCTACAGCTGAAGTACAACCTTCAGCGAGAACAAGTGAACTTGAACCAGATCAAGACATACTTCTCTTGCTTCCTGACAAACGAAATTTATTATTGACTTCATGGCAAGGGCCATTCAAGGTGGTACGTAAAATTTCAAATGTTGACTATGAAATATCAATAAACGGAAACTTAAAGATATTCCATGCCATGTCAACATGTTGAAACCTTACTATTCACGACAAGAGACAGAAGTAGAGACAGACGAACACATTGCACCCACACCAAGTGATCAGACGACAGACATACACAACGCAACTACACTAGTTAGCGAGACTGGCATATCCGACGAGCATACACTTAGCGAGAATACAGAATACACACTTAGCACCACCACCGTACTGAATCAGGTAGACGACGACGGAATGGAACTACCAGTTCCTATTGTAGACAAGACTGCTACATTAGATAGCATACATATAGAACAGGGACTAACAGACAGTCAACGACGACAATTAGTAGAATTAGTGACGGAATACAAAGACATATTCTCTGACATTCCAGGTAGGACGGACAGAATCGAACACTCCATTCTTCTTTCGGACTCTAAGCCTATTAAATGCAGGCCGTACTCAATCCCACTAAGCTATAGGGAAAATCTAAATAAGGAAATTCTGAATTTAGAAGCTAGTGGGATCATCCAAAAATACACCTCTGAGTACTCTTTTCCAATTGTTCTAGTCAAGAAGACAGATTCTACAATTCGTCTGTGCGTGGACTATCGAAAGCTCAACAACGTCACCAAGATCGACGCAGAGCCAATTCCTTCCTGCGAAGATCTTATTCTTGACATGTCCACCTCCAAAATCTTTTCTAAATTAGATCTCACTAAGGGATATTGGCAAGTCCCTATGCAGTCTCAATCCATCCATCTTACTGCTTTTTCAACTCCTTTAGGACTTTACGAGTGGCGTTTTCTTCCTTTCAGACTTCAAAACGCTCCTGCCACTTTCGTACGCTTAACTAGAGATCTACTTCATGGAGTGACGAATACAGTGACCTATATAGATGATATATGTGTCCATACTGATGACTGGACAACACACCTACTGAAACTGAGACATGTCTTTAATAGGTTGCGACTCTTCGGGCTCACTGTCAAACCGAGCAAAGTCGAATTGGGCCTAAAAGAAATTGAGTTTTTGGGTCATGTCATTTCTCAAGGTCAACTAAAGACTGACCAGAAAATTATTACCAAAATTATGAATCTGACCATGCCTACCACCAAGAAACAAGTCAGAAGCCTTTTGGGGCTAGTGAATTACTATAGTAAATTTATTCCAAATTTAGCGGAGATTACAAGTGTATTTTCCAATGTTTTAAAAGCTTCTGTAAAATTGGATGTTAAAGAAGCATTATTAATTTCTGCATTGTCAAAATTGAAAATTTTGTTTAGTAATGTTCCAATCCTCCGCTTGCCTAATCCGAGGCTCGTTTATTATCTTAGGATAGATGCCAGCAGGATCTCCATCACTGCAGTACTAGGCCAATTTTATGAGGGCATCTTCCATCCTATTTGCTATGTGAGCCGTAAGATCACACCCACCGAGTCCAGATATTCCATATCCGAGTTGGAAGCCTTAAGCGTCATCTATGCGGTGAGAAAGCTGCATCGATTTCTGTCGGGTGTGCACTTCATTGTCCAGACTGACAACTCCCCAATAACGGTCATGCAGAGTGGTGTACATCGAAATGACCGAACATACAGGTGGTCGCTAATACTACAAAATTACACCTTTAGTATAGAACATATTAAGGGGAAAGATAACATCTTGGCTGATACCCTTAGTCGACCATCTGGTGTAGCAATACCAGAAATTTCCACATAAAATTGTATTGTAATATATGTTAATTTAGTACAGTCAAATATTCTATGTGAAATATGTTAGAAATACATGAATATTGTGTGCTGAACTAAGTACCAAAAACATTGACCTGCTATGTGTCTGTAGACATCAAAAGTAAGAACTTTACTCTGGGAACAAATATATCACTTTGTGAACTAGGACAGCTTATTACTTGCTAAGCTCCAAATATGTTCCAGTGAAGTATTTGTGTTAAACAGAGAAAAACAGTGTCAGATGATTATATACATACAGACACGAAAACAGTGGTCTACAAACGAACTCTACAGGTGCAATACCCATAGAATAAATATGACTATGTAATGGATTTCAAATACCCAGAACAATTGTATAGATATTATGCCAATGAAAGTATGTTTCTGAACATTAATGGCAACGGCTAACCTGAGGTATTTATAGAACATGTATATATAAACTTAATGTGATATGTATCATAATGTTTTAATATAGTGATAAAATATAGAAAGATTATGTCATTTTAATTTAGAGTTAGATAATATAATACTTTTTCATTTTACTTTAGATAGATTATTAGTTTACATATTCATTTAGCTTTAAAAGTAGATTAGGATAGTAATTTAAACATGACAACTAATTATAAGAAGTTTAGATATGAATAGTATCATTTAGTTTATTATATTTCACTGTGCTTCATTTCATTTGATTTCATTCCATCTTAACCAATCCATTTAACAAACATTATCATTTAGTAGTATGATTAGATTACACCATAATAGAATAGAAATATTATACACTTAAAGATACATCATTTACACCATATAGAAGAAGAATATCAATAATATAGGGTTTTTCATTTAAAAACATTAGTTAGAATATGTTATATTTCACATCACCCATTTTAGAAAGAGACGGAACTTATTACATTTCACATTACCCATTTCACAAAGAGACATAACTCATCTCACATCAATTTCATTTCACATAGGTAAATTATATCCCTTAAATTAGATAAATATTAGGAGTAATGTAAGCTTATTTTAGGATTAATATGACAGATAGATTAACACATTAAATGTATATTTATAGAACTAGTATTAGTATGTCAGTATTTAGAGTAATATTTCTGTAGAATACAATGGTTAATAATACCAGGGTACAAACCATTAACCTTTTTTTTCCTACATGTAAATATGTTGTAAATACTTGACGTGTGCAACGGTTGATGCACAGTCATTAGGCTCAACTCTGTCAAACTGAGCCAAGCTTGTACAGTGTCACTCCAAGGTTTTTAAATAACTATGAGAGTGAAAGTTATGTGACAGAAATGAAGGTAAAAGATGTGTGACAAAGGTGAGGGTGAAAGATGTCTGACAGAAATGAGGATGAAAAAAGTGTGACAGAAATGAGGATGAAAGATGTGTGACAGAAATGAGGGTAAAAGATGTGTGCCAATAGTGAGTGTAAAAGAAATGTGACATAAGCGAATGTTAAAGATGTGTGACAGAAGTGTGAAAGTGAGAACAAATGTAAAATATACAGGAAAGAGTGAGAACAGTCAGCGGATTTTTTTTTGCCGCTCAGCAAGACTTTTTATTTTTGTTGCCGGCGGGGGTTGGTTTCAATGTTGAAAATGTGTTGTAATGAGTGTATTTTGTGTAGTTTAGTTTAGGATCTTAGTGAAAGTATTTTGAGTCTCATAAGACAGAAACGTAGTCACAGATTTGTATTATACACATGTTTGTGACCACAGTTAAATGAATTATGGCACTTGAAAAACTAACTTACATACACATGATAGTTAGATACACATGTTAGAGGGTAGATTATACGTTTAATTACATCCAAACACACAAACAACCAGAAAAACAAACATATAAATTGCATACACTTTTATTAGATCAAAGGGAGATAACTCCGGGTCAGGGGACATAATAGACAACGAAACACTAACTTAACAGTGAAATATGACTTTACACGCGGAAGCGAGATAGGTAAAGCCTGTCGCTCACAGCTTGTGTAATGGTTGTTTAATATTATATGGGGGACATGAAGCAATTCATGTGTTGACCTTCAGAAAGTCAACTTTGTATGGGTAGTGAGTTAATTTACTATTTGAGGGCAGGTCTTATAAGACAACGGTCCGGTTCAGACATACCTCTAATGAATATAATATTGCGATTGAGAAGAGGGCTCACGCCAGTAGCCAAGTAAAGTGATGCTACATTGTGACATTAGTCAGTAGGTCTATTGAGTAGCCCAAAGCCAGGTTATCTACAGTCTTTGACAAAAATTAGACACACTAATTTTTTAGAAACCTCTTGCGTCACAACCAATGAGTCAAAGTTGATGACGCAACACAGGAGGGGAGGGTGTGTGTCAAAGACTGAAGGAGGAGGCAGGAAGCCTGCCTCATGATAGAACACCACCGGGACGTGGGGTCAACCTCAGATTGAGTAGAGGGAACAGAGTGCCCGGGATCAGGGCAGGATAGATGATAGAAAAGGGGGACTATTAACTAGTCCTCACACGAAGGCGTTGACCAGATAGTTAGCACTACTGGTCACGACAGAATCACGCCTGCGTGATAGCAACGATTAGCACTCAAACCAAAGCCAGCTAATAGAAGCGTGCTAACTGACCTAGCACGCAAAGAGCCGAAGGGCGTATGAAGGTCCTTCCGCGTGGCGTGTAGCGACGCGAGTGAAGCAAGTGAGACTGGGGACTGACTCTGTAGTGTTCACATCGTGTAGAATAGAAGATAGTTTTCGTATAGCCTAGTAGATAGAGATTAGCTATAGGGTTTATTAAAACTAGTGATAGAGAATATTGTGACTTTATGTGTGATTAGATAGCGACTGTTTTGCAATTGTAAAGAGCCAACGGCAATAAAATGTACCATTTCATTCCTCGCACACGACTTGCAAGTTTCTTGTATGGTGTGGGAGAAGTAATCCGATGATGCCTGAAACATAAGTTGTTGACAATAAGAAATACCACAATCATCACATTTGTAAGGTTTCTCTCCTGTATGTGTTCTCTTATGGTCCTTCAGAGAACCATATCAAGTAAAAAAAGCACTACAATTATCACACTTGTAAGGTTTCTCTCCTGTAAGTGTTCTCATATGGTCCTTCAGAGAATGATATCGAGTAAAAGAAGCACCACAATCATCACACTTGTAAGGTTTCTCTCCTGTATGTGTTCTCTTATGGGCCTTCAGATGCCAGGTTGAGTAAAAGTAACACTACAGCCATCACACTTGTAAGGTTTCTCTCCTGTGAGTGTTCTCTTATGGGTCTTCAGATTGCCAAATTTAGTAAAAGAAGCATCGCAATCATCACACTTGTAAGGTTTCTCTCCTGTATGTGTTCTCTTATGGGTCTTCAGATTGCCAGTTTAAGTAAAAGTAGCACTGCAACCATCACACTTATAAGGTTTCTCTCCTGTATGTGTTCACTTGTGGTAGTTCAGATGACCGATTTGAGTAAATGAAGCACCACAACCACACTTGTAAGGTTTCTCTCCTGTATGTGTTGTCTTGTGGTATTTAAAGCTGCCAGCGTGAGTAAATTAAAAGCCACAATCATCACATTTGAAGGTTTCCTTCATGTATGTGTTCTCATGTGGTATTTCAGATGGGCAAGTTGAGTAAATGAAGCACTGCAATCATCACACTTGTAAGGTTTCTCTCCTGTATGTGTTCTCTTGTGAGACTTCAGATTGCCAAATTGAGTAAAAGAAGCACTGCAATCATCACACTTGTAAGGTTTCTCTCCTGTATGTGTTCTCCTACGGGCCTTCAGATGGCGAGGTTGAGTAAAAGTAGCACCACAACCATCACACTTGTAAGGTTTCTCTCTTGTATGTGTTCTCTTGTGAGTCTTCAGATTGCCAAATTGAGTAAAAGAAGCACCGCAATGATCACACTTGTAAGGTTTCTCTCCTGTATGTGTTCTCTTGTGGTAGTTCAGATTGCCAAATTGAGTAAAAGAAGCATCGCCATCATCACACTTGTAAGGTTTCTCTCCTGTATGTGTTCTCTTATGGGTCTTCAGATTGCCAGGTTAAGTAAAAGTAGCACTGCAACCATCACATTTATAAGGTTTCTCTCCTGTATGTGTTCACTTGTAGTAGTTCAGATGACCGATTTGAGTAAATGAAGCACCACAACCACACTTGTAAGGTTTCTCTCCTGTATGTGTTGTATGGTGGTATTTAAAACTGCCAGCGTGAGCATGAGAAATACTACAATCATCACATTTGTAAGGTTTCTCTCCTGTATGTGTTCTCTTATGGTCCTTCAGATGGCCAGGTTGAGTAAAAGTAGCACTACAACCATCACACTTGTAAGGTTTTTCTCCTTTGTGTGTTCTTTTATGGGTCTTCAGATTGCCAAATTTAGTAAAAGTAGCACTGCAACCATCACACTCGTAAGGTTTCTCTCCTGTATGTGTTCTCTTGTGAGACTTCAGATTGCCAAATTGAGTAAAAGAATCACCGCAATCATCACACTTGTAAGGTTTCTCTCCTGTATGTGTTCTCTTATGGGCCATCAGATGGCCAGGTTGAGTAAAAGTAGCACCACAACCATCACACTTGTAAGGTTTCTCTCCTGTATGTGTTCTCTTGTAGTAGTTCAGATGACCGATTTGAGTAAATGAAGCACCACAACCACACTTGTAAGGTTTCTCTCCTGTATGTGTTGTACGGTGGTATTTAAAACTGTCAGCGTGAACATAAGAAATACCACAATCATCACATTTCTAAGGTTTCTGTCCTGTATGTGTTCTCTTATGGTCCTTCAGAGAACCATATCAAGTAAAAGAAGCACTACAATTATCACACTTGTAAGGTTTCTCTCCTGAATGTATTCTCATATGGTCCTTCAGAGAACCATATCGAGTAAAAGAAGCACCACAATCATCACACTTGTAAGGTTTCTCTCCTGTATGTGTTCTCTTATGGGCCTTCAGATGGCCAGGTTGAGTAAAAGTAGCACTACAACCATCACACTTGTAAGGTTTCTCTCCTGTGAGTGTTCTCTTATGGGTCTTCAGATTACCAAATTTAATAAAAGTAGCACTGCAACCATCACACTTGTAAGGTTTCTCTCCTGTATGTGTTTTCTTGTGAGTCTTCAGATTGCCAAATTGAGTAAAAGAAGCACCGCAATCATCACACTTGTAAGGTTTCTCTCCTGTATGTGTTCTCTTATGGGTCTTCAGTTTGCCAAATTTAGTAAAAGTAGCACTGCAACCATCACACTTGTAAGGTTTCTCTCCTGTATGTGTTCTCATATGGTCCTTCAGAGAATCATATCGAGTAAAAGAAGCTCCACAATCATCACACTTGTAAGGTGTCTCTCCTGTATGTGTTCTCTTGTGAGTCTTCAGATTGCCTAATTGAGTAAAAGAAGCATCGCAATCATCACACTTGTAAGGTTTCTCTCCTGTATGTGTTCTCTTATGGGTCTTCAGATTGCCAGGTTAAGTAAAAGTAGCACTGCAACCATCACACTTATAAGGTTTCTCTCCTGTATGTGTTCACTTGTGGTAGTTCAGAAGACCGAATCTAGTAAATGAAGCACCACAACCACACTTGTAAGGTTTCTCTCCTGTATGTGTTGTCTTGTGGTATTTAAAGCTGCCAGCGTGAGTAAATTAAAAGCCACAATCATCACATTTGAAGGTTTCCTTCATGTATGTGTTCTCATGTGGTATTTCAGATGGGCAAGTTAAGTAAATGAAGCACTGCAATCATCACACTTGTAAGGTTACTCTCCTGTATGTGTTCTCTTGTGAGTCTTCAGATTGTCAAATTGAGTAAAAGAAGCACTGCAATCATAACACTTGTAAGGTTTCACTCCTGTATGTGTTCTCCTATGGGCCTTCAGATGGCGAGGTTGAGTAAAAGTAGCACCACAACCATCACACTTGTAAGGTTTCTCTCCTGTATGTGTTCTCTTGTGAGTCTTCAGATTGCCAAATTGAGTAAAAGAAGCACCGCAATCATCACACTTGTAAGGTTTCTCTCCTGTATGTGTTCTCTTGTGGTAGTTCAGATGGCGAGGTTGAGTAAAAGTAGCACCACAACCATCACACTTGTAAGGTTTCTCTCCTGTATGTGTTCTCTTGTGAGTCTTCAGATTGCCAAATTGAGTAAAAGAAGCACTGCAATCATCACACTTGTAAGGTTTCTCTCCTGTATGTGTTCTCTTATGGGCCATCAGATGGCCAGGTTGAGTAAAAGTAGCACCACAACCATCACACTTGTAAGGTTTCTCTCCTGTATGTGTTCTCTTGTGGTAGTTCAGATGACCGATTTGAGTAAATGAAGCACCACAACCACACTTGTAAGGTTTCTCTCCTGTATGTGTTCTACGGTGGTATTTAAAACTGTCAGCGTTAACATAAGAAATACCACAATCATCACATTTGTAAGGTTTCTGTCCTGTATGTGTTCTCTTATGGTCCTTCAGAGAACCATATCAAGTAAAAGAAGCACTACAATTATCACACTTGTAAGGTTTCTCTCCTGAATGTATTCTCATATGGTCCTTCAGAGAACCATATCGAGTAAAAGAAGCACCACAATCATCACACTTGTAAGATTTCTCTCCTGTATGTGTTCTCTTATGGGCCTTCAGATAGCCAGGTTGAGTAAAAGTAGCACTACAACCATCACACTTGTAAGGTTTCTCTCCTGTGAGTGTTCTCTTATGGGTCTTCAGATTGCCAAATTTAATAAAAGTAGCACTGCAACCATCACACTTGTAAGGTTTCTCTCCTGTATGTATTCTCTTATGGGTCTTCAGTTTGCTTAATTTAGTAAAATTAGCACTGCAACCATCACACTTGAAAGGATTCTCTCCTGTATGTGTTCTCATATGGTCCTTCAGAGAATCATATCGAGTAAAAGAAGCTCCACAATCATCACACTTGTAAGGTCTCTCTCCTGTATGTGTTCTCTTATGGGCCTTCAGATGGCCGGGTTGAGTAAATGAAGCACCACAACCACACTTGTAAGGTTTCTCTCCTGTATGTGTTCTCTTATGGGCCTTCAGATGGCCGGGTTGAGTAAAAGTAGCACCACAACCATCACACTTGTAAGGTTTCTCTCCTGTATGTATTCTCTTATGGGTCTTCAGATCGCCAAATTTAGTAAAAGTAGAACTGCAACCATCACACTTGTAAGGTTTCTCTCCTGTATGTGTTCTCTTGTGAGTCTTCAGATCGCCAAATTGAGTAAAAGAAGCACCACAATCATCACACTTGTAAGGTTTCTCTCATGTATGTGTTCTCTTATGGGCCTTCAGATGGCCAGGCTGAGTAAAAGTAGCACCACAACCATCAAACTTGTAAGGTTACTCTCCTGTATGTGTTCTCTTGTGAGTCTTCAGATTGCCAAATTGAGTAAAAGAAGCACTGCAATCATCACACTTGTAAGGTTTCTCTCCTGTATGTGTTCTCCTATGGGCCTTCAGATGGCCAGGTTGAGTAAAAGTAGCACCACAACCATCACACTTGTAAGGTTTCTCTCCTGTATGTGTTCTCTTGTGAGTCTTCAGATTGCCAAATTGAGTAAAAGAAGCACCGCAATCATCACACTTGTAAGGTTTCTCTCCTGTATGTGTTCTCTTGGGGTAGTTCAGATTGCCAAATTGAGTAAAAGAAGCACTGCAATCATCACACTTGTAAGGTTTCTCTCCTGTATGTGTTCTCTTATGGGCCATCAGATGGCCAGGTTGAGTAAAAGTAGCACCACAACCATCACACTTGTAAGGTTTCTCTCCTGTATGTGTTCTCTTGTGGTAGTTCAGATGACCGATTTGAGTAAATGAAGCACCACAACCACACTTGTAAGGTTTCTCTCCTGTATGTGTTCTACGGTGGTATTTAAAACTGTCAGCGTTAACATAAGAAATACCACAATCATCACATTTGTAAGGTTTCTGTCCTGTATGTGTTCTCTTATGGTCCTTCAGAGAACCATATCAAGTAAAAGAAGCACTACAATTATCACACTTGTAAGGTTTCTCTCCTGAATGTATTCTCATATGGTCCTTCAGAGAACCATATCGAGTAAAAGAAGCACCACAATCATCACACTTGTAAGATTTCTCTCCTGTATGTGTTCTCTTATGGGCCTTCAGATAGCCAGGTTGAGTAAAAGTAGCACTACAACCATCACACTTGTAAGGTTTCTCTCCTGTGAGTGTTCTCTTATGGGTCTTCAGATTGCCAAATTTAATAAAAGTAGCACTGCAACCATCACACTTGTAAGGTTTCTCTCCTGTATGTATTCTCTTATGGGTCTTCAGTTTGCTTAATTTAGTAAAATTAGCACTGCAACCATCACACTTGAAAGGATTCTCTCCTGTATGTGTTCTCATATGGTCCTTCAGAGAATCATATCGAGTAAAAGAAGCTCCACAATCATCACACTTGTAAGGTCTCTCTCCTGTATGTGTTCTCTTATGGGCCTTCAGATGGCCGGGTTGAGTAAATGAAGCACCACAACCACACTTGTAAGGTTTCTCTCCTGTATGTGTTCTCTTATGGGCCTTCAGATGGCCGGGTTGAGTAAAAGTAGCACCACAACCATCACACTTGTAAGGTTTCTCTCCTGTATGTATTCTCTTATGGGTCTTCAGATCGCCAAATTTAGTAAAAGTAGAACTGCAACCATCACACTTGTAAGGTTTCTCTCCTGTATGTGTTCTCTTGTGAGTCTTCAGATCGCCAAATTGAGTAAAAGAAGCACCACAATCATCACACTTGTAAGGTTTCTCTCATGTATGTGTTCTCTTATGGGCCTTCAGATGGCCAGGCTGAGTAAAAGTAGCACCACAACCATCAAACTTGTAAGGTTACTCTCCTGTATGTGTTCTCTTGTGAGTCTTCAGATTGCCAAATTGAGTAAAAGAAGCACTGCAATCATCACACTTGTAAGGTTTCTCTCCTGTATGTGTTCTCCTATGGGCCTTCAGATGGCCAGGTTGAGTAAAAGTAGCACCACAACCATCACACTTGTAAGGTTTCTCTCCTGTATGTGTTCTCTTGTGAGTCTTCAGATTGCCAAATTGAGTAAAAGAAGCACCGCAATCATCACACTTGTAAGGTTTCTCTCCTGTATGTGTTCTCTTGGGGTAGTTCAGATTGCCAAATTGAGTAAAAGAAGCACTGCAATCATCACACTTGTAAGGTTTCTCTCCTGTATGTGTTCTCTTATGGGCCATCAGATGGCCAGGTTGAGTAAAAGTAGCACCACAACCATCACACTTGTAAGGTTTCTCTCCTGTATGTGTTCTCTTGTGGTAGTTCAGATGACCGATTTGAGTAAATGAAGCACCACAACCACACTTGTAAGGTTTCTCTCCTGTATGTGTTGTACGGTGGTATTTAAAACTGTCAGCGTTAACATAAGAAATACCACAATCATCACATTTGTAAGGTTTCTGTCCTGTATGTGTTCTCTTATGGTCCTTCAGAGAACCATATCAAGTAAAAGAAGCACTACAATTATCACACTTGTAAGGTTTCTTTCCTGAATGTATTCTCATATGGTCCTTCAGAGAACCATATCGAGTAAAAGAAGCACCACAATCATCACACTTGTAAGGTTTCTCTCCTGTATGTGTTCTCTTATGGGCCTTCAGATGGCCGGGTTGAGTAAAAGTAGCACCACAACCATCACACTTGTAAGGTTTCTCTCCTGTATGTATTCTCTTATGGGTCTTCAGATCGCCAAATTTAGTAAAAGTAGAACTGCAACCATCACACTTGTAAGGTTTCTCTCCTGTATGTGTTCTCTTATGGGTCTTCAGATTGCCAGGCTGAGTAAAAATAGCACTGCAACCATCACACTTGTAAGGTTTCTCTCCTGTGTGTGTTCTCTTATGGTACTTCAAACTGCTAGAGTAAATGAAAGAAACACCACAATCATTACACTTGTAAGGTTTCTCTCCTGTATGTATTCTCTTATGGACTTTCAGATGTGTAGTGTGAGCGAAAGAAGCACCACAATCATCACACTTGTAAGGTTTCTCTCCTGTATGTGTTCTCATATGGTCCTTCAGAGAATCATATCGAGTAAAAGAAGCTCCACAATCATCACACTTGTAAGGTTTCTCTCCTGTATGTGTTCTCTTATGGGTCTTCAGATGGCCAGGTTGAGTAAAAGTAGCACTACAACCATCACACTTGTAAGTTTCTCGCCTGTGTGAGTTCTCTTATGGGTCTTCAGATTGTCAAATTGAGTAAAAGTAGCACTACAACCATCACACTTGTAAGGTTTCTCTCCTGTATGTGTTCTCTTGTGGCAGTTCAGATGACCGATTTGAGTAAATGAAGCACCACAACCACACTTGTAAGGTTTCTCTCCTGTATGTGTTCTCTTATGGGCCTTCAGATGGCCGGGTTGAGTAAACATAGCACCACAACCATCACACTTGTAAGGTTTCTCTCCTGTATGTATTCTCTTATGGGTCTTCAGATCGCCAAATTTAGTAAAAGTAGAACTGCAACCATCACACTTGTAAGGTTTCTCTCCTGTATGTGTTCTCTTGTGAGTCTTCAGATCGCCAAATTGAGTAAAAGAAGCACCACAATCATCACACTTGTAAGGTTTCTCTCCTGTATGTGTTCTCTTATGGGCCTTCAGATGGCCAGGCTGAGTAAAAGTAGCACCACAACCATCACACTTGTAAGGTTTCTCTCCTGTATGTGTTCTCTTATGGGTCTTCAGATTGCCAGGCTGAGTAAAAATAGCACTGCAACCATCACACTTGTAAGGTTTCTCTCCTGTGTGTGTTCTCTTATGGTACTTCAAACTGCTAGAGTAAATGAAAGAAACACCACAATCATCACACTTGTAAGGTTTCTCTCCTGTATGTATTCTCTTATGGACTTTCAGATGTGTAGTGTGAGCGAAAGAAGCACCACAATCATCACACTTGTAAGGTTTCTCTCCTGTATGTATTCTCTTATGGACTTTCAGATGTATAGTGTGAGCAAAAGAAGCACCACAATCATCACACTTGTAAGGTTTCTCTCCTGTATGTGTTCTCTTATGGGCCTTCAGATGGCCAGATTGAGTAAAAGTAGCACCACAACCATCACACTTGTAAGGTTTCTCTCCTGTATGTGTTCTCTTATGGGTCTTCAGATTGCCAAATTGAGTAAAAGTAGCACTGCAACCATCACACTTGTAAGGTTTCTCTCCTGTATGTGTTCTCTTATGGACCTTCAGATGGCCAGGTTGAGTAAAAGTAGCACCACAACCATCACATTTGTAAGGTTTCTCTCCTGTGTGTGTTATCTTATGGTACTTCAGATGACTAGTATGCTTAAAAGAAGCACCACAATCATCACACTTGTATGGTTTCTCTCCAGTATGTGCTTTCTTATGACTCTTCAGATAGATAGATCTAATAAAGGAAACACCACAAATATCACACTTGTGAGGTTTCTCTCCTGTATGTGTTCTCATATGGTACTTCAGATTACTAGTATGCTTAAAAGAAGCACCACAGTCATAACACTTGTAAGGTTTCTCTCCTGTATGTGTTCTCATGTGGTATTTCAGATAGCCAAATTGAGTAAAAGAAGCATCACAATCATCACATTTGTAAGGTTTCTCTCCTGTATGTGTTCTCTTATGGACCATCAGATGGCCAAGTTGAGTAAACGAAGTGCCACAATCATCACACTTGTAAGGTTTCTCTCCTGTATGTGATCTCCTATGGACATTCAGAGTGCTAGGTCCAGTAAAGGAAACATCACAAATATCACACTTGTAAGGTTTCTCTCCTGTATGTGATCTCCTATGGACATTCAGAATGCTAGGTCCAGTAAAGGAAACATCACAAATATCACACTTGTAAGGTTTCCCTCCTGTATGTGTTCTCCTATGGGCCTTCAGATGGTCAAGTTTAGTAAAAGAAGTACCACAAACATCACACTTGTAAGGTGTCTCTCCTGTATGTCTTCGCATATGATGCTTCAAAGCTCTAATTTCAATCAAAGAAGCACCACAATCATCACACATGCAAGGTCTCTCTCCTGTATGTGTTTTCTTATGGTACTTTAGACTGTTAGCACAAGCATAATCAGCACCACAATAATCACATTTGTAAGGTTTCTCTCCTGTATGTGTTCTCTTATGGGCCTTCAGATGGTCAAGTTTAGTAAAAGAAGTACCACAAACATCACACTTGTAAGGTGTCTCTCCTGTATGTCTTCGCATATGATGCTTCAAAGCTCTAATTTCAATCAAAGAAGCACCACAATCATCACACATGTAAGGTCTCTCTCCTGTATGTGTTTTCTTATGGTACTTCAGACTGTTAGCACAAGCATAACCAGCACCACAATAATCACACTTGTAAGATTTCTCTCCTGTATGCATTCTCTTATAGGACTTCAGATTGCTAGTTATAGTAAAGGAAACACCACAAATATCACACTTGCAAGATTTCTCTCCTGTATGTTTTCTCATATGACACTTCAAAGTGCTTATTTGAATAAAAGAAGCATCACAATCATCACATATGTAAGGTCTCTCTCCGGTAATGTTCTCTTATGTTTCTTCAGACTACCAGTTCCAGCAAAAGAAGACACATTTTCTGACATTTGACAACAATTTTCATGATTTACTGATGCCTTACAACTGTTCTCAACCATTCTTGATTCTGAGTCGCTGTTCCCTGCCATTTCTTGAATGATGCTACCCCTAGCTATGTCTACCATTTTACTGAAGCTGTGACTCCTGTCCTCACACAGAACATCCGATAGTTCTTGTTTCACAACCTTTAAGTCAATGCTGTCATATGTCCACTTTTGTGAATGCCCTTGTATGGAGAGGTAAGAACTACTTGGAGACCATGAGTGTATTTCTGAAACACCAAAAGTAAATATTTAATAGCCTCTTGACTATACAAGGTATTGAACAGATGTGTATGTGTAATCAAACAGGCAAACATTGCAGCTAAAGACAATCAATTTCAAGTGAATGAAAGTTGGAGAAGAACAATAAATTTGCTCATGTATGATCTAGGCTGATGTATGATCTAGGCTGATGTATGATCTAATTTGATGTATGATCTAATCTGATGTATGATCTAAGCTGATGTATGAAAAAGCTGATGTATGATCTAAGCTGATGAATGATGAAGGCTGATGTAAGATCTAAGCTGATGTATGATCTAGGCTAATGTTATTTTAACATTTGTGATAAAATTTCTTTCTAATTTTTTATTTTTGTAAACAGTCCTTGACCTTCCTAATGTAATGCTAATATGCAAATTTACTGATTTTAATATAGAGAAATATTTATCGACATGTAAACATTTAATAAGGATGATTTTATGAAAAACAGATATTTCTCCGGTGAATAAAATGATTTATTTTGCAAGAAAATATTTAATTTAAAAGTTGTTTGCTGTTTTAAATTATTTCCACATTTACAATGTTAACGTCTTTCTCCGTAATCCCGTATATTCTCATGAGTAACATAACCTGTGTGAGAATCGGTAGCGGTTCTCGTCGTGTTGGCAACTTACAGTTGCTCAGAAAGCAATGGCAAACTACTGAATGTAATCTTGTCAAGAAATCCACAATCAGCTGAAAGATGCTAATGTTGACAGCGATGTCTTGAAATGGATATGCGAACAAAAAATAAATGTTCAAATTAATTAATTTTTTGTAGTAGTCTTGATATATTTCTGAAATTTATTCTGAGTCTACTCCTTGTTTTCTGAATATTTTATTTTCACACACAACCGGAATTAGGTTTTGTTTCATTTCCTTTTTAAAGTTTTGTAAAATTCCAACTGTTAGTAGTGTTAGAATGTTATTAAATCAATGAGTGTCACTAAAAAAACATAAGATTAAAGATGAATGCCGTGTCTTTAATGATGAATGGAGAACTAAGTACTGTTTGTTTTATAAAAGTTGGCAATAATCCCATGGATACTCGGTCACACCTATGACCATAATTTCCCAGTGTCTGAGTAAATTTATATTCTGCTATTGTGTTGATTTTGATGGTATAAGGCTTTGGCCATTCAGAAAGCAAAGGCAAACTACTCAATGTAAAATTATCTAGTAAATCAAAAACAGCCAGCAAATGCTGGGGTTGACTGCAACATCTTGTAAAGGATATTCAACTAACTGTTACGTTATATTGCACTTAATCTTACCTTGACCTACATAAACTATATAAATGAATTTGATATTTTGTTTTTCAAGATAATATCTAATCATGATTAATGATACAAAATATCTTATGATTACTTCAAGACATGATTTCTGATATGTTATTCCTCAAGTCCCCATTAAGAATCAATAAATCAATCAATCAATTACAGTGTATTGATATTGGTTTAACATAACATTACATGACAGCTTTGGGGAAAATCTGTATTACTTGTGTCACACATCGTACAAACATTAAAGTTAATACAATACTTATAACAGCAGCCATTCTTTGTTGTATCTGTTTCCTGCTTTCATATATTCAATAACATCTTCAATTGGAGAGAAAAACAATAAAATCTTGTCACAAATATTCCTTGTAAACTGTTGCTTATGAGCAAGAATTATACTTTGTGAGCTTCTAACTTGAAAGTTGTGAGCATTTAACAATTAGGCAAATTTGGTCCCAACAATGTCTGCTTGTGCACTGAAACTTTGTTGATGACATTGCCACAACAATTAGGTCTCAAAATTCATAGGGAAAGTCAAAGATATTGAAGCAGAATTATACACCTATTTAGGTAGCAATGTAGACACAGATGGGTGAGCATAAACAGATATTGAGGCAGAATTATACACCTATTTAGGTAGCAATGTAGACACAGATGGGTGAGCATATACAGATATTGAGGCAGAATTATACACCTATTTAGGTAGCAATGTAGTCACAGATGGGTGAGCATATACAGATATTGAGGCAGAATTATACACCTATTTAGGTAGCAATGTAGACACAGATGGGTGAGCATATACAGATATTGAGGCAGAATCACACACCTATTTAGGTAGCAATGTAGACACAGATGGGTGAGCATATACAGATATTGAGGAAGAATTATACACCTATTTAGGTAGCAATATAGACACAGATGGGTGAGCATATACAGATATTGAGGCAGAATTATACACCTATTTAGGTAGCAATGTAGACACAGATGGGTGAGCATAAACAGATATTGAGGCAGAATTATACACCTATTTAGGTAGCAATGTAGACACAGATGGGTGAGCATATACAGATATTGAGGCAGAATTATACACCTATTTAGGTAGCAATGTAGACACAGATGGGTGAGCATATACAGATATTGAGGCAGAATTATACACCTATTTAGGTAGCAATGTAGACACAGAAGGGTGAGCATATACAGATATTGAGGCAGAATTATACACCTATTTAGGTAGCAATGTAGACACAGATGGGTGAGCATATACAGATATTGAGGCAGAATTATACACCTATTTAGGTAGCAATGTAGACACAGATGGGTGAGCATATACAGATATTGAGGCAGAATCACACACCTATTTAGGTAGCAATGTAGGCACAGAAGGGTGAGCATATACAGATATTGAGGCAGAATTATACACCTATTTAGGTAGCAATATAGACACAGATGGGTGAGCATATACAGATATTGAGGCAGAATCACACACCTATTTAGGTAGCAATGTAGACACAGATGGGTGAGCATATACAGATATTAAAAGAAGAATGCTAAGACAAGAGGAGCTATGATAGCAACAGGATATTTGTGGAAGTCAACAGAAATTAAATACAATATTCAATTATAACATTAACTGATTCGATGCCAACAGTCACTCAGTTGACAAACAGTCTCAACTTTTTTGCCCCTTTGTCACTGTATTGACAAGATCTTGGCAGTTTGTTTGTTTGCGAACCTAGCTTAATTTTAATGACCCGAAATGATGTTTTTCGCAGGAAGAAGGTATTTCATTTACACACAGGCCACGAGAGACCGAAAATGAATGAATATTGAGGAAAAATTCTTAGTTAAAGTTGTGTTTCTTCTTCTTCTTCTTCTTCAGCGTTCCGAGCCATTGAGGTTCTTTTGTAGTTAAAGTTGTGTTTACTTTTCTTATTTGACAACGGCAACGGCCTTGATTTTCGGCCTCACATATTTACATTAGATAATAGTTTTAAACAATGTTAGATTGTAGTTATTCTGATTTAAAGACTTTGTGAACAATTCTAAACTGATAGCATGTGTTAAATGTGGTTGTTCGGTTAAAATTAATTATTTATGAATGTAAAAAAAACTAACCGGCTACCTAAGCTGGTTAGCCGCTAACCGTGAAAGTTTGTCATCATGTTGAATTAGCTAATGGGCCACACTTGTGCCCTTAATGTTTGCTTTGCCTATCACAAAGTATTTAAGGAGTATTTAAATAATTAAATTTAAAAGAATAATAATTATAACTAACTAAAAACTAGTGTACATATTGTGTTTCTCAGCAGAAAATGGTCACAACCTGTCTCGTTATTATCTGACATTTTTCATTTCATGTGGCAATGATGCGTTTCAAAATATGATCCTTTTATTGTGTCTTACTGTGTTAAGGAGCCATTCTAGTGATATTAGTTTAGCAAAGTGGTGTAGTTATCAAAATTCAGTAAGTTTCATTGGATTATAAATCGCGTTGGAGCAGTAGCGCTTTGGTAAGTGGAAATTTTACGTAATTGTCAACCCTGTCTTCAATTTTTTTACAACATCTGCTAATATTATTACATTTCTACAACAATAGCAATACCAACGTGTTCCTTGTGCAATGCCCTTTAATTTGATATATAATACAATATATGTGCTACCATATTAACAATTTTTAGATCAATTATTATGACACACCCCTACTTCCCATTTTCTACCATCAATTTCTGCTTGGGCCAAACCCGTTTGTTTGGCACTGAATCAGTTACATCTGTAGTACTGTGTGGATCAGAAACATGGAAAGTGACTTAAAATGACCACTAATATTATTGGTAATAAACTACACACATTCGTTAATTGTTGACTAGGCAAAATATCAGGACTAAAATGACAGAATTACAAATGTGGAGCTCATGGCGAGAACTAAACAAATACCAGTGTATTAAGAAGCTTAAAAAAAAAGCATCTGGCACAGTATATGACATACATTGAGAAAACCAGTTATTGTAATATTGTATCACAAGAAAAGTTTGTGTCTTGTGATATTTATATATGCCAGTCTCCCTGGCCTAGGAATTTAACATCTTTCTCCGTAATTCTGTATATCCACGTGAATAACGTAACCTGCGCGAGAATCAGTGGCGGTTCTCGTCGCGTTGTTAACTTACGGGGTATGTGAGCTGGTCGCTCAGAAAGCAATGGCAAACTACTGAGCGTAATCTTGCCAAGAAATCAACAATCAGCTGAAAGATGCTGGATTGACAGCGATGTCCTGTAAAGGATATGCAAACATTTATTAGAGGTCAGTGAGATATTAAGACGATGTTCAACACCAATAAACGTTAACCGAATGATGTAGTCCAATATTCAACATTCAATAGCATGTCATTTGCAGAACTTCGCTCCCATAACAACCTTCCAGAAAGCTTCTCGGTCATAAGCAATCCCAAAATGAAAATTTGAATCCGCATTCAACATTGACAAGCCGCCATATCAACCAACTGGGAAAGCGCGTACAAAAACTAAACGATGGGTTCTCTATAATGGCCAGTAGCATTACCGAAACAATATATATATATATATATATGTTGCGCTCACTCGCTCGCTTTTGAACTCAAGCGTAGTTCATACACACTATTTATAGTAGTCATGGACTGAATGTTTGCGTGTGGGTTAGCTTTCCTTATTAACAGTGTCCCTCGCCACCAGGCGAACCCACTCCAACTTCAGAAGTACTTGTAATTAACGTCCCCAAGTCAAGGACGACAGGTCAACATTTTAGTCCAACTGTCTAGTGTAGGGGTTGAAGCGCTAACCTCGGCATCAGCACACCGGATGTTTAAGAACACGCGTTCATACCCATTTGGCCATGCGGATCTGCGATACAATATACAATTAGTTGCATATCCTTTACAGAACGTCACGGTCAAAACCAGCATTTGATGTTGTGATTTCTTGGCAAATTTACGTTCAGTAGTTTGCCATTGCTTTCTGAACGACCGGTACCCATACTATTTCGTAAAAAACCAAAGCAAGACGGTCTGCAAACAAATCGTCTACAGCTGTGTTTCGAACGTGAGTATGTGAGATTACGAAATGCGTCCATAACCTCATCGCCACGGAGCAGGCATATAATATAATTTGTTATTGTTGTTATTCGCATATCCTTTTACAGGACATCGCTGTCAACATCAGCATCTTTCAGCTGATTGTTGATTTCTTAACAAGATTACGCTCAGTAGTTTGCCATTGCTTTCTGAGCGACCAGCTCACATACGCCTAAGTTACCGACGTGGCAAGAACCGCTACCAATTCTCGCGCACGTCACGTTACTCATGAGAGTATACGGGATTACGGAGAAAGACGTTAACTTCTAGGCCAGGGAGACCGGTATATAATATAATACCAGATATAAATTAGCAGGTATTGATCACAGAAGTGAAGGTTGATAATATAGATTACAACACACAGACAATATCACAATTGAAATGTGTTGTGATCAATCCGGGATTTCAACTTATCGCCCTGTCGTCATTTGTGAATGTATTTTATTTATCTCAATGGTTCCCGAAATATTGATGTCTCTTTGTTTATCATCATCATCATCATCATCATCATCATCATCATCATCATCATCATCATCTCCCACTTTTGCCTTCAAGCATCATGACGAGGAACAGTTGACGTTACAGCGTCCGATGGGTGGCATTGGAATATGCCATTCCATGTGATTATTTAACGTCTTTGATGTCGTCAATCCATTTTCTTTCCGGCCGTCCTGTTTCTCTCGAATCAGATATTCTTTGATGTAGCACCAGTGTTGGCAGTTGATGGTGTTGCATTCTAACGAGATGGCCTAAACATCTTCTGCCTTTCAGTGTATGTGATACAAAGTGTTGATGCCACTGTTTCTATGATAACATAATTTCTTACTGGGTTTCGGAGAGTTAAGTTGGCGGATCTTTTCAAGCATCTCATCCATCTCTCGTGTGTTGAATTTGTGTCAGTGTGATTAGGTCCACATGCATCATTTTTTTCGTGCCCTGGATACTCTAATGTTTACTTGGTTCTTCTTCTTCTCCCCTTCCATCACCCCCTGCTTCCTCTTCCACTTCGTGTCCAGATGTTGTCATCATTTGTATGGACGGCTCTGTGTTAAGAACCAAAAAATGTGCCTTCGGGGGCATTCTTCCGAATTACGATCCCAAATTATTTAGCATAAAAAGCATCCCTTACAGGGCCTCATAAGGTGATGTTCTCGATCACTTCCAGTTCAGTGTTTCGTGGACTGCTAGACGGATCAATCAATCAATCAGGTACCGTCTCCGCAATGAAGGTTGGCTGCAATGGATCTCCAACACTGTCTTTCGCCTTGACTGTACATTCTGTCAGGCTGATGTTCGTCCATCTCTTGATGTTATCCTCCCACTTATATCGTTGTCTACCTCTTGCTCGCTTGCCCTCAACCTTGCCTTCCAGTATGATTTGTATAAGAGTATCATGTCTTTTAACGTGGCCAAAATATTTCACTTGTCTCCTCTTTATTTCTACCCACCAACACTCTCTTCATTTCCATTTTTTCTAGGACCTCTGCATTTGATTGTTTTTGTTTCCGTCAAATACGACCTATTCGTCTGTATATCCACATCTCCAGGGCTTCCATGCGACTATCTATAGTCTATGTTTTTTTGTTTTTTTTTGCCCCATCCATATCTCTATATAACCTTATCATTATGTCCACCCAACCAGAAAAAAAAAAATTTTTTTTTGTTCTGGAGATTTTACAGCAGATTTCAAAGTTTGTTTATATGCGGTATATAATTTACGGGTCTGAGATGAAATTCATAATTTTTAATGTATTAAAGCGTAGCCAGACAATCAGCGCTCAATGTTGAATATTGTACGTTTTTTTCACGGGATTGGCCTTATGCCAAGAACCCCGCGTTGTTTAAACTAGGACTGTTCATTCAGAGGTGTCTAAAAATGTGGGTTATTTCATGAAACCTGATTAATATGTTGTTTTTTTTTAAATCTTACCACTTATCGCTAACATTGAAATGTGTGAATATTTTTCAATGGGATTTAATGCGAAATTATACGCTTCAAAGAATCGCTATGAAGTTGTACACATATTTTTGTCAAGAAGCTGATCGCAGGAAACTTTTATACTATTACAAATTCAGAAAAAAGAACAATGCATGCATTGGGTTTGAGTAAACGGGCATTTCGTCGATGGATGCAAGAATCTGGAATTAAACCACTGTCAACAACTTAACTTTGACAGGCATACAAGGATTCCGCTTTTGTACCACTCGAAATGAGAACATACAAAAGAATACAAATATAATACAAGTTTGTTAGCTCGTTGTACAGTAGCTCTGTGAGCGGATAATCACATAGGTAATACACATCATGGTATATCGTAATGATGTTGTATGAAAGATGAGATCGATAGTAATGTCTATCAAAGCTAAGGCTAAGTCACAACTATTGCTATCGTCCTTTATAAGCAACAAAGTATTCAGAGCGAATACTGTCGTCTGTCCTCTACGCTGCCGAGTCGCGGTCTGACGATCTTCGTGGCGTGTTCCACCACGATCAGTTGACTCTACGTGCAGCAGCTAGTTTGCGTGCTCAGAGTTCCAGCACGCAGTTAGTAACTGGTCAACTGTTTAACGTTACTGGTGTTTCCTGGACACTTCTCGTGATGCGGGTTTCCCCACTCTATTGTGGGCAACTCCAGCTCACGTCTTACAGTGTCCCCTGTTTGGACACGAGTGTGTCCAGTCGGAGAACTATTTATAGTTCTCACTCGTGCTTCTATCCTTTCTGTCCCTATTTCCTAGATAGCTATGTGCTCTTGATCCTGCCTAGGTCTCTTTCCATAGTTCTACCTCTATCTTCTCTATTAGGTTCCTTGCAGCACTTTGACAACCACCATGCAATAACCAAACAGTAGGTAGAAAGATTTTTGTAGACAGCTTTGACAAAGATGTCATAAGGCGAGCTATTATAAAAATGCTTTAATAAGTCGCTTGATATACAACAGGGTCGACTTCATTGCGCCGGTTTATATCCCATATGGCTCGGTCTCTTTCCGCAGCGCGGAAAGATCGCACAAAGCACAAACTCCGCAGCTCTAGCAACGACCCACAGAAGTCTCCGAAAAATTTAACTCGTTAACCGAAGGATGCGGCCCGGAATTGAACCCACGACCTTTGGAGCCCGAGTCAAAAGGCTTGACCACTACGCCACTGAGACTCCTAAAATTATAAAAATGTTGGATTTTATATCCAGGATTATCCAGCATTATAAAAATGCTGGATGCCAAAGAAACAGTGAATGTAAGAAAACTTAGGGTTTGGTTCAGAAAGAACAATAACATAGAGCTATCCAAAACAACTTTGTGGAAAATTATAAGGACATTATCTTCACTATTTGAAAGTACAAGGGCGGTAGAAATAATCTTTGCGAGCAACCGCATTTAGGAGCCATGAGAAGCAGATACCTACGTGAAATAAGGGAAATGCGCAAAGAAAATTATGGCATAGTGTGTTTGGATAAAATGTGGATCAATGCGCACCACACAAGTGATAAGGAATGGCAATCAGTGGATGGACAGATAAAGCGATATGTGCCCAGTAGTATAGGACAACTTTTGGTCATGGCCCATGCTGGTAATACGCATAATGGCTTACAACAGAATGCTGGGCTCGTGTTCATATCAAAGCATACAGACAATAGGGATTATCATAATAAGATGAATGGTAATGTATTTAGAGATTGGCTCGAGAATACTGTGCTTCCATCCCTAGATAGACCGTCGTGTCCAATTATGGACAATGCATGATATCAATGTTGTTGCCCAAGAAGACAAAATACCTACAGCATCGAGCACAAAGGGAGCAATAAAGATATGACTCCGTATAGAAAACATACCATTTCCAGAAACGTATTTCTAGCTAGAATTGTTGTCCCTTGTAAAACAGACGCCAAAAAGCAAGAAATATCAAATCGACAAGTTGATAGAAGAGCATCGTCATGGGTGCTTGAGACTTCCGCCGTACCATTCTCATTTTAACCCTATAGAACTTGTGTGGGCTAAAATTAAAGAACACGTGGCAGCTGACAATACTATATTCAAATTGTCTGACGTCAGGATACTAATCCAGTCTGCGCTATTAAATATTGATAAAAGTTACTGGAAAAACGTGAGGACCATGTGTTGAAAGAGGAAGAGGATTATTGGAGAAAGGATGGATTGAATTTTATGCAACCGAGAGCAGTCATCAACCTACTGGAATCGTCCGACACAGATTAAGGTCTGAGCAGATCGCAGACCTTAATCCACGTGCACACCAACTGGGATATTTTGCTACAGATATTCAGAAGAATTGCAGGCCCTAAACATTACAGCATCAGCATAATGTCAATGGCAACAGTTTGTATTCCACAGTGATGAATTTTCAATTCCGCAAGCCCTCAGCGGTGACAAACAACTGTATTGAAAACAACAACAACAACAACAAACAAACACACACACACACACACACACACACACACTAAACGCATTGAACACCAACAGAAGAGTAATATTGCGGTGGAAACTGACATATTGTGGCATAACAAGAAACGTGAGAGCAAACACGTTATCAAATTAGGGGACAACACACGTGCATACGAATCAATCTATAAACTTCAATGAAAAGAGGACCAACATCATGGTCGTTAAGAAGAAAGCCCACTACAGAGACACTGATAACTATTTTCATAGTGCAAAACAGGAAATCATGTTCCGTCTCTGAACGGTAAACAGCAGAGTAGACAATCTTTCACGAAGACTCAAAGCGGGTCTGTCACCCATGTGTACGTGTGAACAAACTACACAGACAGCTAAACAGATCCTTAAAAATGGAAACATGATGACTAAATTGCGGTATCATTTCTGTTCACTCCATATGCACATTAACGCACAGCTATTTGGAAGCTTTCATGAACTCAATATAAAAAGCTAACACGAATACTTGTGTACACATTATTAACCAGCAGCTGAAGAAACAAGAAGGACATGAAAAATAAGGTAAGAAATATATTCCTTCTACTTTCCTGTCAATTTACAAATTATTTACCCCATGCCTCTGTAAATTCTCTGTCTTTACTAATATTACACATTGCACCCCTCTCGGGATTCTCCGTGGTGAAGTGGTCAAGCCGTCTGACTCAGGCTCCGAAGGTTGTATGTTCGATTCCGGGCCGCGTCCTTAATTTCACAAGTGAATTTTTTCAGAGACTTCCGAGGGTCGTCGCTGGAGGTACGGAGTTCGCGCTTTGTGCGATGCTTTCCGTGCTGCGGAAAGAAACTGAGCCATATGGGATAAAAACCCGGTTCAATGCAGCCGACCCTGTCGATTTTAAGCTACTTCTTTCACTGCACCCACTCCCATACGAATCTGGATACGCCTTGTGTGTCGTCTGAATTGGCGTGGCTTTCATTATTGTAAACATAAATTTGTTAGCGAGAAATCACTAGTTTTTCAGCAAAACATCAAAGAAATGTCTCCGCTTTCGATGATTTAAGTTGTTTTGGGGCCTATCAAAGACATATTCCTTGGGTGGGGGTAAATATAAGACGGCTGGAAAAATTTCATAACGATGCAACAGACAGTTTTCCAAATAATTGATCGTGAATGAAGGCATTCTTTTCGGGACATACTATAGTTGTTTGTTAATGGCATCTCTTATTCTCTCCAGAATGATCCTGCTTAATATTTTCCTAGGAACTGACATCAACGTCTTCCTTGCAGATCTCCTATCTTTGACAACTTCACAAGATATCTTTTCTCCAGCTGCTGGTATGTCATTACTCGACATTAGTCTCCCAGACTGTTAAATAATTGTACAGTCATTCAGTTGAATTGTTTATATTGGTTTTAATAGCTTCTGCTTGAATACCATCTGGACCGGCAGCTTTACCATCCTTCAGTAAATTGATAGTTTTTCTCATTCCTCTCAGTTAGGGGGTTTTCTGGCCGAACTCCATGGCTAAGGTATTAACGACTTTCTCCGTATTCCCTGGATCCACGTAGGGTAACGCACCTACTCAAGGTAGGGGATAGCGTTGCATTCATTACTTACGGGGTATGTAGGCCGGCCGCTCAAAAAGCAATGGCAAACTACTGGGCGTAATCAACAGTCGTAAAATGCTGGTGTTGACAGCGATGTCCTCAAAATAGGATATGCGAGGGGGAAAGGGGGGGGGGGGGGGGCTTTTTGAACGCCAACATCTCATACCAACGAAATCAACTGAGATATTAGTTTATATCCAGCTCCACTTCTGCAGACTGGATATCTGGGGGATCTTTTGGGACCGATCTATTCAGAAGTTCCCTAGAATATTTCGTCCATCGTTAATGTTGGTGAGAACTGTTCCTTTTACTTTTGCTTTTCGTCCTCCCACTTTTGCCGTTAGGCGCCATGGAGAATGGAGCTCCAGTGCATGTGACTAGCACCTTCCTCCCTTCCCCTCCATAGTTTATAAGCAACATTCCTAAAATCCCCTACAAGTTTGCTAGACCTGTCGTAGGTGCCACCATGTCACACTCATGGACGGGTAGAACGGACACACATGCACGACTCGCGAGCTTCCACCCTAATTTTGATAAATCCAGTCAGCTGGTTAATACCATCCGAATATTTTCCTTGCAGTGTTGTAAATTTCTCCAGGGTTTCCTTTAACTGCCGCTACTTCTGCCTCTCTTGCTAACCCATCTAAATGTGGTCAACTATCCACCTTAACCCACATTATAACTTCTTTATCAGCTTCTGTGTATTCGTCATGGGCTCTGACTTAGTAGCTCTGGTTTGCTATTGTTAAAATCTTCAATCTACTTTTCATTTTTCCCATTCCTATATATTCTTATGTGTTAGGCGATGTCCATGATTTTATTTTGTTTAATGTTCCCAAAGTCATCTATACATATTTCAGTGCCGTACTGGCCTTTGCTGGAAACTGGATTCAAAACACTGAACACTGTCACTGTCTAGGAAGATTTTATTACGCATTTATGATTAACTACTAACTATATACCACGAAGCTAAGAAAGTAATATTGTATAAATAAACAAAGAAAACAACGAAACATACATTTATGTAAGTTAGTAGCCACGATTACTAGCTTTCCATTGCCATCATTACCGGCCCTTCGGCCTTAATGGTAAATATAGTGATTCCGAACTGTAATGTAACTAATATAGCATTAATCCATTATCATCATCATGTGCCATGAAGGGTGGGCGGTCATGTTTTGCAATCTCATACGATTACCAGAGTCGTAGATCACAGTACTTCTTTCTGTCAACTAATTAAAGGAAGAAACACCACACGAAAGTTCTTACCTTAATTTTCATGAAGTGGTGTTGGATGAATGCTAACAGCTATTCAATCACGCTTTTAGTTGAAGCTGGCTTCAGTTGCCGACATTTTCAGTTCAAGCGACGATTTTGAACGGCAAGTTTTGGCGTCTGCTCGCCTAGCAATTTGCCAGATACTTGTACAATTGTCATGTTTAAACAGTTGATCAATTTGACATGAAATAACAGTTGAGTTGCGTTAAGAACCGACACCACTGCACTCAGGACATTCCCATACGTGCTCCGTTCCCTCGTTCAACAGCCAGCGAAGAGTCATACTACTAATACATGAAATAACAAATAATTGTCTTCTTCTTCTTTCACTTTTTATTCCCCATTAGGGTCCTGAACCAACTCACCCCAAGCCCTTCTATCCTTAGCAATCCATTGCAGCTATGTCCATGTTCTCTGATACGAGGGCAAAAGAACACCCGAGAACAAAATGGATTGACGACACCAAAGACATTGTGTTGTACAATCACACGGAATAGCATTATCAAGTGCCACAAATCGGGGGGCTGGAACGTCAACTACCCCCCCCCCCCGTCCTTACGACGCTTAATGGCAAAGGTGGAAGATGATGATCATCATCATCAATTTTCAACATATGTTGTATTCATTTATAAAGTATGTGTATGATGTTCTGTCAATCATATAGTTGAGCATTGTTTTACTGATTGTGAATGAAATAACTGAAACCTGCGGAGAAAAAGATTGTCAACGTAGGCCTAATTTCAGCCATGGCTGTATGTTCTATGCTAAATCATTACCATGTGGCATCTCAATATGTCTCTCCAAAGATGGGAAGTCCCAGTGTCGGTCTTGTGCACTCCGTCGGTTTCTTGGCTTTGATAAAGGAGGGAGAGCTTTTCAACGCAATCCCCGCAGAAATGGTGCTTTGATACCGCTTCGAGAGGCTAGGCTGTTCACCAACATCGCTCGGATAGATGCAAGCTCTTTTCGGGTATCATGGGACCTGAACGGTCAAACTTAAAAATTAAAACCCAGTGTCGTCCAGATTATTCACAAATAACAACAACAATAATAGTTGAAATGAGTTGAGCTAAGTAAGAACCGACATCACTGAACTCAGGACATTCCCATACGCGCTCGGTCCCCTCGCTCAACAGCCAGCGAAGAGTCATACCACTAATAGTTCCCACCGCTATCTAATAGAACGTTCTCATTGTCTTCCCTCTCAGTTTTGAAATTCTCCCAGAACCCCTGCCGATTCCACGCAATCTCATTCTTTCCACATGCAAGTTATAAATATGTTCCCCGCATTCTCCACCTGGCCCCACGGGCGCTAGACCACCTCTTCCTTGTCCATAGGCAATCTACCAGTACCACCAAGAGGTGCATTCCCTGCCAGCCTATCAACCTGTTCATTCCCCTGCTCTCCCGCATGGCCAGGGCAAAACAATCCATACATTTCTCACAATCTGTGACCTCTGAAGCGAGGATATCCATTCCACACGAAACATTCCTTTCTCCACCTTACTTAGCATACTCCTCGAGTCCATAATGAATGCAATGTGTGTTGCAGTGGCCAACAACACTAACAAAGCAAACACAACAACAACAAACATTATGTCTTACCAGTCATTTTATCTTGCTGAAGAAAGCTTGTTTATGTGTTTGTAATAATGCCGATCCTTACGTCCATCAATTCATTGACCTAACTTCTGTAAGCCTAACTCGATCTACTCTTCTAGTTCATTTCATTCTCACGATTCCACTATCCGTACTAGGTTTCCTCTCTCGTTGTTCTATATGACACCACGCTGACACTTGTTGTACACAACACCAACAATCTGCCTTCGTATATATGATCAACAAATGATAACGATATAAAAATCCATTTTATATTAACATAATCAGAATATTCATATTGGGGGGAAGCTTTTTTATCGTTCACCCGAAACCGTTCGCAGTTTCTGTATTGGCAACCAGGCAACATAGTTCTGTACCTGGTGAGAAACTTGATAGACTTCGTATCAACAATGATCAACTTTGGGTATCATGATTATTCTTATAATCTACATTTTGTCATCGTTTTAATGACACTGATTCTGGTATACTTCTTCTCCCTGCAATCGGGGGCTTTTCTTTCCTCGCATTATATTAGAATTCGGAGTAGGGTAGACAAGTATCCAAAGTGGTCTGGGGTTATGGTTCCCGACTCTAACTTGAATACTGACCAAATCATTATTCGTCGAAAGCCGGTTGGTTTATCAAAATAGCCGGCTACCAACATTTTCCCACTACGCCTCATTGTGTTTTACTGTTGGCTATCTCTAATTTGAAAAGTCATCATCATCACCATCTTCTTCTTCTACTTTTGCCGTCAAGAATTGTTGTAACGAATAGTTGATGTTTCAGCGGCCGATGGGTGGCACTTGATAGTGTCATTCCATGTGATTGTAGAATGTCTTTGATGTCGTCAGTCCATTTTCTTCCCTGGCGTCTTCGTGCTCTCGTAGCAGATCTTCTTTGGTGTAGCGCTAGTGCTGGCAGTTATATAGTCTGTTTACTTTTTTCTGCCCCAATATAAAAATAAAATTCCATATCTCAGTAACCAACTGAGGGAAAATTATGAGATTTAGCATATAACCTTATCATTATGTCCACCCAACAAAAAAATTTTGTTCTGGAGGTGGAACAGCAGATTTCAATGTTTGTTTATATGCGGTACAATGTTGATAATATAAAAGAGTGCTTCATTGCAACCCGTGTGTGTTTGAAGCTGCACATGTTTGTACACCAAATACTGTTTGCATTTCAACTGGCGTCTTGGGTTAGAGAATAGTGAGGCACAGTTTCACCATTCCCTGTACCGAGTTGTGGGTGGGAAATCCATTATGGGCAATTTGGAAGCAGGTCGCTTTACATTGATGGCCGTTCAGAAAGCCATGTCTACCTGCTGAACTAAATTATTGCCTAGTCAATCACAAACAGCCAATAAATGCTGGGGTTGACTGCAGCATCCTGTACAGAACTTGCAACTACCATGGCCACCTAACCTCATACCAGCCTGAAATCAAAAGTCATTTGTGACAGGGATCAGGCTCTACCGTGGTTAAGTCAATGTTGTTGCATGGAAAACAGATATACTTACCTGTACTTTAGGCAAACACATGGGTACTCATGTTTCTAGATTGGATGATGTGGTGTTTGCTTTTAGCACATTAGTTGTGTTTTTATGCAATCTGCACTGATTTCCTGAAACAGCCCCGTGAATTATATACACCGATATTTATAAGCGTTTATATTTGACCGTTTTTAACCTTAAAATGATGCCATTTAGTGACACTGTTAATTGTTCCAGTGTAATCTTGCTATTTAAACAGTCTATATTTTTGCATTATGTTTGGGTTTTTCCTCACTTATCACCAGCTTTACTGTTTATCTCCCATGTGGTACCAGGGTTTTCGTTTGTTGCTGATTGTTACTAAGAATGTGTTGTTTCAGTTTATTTTGTATACCAAAGAAATAGAAATGAAATCAAATGGGCACAATAAAGTAGATGTTGGGCTGGTTGGGTGGTTTATTTTTCTGGCATGTTCTTTTAGGATAACATTTAGTGTCAGAAGCTCTTAAAGTAATAGCTGTCAGAGAGTGAAGGAGTTAAAGTGACAGCTAGGATACAAATAGGGACAAGAACAAGTGTGAGGGGAAACATTAACTGTCTGAAAGTGAGGGAGTTACAGTAACAATTACTGATTTATATATATCCTACAGCACACAACTAAATGTTCTCCCTTCAGTTATTGACTGGACACATCTTACAGCGCACAACTAACATTCTCCCTTCAGTTATTGACTGGACACATCTTACAGCACACAACTAAACATTCTCCCTTCAGTTATTAACTGGACACATCTTACAGCACACAATTAACATTCTCCCTTCAGTTATTGACTGGACACATCTTACAGCACACAACTAAACATTCTCTCTTGTGTTATTGACTGGACACATCTTACAGCACACAACTAAAAATTCTCCCTTCAGTTATTGACTGGACTTGCACCACACAACTAAAAATTCTTCCTTCAGTTATTGACTGTACACATCTTACAACACACAACTAAACATTCTCCCTTCAGTTCTTGACTGGACACATCTTACAGCACACAACTAAACATTCTCTCTTGAGTTATTGACTGGGCACATCTTACAGCACACAACTAAACATTCTCCCTTCAGTTATTGACTGGACACATCTTACAGCACACAACTAAACATTCTCTCTTGAGTTATTGACTGGACACATCTTACAGCACACAACTAAAAATGTTCCCTTCAGTTATTGACTGGACACATCTTACAACACACAACTAAACATTCTCCCTTCATTTACTGACTGGACACATCTTACAGCACACAACTAAAAATTCTCTCTTCAGACTACCAAGAGCAGATAACTCGGAAGCATTAGAATTTAAACAACTCTGTGGAGCAGATACAGTTCTACAGACAACTGAAAGTGTGTTTGTTCATGCAGGGAGAAACTTTCTTGTATAGAATGAGATAAAACAATCACTTGTACAATTTTTGTTGCAAACATTTAGCTTGATATTTATTTAACATTCCTAAGGTTAATATCAGCAAACTACTGAGCGTAACCTTGCCAAGAAATCAACAATCAGCTGAAAGATGCTGATGTTGACAGTGATGTCCTGTAAAGGATATGCAGGGAAAAGAAAAGGTAATATCAAAATTTCCAGCCCATACAATATTTCTCATGTGCAGCCTGGCACACTGTATATGTCGCATCCTGCGCTAGTGTTCAATTATTTTCATATGAGTGTTTCCAAGTGTTTGATATGTTGTTATTGTTTTATGTTTCACAAATAAATAATTTGAGTTGAAAATCTCTTAGTAGTGCTTTTGTTTTTGTATTTTATTTTAAATATAGGTGTTACCTGAAGAAGAAACTCCTGAACATTTCCAAGGCCTCCATAAAGGAAGCTAGACATTGTAACACTGTAATTTACCAAGCGGGTCTTATGAGGCAGTTAAGGAAGATTGTGTGAGGACTGGATACTTCATCCCGTTTAATAAAACCGTAACTCCAAAATGTATCAAATCATGAACTTGCGATACAGAAAATAGCACAGGGTATGAAGACTTGACCCCTGGGTGCTCCCAGGACAGATGGTCCCATAGATGTCGCTGTAGGATGGATCTCTCTCCGAGCATGACTTAAACTAATGGGTCTCTCTCGCAGCATGACTTAAACTAATGGGTCTCTCTCCGAGCATGACTTAAACTAATGGGTCTCTCTCACAGCATGACTTAAACTAATGGGTCTCTCTCGCAGCATGACTTAAACTAATGGGTCTCTCTCGCAGCATGACTTAAACTAATGGGTCTCTCTCGCAGCATGACTTAAACTAATGGGTCTCTCTTGCAGCGTGACTTAAACTAATGGGTCTCTCTCGCAGCATGACTTAAACTAATGGGTCTCTCTCGCAGCATGACTTAAACTAATGGGTCTCTCTCTCGCAGCATGACTTAAACTAATGGGTCTCTCTCTGAGCATGACTTAAACTAATGGGTCTCTCTCTGAGCATGACTTAAACTAATGGGTCTCTCTCTGAGCATGACTTAAACTAATGGGTCTCTCTCTGAGCATGACTTAAACTAATGGGTCTCTCTCACAGCATGACTTAAACTAATGGGTCTCTCTCTGAGCATGACTTAAACTAATGGGTCTCTCTCACAGCATGACTTAAACTAATGGGTCTCTCTCACAGCATGACTTAAACTAATGGGTCTCTCTCTGAGCATGACTTAAACTAATGGGTCTCTCTCGCAGCATGACTTAAACTAATGGGTCTCTCTCTGAGCATGACTTAAACTAATGGGTCTCTCTCCGAGCATGACTGAAACTAATGGGTCTCTCTCGCAGCATGACTTAAACTAATGGGTCTCTCTCACAGCATGACTTAAACTAATGGGTCTCTCTCCGAGCATGACTTAAACTAATGGGTCTCTCTCTGAGCATGACTTAAACTAATGGGTCTCTCTTGCAGCATGACTTAAACTAATGGGTCTCTCTCTCGCAGCATGACTTAAACTAATGGGTCTCTCTCCGAGCATGACTTAAACTAATGGGTCTCTCTCTGAGCATGACAACTAATGGGTCTCTCTCTCGCAGCATGACTTAAACTAATGGGTCTCTCTCACAGCATGACTTAAACTAATGGGTCTCTCTTGACCTAAAGGGGTGGGTCTCTCTCAGAGCATGACTTAAACTAATGGGTCTCTCTTGACTTAAAGGGGTGGGTCTCTCTCACAGCATGACTTAAACTAATGGGTCTCTCTCCGAGCATGACTTAAACTAATGGGTCTCTCTCTGAGCATGACTTAAACTAATGGGTCTCTCTCACAGCATGACTTAAACTAATGGGTCTCTCTCCGAGCATGACTTAAACTAATGGGTCTCTCTCTGAGCATGACTTAAACTAATGGGTCTCTCTCACAGCATGACTTAAACTAATGGGTCTCTCTCCGAGCATGACTTAAACTAATGGGTCTCTCTCTTGCAGCATGACTTAAACTAATGGGTCTCTCTCTGAGCATGACTTAAACTAATGGGTCTCTCTCTGAGCATGACTTAAACTAATGGGTCTCTCTCGCAGCATGACTTAAACTAATGGGTCTCTCTCACAGCATGACCTAAACTAATGGGTCTCTCTCTCACAGCATGACCTAAACTAATGGATCTCTCTCTCGCAGCATGACCTAAACTAATGGATCTCTCTCACAGCATGACCTAAACTAATGATTCTCTCTCGCAGCATGACCTAAACTAATGGATCTCTCTCTGAGCATGACCTAAACTAGTGGATCTCTCTCTGAGCATGACCTAAACTAATGGATCGCTCTCACAGCATGACCTAAACTAGTGGGTCTCTCTCACAGCATGACCTAAACTAATGGATCTCTCTTGCAGCATGACCGAAACTAATGAGTCTAATGATTCTCTCTCACAGCATGACCTAAACTAATGATTCTCTCTCACAGCATGACCTAAACTAATGGATCTCTCTCACAGCATGACCTAAACTAATGATTCTCTCTCGCAGCATGACCTAAACTAACGGATCTCTCTCACAGCATGACCTAAACTAATGATTCTCTCTCACAGCATGACCTAAACTAATGGATCTCTCTCACAGCATGGCATAAACTAATGGGTCTCTCTCACAGCATGACATAAACTAATGGGTCTCTCTTGAAGCATGACATAAACTAATGGGTCTCTCTCACAGCATGACATAAACTAATGGGTCTCTCTCGCAGCATGACATAAACTAATGGGTCTCTCTTGAAGCATGGCCTAAACTAATGGATCTCTCTCACAGCATAACCTAAACTAATGGATCTCTCTCGCAGCATAACCTAAACTAATGGATCTCTCTCGCAGCATGACCTAAACTAATGGATCTTTCTCGCAGCATGACCTAAATTATTGGGTCTCTCTCGGAGCATAACCTAAACTAATGAATCTCTCTCACAGCATAACCTAAACTAATGGGTCTCTCTCATGACTTAAAGGGGTCGGTCTCTCTCCGAGCACGACATAAACTAATGGGTCTCATGACTTAAAGGGGTGGGTCTCTCTCCTAGCACAACTAAAAGGGGTGGTTCTCTCTCATGAAATCGTTTGGATTACAGACAATTCAGCTAAAGTAGTAATTGGATTTGCACAAATTTATTTTCTGGGACATAAAATCTCTGACGGGTACATCAAAAGTGATGAGAAAAATGTTTCAAAAATATTTAACCTGAACATGCCTAAAACAAAGAAGGAACTCAGAAGTTTGTTGCGTTTGGTACATTATTACAGTAAATTTATCCCAAAATTCTCAGAATTAACACATGTTTACAAAATTGTTAACAAAGAACCAACCAAACAAAATAATGCACAGTACATACCTTAAACTGGCACTTCAAAATATTAAGACATGTTTTTCAAAATCCCCAGTTTTGAGATTCATTCATTCAGTGGCATATCCTTTGCAGAACCTCGCTCCCATAACAACCTTCTGGAAAACTTCTCGGTTAAAAGCAAGATGTCCAGTGTCTGATACACTTATCTGAAGATCATCTACCACATCCTACACCCATCTTCCTCTTCCTGGGCATATACCCATCCATGATTGTTCTCTCCAAACTTTCATGACGTTTCAAGTGACCAAAATATTTCAGTGTTCTTTTTTTTTATCTTGTTGTGTGGATGCATTTGTTCTTTTCTGTATCCAAGATATTCTTAGAACCTGTCAATAGCATTTATATTTAAAAGTATTTATGCGCTAATAAACTAATGGGTCTCTCTCACAGCATGACTTAAACTAATGGGTCTCTCTCCGAGCATGACTTAAACTAATGGGTCTCTCTCGCAGCATGACTTAAACTAATGGGTCTCTCTCCGAGCATGACTTAAACTAATGGGTCTCTCTCTGAGCATGACTTAAACTAATGGGTCTCTCTTGCAGCATGACTTAAACTAATGGGTCTCTCTCTCGCAGCTTGACTTAAACTAATGGGTCTCTCTCCGAGCATGACTTAAACTAATGGGTCTCTCTTGACCTAAAGGGGTGGGTCTCTCTCAGAGCATGACTTAAACTAATGGGTCTCTCTTGACTTAAAGGGGTGGGTCTCTCTCACAGCATGACTTAAACTAATGGGTCTCTCTCCGAGCATGACTTAAACTAATGGGTCTCTCTCTGAGCATGACTTAAACTAATGGGTCTCTCTCACAGCATGACTTAAACTAATGGGTCTCTCTCCGAGCATGACTTAAACTAATGGGTCTCTCTCTGAGCATGACTTAAACTAATGGGTCTCTCTCACAGCATGACTTAAACTAATGGGTCTCTCTCCGAGCATGAGTTAAACTAATGGGTCTCTCTCTTGCAGCATGACTTAAACTAATGGGTCTCTCTCTGAGCATGACTTAAACTAATGGGTCTCTCTCTGAGCATGACTTAAACTAATGGGTCTCTCTCACAGCATGACCTAAACTAATGGGTCTCTCTCTCGCAGCATGACCTAAACTAATGGATCTCTCTCTCGCAGCATAACCTAAACTAATGGATCTCTCTCACAGCATGACCTAAACTAATGATTCTCTCTCGCAGCATGACCTAAACTAATGGATCTCTCTCTGAGCATGACCTAAACTAGTGGATCTCTCTCTGAGCATGACCTAAACTAATGGATCGCTCTCACAGCATGACCTAAACTAGTGGGTCTCTCTCACAGCATGACCTAAACTAATGGATCTCTCTTGCAGCATGACCGAAACTAATGAGTCTAATGATTCTCTCTCACAGCATGACCTAAACTAATGATTCTCTCTCACAGCATGACCTAAACTAATGGATCTCTCTCACAGCATGACCTAAACTAATGATTCTCTCTCGCAGCATGACCTAAACTAACGGATCTCTCTCACAGCATGACCTAAACTAATGATTCTCTCTCACAGCATGACCTAAACTAATGGATCTCTCTTACAGCATGACCTAAACTAATGATTCTCTCCCACAGCATGACCTAAACTAATAGATCTCTCTCACAGCATGACCTAAACTAGTGAGTCTCTCACAGCATGACCTAAACTAATGGATCTCTCTCACAGCATGACCTAAACTAATGGATCTCTCTCATAGCATGACCTAAACTAATGGATCTCTCTCACAGCATGACCTAAACTAATGGATCTCTCTCGCAGCATGACCTAAACTAATGGATCTCTCTCACAGCATAACCTAAACTAATGGATCTCTCTCTGAGCATGACCTAAACTAATGGATCTCTCTCACAGCATGGCATAAACTAATGGGTCTCTCTCGCAGCATGACATAAACTAATGGGTCTCTCTTGAAGCATGACATAAACTAATGGGTCTCTCTCACAGCATGACATAAACTAATGGGTCTCTCTCGCAGCATGACATAAACTAATGGGTCTCTCTTGAAGCATGACCTAAACTAATGGATCTCTCTCGCAGCATAACCTAAACTAATGGATCTCTCTCGCAGCATGACCTAAACTAATGGATCTTTCTCGCAGCATGACCTAAATTATTGGGTCTCTCTCGGAGCATAACCTAAACTAATGAATCTCTCTCACAGCATAACCTAAACTAATGGGTCTCTCTCATGACTTAAAGGGGTCGGTCTCTCTCCGAGCACAACTTAAACTAATGGGTCTCATGACTTAAAGGGGTGGGTCTCTCTCCTAGCACAACTAAAAGGGGTGGTTCTCTCTCATGAAATCGTTTGGATTACAGACAATTCAGCTAAAGTAGTAATTGGATTTGCACAAATTTATTTTCTGGGACATAAAATCTCTGACGGGTACATCAAAAGTGATGAGAAAAATGTTTCAAAAATATTTAACCTGAACATGCCTAAAACAAAGAAGGAACTCAGAAGTTTGTTGCGTTTGGTACATTATTACAGTAAATTTATCCCAAAATTCTCAGAATTAACACATGTTTACAAAATTGTTAACAAAGAACCAACCAAACAAAATAATGCACAGTACATACCTTAAACTGGCACTTCAAAATATTAAGACATGTTTTTCAAAATCCCCAGTTTTGAGATTCATTCATTCAGTGGCATATCCTTTGCAGAACCTCGCTCCCATAACAACCTTCTGGAAAACTTCTCGGTTAAAAGCAAGATGTCCAGTGTCTGATACACTTATCTGAAGATCATCTACCACATCCTACACCCATCTTCCTCTTCCTGGGCATATACCCATCCATGATTGTTCTCTCCAAACTTTCATGACGTTTCAAGTGACCAAAATATTTCAGTGTTCTTTTTTTTTATCTTGTTGTGTGGATACATTTGTTCTTTTCTGTATCCAAGATATTCTTAGAACCTGTCAATAGCATTTATATTTAAAAGTATTTATGCGCTGTTCAGCTTGTTTAGTAAGTGTCCAGGTCTCACATGCATATGCTGCAATGGGAAAGATGAGTGCTCTTAAAAATCTAATTTTTGTAGTTCTGTCTGTCCCATGCCACAGTTTGTTCAGTTGTTTTAGTTTTTGAAGAGCAATAGATATTCGTCTTTTAATTTATGTCATTCTGTCACCATTCTTGGTAGTTAATGACCTAATTGAGATATTCAAAATTTTCCTCCATCTCTGATTTGTCCTCATTAACATATATTTCTTTCTCCATAATAGTTTTATCTGTACTGGAAGGCCCCGGTTAACGTTGGGGTGACGTTCTTGGAAAACGCGGCGTTAAGTGAAACGACATATAGCAAAACACTATTTCCTAAAGAATTAAATGAAATACAGTGTATTGTGTACTACAGTAATGTTTACTTTGATGATTGTTGTTATTTATTGGCTAAACAGAGGTGGGTTGGAGGGCGAGTGGCAGTTTTTGGGACATAGAGGCATTAAATTCAAGCCTCTTCTCTGCTTGAACAAATAAATTGTCAAATGTCTGCTGCACAGTAACCACCCTCCTCAATCATGACCTTTAACTCTGCAGGGAAACGTTCTGCAGCTGCAGTATCAGCACTCTTCGTTTTACCTGTTGTCTGAATGTTGTGCAGGTGTGAACGCTTCTTAAAGCGCTCAAACCAACCACGACTCGCTCCAAAACTATCATCAGCACAACTAGTACTGCTCTCACCCACTTTCTTAGCTAGGTCTTCATAAAGAGACTTTGCTTTCTCTTGGATAACCATCTTGCTCACAGGCATATTCCATTGGTTCTGGTCTTCAATCCAGACAGCCAATAGTGCTTCCATGTTCTCCATAAGAATACATCTGGTACAAGTGATCTTGGAAGCACTCAAAGGGGTTACGTTTTTAGTACCTGCATGGGTTCCAAATGTTGCTGTTATGTAGCCAGGGACGGGGTTGGGGTGAGCGCCCAACCTTGCATAAATACCCCAATGGCTCGGTGCATTCATCACCTCCGCAGCAAAAGTCCAACTCCTGGCCTTCACGCGACGGACCTGTTTTAACTAACAGGAGAAGGGACGGCGGCGAGTCACTGGTGCTGAGAAATAAGCAGAAGGCTCTTGATGTGTATGCACGTACATGCATGCACAGACATGTGTGTGCGTGCCTACACACCTAAACTCGAGTAAGACCACAGTCTGCTCTAGCAAAGGAAAGGTTCTGAATACGGAGGCAACCAACTAGGAGGTGCAACACAGAAATCAGGATGCCACGCAATTATGCGTAATGAAATATGTTGACTACTGCTAAATGTTATGGTGCTCGCCCTGCTTTGAACCCCCAGGCAGGTGCAGTGCTGGGCCCTATGTCTCGAAAGGGTCCAACCACAACTACTGGAGGTCCTTCTCAGATGTTCTGTGGAGCCAGGGGTACTGAGAATAGAGCGTCTGGCCATACCAAACAAAGAGTAACAATAATGCACTGGAATGAGGAGGGAGTCAGCAACAAAAAAATTAAACTAGAAAACATCTTGGACCAAGTAAAAGTGTATGTTGCTTGCAAGAAACTCATCTCAACGAAAATATAGCCTTCTAAATCAGAGGCTACCAGTGTTACCGATCTGACCGAAAGGACAGGCGAAAGGGTGGGATACTGACCCTTGTAAAAAATAACATCACTGCTTCCCAAATTGAGACTTACATGGAAGGGGCTGAGAATCAGACTCTTAAACTTAAGACAAGCAATACAGACCTACATCTAATCAATTACTATTGTCCAAGTGACCGCCCACAGGCACTGGACACACTACCATTAAAAGAAAAAATGATTGTGTGTGGCGATTTCAACAGCCACTCGCATAGCTGGGGCTATGATCACATGGACCAGATAGGAGAGAGCCTGGAAGACTGGCAGAAAGATAATAGATTCATCTTGATTAACAAGCCGTCCGACCCACATACTTTCTACTTGAGATCATGGCACACTACAACTACACCTGACCTGGCTTTTCACTCACCAGACCTGGAGTGGAACATTACACGAATTGTTGGGAAACAACTAGGCGGCAGTGACCATCGACCAATCTTTCTAACTGTAGAAAATGAGCTTGTAAGTGAAAGCAGCACCCTCTCGAGGTGGAACTACAAGAAAGCAGACTGGGCAATGTACAAGAATTGCACCAGCATACTGGTTAGAAACCTGAACACGGAGAAAGACATAAATAAAGTAGTTGAAGAGTTTGGGAAATGCATACTACAGGCAGCGCGAGAAACAGTACCAAGAGGAGCCCGTAAACAATATAAACCCTACTGGAGTAGTGAACTGGAACAGTTGCATAATGATGTGGAAGTTTGTAGAAAGCAAGCAGAGGCCACACCCAGCAAAGAGCACCACAATAAATTCCAGCATGCAAAAGCCAAATTTCAAAGGGCCAAACTGCAGGCTAGACGGAAAAGCTGGCAGGAGAAAACAGAGTCTCTGAACTTTGAAAGAGACACAAGGAAATTGTGGAAGCTAATAAAACAACTTAACGATGAGGGCACAGGGAGAAACTCAAAAATTGCACTACATAAAGATGGAAACATCTTAACAAGAAAGCAAGCAGCTGACCATTTTGCGGACTCATTCGCACAAGATAACAATATCAAAATCAGTCCAGAGAAACAACAAGAGATTCAAGAGAAACTGCAACATACAGGACAGAAGGAAATAGTACATGAGGTTCTGGAGGCACCCATCACAATCAGCGAACTGGAGCTAGCCATATCAAAACTCAAAATGAGAAAGTCACCAGGAGCTGATGGTATCTCCAATGAAATGATCAGGAACCTAGGAACAGAGGCCAAAGCAAAACTGTTGCAGATCTTCAATAACAGTTGGACCTTAGGCAGTGTTCCACAAGCCTGGAGAGAAGCAATCATGAATACCCTCCTAAAATCAGGGAAAGATAGTTCCATTGCCCCTAGCTACAGACCAATTAGCCTCACCAGCTGTCTCTGCAAAACACTGGAGCGCATCATCAATCACAGACTGCAGTGATACATTGAAAGTAAAAATATCCTTGTGCCACAGCAGGCTGGCTTTAGGCAGTGCTACTCTACGGAAGATCAGACAACCTACCTCTCAAAAGAAATTGAGGATGCATTCCAAGAGAAGAAGCTGGTACTTGCGGCATGGATAGATTTGAAGAAAGCCTTGACAAAGTCTGGAAAGAAGGTCTGATGAATAAACTGAGAAACTGCAAAGTCAATGGAAGAATGTACAAATGGGTGAAAGCATACTTGCACAACAGAAGAGCCCGAGAACAGATAGACGGACTAAAGAGCAAGAAAGTACTACTGCATCACGGTGTTCCCCAGGGCGGAGTCTTGTCCCCCACACTCTTTCTAATCTTCATCAATGATCTCATGGCTAATCTACCGCATGGAATTAAAGCTGCAATGTACGCTGATGACCTGGTTCTATGGAGCACAAATGAACATGCATCAGTGGCCACCAGATCGTTACAAAGAGCTGTAGATGCATTTGTTGCATGGGCAAATAGATGGTGTGTCAGCATAAACACTGACAAGTGCAGCACCACTCTATTTACCCTCTCTCCAAAACAAAAGGCAGGGATCATCCAGATAAATGGAATACCCCTTAGAGAAGATAAAGAACCAACAACCTTGGAGTAACATTTGATGGCAGGCTGACATGGAGAAAGCACATCAACAAAGCAGTAGCAAAAGCCAGAAGGAGAATAGCCATCCTGAGAAAGCTAAGTGGAACCACATGGGGAGCCAGTGGGAAAATACTTAGCAAAGTTTATCAACAGAGCATACGACCATATCTGGAATACAGGTCAACTGCATGGTGTTCGGCATCAAAAACCACACTACAAGAGCTAGACAAAGTGCAAAATCAAGCACTTAGAGTCACCACAGGAGGGATGAGATCAACCCTTATAGTGGAAATGGAGAAGATGGGGAGGACACAAGCACTGAGTGAGCGCAGAGATACGAAACGCTAATACAAGCAGGAAAGTTCCTCAGCTTGCCAGGCCACCCTATGAAGAACAGATTTGAAAACCTAGCTATGGGGCGGTTGAAAAGAAGTAGATTTATCCACCAGGCCAAACGACTCTGCAGAGAAACCACCGATCTGGCCACAGTTGGTATCCCCCTAACAACTATTGCAGAGCGAACTCCATGGAAAGATGAGCATAGATTATCATTACAAATCCAGACAAAAGTGAGAGGAATATTTGACAAGGAAGAACAGAACAGTGTGCAGCACAGAACAGCCACTCTCAGCTTCCTTGATGAAGAATACCCACAGGACCTCTGGATCCGAGTCTACACAGATGGGTCAGCACAAAACGCTGTTTGAAATGGAGGAGCGGGAGTGTACATAGAATACCCGAATAGTACTAGGGACAAGGCCACAGTACCGACAGGAAATTATTGCAATAACTATGATGCTGAAATTGAGGCAATCAAGATAGCAAAAGAGAAATTACTAAATACCAGCCATGGTACACAACCTGTGGTGCTACTGACAGATGCAAAATTAGTACTTGAGGCGCTCCTGTCTGGGAAATTGCCAGTACTAAGGACACTACTTTCTGAACTTAGCAGTCAGCATAAGGTCACTCTACAGTGGATACCATCCCACTGTGGAGTACCCGGAAACGACAGAGCTGATCAATTGGCTAAGGAAGGAGCCAAAGAAGAACAGCCTGATGTGCCCGTTACATAGCACCAAAAGAAAAGAATGATCAAATCAGTCAGAAAGCCACCAAAACCTGCTCAAGATGACTACCACGTTATGGAGAAACCAGAACAAGTCATTATTCTGCGCCACAGAACAGGACACAATAGATTACGCAACCACATGTATACAAAATTCAAGATTGGTGAAACAGCCATGTGCACATGTGGATTGGCGTCGCAGACAGCAGAGCACATATGCCAAGACTGCCCAAAATATAACATATCTAGGCAAACCTTCTGGCCTAGAGAGACGACAGTAGAAGATAAACTCTATGGACCGCTGTGTGAACTGAAAAAGACAGTTCAATTCATACAAGAGACAGCATTGCAGTTATAGACATATTTCAAGCGAACGAAAGAAGAAGAAGAACAGGCAGCACGAGAAACAGTACCAAGAGGAGTCCGTAAACAGTATAAACCCTACTGGAGTAGTGAACTGGAACAGTTGCATAATGATGTGGAAGTGTGTAGAAAGCAAGCAGAGGTCAAACTCAGCCAAGAGCACCACAATAAATTCCAGCACGCAAAAGCCAAATTTCAAAGAGACAAGCTGCAGGCTAGAAGGAAAAGCTGGCAGGAGAAAACAGAGAAAACAGAGTCACTGAACTTTGAAAGAGACACAAGGAAGTTGTGGAAGCTAATAAAGCAACGTAACGATGAGGGCACAGGGAGAAACTCAAAAATTGCACTACATAAAGATGGAAACATCTTAATAGGAAAGCAAGCGGCTGACCATTTTGCGGACTCATTCGCACAAGATAACAATATCGAAATTAGTCCAGAGAAACAAGAGATTCGAGAGAAATGGCAACATACAGGACAGAAGGAAATAGCACATGAGGTTCTGGAGGCACCTATCACAATTGGCGAACTGGAGCTAGCCATATAAAAACTCAAAATGAGAAAGTCACCAGAAGCTGATGGTATCTCCAATGAAATGATCAGGAACCTAGGAACAGAGGCCAAAGCAAAGCTGTTGTAGATCTTCAATAACAGCTGGACCTTAGGTAGTGTTCTACAAGCCTGGAGAGAAGCAATCATGATACCCCTCCTAAAATCAGGAAAGGATAGTTCCATTGCCTCCAGCTACAGACCAATTAGCCTCACCAGCTATCACTGCAAACAATGAAGCGCATCATCAATCACAGACTGCAGTGGTACATTGAAAGTGAAAACATCCTTGTGCCACAGCAGGCTGGCTTAAGGCAGTGCTACTCTACGGAAGATCAAACAATCTACCTCTCTCAAGAAATTGAGGATGCATTTCAAGAGAAGAAGCTGGTGTTTGCTGCATGGAAAGATCTGAAGAAAGCCTTTGACAAAGTCTGGAAAGAAGGTTTGATGAAGAACTGAGAAACTGTAAAGTCAATAGAAGAATGTACAAATGGGTGAAAGCATACTTCCATCAGCCATGTTCACATGTGGATTTTTGCATTGCAGACTGCAGAGCTCATACTCCAAGATTGCCCAAAATACAACATATCAATGCAAACCTTCTGGCCTAGAGAGACGACAGTAGAAGATAAACTCTATGGACCGCTGTGTGAACTGAAAAAGACAGTTAAATTCATATAAGAGACAACATTGCAGTTATAGACATATTTCAGGTGAATTTAAGAAGAAGAAGCACCTGCATGAATTGTCCCAGCTTCAAAACGACGTTATGGTAGTGACGTAAAGTGAAGTTAAGTCCCCTATGTGATGACGTTGTAGCGAAATGACGTATACCGAAGCGACGTACAGCGGGGCCTTCCAGTATGCATTACCTTTGTTTTTGCTGTCAAGATATAAGTTGTGATGTTCACTATTCAATTGGGTTGAGGTTATTAGGTTTTCTATTCCATTCTGTGTTGTGGATAGCAATACTGTATCATCAGCATATCGAATCTCTGGTATGTCATGACACCAATATTTAGGGCATCATATTGCTCCTTGGTTCTATCATCTCTGTTATTTCTCATTATATTTTTGGCGTAAGGTTAAACAAATAGGGGGACAGTACACAACCCGAAGGACTCCTTGCTTCATGTCAAACCAATCTGATGTCTCACCATCTATTCTAACTGCTGCTTATTGGTCTAGATAGAGCGTTTTTATGAGTTGTATTACTTGTGATGCCGGCTTCGTGGCTTAGAGGTTATGACTTTTCTCCGTAATCTCGTATACTCTCGTCAGGTAACGTGATGACGGTTCAAATCAGCAGTGGTTCGAATCGCATCGGTAACTTACGGGGTATGTGAGCCGGCCGCTCAGAAAGCAATGGCAAACTACTGAGCGTAATCTTGCCAAGAGATCAACATACAGCTGAAAGATGCTGGTGTTGACAGCTAAGTCCTGTAAAAAGGATATGCTAAAAAAAAAAAAAAAAAAAAAATTACATGTGATGGAAGGTCCATATTCCTCATGATTTCCCAAAGTTTCTAATGTTGTACAATCAAATGCCTTTGAATAATCCACAAAACATGAGAAAAGGTTTACATTAAATTCTCTGCACTTCTCTATTATTAAACGCATGTTGAGTATGTGATCTCTTGTTCCTCTTCCTTGTCTAAATTCAGCTCGAACCATGTTAATTTCTTCTTCCAATTTCTTACAGTCTTCCTATTATGATTTTCAGTAGAATTTTATTTTTAATTTGCATGACTGATCAGAGCAAGAGTTCTATAGTTGGTGCATAATTTCAGGTTGCTCTTTTTTGGTACTGGAATGAAGATAGTTCACTTCCAATCTTTTGGCCATATACCATATCTTTGTATATAATGTGTGATAGGTTTGTATGCTTTCTTTTCCTCCCACTTTTAATTAGTTCAGCTGGTACCTCATGACATCTTGGCGATTTACCATTCTTCAGGGTCTTTATTACCCATACATGTTATCTAATGTTCAGGTTCTGTCTCTGTTGTTATTGGTCCATGTATCTCAGTCATATCTAAAATTACAGTTCATCCTCAGAACAGATGCAAGTGGCATCACAATTTCCGGTGTGCTTTTCCAGTGCTACGATGAAATTTTACACTCCACTCCAAAATACTCCACTCCTGAGTTAGAATATCTCGCAGAGATCTACGCAATAACGACACTCAGCAAGTACTTGTTAGGTACTCATTTCACGTTACAAACAGACAACAGCCCACTATTTACAGAATGGTAAACCAAAGAACAACCGAATTGCTAGATAGGCTCTGCTGCTTCAAGACTTTTCCTTTGAGATACAACACATCCAAGGCAAGAACAACACTATCATTGATTTATTATCAAGATTGTAAAACTAAAATTATGTAAATGAATCATTTTAACACATCAAAAACTAAATTTCTACACCATTCAGAAGATGTGATTTCAGACAGGCAATGACATAAGGATCCAAGTCACAAACTATAGTATTTTCATTGGGAATCTTTATATTAAATTCAAAACACATTACTCAGAGTTCTCTCTTTTGTGTTTTCTAGTGTTACCTGGCCAGTCTCCCTGGTCTAGGGGTTAGCGACTTTCTCCATAATCCCATATACTCTCATGAGTAATGTGACGACGGCGAGAATCGGTAGCAGTTCTAATCGTGTCTGTAACTTACGGGGTATGTGAGCCGGTCACTCAGAAAGCAATGGCAAACTATTGAGCGTAATCTTGCCAAGAAATCAACAATCAGCTGAAAGATGGTGATGTTGACAGTGATGTCCTGTAAAGGATATGCAAACATTTTTAGTGTTACCTGAGAATATTAAAATAAGTGTAAAAACACCAGACATTACATTTCTAAGAGTTCTCTCTTGTTTTCTTGTCTTACATGAGAACATTCAAATATGTGTAAAAACACCACATAACTAGCAATGATTGCCTGGAAGAAGCTAATGACACTAGAACATGACACACAACTACAAGACAGAGACAAATAGCATTCTTTGGTATTGTGAAGAGACACGAACGCCTAAGCCATCTGGCAGGGCACAGGATGATGATTATTCCCCATGTTTTCTTCAGATGGCCAAGTTGAGTAAAATAAACACCACAATAATCACACTTGTAAGGTTTCTCTCATGTATATGTTCTCTTGTGTGGTATTTAAAACTGCTAGCTTGAGTAAGAGAAACACCACAACCATCCCTCTTGTAAGGTTATGTGTTTTCTTATGGTCCTTCAGATGGTTATTTTGAATAAAAGAAGCACCACACTCATCACACTTATAAGGTTTCTCTCCTGTATGTGTTGTACAGTGGTATTTAAAGCTGCCAGCGTGAGTAAATCAAACACCACAATCATCACATTTGAAGGTTTCCTTCATGTATGTGTTCTCATGTGGTATTTCAGATGGGCAAGTTGAGTAAATGAAGCACCGCAATCATCACACTTGTAAGTTTCTCTCCTGTGAGTGTTCTCTTATGGGTCTTCAGATTGCCAAATTTAGTAAAAGTAGCACTGCAACCATCACACTTGTAAGGTTTCTCTCCTGTATGTGTTCTCTTATGGGTCTTCAGATTGCCAAATTTAGTAAAAGTAGCACTGCAACCATCACACTTGTAAGGTTTCTCTCCTGTATGTGTTGTATGGTGGTATTTAAAACTGCCAGCGTGAGCATAAGAAATACCACAATCATCACATTTGTAAGGTTTCTCTCCTGTATGTGTTCTCTTATGGTCCTTAAGAGAACCATATCAAGTAAAAAAAGCACCACAATCATCACACTTGCAAGGTTTCTCTCCTGTATGTGTTCTCATATGGGTCTTCAGATTGCCAAATTTAGTAAAAGTAGCACTGCAACCATCACACTTGTAAGGTTTCTCTCCTGTATGTGTTGTATGGTGGTATTTAAAACTGCCAGCGTGAGCATAAGAAATACCACAATCATCACATTTGTAAGGTTTCTCTCCTGTATGTGTTCTCTTATGGTCCTTAAGAGAACCATATCAAGTAAAAGAAGCACCACAATCATCACACTTGCAAGGTTTCTCTCCTGTATGTGTTCTCATATGGTCCTTCAGAGAACCATATCAAGTAAAAGAAGCACCACAATCATCACACTTGTAAGGTTTCTCTCCTGTATGTGTTCTCTTATGGGCCTTCAGATGGCCAGGTTGAGTAAAAGTAGCACCACAACCATCACACGTGTAAGGTTTCTCTCCTGTATGTGTTGTATGGTGGTATTTAAAACTGCCAGCGTGAGCATAAGAAATACCACAATCATCACATTTGTAAGGTTTCTCTCCTGTATGTGTTCTCTTATGGTCCTTCAGAGAACCATATCAAGTAAAAGAAGCACCACAATCATCACACTTGTAAGGTTTCTCTCCTGTATGTGTTCTCATATGGTCCTTCAGAGAACCATATCAAGTAAAAGAAGCACCACAATCATCACACTTGTAAGGTTTCTCTCCTGTATGTGTTCTCTTATGGGCCTTCAGATGGCCAGGTTGAGTAAAGGTAGCACTACAACATTCACACTTGTAAGGTTTTTCTCCTTTGTGTGTTCTCTTATGGGTCTTCAGATTGCCAAATTTAGTAAAAGTAGCACTGCAACCATCACACTCGTAAGGTTTCTCTCCTGTATGTGTTCTCTTGTGAGTCTTCAGATTGCCAAATTGAGTAAAAGAATCACCGCAATCATCACACTTGTAAGGTTTCTCTCCTGTATCTGTTCTCTTATGGGCCTTCAGATGGCCAGGTTGAGTAAAAGTAGCACTTCAACCATCACACTTGTAAGGTTTCTCTCCTGTGTGTGTTCTCTTATAGGTCTTCAGATTGCCAAATTTAGTAAAAGTAGCACTGCAACCATCACACTTGTAAGGTTTCTCTCCTGTATGTGTTCTCTTGTGAGTCTTCAGATTGCCAAATTGAGTAAAAGAAGCACCGCAATCATCACACTTGTAAGGTTTCTCTCCTGTATGTGTTCTCTTATGGATCTTCAGATGGCCAGGTTGAGTAAAAGTAGCACTACAACCACCACACTTGTAAGGTTTCTCTCGTGTGTGTGTTCTCTTATGGGTCTTCAAATTGCCAAATTTAGTAAAAGTAGCACTGCAACCATCACACTTGTAAGATTTCTCTCCTGTATGTCTTCTCATATGGTCCTTCAGAGAACCATATAGAGTAAAAGAAGCACCACAATCATCACACTTGTAAGGTTTCTCTCCTGTATGTGTTCTCTTATGGGCCTTCAGATGGCTAGACTGAGTAAAAGTAGCACCACAACCATCACACTTGTAATGTTTCTCTCCTATATGTGTTCTCTTGTGAGTCTTCAGATGGCCAGGTTGAGTAAAAGTAGCACTACAACCATCACACTTGTAAGGTTTCTCTCCTGTGTGTGTTCTCTTATGGGTCTTCAGATTGCCAAATTGAGTAAAAGTAGCACTGCAACCATCACACTTGTAAGGTTTCTCTCCTGTATGTGTTCTCTTATGGATCTTCAGATGGCCCGGTTTAGTAAAAGTAGCACCACAACCATCACACTTGTAAGGTTTCTCTCCTGTATGTGTTCTCTTATTGGCCTTCAGATGGCCCGGTTGAGTAAAAGTAGCACCACAACCATCACACTTGTAACGTTTCTCTCCTGTATGTATTCTCTTATGGGTCTTCAGATTGCCAAATTTAGTAAAAGTAGCACTGCAACCATCACACTTGTAAGATTTCTCTCCTGTATGTGTTCTCTTGTGAGTCTTCAGATTGTCAAATTGAGTAAAAGAAGCATCGCAATCATCACACTTGTAAGGTTTCTCTCCTGTATGTGTTCTCTTATGGGTCTTCAGATTGCCAAATTGAGTAAAAGTAGCACTGCAACCATCACACTTGTAAGGTTTCTCTCCAGTATGTGTTGTATAGTGGTATTTAAAACTGCCAGCGTGAGCATAAGAAATACCACAATCATCACATTTGTAAGGTTTCTCTCCTGTATGTGTTCTCTTATGGTCCTTCAGAGAACCATATCAAGTAAAAGAAGCACCACAATCATCACACTTGTAAGGTTTCTCTCCTGTATGTGTTCTCATATGGTCCTTCAGAGAACCATATCAAGTAAAAGAAGCACCACAATCATCACACTTGTAAGGTTTCTCTCCTGTATGTGTTGTACGGTGGTATTTAAAACTGCCAGCGTGAGCATAAGAAATACCACAATCATCACAGTGTAATCTTCAGAGAACCATATCAAGTAAAATAAGCACCACAATCATCACACTTGTAAGGTTTCTCTCCTGTATGTGTTCTCATATGGTCCTTCAGACAACCATATCGAGTAAAAGCACCACAATCATCACACTTGTAAGGTTTCTCTCCTGTATGTGTTCTCTTATGGGCCTTCAGATGGCCAGGTTGAGTAAAAGTAGCACTACAACCATCACACTTGTAAGGTTTCTCTCCTGTGTGTGTTCTCTTATAGGTCTTCAGATTGCCAAATTTAGTAAAAGTAGCACTGCAAGCATCACACTTGTAAGGTTTCTCTCCTGTATGTGTTCTCTTGTGAGTCTTCAGATTGCCAAATTGAGTAAAAGAAGCACCGCAATCATCACACTTGTAAGGTTTCTATCCTGTATGTGTTCTCTTATGGATCTTCAGATGGCCAGGTTGAGTAAAAGTAGCACTACAACCACCACACTTGTAAGGTTTCTCTCGTGTGTGTGTTCTCTTATGGGTCTTCAAATTGCCAAATTTAGTAAAAGTAGCACTGCAACCATCACACTTGTAAGATTTCTCTCCTGTATGTCTTCTCATATGGTCCTTCAGAGAACCATATCGAGTAAAAGAAGCACCACAATCATCACACTTGTAAGGTTTCTCTCCTGTATGTGTTCTCTTATGGGCCTTCAGATGGCTAGACTGAGTAAAAGTAGCACCACAACCATCACACTTGTAAGGTTTCTCTCCTCTATGTGGTCTCTTGTGAGTCTTCAGATGGCCAGGTTGAGTAAAAGTAGCACTACAACCATCACACTTGTAAGGTTTCTCTCCTGTGTGTGTTCTCTTATGGGTCTTCAGATTGCCAAATTGAGTAAAAGTAGCACTGCAACCATCACACTTGTAAGGTTTCTCTCCTGTATGTGTTCTCTTATGGATCTTCAGATGGCCCGGTTGAGTAAAAGTAGCACCACAACCATCACACTTGTATGGTTTCTCTCCTGTATGTGTTCTCTTGTGAGTCTTCAGATTGCCAAATTGAGTAAAAGAAGCATTGCAATCATCACACTTGTAAGGTTTCTCTCCTGTATGTGTTCTCTTATGGGTCTTCAGATTGCCAAATTTAGTAAAAGTAGCACTGCAACCATCACACTTGTAAGGTTTCTCTCCTGTATGTGTTGTATAGTGGTATTTAAAACTGCCAGCGTGAGCATAAGAAATACCACAATCATCACATTTGTAAGGTTTCTCTCCTGTATGTGTTCTCTTATGGTCCTTAAGAGAACCATATCAAGTAAAAGAAGCACCACAATCATCACACTTGTAAGGTTTCTCTCCTGTATGTGTTCTCTTATGGGCCTTCAGATGGCCAGGTTGAGTAAAAGTAGCACTACAACATTCACACTTGTAAGGTTTTTCTCCTTTGTGTGTTCTCTTATGGGTCTTCAGATTGCCAAATTTAGTAAAAGTAGCACTGCAACCATCACACTTGTAAGGTTTCTCTCCTGTATGTGTTCTCTTGTGAGTCTTCAGATTGCCAAATTGAGTAAAAGAATCACCGCAATCATGACACTTGTAAGGTTTCTCTCCTGTATGTGTTCTCTTATGGGCCTTCAGATGGCCAGGTTGAGTAAAAGTAGCACCACAACCGTCACACTTGTAAGGTTTCTGTCCTGTATGTGTTCTCTTGTGGTAGTTCAGATTACCGATTTGAGTAAATGAAGCACCACAAGCACACTTGTAAGGTTTCTCTCCTGTATGTGTTGTACGGTGGTATTTAAAACTGCCAGCGGGAGCATAAGAAATACCACAATCATTACATTTGTAAGGCTTCTCTCCTGTATGTGTTCTCTTATGGTCCTTCAGAGAACCATATTTAAGTAAAAGAAGCACCACAATCATCACACTTGTAAGGTTTCTATCCTGTATGTGTTGTACGGTGGTATTTACAACTGCCAGTGTGAGCATAAGAAATACCACAATCATCACAGTGGAATCTTTAGAGAACCATATAAAGTAAAATGAGCACCACAATCATCACACTTGTAAGGTTTCTCTCCTGTATGTGTTCTCATATGGTCCTTCAGAGAACCATATCGAGTAAAAGCACCACAATCATCACACTTGTAAGGTTTCTCTCCTGTATGTGTTCTCTTATGGGCCTTCAGATGGCCAGGTTGAGTAAAAGTAGCACTACAACCATCACACTTGTAAGGTTTCTCTCCTGTGTGTGTTCTCTTATAGGTCTTCAGATTGCCAAATTGAGTAAAAGAAGCACCGCAATCATCACACTTGTAAGGTTTCTCTCCTGTATGTGTTCTCTTATGGATCTTCAGATGGCCAGGTTGAGTAAAAGTAGCACTACAACCATCACACTTGTAAGGTTTCTCTCGTGTGTGTGTTCTCTTATGGGTCTTCAAATTGCCAAATTTAGTACAAGTAGCACTGCAACCATCACACTTGTAAGATTTCTCTCCTGTATGTCTTCTCATATGGTCCTTCAGAGAACCATATCGAGTAAAAGAAGCTCCACAATCATCACACTTGTAAGGTTTCTCTCCTGTATGTGTTCTCTTATGGGCCTTCAGATGGCTAGACTGAGTAAAAGTAGCACCACAACCATCACACTTGTAAGGTTTCTCTCCTGTATGTATTCTCTTATGGGTCTTCAGATCGCCAAATTTAGTAAAAGTAGCACTGCAACCATCACACTTGTAAGGTTTCTCTCCTCTATGTGTTCTCTTGTGAGTCTTCAGATGGCCAGGTTGAGTAAAAGTAGCACTACAACCATCACACTTGTAAGGTTTCTCTCCTGTATGTGTTCTCTTATGGTACTTCAAATTGCTAGGGTAAATGTAAGAAACACCACAATCATCACACTTGTAAGGTTTCTCTCCTGTATGTATTCTCTTATGGACTTTCAGATGTGTAGTGTGAGCATAAGAAGCACCACAATCATCACACTTGTAAGGTTTCTCTCCTGTATGTATTCTCTTATGGACTTTCAGATGTATAGTGTGAGCAAAAGAAGCACCACAATCATCACACTTGTAAGGTTTCTCTCCTGTATGTGTTCTCTTATGGGCCTTCAGATGGCCGAGTTGAGTAAAAGTAGCACCACAACCATCACACTTGTAAGGTTTCTCTCCTGTATGTGTTCTCTTATGGGTCTTCAGATTGCCAAATTGAGTAAAAGTAGCACTGCAACCATCACACTTGTAAGGTTTCTCTCCTGTATGTGTTCTCTTATGGGCCTTCAGATGGCCAGGTTGAGTAAAAGTAGCACCACAACCATCACACTTGTAAGGTTTCTCTCCTGTATGTATTCTCTTATGGGTCTTCAGATCGCCAAATTTAGTAAAAGTAGCACTGCAACCATCACACTTGTAAGGTTTCTCTCCTGTATGTGTTCTCTTGTGAGTCTTCAGATCGCCAAATTGAGTAAAAGAAGCACCACAATCATCACACTTGTAAGGTTTCTCTCCTGTATGTGTTCTCTTATGGGCCTTCAGATGGCCAGGCTGAGTAAAAGTAGCAGCACAACCATCACACTTGTAAGGTTTCTCTCCTGTATGTATTCTCTTATGGGTCTTCAGATCCCCAAATTTAGTAAAAGTAGCACTGCAACCATCACACTTGTAAGGTTTCTCTCCTGTATGTGTTCTCTTATGGTACTTCAAATTGCTAGGGTAAATGTAAGAAACACCACAATCATCACACTTGTAAGGTTTCTCTCCTGTATGTATTCTCTTATGGACTTTCAGATGTGTAGTGTGAGCATAAGAAGCACCACAATCATCACACTTGTAAGGTTTCTCTCCTGTATGTATTCTCTTATGGACTTTCAGATGTATAGTGTGAGCAAAAGAAGCACCACAATCATCACACTTGTAAGGTTTCTCTCCTGTATGTGTTCTCTTATGGGCCTTCAGATGGCCGAGTTGAGTAAAAGTAGCACCACAACCATCACACTTGTAAGGTTTCTCTCCTGTATGTGTTCTCTTATGGGTCTTCAGATTGCCAAATTGAGTAAAAGAAGCACCACAATCATCACACTTGTAAGGTTTCTCTCCTGTATGTGTTCTCTTATGGGCCTTCAGATGGCCAGGCTGAGTAAAAGTAGCAGCACAACCATCACACTTGTAAGGTTTCTCTCCTGTATGTATTCTCTTATGGGTCTTCAGATCCCCAAATTTAGTATAAGTAGCACTGCAACCATCACACTTGTAAGGTTTCTCTCCTGTATGTGTTCTCTTATGGTACTTCAAATTGCTAGGGTAAATGTAAGAAACACCACAATCATCACACTTGTAAGGTTTCTCTACTGTATGTATTCTCTGATGGACTTTCAGATGTGTAGTGTGAGCATAAGAAGCACCACAATCATCACACTTGTAAGGTTTCTTTCCTGTATGTATTCTCTTATGGACTTTCAGATGTATAGTGTGAGCAAAAGAAGCACCACAATCATCACACTTGTAAGGTTTCTCTCCTGTATGTGTTCTCTTATGGGCCTTCAGATGGCCGAGTTGAGTAAAAGTAGCACCACAACCATCACACTTGTAAGGTTTCTCTCCTGTGTGTGTTATCTTATGGTACTTCAGATGACTAGTATGCTTAAAAGAAGCACCACATTCATCACACTTGTATGGTTTCTCTCCAGTATGTATTCTCTTATGGACTTTCAGATAGCTAGTGTGAGCAAAAGAAGCACCACAATCATCACACATGTAAGGTGTCTCTCCTGAATGTTTTCTCTTATGACTCTTCAGATGGATAGATCTAATAAAGGAAACACCACAAATATCACACTTGTGAGGTTTCTCTCCTGTATGTGTTCTCATATGGTACTTCAGATTACTAGTATGCTTAAAAGAAGCACCACAGTCATCACACTTGTAAGGTTTCTCTCCTGTATGTGTTCTCATGTGGTATTTCAGATAGCCAAATTGAGTAAAAGAAGCACCACAATCATCACACTTGTAAGGTTTCTCTCCTGTATGTGTTCTCTTATGGACCATCAGATGGCCAAGTTGAGTAAAAGAAGTGCCACAATCATCAAACTTGTAAGGTTTTTCGCCTGTATGTGATCTCCTATGGACATTCAGAGTGCTAGGTCCAGTAAAAGAAACATCACAAATATCACATTTGTAAGTTTTCTCTCCTGTATGTGTTCTCTTATGGGCCTTCAGATAGTCAAGTTTAGTAAAAGATGTATCACAAACATCACACTTGTAATGTGTCTCTCCTGTATGTCTTCGCATATGATGCTTCAAAGCTCTAATTTCAATCAAAGAAGCACCACAGTCATCACACATGTAAGGTCTCTCTCCTGTATGTGTTTTCTTATGGTACTTCAGACTGTTAGCACAAGCATAACCAGCACCACAATAATCACACTTGTAAGGTTTCTCTCCTGTATGCATTCTCTTATGGGCCTTCAGATTGCTAGTTATAGTATAGGAAACACCACAAATATCACACTTGCAAGGTTTCTCTCCTGTATGTTTTCTCATATGACACTTCAAAGTGCTTATTTGAATAAAAGAAGCACCACAATCATCACACATATAAGGTCTCTCTCCTGTATGCGTTGGCTTATGTTTCTTCAGACTACCAGTTCCAGCAAAAGAAGACACATTTTCTGACATTTGACAACAATTTTCATGATTTACCGAAGTATTACAACTGTTCTCAACCATTCTTGATTCTGAGTCGCTGTTCCCTGCCATTTCTTGAATGATGCTACCCCCAGCTATATCTACCATTTTACTGAAGCTGTGACTCCTGTTCTCACACAGAACATCTGATAGTTCTTGTTTCACAACCTTCACGTCAATGCTGTCATATGTCCACTTTTGTGAATGCTCTTGTATGGAGAGGTAAGGACTACTTGAAGACCATGAGTGTGTTTCTGAAACAAAAAAATAAATATTGGATAGCCTCATGACTATACAAGGTATTGAACAGATGTGTATGTGTAATCAAACAGGCAAACATTGCAGCTAAAGACAATCAATTTCAAATGAATGAAAGTTGGAGAAGAAGAACGATAAATTTGCTCATGTATGATCTAGGCTGATGTATGATCTAATCTGATGTACGATCTAATCTGATGTATAATCTAATCTGATGTATGATCTAATCTGATGTATGATCTAAGCTGATGTATGATCTAATCTGATGTATGATCTAATCTGATGTATGATCTAATCTGATGTACGATCTAAGCTGATGTATGAAAAAGCTGATTATGATCTAAGCTGATGAATGATGAAGGCTAATGTATGATCTAGGCTAATGTTGTTTTAACATTTATGATAAAATTTCTTTCTAATTTTCTATTTTTGTAAACAGTCCTTGACCTTCCTAATGTAATGCTAATATGCAAATTTACTGATTTTAATACAGAGAAATATTTATCGACATGTAAACATTTAATAAGGATGATTTTATGAAAAACAGATATTTCTCAGGTAAATAAAATGATTTATTTTGCAAGAAAATATTTAATTTAAAAGTTTTTTGCTGTTATAAATTATTTCCACATTTACAATGTTAACGTCTTTCTCTGTAATCCCGTATATTCTTGTAAGTAACGTAACCTGTGTGATAATCGGTAGTGGTTCTCGCCGTTTGGTAACTTACGGGGTATGTGAGTCAGTTGCTCAGAAAGCAATGGCAAACTACTGAGCATAATCTTGCCAAGAAATCAACAATCAGCTGAAAGATGCTGATGTTGACAGTGATGTCTTTAAATGGGTATGTGAACAAAAAAAAATGTTCAAATTTATTTATTTTTTGTAGTAGTCTTGATATATTTCTGAAATTTATTCTGAGTCTACTCCTTGTTTTCCGAATATTTTATTTTCACACACAACCGGAATTAGGTTTTGTTTCATTTCCTTTTTAAAATTTTGTAAAATTCTAACTGTTAGAAACTGTTAGATTAAAACAATGAGCGTCACTAAAAAAACATAAGATTGAAGAATGCCGTGTCTTTAATGATGAATGGACAACTAAGTACTGTTTTATAAAAGTTGGCAATGATCTCAAGGATACTCGGTCACACCTATGACCATATTTTTCCCAGTGTCTGAGTAGATTTATTTTCTGCTATTGTGTTGATTTCGATGGTATAAGGTTTTGGCCATTCAGAAAGCAAAGGCAAACTACTCAATGTAAAATTATCTAGTAAATCAAAAACAGCCAGCAAGTGCTGGGGTTGACTCCAACATCCTGTAAAGGATATTCAACTAACTGTTACATTATATTGCACTTAATCTTACCTTAACCTACATAGACTTCAGGTTGTTCTATCTTGACTCTGATGGTAGTTTATTCTCCATCTTCAATCTGAAAGGATTTGTAAGTTGCATATGTATGCAAAAATAAAATAAATTAATTAATTTGATATTTTGTTTTTCAAGATAATATCTAATCATGATCAATGATACAAAATGTCTTATGATTACTTCAAGACATGATTTCTGATATGTTATTCCTCAAGTCTCAATTAAGAATCAATCAATCAATCAATCAATCACAGTGTATTGATATTGGTTTAACATAACAATACATGACAGCTTTGTGGAAAATCTGTATTACTTGTGTCACACATCGTACAAACATTAAAGTTAATGCAATACTTATAACAGCAGCCATTCTTTGTTGTATCTGTTTCCTGCTTTCATATATTCAATAACATCTTCAATTGGAGAGAAAAACAATAAAATCTTGTCACAAATATTCCTTGTAAACTGTTGCTTATGAGCAAGAATTCTACTTTGTAAGCTTCTAACTTGAAAGTTGTGAGCATTTAACAATTAGGCAAATTTGGTCCCAACAATGTCTGCTTGTGCACTGAAACTAGATAATTTGGACTTTGTTGATGACATTGCCACAATTCTCAATTAGGTCTCAAAATTCATAGGGAAAGTCAAAGATATTGAAGCAGAATTATACACCTATTTAGGTAGCAATGTAGACACAGATGGGTTAGCATATACAGATATTGAGGCAGAATTATACACCTATTTAGGTAGCAATGTAGACACAGATAGGTGAGCATATACAGATATTGAGGCAGAATTATACACCTATTTAGGTAGCAATGTAGACACAGATGGGTGAGCATATACAGATATTGAAGCAGAATTATACACCTATTTAGGTAGCAATGTAGACACAGATAGGTGAGCATATACAGATATTGAGGCAGAATTATACACCTATTTAGGTAGCAATGTAGACACATATAGGTGAGCATATACAGATATTGAGGCAGAATTATACACCTATTTAGGTAGCAATGTAGACACAGATGGGTGAGCATATACAGATATTGAGGCAGAATTATACACCTATTTAGGTAGCAATGTAGACACATATAGGTGAGCATATACAGATATTGAGGCACAATTATACACCTATTTAAGAAGCAATGTAGGCACAGATGGGTGAGCATATACAGATATTAAAAGAAGAATGCTAAGACAAGAGGAGCTTTGATAGCAACAGGATATTTGTTGAAGTCAAAGGAAATTAAATATAATATTCAATTACAACATTAAATCTGTAGAACTGTGTGGATCAGAAACATGGACAGTGACTTAAAATGACCACTAATATTAATGGTAATAAACTACAAACATTCGTTAATTGTTGACTAGGCAAAATAAAAGGACTAAAATGAAAGAATTACAAATGTGGAGCTCATGGCCAGAACTGAACCAGTGTATTAAGAAGCTTTAAAAAAAAAAGCATCTGGCACAGTATATAACATACACTGAGAAAACCTGTTATTGTAATATTGTATCACAAGAAAAGTTTGTGTCTTGTGATTTTTATATATGCCGGTCTCCCTGGCCTAGAGTTTTAACTCTTTCGCTACCGTGCGCCCATCTGTGGACAGAATGGATTTGCTGTAATGGCAGTCCGCCCTTTTCGTCCCACAAAATGATCAGTGGTTTATTTCACATATTTCTGCTCCGTTTCGGAATTTTAAGTTACCGTAAACTAATAAGTAGTACAGCCGAAAGATCTCTACGCCATCTTTGAGCGGTCAATCGTTTTCTAATTTTGGATTCTTGTGAATTTTTAGTTTTAAGGTAGTGTTAATTTGTTTGTTTTGGTTTTTCACAATGGAAACGCCCACCAGTTTGCGTCCACGTAGTATGACTAGAGATCAAGCTAGATTATTGTTTATAATAATATGTGAATGTGAATATTTAGAAAGTAGTTTTAGTTGTGTCTAAAGTTTTAGCACGTGGTGATAAAGAAAAACCAGTGAATGTTCGTCAACAGCTGAGTGTTTGACAATGAAGCACGAATGGCTGAAGTTTACGTCTGTCATTATTGCTATGGGACTTGATCCAAGACCATGTATCAAAGACTACCGGTGTACAAGTGCACATTTATATACTCCTTGGTATGTGGCACTGCCACTACGTTTCCCAGTAATCAATTAGAAAATTATAATATATTTATCACACCATGTTTCATGTATGTCAACCTGAGGGTACCCCAAAAAAAAAAAAATTTATCCTCTTGTTGACTCTGAAGAATATCCAGGAAGCATTTTACCCATTTGAAAATGTGTCCATTGATGATATGATTATTTGGTGGAAGGGCTAAACAAAGCTAAAAAAACCATGCATTGTTGTCTCTACCAAGTCTGTAGTTAGAACTGTTGAGAGCGGATTGCGAAAACCGCAAAGCAAGCTGAAGATGGTCTCCATGAAAATAACACGGCGATGAATGGCTGCGACAGAATGGACCAAATGGTTGGATATTATAATATCCATGATAGGAAAACCATTACGTGGTGGAAGAATATCTACTACTAGATCTTTGAAATTGCACAGATCAATGCTCACATCCTACATTCCATATGGCAAACAGAGAAAGGAGGAAAAAAAATTGTTATAGAAGGATTTCAAGTAAAGGAAAGTGCACATCGCGAAGTAGCTCAGAGTATTCCTGAAAGTTTGACACTCTGCCTGCCGAAGAATTTCAGTCTGTTGCAGGAAATTATGCCGAAAGATTTACATGAGCCAAGCATTTAATAGAATTTGTCGGTGTCAATAGAGACTGTGTTTTTGCAGCACTCGAACTAAACGACACATATCATATTTTGTTTGCTCCGGCTGCACTAATAGACCAGACTTGTGCGCCAAAGTTTGCGTTGCAGCCTATCACAAATAGACTGCCACATATAGTAAATAAAAACAAACAGACATGACAATTAAATGTAAATCTGCCAAGTGTTGTCCTAATTTTTGTCTGACAAAAAAAAAATACACGATTCAGAATCTGCGGCGAAACTTCTTTTCGGATGGTTGATTGGAAGCAATGGTGTTTATAGTTTAGAATAGTGTTGTTTGTTCAGTAAATTCAATTGGATTAGCAGTGATCAGGATATTGGATAACAACGCCCCCTCGGTAAGTACAATGTTTACATTATTTTTACCTCTTTTTAACAAATTATTTTAGAAGTTATATTATTATTTGTATTTTATTTACAACATACAGCAAAAATTCTCCTACCAACATATTCCTTGTGCTATCTCCTTTATTTTGATATATAATACAACATTTCTGCTACAATGTTAACCATTTTCATAACATTATTGCGACATACACCAATTTCCAGATTTCGGCCATTAGTTTTTTTCATTTGTGTGAAAAAGACATGGTTCAGAATATGCACCAAAACTTCCTTTTGGGTGATTTAAATGAGCAATACTGTTTATATTCTTGAAGACAAGTGGTGTTTGTTTGATTATTCAGTAAATTAAACATGATTAGCAGTATAGGAGTGTAGAAAACACATTCTAAATGCAATGTTTACATTATTTTTACCTACTTTTGTCCAATTATTTTACAAATTATATTATTATTTTTATTTTATTTACAACCTAAAGCAAACATTCTCCTACCAACATATTCCTTGTGCAATCCCCTTTATTTTGATATATAATACAACATTTCTGCTACAATTGTAACCATTTTCATAACTTTACTGTGACAGACCCCACCTTCAAGATTTCAGCCATTATTTTTTGTCATTATTTGTGAAAAATACATGGTTCAGAATATGCACCAAAACTTCTTTTTGGGTTACTTTAATGCGCAATACTGTTTATATTCTTGAAGACAAGTGGTGTTTGTTTGATTATTCAGTAAATTAAACATGATTAGCAGTATAGGAGTGTAGAAAACACCTTATATGTGCAGTTTTTTAAATAATTTTTACCTCTTTAATTTCATTTGTTATTATTAAACCTCTCATTATTGTCATAATATTTGTAACCTATCAATTAATTATTAACACTGTCATGTTCCTTGTGCAATCCTCTTTAATTTGATATGTAATACAATAGGTCTTCTACCACCTTAACCATTTTAAAAGCATTATTGTAACACACCCCTAGTTCCAATTTTCTGCCATAAATGTCTGTTTGGTCACAGCCCAGTTTTTGTTTGGTAGTGAAAGAGTTAACATCTTTCTCCGTAATTCACTGTACATCCACGTGAATAACGTAACCTGCGCGAGAATCGGTGGCGGTTCTCGCCGCGTTAGTAACTTAGAGGTATGTGAGCTGGTCACTCAGAAAGCAATGGCAAACTACTGAGCGTAATCTTGCCAAGAAATCAACAATCAGCTGAAAGATGATGGATTGACAGCGATGTCCTGTAAAGTGTAAAGGCAAAACGATGTTCAACACCAATAAACGTTGACCGAATGATGTAGTCCAATATTCAACATTCAATATCATGACATTTGCAGAACTTCGCTCCCATAACAACCTTCCAGTCATAAGCAATCCCAAACTGAAATTTGAATCCGCATTCAACATTGACAAGCCGCCATGTTTACCAACTGGGAAAGTGCGTACAAAAACTAAACGATGGGTTCTCTATAATGGCCGTAGCATTAACGAAACAATATATATATATATATATATATTTTTTTTCCGCGTTTCCATCCTGTTTCAGGATATTGCGGTCAACACCAGCATCTTTCAGCTGTATGTTGATTCCTAGGCTAGATTACGCTCATCAGCACGCCACGACTTTCTGAGCGACCGGCTCCATACTCTCATAAGTCACTTTTGCAATTCGAACCACTGCTAATTCTCGTCGCGTCACGTGACGAGAGTATTCGGGGTTAGCGGAGAAAGCTGCTAACCCCTCGGCCATGGAGCCGGCATATATATATATATATATATATATATATATATATATATATATATATATATATATATATATATATATATATATATATATATATATATGTATATCTCGTCAGGTACATACTGCAGAAATCACACAACTTACGTGAATTAACTAGATAAATCCTTCAAACTGAAATATACACATGTTCGCACAGTAATGTCGATTGTCTACCACTGTAATTTTGATATATATATATATATATATATATATATATATATATATATATATATATATATATATATATATATATATATATATATATATGTATATATATCCGCGTTTCCATTCTGTTTCAGTATATTGCGGTCACCACCAGCATCTTTCAGCTGTATGTTAATTCCTAGGCTAGATTACGCTCATCAGCACGCCACGACTTTCTGAGCGACCGGCTCCATACTCTCATAAGTCACTATAGTATGTTGCGATTTGAATGCCTTCATTCACCATCAATTATTTTGAAAACTGTCTGTTGCATCGTTATGAAATTGTTCCAGCCGTCTTATATTTACCCCCACCCAAGGAATATGTCTTTGATAGGTCCAAAAAACAACTTAAATCATCAAAAGCGGCGACATTCCTTTGATGTTTTGCTGAACAACTAGTGATTTCTCGCTAAAAAAAGTTATGTTTACGGTAATGGGGACCTGCAAATTCAGATGACGCACAAAGGCGTATCCTGATTCGTATGGGAGTGGGTGCAATGAAAGAAGTAGCTTACAATCGACAGGGTCGGCTGCATTGCACCGGGTTTTTATCCTATATGGCTCAGTTTCTTTCCGCAGCGCGGAAAGTATCGCACAAAGCACGAACTCCGTAGCTCCAGCGACGACCCTCGGGAGTCTCCGAAAAAATGCACTCGTGAAATGAAGGACGCGGCCCGGAATCGAACATACAACCTTCGGAACCCGAGTCAGACGGCTTTACCACTTCACCACGGAGAATCCCGAGAGGGGTGCAATGTGTAATATTAGTAAAGACAGAGAATTTACAGAGGCACGGGGTAAATAATTTGTAAATTAACTGGAAAGTAGAAGGAATATATTTCTTACCTTATTTTTCATTTCCTTCTTGTTTCTTCAGCTGATGCTGATGCTGTAATGTTTAGGGCCTGCAATTCGTCTGAATAGTTGGAGCAAAATATCCCAGTAAGTGTGTACGTAGATTAAGGTCTGCGATCTGCTCAGACCTTAATCTGTGTCGGACGATTCCAGTAGGTTGATGATTGCTCTCGGTTGCATAAAATTCAATCCATCCTTTCTCCAATAATCCTCTTCCTCTTTCAACACATGGTCCTGACGTTTTTTCCGGTAACTTTTATCAATATTTAATAGCGCTGACGGACGGACAGACAGACTGACAGACAGACAGACAGACAGACAGACAGACAGACAGACAGACAGACAGACAGAAAGGTAGGTAGGTAGGTAGAAAGGTAGGTGGGTGGGTGGGCCGGCAGACAGGCAGGCAGGCAGATAGATAGATAGATAGATAGATAGATAGATAGATAGATAGATAGATAGATAGATAGATAGATAGATAGATAGATAGATAGATGGATAGATGGATGGATGGATAGATAGATAGATAGATAGATAGATAGATAGATAGATAGATAGATAGATAGATAGATAGATAGATAGATAGATAGATAGATAGATAGATAGATAGATAGATCCCCGCCAGGAGTCGGGCCGAGCCAGCTAGTTTATTTATATAATCACGTTTCATGAAAGAACCCACAGTTTGACGACACCTCTGAACTATCCCATATAAATTCCCTCAGTCTGCCAAAACGGAAACCGCCAGACAAAATTCAAAAATAGCGGGGGTGTGTCTTGCTGAAGCTTTAATACTCTTAAAATGATGGAATGAATGCGGGAGCCATAAATTATATACCACATATAAACAAACATTGAAATCTGCTGTACAATCTCCAGAACAAAAATTTTTTTGTTGGGTGGACATAATGATAAGGTTATATGCTAAATCTCATCATTTCCCCTCAGTTGGTTACTGAGATATTGAATTTTATATTGAGGCAACAAAAAAAGAACACACTATACTACTATAGCGTGACTCGAACCACTTCTAATTCTCGTCCGCTCACGTTGACCACGAGAGTATTCGGGATTAACGGAGAAAGCTGCTAACCCCTCGACCAGGCAGCCGGTATATATATATATATATTTATATAATATCTATATATTTATATGGGGGGTACGGGGTGTCAGGCATTGGTAGCACCTTTGGTAAGGATGGCTCTCATGTCCTTTCAGGACCCATCCCCCACTGGTCCAAGTCTGACACCCAGCTCGTGCCTGTGGCTCCTAGTAGCTGTCAGCATGCGACAGCGGCCACCCCCCGGGCAACAGCTGTGAGAGGCTGGCTAAACCAGGCAAGGGTATCCGATTTGGTGTCAAACCAAGAGGTAAACTAGGGTATGCCTACCCAGCATGTGAAGGCAGGATTCGGCTGACTGCGCGTAAGAAATCATTCCTGATTCAACGGGCAAGACGGCGTTTACCTGCAAAGCGTTGTGGAACGTATTGAGCACGGCAAGGCACGTAGAGCACCCTGGTCATCCACTGCACCTGTATTCATCTCCAATCGTCTCGACTTGTCTTGCCACTGGACTCAGATGGACTCAGGCGAGAGAGTGAGGTCGACGAATTGCGCAACTCTTCCTCACTTTAATCCAAGTCATCGCGCAAGTCATTCTTCATCCAACGTCACATATTTGCCGGTCCTAACAGAGCATCTTCACCAAGTCTTCACAAACATATGGATGAACGAGACCATGCCACAAGATTTTAAGGACGCGTCAATAGTCCACCTTTACAAACGTAAAGGAAACCGCCAATCCTGTGACAACCACCGAGGCATCTCCTTGCTTTCAATTGCAGGGAAGATACTCGCCAGAATTCTTCTCAATCGCCTCACAGCCCATCTCGATCAAGGTCTTCTTCCTGAGAGTCAATGTGGCTTCAGAAAAGAACGTGGAACTGTTGACATGATTTTCGCTGCAAGGCAGCTGCAAGAGAAATGTCAGAAACAGAACTGCGAAATGTTCTCCACTTTCATTGACCTTACCAAGGCTTTTGATACAGTCAGCAGAGAAGGACTGTGGAAGATTATGGCAAAATATGGCTGTCCACGAAAGTTTGTCCAAATAGTGTGGCTATTTCATGACGGCATGCAGGCAAGAGTACAGGAAAATGGTGAACTGTCTGAACCCTTTCCTGTCACCAATGGAGTGAAGCAAGGATGTGTCCTGGCACCAACACTGTTCAGCCTCAAGTTTTCAGCCATGTTGATGAATGCCTTCGAGAACGACGACATTGGAATAGACATCAACTACCGTATGGATGGAAAGTTATTCAATCTCAGAAGGCTGAAAGCTAAAACCAAAATTAACAGCGGCACCGTCAGAGAGCTCCTGTTTGCTGATGATTGCGCTCTATACGCCAACTCAGAGGCGGACATGCAACATAATGTTTCAGCTTTCTCACATGCCTGTGCCAACTTTGGGCTCAATATCAACTTGGAGAAGACTGTAGTTATATACCAGCCAGCTCCAGGGAATAATCACACTGTGCCGAATATCAAAGTGAATGATCATAGACTAAGTGTTGTGGACAAATTCACCTATCTTGGCAGCACCGTGTCACAAGCTGCCACAATCGATGACGAAGTGAATGCAAGAATCTCCAAGGCCAGTGCAGCCTTTGGCAGACTGTACAAGAATGTATGGGACAGAACTGGAATAAGCCTGCAAACAAAGCTAAAAGTCTACAAAGCAGTTGTATTATCCACACTGCTATATGCTTGTGAAACCTGGACTGTTTATCAGCGACACGCTAGGAAATTAAACCACTTCCACACAGTCTGCCTAAGGAAGCTACTGAAGATTAAATGGCAAGACAAGATTCAAGACACTGAAGTCCTAGAAAGAGCATCCATGCCCAGTATCCACACTCTACTGATGAAGAATCAGATTCGCTGGGCTGGTCACTTGACTCGCATGCCAGATCACAGGCTCCCTAAACGAATTTTCTACAGCGAACTGCGTTGTGGTAAACGCTCCCAAGGTGGCCAGAGGAAACGTTTTAAAGACACTCTGAAAATTTCACTGAGTGCTTTTGGAATTCATCATGACACCTGGGAGGCTGCAGCCAGAGACCGAAATTCATGGCGTGCATCATTGCGCAAAGGTGCAGTCATATGTGAGGCAACCAGGACTGCAAGAGCTCTGAAGAAAAGGCAGGACAGAAAAACCAATGCAGGAAATCCTCCTCCAGAAACGTCAAGCATTCTTTGCCCACATTGTCAAAGAACATTTCGAGCCAAAATAGGCCTTATCAGCCATCTTAGAACTCACGGCTCCACACCTTCAACCCCACTGGATGAAATGAATGGTCATCATCATTCTTGATGGACAAACAACACACACACACACACACACACACACACACACACACACACACACACACACACATATATATATATATATATATATATATATATATATATATATATTGCGCTCGCTCGCTTTTGAACTCAAGCGTGGTCCATACACACTATTTATAGTAGTCATGGACTGAATGTTTGCGTGTGGGTTAGCTTTCCTTATTAACAGTGTCCTTCGCCACCAGGCGAACCCACTCCAACTTCAGAGGTACTTGTAATTAACGTCCCCAAGTCAAGGACAACGGGTCAGCATTTTAGTCCAGCTGCCCGGTGTAGGGGTTGAAACGCTAACCTCGGCATCAGGACACCGGATGTTTAAGAACACGCGTTCTTACCCATTCGGCCATGCAGACTTGCGAAACATTATATAATATAATTAGTTGCATATCCTTTACAGAACATCGCGGTCAACACCAGCATTTGTTGTTGTGATTTCTTGGTAAATTTACGTTCAGTAGTTTGCCATTGCTTTCTGAACGACCGGTACCCATACCATTTCGTAAAAAAACCAAGGCAAGACGGTCTGCAAGCAAATCGCCTACAGCTGTGTTTCGAACGCGAGTATGTGAGATTACGAAATGCGTCCGTAACCTCATCGCCACAGAGCCGGCATATAATATAATTTGTTGTGGTTGTTATTCGCATATCCTTTTACAGGACATCGCTGTCAACATCAGCATCTTTCAGCTGATTGTTGATTTCTTGACAAGATTACGCTCAGTAGTTTGCCATTGCTTTCTGGACGACCAGCTCACATACCCCGTAAGTTACCGACGTGGGGAGAACCGCTACCAATTCTTGCGCACGTCACGTTACTCACGAGAGTATACGGGATTCAGGAGAAAGACGTTAATCCCTAGGCCAGAGGACCGGCATATAATATAATACCAGATATAAATTAGCAGGTATTGATCACAGAAGTGAAGGTTGCTAATAATAATATGGATTACAACACACATTAGACAATATCATAATTGAAATTTATTGTGATAAATCCGGGATTTCAACTTATCGCCCTGTCGTCATTTGTGAATGTATTTTTATTGATCTCAATGGTTCCCGAAATATTGATGTCCCCTTGTTCATTATCATCACCATCTCCCACTTTTGCCTTCAAGCATCGTGATGAGGAACAGTTGACGTTCCAGCGCCCGATCGGTGGCACCGGATAGTGCCATTCCGTGTGATTGTATAACGTCTTTGATGTCAATTCATTTTCTTTTCGGGTGTCCTGTTTCTCTCGTATCAGATATTCTTTGGTGCAGCACAGTGTTGGCAGTTGATGGTGTTGCATTCTAACAAGATGGCCTAGCCATCTTCTGCCTTTCAGTGTATGTGATACAGGGTTTGATCCCACTGTTTGTCTGATAACATCATTTCTTACTGGGTCTCGAAGAGTTAAGTTGGCGGATCTTTTCAAGCATCTCATCCATCTCACGTGTGTTGAATTTGCGCCAGTGTAATTTGGTCCACATGCATCATTTTTCTCGTGCCTTGGACGCTCTAAGGCAGTGGTTCTCAACCGATGGGGAATTCCCCCCAGGGGGGAATTTTAGGGTTTCCAAGGGGGGGGGGGGGGATGAAGACCATTTCAAGATCGCGTTAATACAAGAACCGATTACTTGATATTTTTTTCCCCTTAATACTTTACATCCTTCTAAAATTCATTTTATAAAGTAAGTAGACCCACAAATCATGTTTTATGTGGATATCTAGACTTGTTTTAGTATATCAGAAAGCAATGGCAAACTACTGAACGTAACACTTGCCTAGTACATCAACAGCAGCTGAAAATGCTGGTGTTAACTGCAACGTCCCGTAAGGGATACGCAACAAAATTTTAAAAAAATTCAATTTACCTTCCATTTTTACGTATACTGTGTAGGGATGGGAGGATTTTTAGATAGGAAATATGAAAGGGGGGGGGGTGACATTCTGAACGTAACACTTGCCTAGTACATCAACAGCAGCTGGAAATGCTGGTGTTGACTGCAACGTCCCGTAAGGGATACGCAACAAAATTTTAAAAAAATTCAATTTACCTTCCATTTTTACGTATACTGTGTAGGGATGGGAGGATTTTTAGATAGGAAATATGAAAGGGGGGGGGGGGGTATGACATTCTGAAAATACGGTGAAGGGGGGCACGGGCCAAAAAAGGTTGAGAACCACTGCTCTAAGGTTTACTTGGTACTGCTTCTTCTCCCCTTCCGCCACCCCCTGCTTCCTCTACCACTTCGTGTCCGGATGTTGTCATCATCTAAATCAGGGGTCACCAAACTTTTTTCACGGCGGGCCGGATAACGGACACAATGACGAGCGCGGGCCGGATACTCTTTCTGTACAATACTTACGGCGGGCTCCGTGGCGAAGACCATATTAAAGCGGTTCGTAATCCCGAATACCCGCGTTCGAAACACAGCTGCGCGCGATTTGGCAGCAGATCGCGTTGCGCTGGGTTTTGTACGCTATGGTATGGGTGCCGGTCGTTCAGAAAGCAATGGCAAGCTACTGAACGTAAACTTGCCAATACATCAACAACAGCAAACAATGCTGGTGTTGACGGCAATCGTCCTTTAAAGGATATGCAACTAATTGTAACAACACATGCAAGCCAGAACGAAAGCTCTGGTAAAATGACGAAAAACTAAGTTAATAATGGGTGAATGGCGAGCAATGCACAAAAAGCAAAGACAACCAACATATTTATTTACTAAACAAATTATCCCCCCCCCCACCCCCAAAAAAAGCGACGTTGGCAAAAAGATCATTATATCAGACCTTGTGTGCACATATCCGAATCTCACAAACTAGCAGCACAAAGGATTAGTGAGATTTGTGAAACTGATATTTGACTTTCAAGATATCATCAATGTTTGGTTTGGAATTGCTACATCCAATCAAGAGAATTCATCATCATCATCAAGTGCCGTGCCGGCTGGCGTAGGCGTTCATGGCTCTCCACAGATCTCGGTCTTTGGTGTTCTGAATCAACTGTGCTGATGATATTCCTCCATGCCACCGTCTCAATCCGTCCAGCATCATTTCTCTTTGTCTGCCTCTGCCTCTCTTCCCCTCGATCTTTCAAGTTGTCACGATGTTCTCCAATGCCTCTCTTCTCATCACATGACCAAAGAAAGCTGTTTGTCTCTTTCTTATTGTTGTATATAGTGTTCTAGTTTCATTAGCCTCTTTCGGGCAATCGTTGTTAGTTACTCTGGCAGTCCAAGGAATTCGCAACATTCGTCTTAAAAACCACATCTCTGTTGCTTCTAAGTTCTTCCTAATTTGTTCATTTACATTCCAAGATTCGCTGCAATACAGCAAAACTGGTTCTATATAGCATTTTAGCACTCTCTTTCTTACATTCATTGATAGCGACTTATTGCATAAGATACTCTTCATTTTCTGAAATGCGGCTTTTGTCTCCCTATTCTGCTTTTAATCTCTGTTGCACATCTTCCATCCGATGTTATAAGTGCCCCTAGGTATTTAAAATTATCCACTTGGTTGAGAATTTCCCCTTCTATTTCTATGTCACATTTTGGTGTCCGTATTTTCTTTGATATCACCGTTGTTACTGTTTTCTTGATAAAAAAGGAGAGTCTTTTCTGTGCACTCTCTGATACTACAATGTCCAATAATTGTTGTAGGTCTGTTGCATTATCCGCCACCAATACTGTGTCATCTGCATAGCGTATATTATTTATATTATATCCTCCGACTAGTATTCCTGGCTTCTCTTTGATCTCTCTCATTATTACATCAGGGATCACAAAACTTTTTTCACGGCGGGCCGGATAACGGACAAAATGACGAGCGCGGACAAGAGAATTGCTTTGAAATATTCATCAATCAATCTTGTTCGATGTGAAGCGTTCTGAGTGTTCCCCAGTTGCTCTCACTATGCATTCACTGTTGTTGAATAAGCTTCTACATGTGTTCCTTTGAAATGTGTTTATGTTTGCGGTGTTTGTCTCTTGTATGAATGTCATTGTCTTTTTTAGTTCACCCGGTGACCCATAGAGTTTATCTTCCACTGTTGTTTCTCTAGGCAGAAGGTTTGCCTAAATGTGTCATATATTTGGCAGTCTTGGAGTATGTAATCTGCTGTCTGCGACGCCAATCCACATGTACACATGGCTGATTCGCCAGTCTTGAATTTCGTATACATGTGGTCACGTAATCTATTGTGACCTGTTCCGCATCGATTTGTTCTCGTCTGTCCATAAAGTGGTAATTGTTTTGAGCTGGTGTTGGATTTCTTATTGATTTCATCATTCATTTGGGACGCAAAAGTGTTTCCAAGGCACCAGGGCCAGGTTCTATACTGGCCAAGACCTACTAACACGTCCTAGTAATGCTTCCTGGGCAACAGGTCCCTTCGGGGTCCTGGCTAACGTAGTAGGATCGCTGATTCTTCCGAAGCCGGAGAGTATCTGCCTGCACTGCGAGAAACCACCAGTATGCACACCAATAAGCCAGACATGGGACAACGGATACTCACGCAAACCTCAGGTCATATATGACATCACACTGATGTTGGACAATAGGATGCCTTCATCCGACATACAGGACTTCATGCTGGAGTTCACAGCCAGCGAACACAAGCAAGCAAGCAAGCATCATTCATGTATTTTGGTGGTAAGTAACACTTCACTAGTAACAGTAGGCAAATCAGGTTGTTGTTATATAGCTCCTTCCTTAGCTAGTTGATCAAATCTCTCGTGTCCGCTGGCTGCCTAATTCAGAAAGTAGTGTCCATGATACTGGTAATTTCCGAGACAGGAGTGCCTCAAGTACTGAATTTTCATCTGTCAAAAGCACCACAGTCTGTATAATGTGATTGGTATTTAATAATGTCTCTGTCATCTTGGTACTCTGGTCGTGTCCTTAGTATTATTTTGGGTATTCTATGTTCATTCCCGCTCCCCATTTCGAACAGCACCTCCCCCTCCCCCACTTTTGTCTGGTTTTGTAGTGATAATCTATGTCCCTCTTTCCACGAAGTTCGTTCTATGATAGCTTTCGGGGGGTACCAACTGTGGGCAGATCAATGGTTTCTCTGCAGAGTCGTTTGGCCTGGTGGATAAAACTGCTTCTTTACAACCTTTCCCCAGCTTGGTTTTCAAATCTGTTCTTCCTAGGATGGCTTGGCATGCTGGGGAATTTTTCTGCTTGTATTAGCCTTTGTATATCTCTTCACTTTCTCAGTGCTCATGTCATCCCCATCTCCACTATAGGGGTTGATCTCATCCCTCCCGCGGTGAATGTGCTTAATATTGTACCTTGCCCAGCTCTTGTAGTGTGGTTTCTTCTATTAGAGCTATTCCACTTATCTGGATGAAGCCTGCCGTTTATTTAGGAGGTGCTGCACTTGTCAGTGTTTATGCTGACACTCCATCTATTTGCCCATGCAACTTATATATTTCCAGCTCTTACTAGTGATCTGGTGGCCACTGATGCATGTTCATTTATGCTCCACAAGACCAGGTCGTCAGCGTACATTGGCATGTGGTAGTTTAACTACAAGGTCATTAATGAAGATTAGGAAAAGAGTGGGGGACAGAACTCCAGCCTTGCTCTTGAGCCCGTCTATCTGTACGGCTAGTCTGTTGGGGAAGTATGCTTTCACCCATTTGTAAATTCTTCAGTTCACTGTTTAGTTGCTTAGTTTCTTCAACAGACTTTCTTTCCAGACTTTGTCAAAAGCTTTCGTTAGATCTATGCATGCCGCAAGCACCAGTTTCCTATCTCGGAATGCATCTTCAATTTCTTTGGAGGGGTAGGTTGTCTGATCTTTCATAGAGTAACACTGTCTGAAGTCTGCCTGCTGTGGCATAAGAATGTTTTCGCTTTCAATGCATCACAGTAGTCTGTGATTAATGATGGTGTCATAACACAGAAAGAGTTAACCACATAAAATACCAGTGTAAAGAAAGAGTTAACTATTGTCAGTAGAAGTAAGACAACAGAGTAGGGAATCGGTTAACCGTGGTCTGTTAGCTCGGCGTGTCACGGGAAACGTAGAGGTCACAAGCGACTACTTGAAGGGGAACTGACTGGACTCAGTCATTCAGGCACGGGACAACTTAGCAGTTTGTTTAATATACACAACGCAATTCTTTTCCTACAGTACATTATACAGTAGACAGTTTTCAACATCAAGTATGGAAATATGCTGAATAGACTGATTTGCCTTTTCGGTTCACGAGTGCATTTTTCAGGAGTCTCCCGGGAGTTGGCGCTGAAACTGCGGAGTTCGTGCTTTATGCGACACTTTCGGCGGGTCGCCCTGCGGTAAAAGACCGGGCCATGTGAGAAAACCCGGGTCAATGAGGTCTTTCTGGTGACAGCCGAGTCCATCGACGATGAACTGTGGTTTTCGTGGATTAATTTTGTGTTGGTATTCTGGCAGCGGCATTATGCCCAGTGTACATGTGCGGGCTGTTGGATTGCCGAGACTCCTGTCTGTTCCACTTTTCACATTGGACAGTGGGGGGCATTTTGTGTGATATTCACTGGCACAGGAACGGAGCATAATGGGGACGACCTGTTGCTGTGAAGTTGGAACCTCGACGAACTAACTAACATCTGAGCATCTGCTAGAAGGCATTGTGAGCAAGCCACGTGAACGAGAGAGAGAGAGAGAGAGAGAGAGAGAGAGAGAGAGAGAGAGAGAGAGAGAGAGAGAGAGAGAGAGAGATTGTCCATGTCACCACCTACCACAACATATATCCTGGAGACATCACATGTAATAACATCAACCCAACAAGTGACACACAGACAAGCTCCAGTGTTTTGCAGAGACAGCTGGTAAGCTAATGGTCTGAAGCTGGAGGCACTGGAACTGTCTTTCCCTGATTTTAGGAGAGGTGTCATGATTGCTTCTCTCCAGATTTTGGAACTTTGCATTTGATGAAGATCTACAACAGTTTTGATGTGACCATTGTTCATGGGTTCTTTATCATTTCATTGGAGAAACCGTTGGCTCCTGGTGACTTTCTCATTTTCAATTTTGATACCGCTAGCTCATGTTCACAGAGTGTGATAGGTGCATCCAGCGCCTCGTGTACTATTTAATTCTGCCATGTATGTTACAATTTCTCTCGATCTCTTGGCTAATTTCGATATTGTTATTTTGTGCAAATGAGTTAGCAAAATGGTGGGCTGCTCTTTTTCCTGTTAGGATGTTTCCGTCTTTAGTAGTGTAATATTTGAGTTTCTCCCGGTGCCTTCGTCAAGTTGTTTTACTAGCTTCCACAACTTCCTTGTGTCTCATTTAAAGTTCAGTAGCTGTTTTCTCCTGCAAGCTTTTCAGTCTAGCCTGCAACTTGACTCATTGTAATTTAGCTTTTGTGTGCTGGTGTTTATTGTGGTGCACCGGGCTGGGTTTGGTCTCTACTTGCTTTCAACATAGTGTAGTTATAGTGTGCTATAAGATCTCGAGTAGAAAGTATGTGGGAAAGACGACTTGTTAATAAGATGATACATATTTTCTCATTCTGTCAGTCTCCTTCCTGTCTGGTCCACGTGATTATAGTCTCAACTCTGGGAATGGCTATTAAAATCGCCACACGCAATAATTTTTTCTTTAATGGTAATAATACTAGTGCTCTCGGGCGATCACATTGACACAAGTAATTGATCAGATGTAGATTTGTACTGTGTCTTAGTTTAAGAGTCTGATACTCGGCCCCTTCCATGCATACTTCAATTTGGGAAGCAGTGATGTTATTCTTTACAAGGGTCAGTATCCCACCCTTTTGTCTTTTTGGCTGAAGTGAGTTTCTTGCAAGCAACACATATATTTACTTGTTCTTTGTTCAAGATATTTTCTAAGCCTATTTTTCTTTTCAAATTGCTGCTCCCTATCTGCATTCCAGTACATTATTTTCAGTCTTTGCTTGGTATGGCCAAATGCTCTACTCTCAGGTCCATTGGCTCCACATGATACCCGAGAAAGACCTCCAGTCATTGTGGTTGGACCCTTTCAAGGCACAAGGTCGATACTGCATCTCTCTTGGGGACCACACAGTTTTGTAGTAATAGATATTTTCATATAGTGATTACGTGGTATCCTGATTGCTGTTGTGCACCTCCAGGCTGGAGTCCAAGATAACAGCCGTCATTTGTCAAGATATATGATAGCTTTAAAAAGTTTGTGAGTTCCCAGAAAGTAGAGTTGTATAAAAATCCTGACAAGGCACAAAGAGAAAAACCGTTACAAGTAGGTCACTGAAGTAAATGAACTTTTCATATGACAGGAGATGTAATGGGTTTATGGTGCCAGCCCCACAATTTATAGACCAATCAGCACTCGAGAGGTGATGTGGTCAATGTCAAGTGGGCTGCCTTAACTTCCCCAGACATTTCCTGCGACCTGTTTTAGGATGGCTGACTTTGAAGCCCAGGTCAGTTATAGGGTGGTTGACTTTGGAGACCAGGCCAGTTTTAGGATGGTTGACTTTGTAGCCCAGGTCAATGTTTTAGGATGGTTGACTTTGGAGCCCAGGCCAGTTTTAGGATGGTTGACTTTGTAGCCCATGTCAATGTTTTAGGATGGTTGACTTTGGAGCCCAGGTCAATGTTTTAGGATGGTTGACTTTGGAGCCCAGGCCAGTTTTAGGATGGTTGACTTTGTAGCCCATGTCAATGTTTTAGGATGGTTGACTTTGGAGCCCAGGCCAGTTTTAGGATGGTTGACTTTGTAGCCCATGTCAATGTTTTAGGATGGTTGACTTTGGAGCCCAGGTCAATGTTTTAGGATGGTTGACTTTGGAGCCCAGGTCAATAAAAAAAATCTGCACTTATGTGTATTCAAATACTTGGTCCCCGTGCCAGCATGCTAGTCACTTCACTGCCATGGCTACCAACCACCACTACAAAAACCCCTTTTTCTATTGTAAGAAACAGCTGTAATAGAAAGCTGATCAAATACAAGTTTGTCAAGAGACATCTGTTACCACAGCTTCACCGGTCACACTTAAAGAGAACAGTGTTTTCAAAACCGTAACAGATGAAACTTAAATATTCAAAGAATATTATCCTGCAACAAATCAATAACACTACAAGTTATGTTGTTTGTCAATACCACTTCAAAGCAGCAAGTCCTGTACTATTATCTCCACCCCAGTAAGTGAACAAAAGACATCATTTTTAGTCAGTCATCAATCACAGAGCCACTCAGCTTTAACATAATCAACCAACTTTATTTGTTTAATTTGCAAATGTCAATAATTTTACGATTATTCATAATGGTGTATTACATTAATGTCTGTTACAAAGAATAACAATTTATGATTTATTACACAAGAGCACACAACTTGGGGAAATTCCATCACCAGTTAAAACAAAATTAACTATCCAAGTTAATCAAGTGAATTCTGAAATACGATAAACCATGAAAACAGTTTCAATTTTACACCAATAAAGAACACAAACACAAGGCAAACAAATGTTACACTTATTCATGAAACCCATGGACAGCTCAGTCGGCATCATTGTTTCCCTGTCAGACTGTGGCTGTAACAGTTGCCAAAGTGCATGTGAGAGACTAGCGAGGCAATATTATTTTGTGTGGGTTTCTAATCAGTTGTGATAGCCATCATTATTTGTAAATGTACAGGGTTAAATTATAGGTAAACCTACACATTTGTATATACATAGTATATAGTATATACACTACACAGAAATGGTTCACACTGGCTGTTAGGGCAGAGAAGACCGGCCTAGCAAACACAGTCGGCCAGTATCACTTTCACTGAGTTATCCACCAGAGATATTTTGGCACATGCTTTGTGGCGGTTCCTGTCAAGATCACTGTGATACCCCTTCATTAGAGACTAACAAGTGTTGAATAAAGAGGAACACAACAACCATAAACATCACATCCGTGAAAGTAAAGTGAAGGATCACCTCTCACACCACGAGGTGGACTGGGTATATGGTGCTTGCCCTATATTTCTACATCAACTGGCATCCGATGGGTGATATGGTTGATTTGATAAAGCTCACAGTTATAACTCTGAGGTATTTTAGAACTTGCATTGGAATTAAAGAGACATCAAAATTAATACACTTATAGAGTTTCCTTCATGTAAGCGTTCTCCTGAGGTTCTTCACATGTCAGGCTTAAGTAACAGAAGCACCACAGACATCACATTTCTAAGAGATCTCTCTCTTTCATGTTTTCTTGTCCTACATGAAGACATTAAAAGTGTAAAAAAATCACAGACATCACATTTCTAAGAGTTCTCTTTTGTGTCACATGATAATATTAAAATAAGTCTAAAAACACCATAGACATGACACTCCAGAATGATTTCTATTGTGAAATATCAGACTGCCATCATGAGTAAACAAAGAATCACAACAACCACATTTGTAAAGTTTTTCTCCTGCATGTATTCTCCAACACCCTATATTAAATACCCAGGGGTATGAAAAATCAAATTCGCTGGGCTGGTCACTTAACTCGTATGCCAGATCACAGGCTCCCTAAACAAATCTTTTACGGCGAGCTGCGTTGTGGTAAACGCTCCCAAGGCTGCCAGAGGAAACGCTTTAAAGACACTGAAAGTCTCACTGAAAGCTTTTGGAATTCATCCTGACACCTGGGAGACTGCTGCTAAAGACTGTAATTCATGGCGTACATCATTACAAAAGGGTGCAGTCACTTGTGAAGCAACCAGGACTGCAAGAGCTGCGAAGAAAAGGCTGGACAGAAAAACCACTGCAGGAGATCCTCCTCCTGGAACATCAAGCATTCTTTGCACACATTGTCAAAGAACATTTCGAGCCAAAATAGGTCTTATCAGCCATCTTCGAACTCACAGCTCCATACTAGATGAAATGAATGGTCATCATCACTCTTGATGGACAAACAACGGAACATTCTCTAATACAGCATTAAAAGCTGAGAATGCAACAGATCTACAACTTTTGGACATTGTACTAATAAAGAGTGCAATCAATAATGGACTTTCCTTGAATATTTAGAAAACAGACACACTGTTTATTTCAAAGAAAAATATGACACCAAAATACGATATAACAACAGAAGGGAAAATGCTTTACAATGTTGATACGTTTAAATACCCAGGGGTAATTATAACACCAGACAGAAAAGATATGTAGTAGAGATTAAGAGCAGAACAGGTCAAATTAAAGTTCCATTTCAGAAAATGAAAAGTATGTTATGCAGTAATTCACTATCATTATACATCAGAAAAAAGTGCTGAAATGTGATATAGAACCTGTCTTCTGTATGGCAGTAAATTGCGGAACACGATTGAACAAATTAAAAACAGGTTGGAAGCAATGAAGATGTGGCTCTCGTGACAAATGTTGTGAATAAATTGGACAGCCAAAGTAACTAGCAATGATTGCCTGGAAGAAGCTAATGACACTAGAACATTACACACAACTGTAAGACAAAGACAAAAAGCATTCTTTGGTAATATGAAAAGACATGTACACCTAAGCCATCTGACAGGGCACATGATGATGATGTATTCCCATATGTTTCTTCAAATGGCGAAGTTGAGTAAAAGAAGCACCACAATCATCACACTTGTAAGGTTTCTCTCCTGTATGTGTTCTCTTATGGTCCTTCAGAATACTGGCACGGTTAAAAGAAGTACCGCAATCTTCACACATGTAAGGTTTCTCTCCTGTATGTGTTCTAATATGGTGCTTCAGAGTGCCAAGTTGAATATAAGAAGCACCACAATCATCACACTTGTAAGGTTTCTCTCCAGTATGTGTTCTAATATGGTGCGTCAGAGTGCCAAGTTGAATATAAGAAGCACCACAAACATCACTCTTGTAAGGTTTCTCTCCTGTATGTGTTCTCTTATGGTACTTCAAATTGCCAAGTTGAGTAAAAGAAGCACCACAATCATCACACTTGTAAGGTTTCTCTCCTGTATGTATTCTCTTATGGATCTTCAGAGTGCTAGCACGCTTAAAAGAAGCACCACAATCATCACACATGTAAGGTTTCTCTCCTGTATGTATTCTATTATGGCTGATCAGACCGCTAGCACGAGAAAAAGAAGCACCACAATAATCACACTTGTAAGGTTTCTCTCCTGTATGTCTTCGCATATGACGTTTCAAAGAACTAATTTCAATAAAAGAAGCACCACAATCATCACACATGTAATATCTCTCTCCTGTATGTTTATTCTTATGGTACTTCAGACCGCTAGCAAAAGCAAAAGAAGCACCACAATCATCACACTTGTAAGGTTTCTCTCCTGTATGTGTTCTCTTATGGTCCTTCAGAATACTGGCACGGTTAAAAGAAGTACCGCAATCTTCACACATGTAAGGTTTCTCTCCTGTATGTGTTCTAATATGGTGCTTCAGAGTGCCAAGTTGAATATAAGAAGCACCACAATCATCACACTTGTAAGGTTTCTCTCCTGTATGTGTTTTAATATGGTGCTTCAGAGTGCCAAGTTGAATATAAGAAGCATCACAAACATCACACTTGTAAGGTTTCTCTCCTGTATGTGTTCTCTTATGGTTCTTCAGAAAGCTGGCACGGGTAAAAGAAGCACCACAATTTTCACACTTGTAATGTTTCTCTCCTGTATGTGTTCTCTTATGGTTCTTCAGAAAGCTGGCACGGTTAAAAGAAGTACCACAATCTTCACACATGTAATGTTTCTTTCCTGTATGTGTTCTAATATGGTGCTTCAGTGTTCCAAGTTCAGCAAAAGAAGCACCACAATCATCAAACTTGTAAGGTTTCTCTCCTGTATGTGTTCTCTTATGATTCTTCAGAATACTGGCACGGTTAAAAGAAGCACCACAATAATCACACTTGTAAGGTTTCTCTCCTGTATGTCTTCGCATATGACGTTTCAAATAGCTAATTTCAATAAAAGAAGCACCACAATCATCACACATGTAAGATTTCTCTCCTGAATGTGTTCTCTTATGGTTCTGCAGAAGGCTAGCACGCTTAAAAGAATCATCACACTTGTAAGGTTGCTCTCCTGTATGCATTCTCCTATGGGTCTTCAGATAGCTAGGTATAGTATGGGAAATACCACAAATATCACACTTGTGAGGTTTCTCTCCTGTATGTTTTCTCATATGGTACTTAAAACTGCCAGCTTGAGTAAAAGAAACACCACAATCATCACACTTGTAAGGTTTCTCTCCTCATGTGTTCTCTTATGTTTCTTCAGATTGCCAGTTCCAGGAAAAGAAGACACATTTTCTGACATTTGACAACAATTTTCATGATTAACCGAAGTATTACAACTGTTCTCAACCATTCTTGATTCTGAGTTCCTGTTCCCCAACAGTTCATAAATGTTGCTACCCCCAACTATATCTACCATTTTACTGAAGCTGTGACTCCTGTCCTCACACAGAACATCTGATAGTTCTTGTTTCACAACCTTCACGTCAATGCTGTCATATGTCCACTTTTGTGAATGCCCTTGTATGGAGAGGTAAGAACTACTTGGAGACCATGAGTTATTTCTGAAACACTAAAAGTAAATAAATAATAGCCTTTTGAATATACAAGGTATTGAACAGATGTGTGTGTGTAATCAAACAGACAAACACTGCAGCTATAGACAATCAATTTCAAGTGAACGACAGATGGAGGAGAAGAACGATGACTGTGTATGATCTATGCTGATATATGATCTAGACTGATGTATGATCTAGGCTGATGTATGATTCTAAGTTGATGTATGATCTAAGCTTATGTATGATCTAAGCTGATGTATGATCTAGGCTGATATATGATCTAGGCTGATATATGATCTAGGCTGATATATGATCTAGGCTGATGTATGATCTAGGCTGATGTATGATCTAAGCTGATGTATGATCTAAGCTGATGTATGATATAAGCTGATGTATGATCTAAGCTGATGTATGATATAAGCTGATGTATGATATAAGCTTATGTATGATCTAGGCTGATGTATGATCTAAGCTGATGTATGATCTAAGCTGATGTATGATCTAGGCTGATGTATGATCTAAGCTGATGTATGATCTAAGCTGATGTATGATCTAGGCTGATGTATGATTCTAAGTTGATGTATGATTCTAAGTTGATGTATGATCTAAGCTTATGTATGATCTAGGCTGATGCATGATCTAAGCTGATGTATGATCTAAGCTGATGTATGATCTAAGCTGATGTATGAACTAAGCTGATGTATGATCTAAGCTTATGTATGATCTAGGCTGATGTATGATCTAGGCTGATGTATGATCTAGGCTGATGTATGATCTAGGCTGATGTATGATCTAGGCTGATGTATGATCTAAGCTTATGTATGATCTAAGCTGATGTATGATCTAGGCTGATGTATGATCTAGACTGATGTATGATCTAAGCTGATGTATGATCTAGGCTGATGTATGATCTAGGCTGATGTATGATCTAGGCTGATGTATGATCTAAGCTGATGTATGATCTAGACTGATGTATGATCTAGGCTGATGTATGATCTAAGCTGATGTATGATCTAAGCTATTGTATGATCTAAGCTGATGTATGATCTAGGCTGATGTATGATCTAGGCTGATGTATGATCTAAGCTGATGTATGATCTAGGCTGATGTATGATCTAAGCTGATGTATGATCTAAGCTGATGTATGATCTAAGCTGATGTATGATCTAAGCTGATGTATGATCTAAGTTGATGTATGATCTAAGCTGATGTATGATCTAGGCTGATGTATGATCTAAGCTGATGTATGATCTAGACTGATGTATGATCTAAGCTGATGTATGATCTAGGCTGATGTATGATCTAGGCTGATGTATGATCTAAGCTGATGTATGATCTAGGCTGATGTATGATCTAAGCTTATGTATGATCTAAGCTGATGTATGATCTAGGCTGATGTATGATCTAAGCTGATGTATGATCTAGACTGATGTATGATCTAAAATGATGTATGATCTAAACTGATGTATGATCTAGGCTGTTACTGTTTCGCATTGTAACCCAGAGTTGTTGGTCCACAATCTGCTGTAGTGCATTGAACCCCATTAGATAAGCAAAAACACCAGTTATTTAAACTAAACCTTTTGAGGACAAGGTTATGACACCACCGCTCATTGGCAGCTCACTGACTAGAATCATACATTCATCATTTCATGTGCCTTGCTGGCTGGTGTAGGTATTCATATCTCTCCACAGATCTCAGTCCCTGGTGCTCAGAATTAAATCTGCTGATGATATCCCACCATGCTACTGTCTCAGTCCATCCAGCATGCAATCATCACAGTGTTTTCCAATGTCCCTCTTCTCACTACATGACCACAGAATGATGTTTGTCTCCTTCTTACAGTTGTATATAATGTTCTCGTGGCATTAGCCTTTACCAAGCAATCATTGTTGGTTACTCTGGAGGTCCAATGTATTCGCAACATTCGTCCCAGCATCCACATCTCTGTTGCTTCTAAGCTGTTCTGAATTTGTTTATTCATGTTCCATGATTCACCGCCATACAGTAAGACAGGTTTTATATAACACTCCAGGACTCTCTCTCTGACATTCAATGATGGTGGCTTATTGCCTAAGATACTTTTCACTTTCTGAAATGGAGCTTAAATTTATCAGTTTGCTTAAACGTTTCCCTTCTATTATCATTTGGTATTATTTTTTTTCTGTGATATAATGATTGTTTCTATTTTCTTGATAATCAAGAAAACTCCTCTTGTGCAGTCTGTATTACTACAATGTCCGCAAGATGTAGATCTGTTGTGCATTCAGCTATCAATACCATGTCATTTGCATAACATAAATTCTTTATATTGTAACCAACTACGACGGCGAGTCAATAAGTAAGTCACATAGTTCTGTGGGATGACAGGTAAATGTAGCTGGTGTTTTCTACAGGTGTTATTTGATGACAGCAACATTGAACTTTATATTCCCATTCGTCAGGTGGCACTAGGTGTCTGCTGTGCGCGCGCAGCGCATAAACAAAACGGTGACTGTACTTACGGAATGTACAACCAAACAACAACGTGCTGTTATGCATTTTTTTGTGGGCAAAAGGACTGCTTGCAAAGGACATTCATAAGGAAATGCTTCCTGTTTATGCTGACAAATGTTTGTCCCATAAAGTGTGCTTCAGTGCAATGAAAACATCCTTCTTCGTCTTGTGTCCAAAAATTCAAGCTAACGCCATCAGCAGGGAAGGTTATGCTGACAGTGTTCTATTTCAAGAAGAAAGGCGACAATATGAAATCTGAATCGGACTCTGAAGTTCTATTGATGCTTCATGATGCATTTCGAAGAAAATGTCCAGGATCGATTAACTCAGGAGAAAATTAACCAACTACGGTGGGAAGTTCTGGAACATCCACACTACAGCCCCAACTTAGCCCCTAGCGATTTCCACCTTTTTGGTCCACTGAAAACCCACCTTGGTGGGAGACATTTTGCGAATGACCCCGAAGTTGAATGTGAAGTGAAAACGTGGTTTAGAAAACAGAGGATGCAGTTCTATGCAGCTGGTTTGGGAGGACTGATAAAACGATGGGATAAGTGCATCAATGTTGGTGGAAATTATGTTGAGAAATAAAGGGACAATGTATGTATAAAAATAAACTGGTTTCAAGTTGTTATCATATTTAGTTATTTTTCTACAGCCATTTGTGACTTACTTATTGACTTCCCCTCGTAATATTCCTGGCCCCTCTTTGATCTCTCTCATTATTAATTTGATATAGAGAAATGGATGAGATCTGGTGACAAAACTCCCCCTTGTCTTACTCCTTGCTTCATCTGTTCACAAGTGCAATCTTTATTTCCCATTTTAAGCGCTGCTGCTTTGTTTCCGGTAAATATTTTTTTTATTATTCCAAGATCTTTCCCATCATAATTAATGTTTGTTCTTGCACTCACTCCCTTTGTACTCAAGCGTAGTCCACACACACTATTTATAGTAGTGATGGACAGAATTTTGCATGTGGGTTAGCTTTCCCTATTAACAGTGTCCCTCGCCATCAGACGAACCCACTCCGACTTCAGAGGTATCACAATTAATATTTTCCAACATTTTGATCATTTCATCATGCTTCACTTTATCAAACACCTTGGTATAATCTATACAGCACATGTATATGTCTGTCTGTGTATCAACTGAGCTCTATATTAGTGTCTGTAATGTGTATACTGCATTATTTGTAACTTTTCCTTCGACACATACATGCTGTTCTTCACCAGTTTCCATCTTTATTTTCATTCTTGTTCTCATAATTCTGAGTAGATGTTTGGTGACATGGTATATGAGGTTGGGAGTACAAACTTCTTTGTATTAAATAGCTTCTGATGTGTTCAGCAGAGCTATAAATACAGATTTCAGCATATCACTAGGTATGTATCCACTAATGTAAATATCATTCACTATTTTAGCTAATATTTCTACTCCAAATTCTCCCAGTACTTCTAATTCTTCTATTATGATTCCATTTGGCCCAGCTGTTTTTCCTGTCTTCATATGCTTGATAGCCCCTCTGCTGTGCCTCCACCTTGCCATGGTAGAGGGGCTTGCGTGTTTCAATGACCCCAAGAGCTATGCCGACGGTAGCACAGCTACTGGTAGGGTCTCCCATGTCGGACAGTTCAAGGGAGAGGAACCAGATCAAGAAAGACACAAACCTACTGCCTTGTAGGTAGACTGAGGACAGTCATAGGCTAGGGAGAGCACTCCTGAAAAATGCTTTTTGAAATTGGATGTACTGAGCCACAGGCTTGACAAAGCAGTGCAACATAATTTAATCAATCCATGATGCCACAGATTAAAATTAATCAGTACGGTGCCAACCCCATGAAGTCCCATCAAGCGGTGATAGTGCCGGGCCCCCTGCCTCGAGGGGGTCCACCCATGACTACTGGTTGTCACCTTCCCCTGTGCTGCAGAGTCAAGGCACAGAGGAGCAGGTTAAGAGCTATTGACCAAACACCCCGGATGCTCAACATACTACAGTGGAATGCTGAAGGAGTCTTTAACAAGAAAGTCCCCCTAACAAATCATCTTCATAAAGATAGAATAGATGTGGCATGCATTCAAGAGACACACCTCAAAGCCAATCGCTGATTCAGAGGATATCAGACCACCGGTTTCGACCACGAAGGACACAAAGGAAGAGTTCTAATACTTACATGAAACAACACAATACCTTGCAGTGAAGTATCTGTGACCTCTGACAACCAAACAGAAATTATAGGTGTTGATATAATGATACAGGACATGAATATAAGAATTTGCAATTTGTATAGCCCAGCAGATAAGGACCTTACACTTTAAAACATGAAAATAACTGACACAAACTGCATTATTGTTGGAGACTTTAATAGCCATCCAGAAAGATGGGGATACCCAGATACTGACAACAGAGGAGATGAAGAGGAGGACTGGGAAATAGACTCAAATCTCCATCTACTTAACAAAGCGGAAGACACACCAAGCGCTTCTACTCCAGAAGATGGTTTACCACTTCTACTCCAGACTTAGCTTTCTGCACAGGAGACATCCTCCACAAAATCGATCACCTTGTGCTTGACCAATTAGCAGGTATTGACCCAGACAAATCAAGCTTGTAATGAATATGGAGTATATTCTACAGGAACAAAAGCCTTTGCCTTATTGAAAACAAGCTGATTGGGACAGATTTGCCATACTAACAGACAAATATTGTGAAAACATAAATACACAAAACGGCAAAATAAAACAAATGGTGGAAAGTCTAAACAAAGCAATAATACAACAGGCGGCCCCTGAGTCCATTCCAAGAGGAGCAAGGAAAATTTACAAACCATACTGGACTGAAGAACTACACATTTTGGAGGACAAAGTTGAAGATGCCAGGAAGACAGCAGAGAGAGAACAAACAACTGAAGTGAACATCTCTCTCAAAGCCATCTCAGCAAGAGATTGTTGGAGTGAAAAAACAGAAAACCTGAACTTTGACAGGGATGGAAACAAACTATGGAAACTAGTGAAAGCCATGAACAATGAAGGACCCAGAAACAAACAATTAACTATTAAACAAGGAAATGCCTCGCTTACAGGAAAAAAGGCTGCAAATGCACTAATGGATCACTATGCTAGTGCAAACCACATTGATATTACAATTGAACAGAAGAAAGCAATCAAAGATAAACAGACACATCATTGTAATACAGAGACAGCAGCAGAATATATGATGGCAAATCTAACAGTGGAAGAAATGGAACAAACAATGAATACCCTAAAAAAGAAGAAATCACCAGGAAAGCATGGAATCACAAATGAAATGCTAATAGGACTAGGTACTAAAACTAAAAGGAAACTACTAGCAGTCCTAAATTACAGCTGGAAGAGAGGAATACTCCCACAGGTATGGAAGGAAGCTAAACTAATACGTCCCAAAGAAAGGAAAAGACCTGGAAGAACCAAATGGCTATCAACCTATCAGTCTACTTAGCTGTGTAGGAAAATTAATGGAACGCATTATCAATGGCAGGCTAACATGGCATCTGGAAGAAAACCAACTCTTAACATCACACCAAGCAGGATTCAGAAAGTACAGATCCACTGAAGATCAAATAACCTATATAGCTCAGGAAATAGAGGATGCCTTCCAAGAGAAAAAGCACACATTAGCGGTCTGGATAGATTTAGAAAAAGCATTTGATAAAGTATGGAAGGAAGGACTGAAAGTAAAACTGCAAAAAATGCATGTTTGTGGGAAAATGTATAAATGGATCAGCCACTACCTTGAGAACAGAACTGCCAGGACAAAAGTACAAGGACAAACATGCAAAATGATGCTGTTGGAGCAAGGTGTTTCCCAAGGAGGAGTTCTTTCACCAACATTATTCCTAGCATATATAAATGACATCATGGAAAATTTTCCAGCCAGAGTACACACATCCTCCTTTGCAGATGACCTAGCCATATGGACATCTGAAGAATATATTAGTACAGCTAACTGCAGAATACTGCAAGCCTTATTAGCGCTAGAGGACTGGTCAAAATCATGGCTAGTGAAGGTAAGTGAGGAGAAAACAACATGCACAGTGTTCTCCCTCTCACATAAAACTCAGCAACCTAAGCTGGTATTGAATGGAAAAATATTGCGCCATGAAGAAAATCCAAACTATCGTCGCCTGACATGGAAGACACAGGTTGAGAAAAATCGAACAAGAGCAAGGCAAAGAATGGCAATCATGAAAAAGCTTGCTGGTACAACGTGGGGAGCAGATGAGAAAGTTCTCAAGAAGTTATATACTGAACGGGTGAGGCCAGTACTGGAATATGGCATTGTAGCTTGGGCAACAGCAGCTAAGTCAAACTTTAACAAAATAAGTAGAGTCCAAAATCAAGGAATGCGAATCATAACTGGAAGCCTGAAGACAACGCCTATTAATGAACTAGAAAAGATCACTTGTTTACAACCAATGCAGGATAGAAGAGATAGCAGAGCCCAGCAACAAGCAGAAAAATTTAGAAGATTGACAGACCACTCTATGTATAACAGGTTTAATGGTTTTGGAAAGGGAAGACTGAAGCGTAGCAACTTTGTAGAAACTGCAAAATGAAAGATTAGGGCAGATCCCATACTTAACATATCAACATTCGAACCCATTTACAATGCACACAAGTTCCCAGCTTGGAGACAGCAGCAACTGCCTGAGATGATAGAAAACATTCCTGGTATTGAGAAAAAGAACACTCAGAATGAAACCGAAAGAAGAACAATAACTCTAAATTACATAAAAGAACATTACCCAAGCAGTAATTGGACCCATGCATATACAGATGGATCAGCCAAAAATTCAACAGAAATTGGAGGAGGAGGAATTCTCCTAAATTTAAAAAAATGGAGAGAAAAAAGCACAGTCAGTGGCAACTGGAAAATTTTCAAGTAACTTCAAAGCTGAGGTAGAGGCTTTGAAAACTGCAGCAGAAATGCTCTTGATGGAAGAAAATAAAGAGGAGCAAATAGCTATCTTCACAGATGCAAAGGCAGCTGTCTCAGTACTGAAGAGCAAAAACAGCATAGTGTTGGTTGACCTAAGAGCAGCACTCCATGGACTAAGCCAGAGATCCAAAAAAGTTATAATACAGTGGATCCCATCACATTGCAGTATACTTGGAAATGAAGAGGCTGACAGACTATCAAAAGAGGGTGGATGACTACCACAGCCTGACATAGACATAACTTATAATGAGGCAAAGAGGTTATAAAAAGCACCTATAGAGCCAAATGGGAATCAGAGCATCCAGGCCACCAGAAGGATGATGCATATTTACAAACTCGACCGAAGAGAACAAGTAGCAATATTCAGACTACACACAGGACATAACAGGCTGAAATACCACTTGTACAATAAACTAAAGATAGGAGATAGCGATGAATGTAATTGTGGAACTGGTAAAATGACAGCTAAACATTTGCTGCAAGAGTGCCCACTGTATGCAGAACAGAGAAAGATATTTTGGCCCACATCTGCTTCATTTTGAGGACAAGCTCTATGGCGATATCAACAAGCTCAAGTTGACTGCAGCTTACTTTAGCTACATTCAGGTTGACATTTAAAAGTGCATGAAGAAGTATTTAGACTGCCACACTTCATACCACAGGCATGTCGGTTACACAAGCCACCCAAAGGCATGAAATTGAATATTGCTTGGATAGCAAATCCATTATGTGGAAAGTCCGAATCAAAAGCTCACTGTGTGGGCTTCATAAAAGGTGGAAAAAGTGTCCCAGTGACACGAAATGGAATATTGCTTGGATAGCAAATGCATTACGTGGAAAGCTCACTGTGTGGATGTCATCTGCAGACTGCATTCTTCTGGCTTCCGGAAGAACAGTCTATGGTGAACGGAAGGCCAAATTGTGACATATTCACCTATCCATCATTTTACAGCGCGTCAACGTTACACAGCAACCCAGAGATTATCAAAACAATTACAGCACCGTGGAACATCGAACTCACTAAGCGATACTAATGACAGACAGATGCCAGGATAAGAATAGAAAAGTTAGCGTCAACAGAATAGAATGTGACTGGTAGAGACACATCACGTGGATATAGCGTCCCCCAGCTCGGGCGCCGCTTTAATAAAACCGCGCACTTCTATGACTTCAGAGCGAGCGAGCAGTCGCCAAAGCTATGTGTTGTCCAACTTTCAAACTTTTACAACGGGCAGTTTGATCTAGTCTGGGGTAAGCTTGTGATTCTCAGATCTAAGTGGTACCAAGATGTATAACGTAAAGGTATCCAGTGTTGTGCGTCCAATAAATTGTATTTTTGATAAAATAAATCTCTGAAAAATGTGAAAAACTGCCGATCGCAACTTCAATACTGGCGCCACTTCCCCGGCGAAACCGACATCTTATAATTTCTCAAAACTGCAAAACTCTGACTTTCTACACTACATCTAACAACTTCACTATGTGCATATGACTATAATCTATCACAGAATAATGTACGAGATGAAATTTCCAATGCACTCAAATGCTTTTCATCAAAAACTTCTAAAAAACGTTTCTGCAGAGATAGTCAGCTGGTGCAAACGAAACACTACCTTGCTTTAAAAATGTACTTAATTCTGTCTATTTTGCAATCTAAAGAACTGAAACAGGAATTATACTCTTCCTTTTCTCTTTACGAATTGAAAACAAATAGTATTTGATAGAAATTAGTTTATTCATGTGGCAGATTTTATTTGGACAACGCATTACATCAACTGCATTGCGTAAAATAGGTTTACGTTCACAACCACCATTTGTGATAGCCGACCTACTTAATCTGCTCAGACTAAAGGGTGAAAATTACCTTGGTCTATAGCCAACCGTGATCGCCAACGGAATGGACATGATATGCACTGGTAAAAGATGTAGGAGAAGTATAAGTAGACAGAGAGGAGGAGAGTATTAGGGAAAAATACTTTAAGTAATAATTTTTTTCTAATATATTGTGTCATGACCTTGTATAGATTACATTTTGTAACAAATACACATCAGAAATTCTGTATGTTGGACATGAACCACAATAAAAGCACCCTAGATGAGTTAAACTCATATTAACTGATGTAGATGTGAGGACAATTAGTACAAGCTATGGAACCCCACACAACAGAAGTTAACTCAACACAATACACTTCACACCACACAACTCCACACCACAACAGCAGGAACAAGGAAATGATTTAGAATAGGAAGTAGTTGCCTTGGAAAGTACAGATAAACAATTATATACACAATGTAGAACAAATAGAGTCATGTGGATGTTTAAATGTATGCCATTTATACAAATGCATCTCATACTTGTGTTGATCTTGCCTGTCAGCTTGATTACCATGATTCAGGGAACATCGCATTATCACTCTTATCTGTGTCTGACTGTACACTACTCACTGAACTACAGGTCCACTGAGGAAATGCATACAGCAGGTACCAGACAACAGAAGCTGCATCCAGTGTAATAATCTCTGACCCACCCCAAAGTAACAGAACAATACTTCTTCTGATCTTATCATTTTTGTTTTGTTATGTTGTGTTCACACTATGAACATGCTGTAAAGGATTATACATACCTGTATGAATTTTAAACAGTGATGTCTTGGTGCCACACCTAACCAACAAGGAGGGAAGAGGAGTGAATGAGATGATCAACACCTGTGATGGCAGATGACTCCAGCCTTAAGCAGAGAATGAGAAGCCTTCAGTGAAGCTAAACTGGCCCAACCTGAAGTGGATCCATCAGACCATGGACCCAGGCTTATCCACATCTCATCACACCAGGTTTTCTTATCACTCACACAAACTTCACCCTCTCAGGAAATGATTTTCTTGATTTATTGTTGGATGTAGAACTTCTTAACTATAACACATTTGGTAGTTAAAACATCTCACTATACAATGAATGTTATTATTTATTGACTGACTATATTTGGTCCTATGAAAGATTTTTCTATTTCATTTTGTACATGTCAACAGCTCATGAAAAAAGAAGAAAATGTCAAATAGGCCAAAAGACACTGGCACAGTCAATAAATTTGTTTAAATGTGAAGATCTCTTCCATTTAATTTGTCAGTCCAAACTATCTGTGGGAAAATCTCTATCTTGTTGTGTAGAACATGTCTCAATGCTCACTTGTGTTTGTTTAATGTTTAATTAACAAATACACATTCACATAAGATAAATTCTTAGTTGGAGAGAGAGAACAGGAGACTCTTCATCTTTAACTGTTCCAAATCCATGTTATATTGCACCTGATTCTTATTGAGAAAGTCTTTTCAGACAATTTCTTAAGATGGAAGAAGGGGGTTCGTGAGCTATACCATTAAATACCAGGTGGAAGGACAGGGGACAAACCTAGTGATGACTTTTCTATTAAAAGAGGACCACACACCCTTAGACAAATAACCAAATCCGAGTCTGTAAATCTTTCAAGGGTCGTATTCTTGATCTATTTACATATAAGAAGAGGATGGGGCCCTGCTACCTTTAACAGAGATGGGTCATGCACTTTAGTGATTGCCAGTCCCTTCAAAATATACGACACCAATATACGGAAGTGAGGCTAAGCAGCCATGTGCAGGACGTGACGATTCCTTGGGTGAGCCCAGTACCAGAGCGCTGTGTGTTGGCTCTGCTATTATGGAAGCCTCCTTGGATGGCGGGGAATGTCCATGATCTGCCCCTGCCTTCCCTTGAGGGCTGACCAGGATGTCTTTGGCTGTTCTATATGGGCCAGCTGGGATGGGAGATAACACCACAACAGTGAGAGTTTAACGCCCTAAGAAACCCCCGGGAAGGTTAACCCGGTCAAAAATGCCCGCAGAAGTCGGATGTGTCGGCCTAATGGCGCAAGAACGCAGCTCTGCTGTAAACAGGTACGACGCAATCACGTCTGGAAAAAAAAAAAAACTCCGGATGAACGCAGAAGAAGAAGAAAAGAAGCACCACAAGTATCACACATGTAAGATTTCTCTCCATTATGTATTATCCTCTTATGGTCCTTCAGACTGCTAGCACACTTAAAAGAAGCATCACAATCTTCACACATGTAAGGTCTCTCTCCTGTATGTGTTCTAATATGATGTTTTCAGAGTGCCAAGTTGAGTAAAAGAAGCACCGCAACCATCACACTTGTAAGGTTTTTCTCCTGTATGTATTCCCATGTGGTACTTCAGATTACTAGTATGCTTAAAAAGCACCACCACAATCATCACATGTATTTCTCTCCTGAATGTGCTCTCTTATGGCTCTTCAGAAAGCTAAATTTAGTAAATGAAGCACCACAATCATCACACTTGTAAGGTTTCTCTCCTGTATGTGTTCTCTTATGGACCTTCAGAATGCTGGTACGGTTAAAAGAAGTACCACAATCTTCACACATGTAAGGTTTCTCTCCTGTATGTGTTCTTATATGATGCTTCAGAGTGCCAAGTTGAATATAAGAGACACCACAATCATCACACTTGTAGGGTTTTTCTCCAGTATGTGTTGTCTTGTGGTATTTCAAACTGCTAGCGTTAGTAAAAGAAGCACCACAATCATCACACTTGTAAGGTTTCTCTCCTGTATGTGTTCTCTTATGGTTCTTCAGAATGCTGGCACGGTTAAAAGAAGTACCACAATCTTCACACTTGTAATGTTTCTCTCCTGTATGTCTTCTAATATGGTGTTTCAAAGTGCAAAGTTGAGCAAAAGAAGCACTACAATCATCACACTTATAGGGTTTTTCTCCAGTATGTGTTCTCTTATGTTCCTTCAGAATGCAAGATTTAATAAAAGAAGCACCACAATCATCACACTTGTAAGGTTTCTCTCCTGTATGTGTTCTCCTATGGACCTTCAGAACGATAGTGTTAGCAAAGGAATCACCACAAACATCACACATGTAAGGTTTCCCTCCTGTATGCCTTAGCATATGATGCTTCAAAGCACGCAATTCAATCAAAGAAGCACCACAATCATCACATATGTAAGGTTTCTCTCCTGTATGTCTTCTCTTATGGACCTTCAGATTGCCAGCATGCTTGAAAGAAGCACCACAATTATCACACTTGTAAGGTTTCTCTCCTGAATGTGTTCTATTATGGCTGATCAGACTGCTAAGACAAGCAAAAGAAGCACCACAATAATCACACTTGTAAGGTTTCTCTCCTGTATGTATTCTCCGTCTATGGACCTTCAGAGTGCTAGCACGCTTAAAAGAAGCACCACAATCTTCACACATGTAAGGTTTCTCTCCCGTATGTGTTCTCTTATGGTCCTTCAGATAGCCAAGTTTTGTAAAAGCACAACCACATTTATCACACTTGTAAGGTTTCTCTCCTGTATGTATTCTATTATGGCTGATCAGACTGCTGGCACAAGCAAAAGCAGCACCACAATCATCACACGTGTAAGGTTTCTCTCCTGTATGTATTCTCCTATGGACCTTCAGACTGCTAAGACGGTTAAAAGAAGCACCACAATCTTCACACATGTAAGGTTTCTCTCCTGTATGTATTCTCCTATGGATCTTCAGATTGCTAGATTTAATAAAAGAAGCACCACAATCATCACACTTGTAAGGTTTCCCTCGCATATGTCTTCGCATATGATTCTTCAAAGAACTAATTTCAATAAAAGAAGCACCACAATCATCACACATGTAAGGTCTCTCTCCTGTATGTGTTTTCTTATGGTACTTCAGACTGCTAGCACAAGCAAAAGCAGCACCACAATAATCACATTTGTAAGGTTGCTCTCCTGTATGTATTCCCATATGGTACTTCAGTTGGCTATCAAACTTAAAAGAAGCACCACAATCATCACACATGTAAGGTTTCTCTCCTGAATGTGTTCTCTTATGGTTCTTCAGATGGCTAGCACGCTTAAAAGAAGAAGCACAATCATCACACTTGTAAGGTCTCTCTCCTGTATGCATTCTCCTATGGGTCTTCAGATAGCTAGAGCTAGGTATAGTATAGGAAATACCACAAATATCACTTGTGAGGTTTCTCTCCTGTATATTTTCTCATATGGCACTTAAAACTGCCAGCTTGAGTAAAAGAAACACCACAATCATCACACTTGTAAGGTTTCGCTCCTGTATGTATTCGCATATGACACTTCAAATAAAAGAAGTACCACAATCAACACACACGTAAGGTTTCTCTCCTGTATGTGATATACTGGAACTATTAGCGTTGGAACTCTTCGCTGGCTGCTGAGGATGGGGACGGAGCGCTTATGGGAATGTCCCGAATGCTGTGATGTCGGTTCCTAAATCAATCAATCAATACTGTATGTTTTCTCATATGGTACTTAAAACTGTAAAAGAAACACCACAATCATCACACTTGTAAGGATTCTCTCCTCATGTGTTCTCTTATGTTTCTTCAGATTGCCAGTTCCAGGAAAAGAAGACACATTTTCTGACATTTGACAACAATTTTCATGATTAACCGAAGTATTACAACTGTTCTCAACCATTCTTGATTCTGAGTTCCTGTTCCCCATCAGTTCATGAATGTTGCTACCCCCAACTATATCTACCATTTTACTGAAGCTGAGACTCCTGCCCTCACACAGAACATCCGATAGTTTTTGTTTCACAACCTTCACGTCAATGCTGTCATATGTCCACTTTTGTGAATGCCCTTGTATGGAGAGGTAAGAACTACTTGGAGACCATGAGTGTATTTCTAAAACACCAAAAGTAAATAATTAATAGCCTCTTGAATATACAAGGTATTGAAAGGATATGTATGTGTAATCAAACAGGCAAACATCGCAGCTATAGACAATCAATTTCAAGTGAACGATAGATGGAGGAGAAGAACGATGACTGTGTATGATCTATGCTAATATATGATCTAGGCTTATGTATGATCTAGGCTTATGTATGATCTAGGCTGATGTATGATCTAAGCTGATGTATGATCTAGGCTGATGTATGATCAAGGCTGATGTATGATCTAGGCTGATGTATGATCTAGGCTGTTACTGTTTCTCATTGTAACCCAGAGTTGTTGGTCCACAATCTGCTGAAGTGCATTGAACCCCATTAGGTAAGCAGAAACACCAGTTATCTAAATGCAACTTTTTGAGGACAAGGTTATGACACCACTGCTCATTGGCTGATGCTCACCAACTAGACTCATACTTTCATCATTATCATGTGGCTGGTGTAGACATTCATATCTCTCCACAGATCTCGGTGCTCAGAATCAAATCTGCTGATGATATCCCAACATGCCACTGTCTCAGTCCATCCAGCATGCAATCCTCACAGTGTTTTCCAATGCCCCTCTTCTCACTACATGACCACAGAATGATGTTTGTCTCCTTCTTACAGTTTTATATTATGGTCTAGTGGCATTAGGAACAAGGAAGCAACAAATGCACACGCGAAATAAAACGACAGAACCTGCGTCAATTCTTATCGTTGTCGGATCAGGTGGTCACACGAGTGAAATCCTGAAGCTGGTGAAAGTCCTGGGTGACCAATATAGCCCTCGGTTTTATGTGATTGCTGACACTGACACAATAAGTGAGCACAAAGTCAGAGAAGTGGAGAAAATTAGAGAAAACAGTGGTCACAATAGTGATTACAAGCTATTTATCATACCGAGGAGTCGAGAAGTCAAACAGTCCTATTGGACCAGTATCTTAACCACTCTACGGGCACTTGCTTTCTCTGTGCCATTAGTTTTCAAGCTGAGACCAGAAGTTATCTTATGCAATGGTCCAGGGACCTGTATACCTATTTGCTTTGCAGGCTTGCTCTTGAAGTGGCTAAGGATCCAGAGGACTTTCATTGTCTATGTAGAAAGCTTCTGCCGAGTGACCTCCTTGTCCCTATCTGGCAAGCTTTTGTATTACTTTTCTGACAGTTTTTGTGTACAGTGGCCAGAACTGGTTCAGAAATATCCAAAGGCACAGTACTTAGGAAGATTTTGACAGCTAATAACTTATTAAAAGATACCTGTAATATATTTATAGGCTGTAATATGGATATGTATATATGTATATATGTATATATATATATATCAGTCAGGTCTTAGTCAGATATGACTGAGCTACCGTATAACAGTAGACGGTACTACCTGGTTTCTGTTAGCGCCGAACGTTGGGCGGCGCTTACCAAACCCGACACCCCACATTGTGCCAACGGCTTCGGGCGGAAGAGCGCAATTGGGAGGGTACAAGCCTTACCCTGGTGCGAGGAAATGCAAGCTAAAGACAAAATTGTCATGGCAGGGCAGACCAGGCCCTAAGCCTTGGTTGGCGACTGGTCTAGGATCGAAGCTCCGACAGGCGGACAGTTAGAGCATTGCTTTGCTGATCCGGCAGCTTCTGCAGCTTGTCTTGTTCCAGATGTAGGGGTGTTACCTTTCCTCTGGAGTGAACTAGGCAGGCCGAGAGAGGGATCATGCTGCATGGGCAACACATGATCTCTATATTTTAGCCCAGGCTTTGTGCTATGGAGAGGCAATAACTCCATCCCTGGTCTTAACTGGTCTCGGAATCAAAGCGAGAGGCAACTGTTACGGGTTATAAGTCCTTGTCAGTTGGCGTAGATTCAAGCATCATAACACTGTACAAGAACAAGGGCGATCGGAGCGACTGCAACAACTATAGGGGTATCTCACTTCTGTGTATTGTTGGAAAAGTATTTGCCAGAATTGTTCTGCGCAGACTTCAAGTCCTAGGAGATCAAGTCTACCCTGAATCACAGTGTGGCTTTCGACAGAACCGGTCTACCACTGATATGATATTCTCATTGCGACAAATGCAAGAAAAATGCCGTGAACAGAATCAACCACTGTTTATTGCCTTCATCGACCTCACAAAGGCATTTGATTTGGTCAGTCGTGAGGGTCTGTTCAAGGCACTAAAGAAGATTGGCTGCCCACCAACTCTTCTGTCCATTGTGGAATCGCTCCACACAGGCATGAAGGGTATAATCAAGTTTGATGGTGCAACTTCTGAAGAATTTGAAATCAAGAGTGGAGTTAAGCAAGGTTGTGTACTAGCTCCCACCCTCTTTGGAATATACTTTTCACTTCTACTGAAATATGCATTTCGTGATCAGGATGGTGGTATATACATTCACTCACGCTCAGATGGCGGCCTCTACAATGCTCAGAGATTGAAGGCTAAGACCAAAATTAGGAGGGTACTGATCAGAGAGTTGCTTTTTGCAGATGATGCTGCAGTTACGACTCACTCTGAGGAAGAATTGCAATGTCTACTATCTGCATTCTCCAATGCTTGTTCTGAATTTGGTTTAACAATTAGCAAAAAGAAGACACAGATTATGTCACAAGGTGCACATGGGGTACCATCAATCTTTATTGACGACGCCGAACTAGAGATAGTAGACCATTTTACATATCTAGGATCAGTGGTAAATAGCAAATTATCCCTAGATCAGGAAATCAACATCCGGATTGGTAAGGCAGCAACAACAATGAACAGGTTAAGAAAAAGAGTCTGGGAGAACAGGAAGCTTACTGCCAAAACAAAAGTCCTTGTCTATCAAGCCTGTGTCCTTAGTACTCTTCTCTATGGCAGTGAAACCTGGACAACTTACTCACACCAAGAGAACAATTTAAACAGCTTTCATATGCGGTGTCTGCGAAAATTCTTGGTATTAAGTGGCAAGACAAAATCACAAATACTGAAGTATTGGAAAGATCAGGTTGTGTGACAGTTTATTCCATGCTCAGTCTTCGTAGACTTAGATGGATAGGACATCTTAGGAGGATGGATGATGGTAGAATACCAAAGGATATCTTTTTTGGTGAATTACAGATGGGTAAGAGATCTCAGGGTCGGCCTCTACTACGATACAAAGATGTGTGTAAGCGGGACATGATTGATACAGGCATTGATAATGCACATTGGGAGCAAGTCGCCGCTGAACGTGTTGCATGGAGGGCAAATATCAGAAATGGAATAAAGTCAAAGGAGAAAATTATTGCAGAAAAGTCACACACCAAGCGTTTGAGACGTAAGATGGTGCATGATGGTGGAAATGACCACGTGTTCACATGCACCCACTGTGAACGGACATTTACAGCGCAAATTGGCCTTATCAGTCACACTCGCTACCGCCATAGTTAAAAGTTATTATGCCTTTTTAAAGCACAAACTATCGTCTGTCAAGACGGCAAGGTGCCAATGAATAGTGGCATTAGCCTTTACCAGGCAATCATTGTTGTATATAATGTTCTAGTAGCATTAGCCTTTACCAGGCAATCATTGTTGGTTACTCTGGAGGTCCAACATATTCACAACATTCGTCCCAGCATCCACATCTCTGTTGCTTCTAAGCTGTTCTGAATTTATTCATGTTCCACGATTCACTGCCATACAGTAAGACAGGTTTTATATAACATTTCAGGACTCTCTCTCTGACATTCAATGATGGTGACTTATTGCCTAAGATACTTTTCACTTTCTGAAATGGATCTTAAATTTATCAACTTGGTTAAACATTTCCTTTCTATTATCATTTCTTTGGTTGGTATTATCTTTTTTCTTCAATATAATTATTGTTTCTGTTTTCTTTATTCTCTTTGTGCAGTCTGTATTACTACAATGTCCACAAGATGTAGATCTGTTGCACATTCTGCTATCAAAACCGTGTCATTTGCATAACTTCCAACTCATATTCCTGGCCCCTCTTTGATCTTTTTCATTATTACTTTGATATAGAGAAATGGATGAGATTTGATGACAAAACACCCTCTTCTCTTACTCCTTGCTTCATCTGTTCATAACTGCAATCTTTATTTTGCCATTTTAATTGCTGCTGCTTGTTTCCAGTAAATATTTTTTATTATTCCAAGATCTTTCCCATCATAATTAATATTTTCCAACATTTTGATCATTTCATCATGCTTCACTTTATCAAACATCTATACAGCACATGTATATATCTGTCTGTGTATCAACTGATCTCGACATTAGTGTCTGTAATGTGAATATGGCATTATTCGTAACATTTCCTCTTACATATCCATACTGTTCTTCACCAGTTTCCATCTTTATCTTCATCCTTGTTCTCATAATTCTGAGTAGATGTTTGGTGATATGGTTTATGAGGTTGAGTGTACAAAATTCTTCGTATTAAATGGCTTCTGGTCTTTTCAGCAGAGCTATAAATACAGATGTCAGAATATCACTAGGTATGTATCCGCTGTTGTAAATATTAACCATTTTAGCTAATGTTTCTACTTCAAATTTTCCCAGTACTTCTAATTCTTCTATTATGATTCCATTTGGTCCAGCTGTTTTTCCTGTCTTCATGTGCTTGATAGCACCAGTGACTTCATCGTTTAGTACAGGTGTACCTTCTAAGTTACTTTCTTCTGTCAGGTCTGTTCTTTCCCCATCATATAACTCTCTTATATATTCATTCCATCTCTTTATTATAGCACTTTCTTCCAATTATAATTTTAGTGTTTACGATTTCAATCATCCTGTGTTTACCCTTATTTTTCTTCTTGTCAACTCTGTAATCTGTCTGTGCATATTCTGTGTATCTTTAATATAATTCAGTTCAATTTTGCTGCACAGCTTGTTTAACCAATTTCCTTTTTCGTTTATGGACTTGTTAAAACAGGTATTGTCTTTATGTATTTATTAAGGCAATTCTAAAGCTCTTATTGATCAGTATGTAATCAATTTTTTGATTTTTTTATTGGGGCTTTTCCCTGTATACAGTTGTCTATTACGGTGTTCAAACCATTTGTTTCCAATCATCATATTATTTAGTTATGCCCATTCCATCAGTTCTTATCCTTTTTCATTTGTTAGTTCCTAAACCATAATCCCCAACTACATCTTCCATTCTTTCCTTTCCTGCTTTGCATTGAAATCTCCAAGTGTCAGGTATCCAGATAGAGTAACTATGGCTGAAAGATGAAAGACATAAAGAGTTAAAGACAGTTACACAATAGTTCAAATGAAAACAAACTGTATCGAGACAGAAAGATGTGACATGCCCAGAAAACCAATCAGGCAGCTAAGCCAGTGAGCTCTAATGACAAAAACTCGGGTTAGCATGAGGAAAGTTCAAGACCAAAGTTGTTGTTCCAAATCTGGCAGAAAGAATCCTTCATTCAGGCATGAGGCAGCATAATGACAAGTCATACAAGAGCAACCAGTCATAAAAGTTGTGGGCGTCATACAAGATAGAGAGGTTACATATTAGACGCAAGCAGACACGCATGGGACATATATACAAGAAGAACATTGCATCATTTGTACAGTATCAACTACACGTCCTGTATTTATATTTCCAGTATATTTTCATGAACATCATAATTGTTTGAGAAAGTGTGTGTGTGTGAGAATCAACTGAGAGATAGAAAGTCTGGTGTGTGATGCGAGAGGACATTAACGATTATCAGCAGCAGTACCCCACAAGTGAGTTCTGTCTTCAAGTATATACAATGACTATTGTATGCCAGCGTTTGGGACTGCACTTAGCCATGACAGAGAGAAATTATAGTGTGTCAAGTTGCACCATGAGCTGGACTGTACATTTTGTATAAAGGGCCACAAAGCACTCGGTCCACAGTGGACAGTGTATGAGAATTCCATGAACATAAGTAAGAGTGAGTGACTCAGCTGGCTGTGGAGGTTTGTTTGGGTGTGTATCCTCAGAAATAAACTATATGTCAGCTGCTACCAGAGTTAAGTTGAATGCATTAATCTCAGCATCTGCCAGACTATCGTGTGAGCCAGTCACACCTATCATTTTTTTCCCAGTGCCTGAGTAAATTTATATTTTGCTATTGTGTTGATTTCGATGGTATAAGGTTTTGGCCATTGAGAAAGCAAAGGCAAACTACTATTTGTAGAATTATCTAGTAAATCAAAAACAGCCAGTAAATAATGGGGTTGACTGCAACATCCTGTAAAGGATATTCAACTAACTGTTACGTTATATTGCACTTAATCTTACCTTGACCTGCATAGACTTCAGGTTCTATCTTGACTCTGATGGTAGTTTACTCTCCATCTTTTAATCTGAAAGGATTTGTAAGTTACATGTGTAAGCAAAGATAAACTATATAAATGAATTTGATATTTTGTTTTTCAAGATAATATCTAATCATGATTAATGATACAAAATGTCTTATGATTACTTCAAGACATGATTTATGATACGTTATTCCTCAAGTCCCCTTTAAGAATTGGAGTTTGGTAAGCAATCACAGTGTACTGATATTGGATTATTGGTTTATCATGACAAACATAGCAATACATGACAGCTTTGTGGAAAATCTGTATGACTTGTGTCACATTATACAAACATTAAAGTTAATGCAACACTTATAACAGCAGCCATTCTTTGTTGTATCGTTTCCCCCTTCCATAATCCAATAACGAGTCTTCAATTGGAGAGAAAAACAAAAAAATGTTGTCACAAATATTCCTTCTAAACTGATGCTTATGAGCAAGAATTCTACTTTGTGAGTTTCTAACATGAAAGTTGTGAGCATGCCTACATTTGACAATTAGGCAAATTTGGTCCCAATATTGTCTGCTTGTGCACTGAAGCTCGATGATCTGGACTTCATTGATGACATTGCCTTCTTGTCCTCAAAAGGGACTCAAAGCATTTAAAACTATGGCTGCAATGGACACAGAGCAGAGAATGCTTTTCACGTTATACCAGCACTTGATCCTCTCAGTGATTGATTATGGACTAGGACTGCTCACTGTCTCAAAGAGTCATTTGGTGAAGCTAGAGCGCATACAGAACGAAGCTATGCGGGTCATTCTGGGATGCACCACAGACACCCCAGTAGTGTGTATGTGTTACATCCTTGGTCTGCCGACTGTTGCTGGTAGGCTCAAGGTGATGCAGGCAAAGACACCTCAGAGAAGCTGCAGACACAGATCACCCACTGCATGAGGCGCTGGAAGCAGTTAAGGGTCAGCAACTGATAAGAGGGAAATCATGGATGGCTCAGGCGGAGGATACGATCAGACACGTGTGCATCTTGGAGAACATTAGGCGAGAAGAGGAGTGGGTCAGAGTGCCAGCGGAGCAGTCAGGCTTGTGCAGAGTTATAATCACATTGAGCCGGGAGTGCAGGGAGTGGCCAGCAGGGGCCACGGAAGTGGAAATTCAGCAACTAATTCAGGATAATGCTTGCTCAGGTGATGTCATCATCTACACAGATGGTTCGGTGTCAAGAGGTAGGAGAAGTGCCTGGGGGTTCGTAGCAAGAGTTAATGGTCAACATTTGGTGCAGGAGAGCCTGGCATATGATACCACATCATCTAGTTTTAGAATGGAGGTGGAGGTAGTCACTGCAGCTCTCTGCTGGATGGAGTATACGGTACACACACACATGATTGTAACCGACTCAGAAAGCATGCTGAGGAAGGTGAGGACAGGCATGCTTCATGCAGAGTGGCTTGCCTCGCTTTGGAGGACACGGGTGGCAAGTATCGCCTGGATCTTTTCTCCGGGGCATGCCAGTGTGCTGGGGAATGAACAGATTGGCTGGCTCTGCAAAACTTGGTGTAGTATTGATGCATGACAAGGCAGATGTGGTTGCAGCCTTGTGGGAGCACGTGTACACCTCGGAGGAGCGAATGGATCACCATGGTCTGGCAAGAATGAGACAGCGAGGAGTGACGAGGGGATCTGGCCGACACTCAACGCTCAGAGGAAAGGTGAGACGGACATATAATTAGATTGCTACTGACACTATTGGTGTTGGTTGGAACTCTTTGCTGGCTGCTGAGGATGAGGACGGAGCGCTTATGGGAATGCCTCGAATGCTGTGATGTTGGTTCTTAAATCAATCAATCAATCAATCAATCAATTCTTCTTGTCCGACACAATGAAATGAGAAGCAAGATTTAGGTAAACACAACAATTAGGTCTAAAAATTCATAGGGAAAGCCAGAGATATTGAGGCAGAATCATACACCTATTTAGGTAGCAATGTAGACACAGATGGGTGAGCATATACAGATATTAAAATAAGAATGCTAAGGCAAGATGAACTTTGATAGCAATGGAATATTTGTGGAAGTCAAAAGAAATTAAATAGAATATTCAATTATAACATAAATCTGTACTACTGTGTGGATCAGAAACATGGAAAGTGACTTAAACTGACTACTAATATTATTGGTAATAAACTACAAACATTCATTAATTGTTGACTAGGCAAAATAAAAGGACTAAAATGACAGAATTACAAATGTGGAGCTCATAGCGAGAACTAAACAAATACTAGTGTATCAAATCAAGAAGCTAGAAAAAACTTCTGGCACTGGATATGACATACATTGAGATAACCTGATAATTGTACCAATGTACCACTAGAAAAGTCTTTATCTGGAATTTCCAGGGTAAATGGGGTAGAGAAAGATCTAAGTAAAAACACAAGGTGACGATAATTAGAAATTCAGGGAGAAATAGAAGATTGTGATATAATTATAATCAAGTCTGGTTTCCCCCTCCCCCCACCCCGGAAGGTAATCCGGCCAACAAATGCCTGAAGAAGTCGGATGTGTTGGCCGAAAGATTCAAATATCGCAGCTCTGCTGTAAGTAAGCGTAACACAATTACGTTTAAAACAATCCGGAGGAGCGTAGACGAAGAATCCAGTCCCTAAACAAATATTAATCATCAGGCCACAGGCATTTGACTTGAGCCCTGCCACAACAGGAACACACTGGAACAGGCTTCTCCTGTCTAGGTCTATGCTATACCATGCCCATAGATTTCCACATTCTCTGACCAAAAGTCGACCTACCGACAGAAGCATTTTATTGTTAATTGTGCAGCTGATGGACACAATACTGAACTGTCAAGAAAAGATATTTTTATTAAGATGTCCCGCGTCCCGATCCTGCCATTATGATTATTATCATTATGACCCATCTGGAAGATCAACCGCTCAAAACATGCACCCATCTTCTCTTTGGCTTGTCTCTTCTTCTCTTCCCGGGCATATACGCCTCAATGATTCTTATTTTACGCCTCAATGATTCTTATTTTACGCCTCGATGATTCTTATTACCAACCAATCTTTCATGACAAGTGACAAATATATTTCAATTTGCTTTATTTAACATTACCAAACTAATTGTAGTGTCCGCCATTCTACATAGATTAAGCCGCCATGTTTCAACCAACTGCGGAAGGGTGTACAAAAACTAAACGATGGGTACACTATAATGACCAGTAGCATTACCGAAACAATATATAATACAATTAGTTGCACATCTTTTACAGGACGTCGCAATCAACACCAGCATTTGTTGTTGTGATTTCTTGACAAATTTACATTCAGTAGTTTGCCATTGCTACCAAATCGCCTGCAGCTGCATTTCGAAGGCGGGTATGTGAGATTACGAAATGCGTCCGAAATCGCATCGCCACGGTGCCGGCATATAATTAATATCATTCATTGGTTCATTCATTCAGTAGCATGTCCTTTGCAGAACCTCGCTAACATAACATCCTTCTGGAAAACCTCTCGATCCCAAGCAAGTTGCCCCGAGTCCGATACACCCATCTGGAGATCATCCACCACATCCTGCGCCCATCTTCTCTTTGGCCTTCCGTTTCCTCTCTTCCCGGGCATATCCTCCGTTATTGTTCTCTGCAAACTTTCATGAGGTTTCAAGTTTCAAAAATAAGACATAAATTAGCATATATTAATCACAGAAGTGAAGGTTGCAAATATAGATTAGAACACACATTAGACAATATCAAAATTGAAATTTATAGCGATCACGGCGTGATTCCAACCTACCGCCCTGTCGTCATTTGTGAGTTTATTTTATTGATCTCAATGGTTACCGAAATATTGATGTCCCTTTGTTCATCATCATCACCACCTCCCACTTTTGCCTTCAAGCATCGTGATGAGGGACAGTTGACGTTGTAGCGCCCGATCGGTGGCACCGGATAATGCCATTCCATGTGATTGCACAATGTCTTTGATGTCATCAATCCATTTTCTTCTCGGGTGTCCTGTTTCTCTCGTATCAGATATTCTTTGATGCAGCACCAGTGTTGGCAGTTGATGGTGTTGCATTCTAACGAGATGCCCTAACCATCTTCTGCCTTTGCCTTTCAAATTATGTGGAAGAAGGTGTTGATCCCACTGTTTGTCTGATACACATACACATTGGCACCTTGCCGTCTTGACAGACGATAGTTTGTGCTTTAAAAAGGCACAATAACTTTTAACTATGGCGGTAGCGAGTGTGACTGATAAGGCCAATTTGCGCTGTAAATGTCCGTTCACAGTGGGTGCATGTGAACACGTGGTCATTTCCACCATCATGCACCATCTTACGTCTCAAACGCTTGGTGTGTGACTTTTCTGCAATAATTTTCTCCTTTGACTTTATTCCATTTCTGATATTTGCCCTCCATGCAACACGTTCAGCGGCGACTTGCTCCCAATGTGCATTATCAATGCCTGTATCAATCATGTCCCGCTTACACACATCTTTGTATCGTAGTAGAGGCCGACCCTGAGATCTCTTACCCATCTGTAATTCACCAAAAAAGATATCCTTTGGTATTCTACCATCATCCATCCGCCTAAGATGTCCTATCCATCTAAGTCTACGAAGACTGAGCATGGAATAAACTGTCACACAACCTGATCTTTCCAATACTTCAGTATTTGTGATTTTGTCTTTCCACTTAATACCAAGAATTCTTCGCAGACACCGCATATGAAAGCTGTTTAAATTGTTCTCTTGGTGTGAGTAAGTTGTCCAGGTTTCACTGCCATAGAGAAGAGTACTAAGGACACAGGCTTGATAGACAAGGACTTTTGTTTTGGCAGTAAGCTTCCTGTTCTCCCAGACTCTTTTTCTTAACCTGTTCATTGTTGTTGCTGCCTTACCAATCCGGATGTTGATTTCCTGATCTAGGGATAATTTGCTATTTACCACCGATCCTAGATATGTAAAATTTGTCTGATAACATCATGTCTTACTGGGTCTCGGAGAGTTAAGTTGGCGGATATTTTCAAGCATCTCATTCCTCTCACGTGTATTGAATTTGCGTCAGTGTGATTTGGTCCAAATGCATAATTTTTCTCGTGCCCTGGATTCCCCCCCCCCCCCCTACACTGCTAGAATGTGTCTTGAAATAAACTTAATGCAACATTATCAACAATCAATGGTCCAGGGTTGGCACAAAATCCAGCATAATACTGAAGCATAAACTTAACAGCAATCAAAGACGTGAAGGCAGGCAATCGTATCGTTGAGGGGTGACCCATAGAGGTTATCTTCCACTGTTGTTTCTCCAGGCAGAAGGTTTGCCTAGATATGTTGTATTTTGGGCAATCATGGAGTATGTAATTTACTGTCTGCGACGCCAGTCTGCGTGTACACATGGCTGATCCGTCAGCCTCGAATTTCGCATACACGTGGTCATGTAATCTATTGTGGCCTGTTCCGAGGCGCAGAATAATGTTATAATGATTTGTTCTCGTCTGTCCATACAATGGTAATCGTCTTGGGGTGGTGTTGGTGGCTTTATGATTGATTTGATCATTCTTGTCTTTAAAAAAAAAAAAAAAAAGTCTTGTCTTTTGGTGGTAATTAACAGTAGGCGCATTGGGTTGCACATGGATCCTTAATTAGGTAGTCGATTAGCCCTCTCGTTGTCACTGGCTGCCCAATTCAGATAGTAGTGTCCATAGTACTGGTAATTCCCCAGACAGGAGCGCCTCAAGTACTGAATTTTCATGTCATAAGCACCGCAGTCTGTGTATTCTGGTTGGTATTTAATAATTTCTCTGTCATGCTGGTACTCTGGTCGTGTCCCTAACATTACTTCGGTATTATATGTTCACTCCCACTCCTCCATTTCGATCAGCATTTCTCCCCACTTTTGTCTGGATTTGTAGTGATAATCTATGTCCCTCTTTCCACGAAGTTCGTTCTGTGGTAGCTTTCGTGGGATACCAACTGTGGGCGGATCAATGGTTTCTCTGCAGAGTCGTTTGGCCTGGTGGATAAAACAGCTTCCTTAGAATCTTTCCCCAATTAGGTTTTCAAATCTGTTCTTCCTAGGATGGCTTGGCACGCTGAGGAACTTTTCTGCTTGTATTAGCGTTTTTATATCTCTTCACTTGCTCAGTTCTTATGCCATTCCCATCTCCATTATAGGGATTGATCTCATCCCACCCGTGGTGAAAGTGCTAAAATTTGCACCTTGTCCAGTTCTTGTTGTGTGGTTTAGATGCTGAACACCACGCAGTTAACCCGTATTCGAAGCATCGTCGTGTGTTCTGTTCATAAACTTTGCCATGTATTTTCTCTCTGGCTCCCATGTGGCTCCATTTTGTTTTCTCAGGATAATTATCTTACTTCTGGATTTGGTCACTGCTTTCTTGGTGTGCTTTCTCCATGTCAGTCTGTCATCAAATATTACTCCAAGGTATGTTGGCTCATCTTCTCTTAGAGATTTTCCATATATCTGGATGATGCTTGCTTTTTATTTAGGAGATGCTGCACTTCTCAGTGTTTATGCTGACACACTATCTATTTGCCCATCCATCCATCCATCATGTGCCATGCCGGTAAGCGTGGGCGGTCATGTTCTGCCATCTCACTCGATCAACAGAGTCGTGGATCAGTTCCGTGTTTTTGTCTCGACCATGCCACAAGGCCAAGCCATCCAGATACTTGTTTCTAGGTCTTCCCCTTGGTCTGTTCCCCTCGATCTTACCAGTTGTCACCAAGTTCTCCAAATCATTTCTTCTCATAACATGCCCAAAAAATTGTGACTGTCTACGTCTAATGTCTCTGATCAGTTTACGATCTTCATTTGTTTCTTGAAGGACTTGTTCATTGGTCTTTCTGGCTGTCCATGGTATTCTTTGCATTTTCCTCAGAAACCACATTTCTACAGCCATCAGATATTTTTCAGCCTGGCTGCTCATTGTCCAAGCTTCACATCCATATAAAAGTACAGGTTCTATGTAGCATCTCAACACTCTTTTTCTCGTTTCAATTGACATCTTTTTATTGGTCAGTATGTTTTTCATCTTGCTAAAGGCTACTTTTGCCATGGCGATTCTTGTTCTAATCTCTTCAAGGCATCTCCCATCAGATGTTATTACTGTTCCGAGGTAATTGTACCTATTCACTTGTTGAAGAGTATTCCCATTTACTTGTATATTACACTGTGGTATTTCGTTCTTCTTAGTGACGACCATAATCTGTGTCTTTTTACAATTTAATTCTAACCCTTGTTGTTCACTATGTGTAACAACCGCATCTACTAAATTTTGCAGGTCCTGTTCATTGTCTGCAATCAAGACTGTATCATCTGCATATCTAATGTTATTGATGCATCGTCCCCCAATGTTGATTCCTTCCATATTTTCAATATTTCTGAAAATATTTTCACTGTACAGGGAAAACAGATCTGGAGACATTACACATCCCTGTCTCACACCTCTCTTAATAGGCTGATATTGGCTTACTTCATTATCAACTCTTATGGCAGCTTGTTGTTTCCAATATATGTTTTTTACAAGTCTAAGGTCTTTCCCATCAATTTGTAGATCTTCAAGCATCCTTATCATGTTGACATGTCTCACTTTATCAAAAGCCTTTGTGTAGTCAATGAAGCAAAGGTGTAGATCTTTGTTTACTTCTATAGAACGTTCGATTACGGTTCTCAGTATATACACAGCATTTACTGTACCCTTGCCTACTACAAACCCACATTGTTCTTCTCCTATTTCAGGTTGTATTTTCCTCCTAACTCTTTGCATGATAATTCTTAGCAAAATCTTCGTGATGTGACTCATTATACTAATTGTTCGATGTTGATCACATTCCAAGGCTCCTGATTTCTTTGGGATTGCAATAAATACAGAATTACATAACTCATGAGGTATGTTTCCAGTATCATATATTGTATTAAGCAGACTGGTAACTTTATCTATTCCATATTCTTCTAAAGCATTAATCATTTCTGTTGTGACGCTGTCTGGACCGGGGGTTTTGCCAGATTTCATATGATTAAGAGCATTCTGAACCTCCATCTTCAAAATTGCTGGCCCTTCATTGTTATTTTGAACAATATATTGTTCGTCTCTGCTATCGTCATAAAGGTTTTTCACGTAATCTGACCATACATGTAAAATCTGATCTTTTTCTATTATGACTCTTCCATCTTTTGTCTTTAGGCAGCCTGCTGATGTACGTGTTCTTTGATTAGTAATCTCCTGAATTCTTTTGTGCATTAGTTTCGCATTTTTACTGTTGTGTTGTTTTTCAATTTCTCTGCAATTTTTCTCAAGCCATGTTTCTTTAGCCTCCTTACATAAGGTTCTGACTTTTCTGTGAATTTCTTCATATTTGGCAGGATTATTTTTGTTCTGTCTTCTTGTTTCCATTAGTTGTAAAATTTCTTCAGTCATCCATGTCTTACGGCCAACTTTCTTTACTTTTGGAATAGTTTTTTCTGCTGCACAACTGATTGAATTCTTCAGCATTTCCCATTGATCATCTACATCTTGAAATAGGATCTCTAGATCAGACAATAAATCAAATTTGTTCTTTACTTCTATGTTAAAATTATCTTGTATTTCTTTGTCAGTTTTCAGTTTGCACAAGTCATATTTAGGGTTTCCTGCTGTATACTTGACTTTCTTTAACTTTACCCTCAATGTGCCAGTAATTAATCTGTGATCACTGTAACAGTCTGCATTTGGAACTGTTTTTACAACTGTTAATGCATTTCGAAACCTTTTGCTCATCAGGATGTAATCTATCTGGTTTTTAATCCTGCTGTCTGGACTCCTCCATGTCCATAATCTTCTAGGATGTTGTTTAAACCAGGTGTTTCCTACAACCAATTCTTGTTCTTTTGCCCATTCTACAAGTCTGTAACCTCTTTCATTTCTCTCTCCCAAACCATGGTTGCCTACACTGTATCCATCGCTTTGCTTTCCTATTTTTGCGTTGAAATCACCCATTATGATATTTATTTCTGATTTTTTACAGTTCTTCAAAGCAGACTCCATGTCATTATAAAATGCCTCTATACTTTCTTCACTGCTTTCACTTGTTGGGGCATATACTTGAATTACATTTATTTTAAAAGGTCTTCCGTTTAATTTTACTAATAGAACTCTGTCTGACACAGCCCAATATCCTTTGACAGAATTTGATGTTTGCTTATCTAATATAATGGCTACACCTCTTTGCTGTTCTTCTCCCCCCGAGTAAATAATCTTACAATCCTCTCCTGTCCTTATCCCTGCTCCTCTCCATCTCGTTTCCGATATTCCTAATATGTTAATCTTCTCTCTCTCCATTTCTTTTTTGATGTCCTCCAACTTTCCATCTGCATTCATTGTTCTAACATTCCAAGTTCCTACTTTCAATGATATTAATCTTTTGCACCTAGTAGCCTGTTGACGGTCTGGAGTCACCTGGTGCGCATGACTATCCCTACCGGGCGAGGCTGCTCCTATGGAGCACCCATTTACGCCGTTTCTCTGATTATCGATAAGTGAACACAACATGATTTTCTTGGCATGTGTAAAGAAGGTAGTTTGCCATTGCTTTCCTTCCCAGCAGTGACCATACTGGTCAGTGACCGTAGCCATTGTCTCCTCAAAAAAAGGAGATCCTCTGCCTACCGTCGTGAAGGTGTAGACCATAACCTACAACTATCTGTCGGCTGCTCTACATCTTCATCCACCACCTGCACCCATGGCTTCACGTAACCCTGATCGGGGGGCTAAACGGGTACTCCACCTTGCCCAAGGGTGTCCCGTAGGCTAGCGGAGGGAAGGAGGCGCCTTACTTCTCCTTTGATAGGGGATACCCCTACCCCGCTACCCGTCCTACCCCGCTACCCGTGCACCGTATTTGCCCATGCAACTTATAATTTACAGATCTTTCTAGTGATCTGGTGGCCACTGATGCATGTTTATTTGTGCTCCACAAGACCAGGTCATCAGCGTACATTGCCACTTTCATGCCATGTGGTAGTTTAGCTAGGAAGTCATTGATAAAAACTAGGAAAAGTGTGGGGGACAGGACTCCAGCCTGGGGAACACGGTGACGCAGTAGTACTTTCTTGCTCTTGAGCCCGTCCACCTGTACGGCTATTCTGTTGGGGAAGTATGCTTTCACCGATTTGTAAATTCTTCCATTAACTTTTTAGTTGCTTAGTTTCTTTAACAGATTTTCTTTCCAGACTTTGTCAAAAGCTTTCTTTAGATCTATGCATGCCGCAAGCATCAGTTTCCTATCTCGGAATGCATCCTTAATTTCTTGAGAGAGGTAGGTTGTCTGATCTTTCATAGAGTAACATTGTCTGAAGTCTGCCTGCTGTGGCATAAGAATGTTTTCGTTTTCAATGCATCACAGTAGTCTGTGATTAATGATGCTGTCATAGCTTAGAAAGAGTTAAACACATAAACTACCAGTGTAAAGAAAGAGTTAACTATTGTCGGTAGAAGTAAGAGCAGAGTAGAGAATCGGTCAACCGTGGTCAGTTAGCTCGGCGTGTCACAGGAATCGCATGGATCACCAGCGACTACTTGAAGGGAAACTAGCTGGACTCGAGTCATTCAGGCACAGGACAGCTTAGAGACCACAAACAGTTCGTTTATTATACACAATGCAATTCTTTTGCGACTGTACATCATACAGCAGACAGTATTCAACACAAAGTATGGAAATATGTTTGCCCGACAATTAGATTCCGTCAGAACGTTACATGTATGTTATAGTGATTTCCCTTGAGGCCGATTGTGAGTGACCGTAATGAGCTATGAGTGGCAACGCACCGGATTGCAGCAGATAGAGAGCGATTGTAAGGAGAACAACATAACACGAGCTACAGTGACAATAAAAGTTGTGAAAGATGTTCACAAAGCGTACTGTCTTCAGTGGTCAGTGAACAAGCGCCAGAGCGAAAGTGAGTGTGTCTCGGATATTTGTAGAGGTATGTTTGTTCATACATCAGTGTGAAATAAACGTTACCAAGCTGCTGACGTGTGTTGACTCCAATACATCTGGGTATCTGCAAGAAGACATTGTGAGCAAGCCACGTGAACGAGAGAGAGAGAGAGAGAGAGAGAGAGAGAGAGAGAGAGAGAGAGAGAGAGAGAGAGAGAGAGAGAGAGAGAGAGAGAGTTGTCAATGTCACCACACCAGCCATAACATATCCTGTAGACATCACATTTAATAACAACGCCCCAACAAGTGACACGCAGACACGCTCCACTGTTTTGCAGAGACAGCTGGTAGTAGGCTAATGGTCTGTAACTGGAGGCACTGGAACTGTCTTTCCCCGATTTTAAGAGAGGTATCATGATTGCTTTCCTCCAGGTTTTGGAACTTTGCCTGAGGTCCAGCATTTGATGAAGATCTGCAGCAGCTTTGCTGTGTCCATTTTTCTAGGTTCTTGATCATTTCATTGGAGAAACCGTCGGCTCCTGGTGACATTCTAATTTTCAGTTTTGATATTGCTTGCTAAGTTTCACTAAATGTAATAGGTGCACCCAGCGCCTCGTGTACTATTTAAGTATATCCTGTGTGTTGCAATTTCTCTCGAATCTCTTGTTTCTCTGAGCTAATTTCGATATTATTTTGTTCTCAAAATGGCGGACTGCTTGCTTTCCTGTTAGGATGTTTTCGTCTTTAGTAGTGTAATCTTTGAGTTTCTCCCTGTTTTTTTTTCGACTCGATTTCACCATTACCCCTACCCCGTTCAACCTCAAGGAGAAGTTATAGTAGGATTCATCACCGGCTCAGAATGATAGTCCTGTGACTAGACAGCCACCAAAGCAGCTGAATATGGTTTTACCCTCACAGTCCTATCAATCCCAAGTTGATTGTTGTCCACATGGGGTAATGGACGATCATCCCTGTGCCATCCTCAAGTTGTTTTATTAGCATCCACAACTTCCGTGTGTCTCTTTCAAAGTTCAGTAACTGTTTTCTCCTGCAAGCTTTTCAGTCTAGCCTGCAACTTGACTCTTTTGGCTTTTGTGAGCTTGGGGTTTATTGTGGTGCACTGGGCTGGGTTTGGTCTCTGCCTGCTTTCAACATAGTGTAGTTATAGTGTGCCAAGATCTCGAGTAGAAGATATGTGGGTCAGACGACTTGTTAATCAAGATAAATATTTTCTCATTCTGCTGGTCTCTCTCCTGCCTGGTCCACGTGATTATAGTCCCAGCTCTGTGAGTGGCTATTAAAATCGCCACACGCAATCATTTTTTTCTTTTAATGGTAATAATACTATTGTCTGCGGGCAGTCACTTGGACAACAGTAATTGATCAGATGTAGATTCGTACTGTGCCTTAAGTTTCAGAGTTTCTTTTAGAGTCTGATACTCGGCCTCTTCCATGTATACTTTAATTTGGGAAGCAGTGATGTTACTCTTTACAAGAGTCAGAAAAAGCAGCGGCTGCAGCAGGATATAACAATATGAATTGGAAACAAATAGGTATATTAAACCCCTGCGAGAAGAAACGTACTAAACATCAACAACGTTGCACATACCTTACACACAGAGTACAATACGACACACAGGACTACCGACGTTTCGATTCTCAGAATCTTTGTCAAGGACACCACAGATAGCTAACACAACGAAATACAGCAACCGAAAAAAACACACACGACCTATCCCTGTGCCATGTGTGGCAGAAAAGGTGGCTTGGCCAGCTGCGAAGGCGCTCGTTGGCTGCAGAATTAAAAGTGGGTTGCCAAATAGGATTTAAGTAGCCAAAAATATGTGAACAGTCTGCTATGAAAATATAAGGGTGTGGGGACAGTTAGGTATAGATATGGGGGGGGGGGGGGGAGGCAGTATAGTAATAGATAGTGTAAACAATTGGGGAAGATGCCACAGTTATACCGTAGCGTCCACAACAGTATTGATACCTGCTGGATGGATGCATCCCAGATTGTTGATTAGCTGGCATTCAATTTTGAGCCTGACGGAGCTATTGGAGTAGCAGGGTTTTAATGCGGTGACACATACATCGTCGACTCCATTATGGTTGGAGGAATTGAAATGGTTGGGGACAGGTTTGTCAGCGTCATGATTGATGTCTCTGAGGTGTTCTCTGAAACGGTCAGCAAGACGTCTGCCCGTTTGGCCAATATTTTTCATGTCACATCGTTTGCAGATGATGACATACATCAGATTGCGGGGTGTACAAGTGAAAGAATCTTTCAAGGTGAAGGTGCCTCGGGGAAATGCAATCTCTGGTGTCTGAACAACGTATGGGCATGTCAGACAGTTCTTACGATGGCATTAGAATGTGCCCACAGATGAAGTAACCGTGGGAAGGCGACTATGCACAAGGTGGTCTCTGAGGCTCTGGTTACGGCGGAAAATTACCCTGGGGCCATTGGAGAATACCTCACGAGTGGTTGGATCGGATTCCAAGATGGACCAGTGTCTCGGGAAAATGTGCTTGATGGCATAGGCATGTGGATGGAAGGTGAGGATAAGCTTGGGTGCATTGTTCGGAGGTCGCGTATGTTTGGTGAGGGGTATTTCCCGCGAGACCTGAGTTATGCGACAGAAAGCTGTGGACAAGATGTCCTCTGGGTAGGACCGTCTGCGGAAAAAGTCCAGCATTTCGTGGGCTCTCTCGAGGAAGTCATTATTGTCCTGACACATACGACGAAGGCGGAGTAGCTGGGAATATGGTATGGCATCTTTGCAGCTTTTGGAGTGGGATGAGCTGTACAGGAGGAAACCGTGAGCATCAGTAGGTTTGTAGTACATGGAGGTCGTGAGGCCTGTAGAGTTTAATTTAATAGTGGTGTCAAGGAAATTGACAAAGGTGGTGGACATTTCTGTGGTGAATTTGATCGATGGAAGGAAGTTATTGACATAATTAATGAAACGGTTCAGTCCCGCCTCTGACATGTCAGTGAGACCTATGCCGTCATCGATGTAGCGTCGGTAAAAAGAAGGGAGAAGACCATCATAGCTGAGTTCAATCTGGTGTTCCAGATGTCCAATAAATACACATGCGTAGCTGGGTCCCATTTTAGTGCCCATGGCGACACCGCTGATTTGTTCAAAGTAGTGGCCATTGAACTCAAAGGAATTATTGGTGAGGACCAATTCAGCGAGTCTCACAAGTTTGCGTGTAGGGATGGCTTGATCTGTGCGTTGATCCAGAAAGAACTGTAGCGCCCTGAGGCCATCAGTGTGAGGAATGGAGGTATAGAGGGAACATACATCCTTTAGGAATAGTCTGTATGTGTTCCCAGGAGTCAGTTGGAGAGAGTTGAATGAAGGTAACGCATGTGTTGTATCCTTGATGTATGACGGGAGATTCGCAACTAGAGGTTGGAAAATCCTGTCAAGAAACGCTGAGATCAGTTCAGTCGGGCATGAGCAGGCGGAAACTATCGGACGTCCAGGATTTTTGAGTTTGTGTATTTTGGGCAGCATGTAGAGGGTGGGATTGCCCAAGTCAGAGTCATGGATGTGAAGTGAAGAGGCACTGGGTGGTAGAGCATCCTCACGTATGAGCTGTTTGATGGTATTTTGAATCTTCCGGTTATAGGAGAGAGTGGGGACTTCGGTGCAGGGTGAATAATTATCAGGTTTATTGAGTTGGGACATGACTTCCTCGAGTCAGTATCTCACCCTCTAGCCTGTCTTTTCGGTCATTTCAGTAACGCTGATCGCCTCTGATTGTGAAGGTTATGTTTTCGTTGAAGTGAGCTTCTTGCAAGCAACATATGCTTATTTGTTCTTTGTTCAAGATATTTTCTAACTCTTATTTTTATTTTTGACCTCCTTTGCATTCCCGTGCATTATTGTCAGTCTTTGTTTGGTATGGCCAAATGTTCTACTCTCAGGTCCCCTGGCCCCACACGATACCTGAGAAAGACCTCCAGTCATTGTGTTTTGACCCTTTCAAGGCACAAGCTCGGTACTGCACTTGTCTTGGGGACCATACAATTCTGAAGTAATATTTTCATAGCGTGTTTACGTGGTATCCTGATGTTGTTGTGCATCCCCTGGCTGGTTGCCGCCGTCTTCAGCACCTTACTTTTGCTATAATTCACTGTGGTCTTACTCGAGTTACATGTTTATATATGTATATGCATGTATGTACATGTACATAAGTACATATCTAGAGGAATCTGGGTTTATGGCAATAGAGACTCGCCGTCATCCCTTCTGCTGTTAGTTCAAACAGTTCTGCCACATGAAGGTCAGGAGTTGGACTGTTGCTGCCAGAGATGATGAATGCACAAGTCATGGGTGTATATTGCAAGGGTGGGCACTCACCATCAACTGTGCGGCCCCCGGTTGCTATATCAGCAATAGGGAACCAGACCCAAAGATGAAATTAACACCAGTACATCAACCTTCAGAAATAAAACTTAGTCTTCTGGAGGATTTATAATAAACAATCTCACTATTGTTAATCATCCTTTGTATAATTATTAATAAACCATCTCAAATGTGTACACTATTCTGTACAACTATTTTATTCAGTATGACAGATAGTCAAGATTACTCAGATGATCCAATACTGAAAATTTACAACATGCGTGACATTTTATAAGCAGTAATGGCTGTTCTCATCTGTCAAGACATACCATGAGATTTTGTGAAAAGAATTCTTAACAATAAATTGATTCACTAATGTGACTTTGCTTGCTCCGTAGCGAAGGGGTTACGGACGCAATTTGTATTCCGCATACCCATGTTCGAAACAAGGCTGTAGGCGATTTGACAGCAACCATCTTGCGTTGTTTTTTTTTAAAGAAATGGTATGGGTGCCGATCATTGAGAAAGCAATGGCAAACTACTGAACGTAAACTTGTCAAGTGATCACAACAGCAAAAAATGCTGGTGTTGACTGCGACGTCCTGTAAAGGATATGTAACTTACTTTTTTAAATGTGACATTGTGCGTCAGAAAATTAAAAATATTATTTTCTCAACACATTTAAATATAACTGTTATACTTATCATTTAATCAGATCAAAGGCCAAGATAACAGCTGTCATTTTTTTCAAGATATATAACAGTTTGAAAAAGTTTGTGAGTTCCCAGAAAGTAGAGCTGTATAAAAATTCTGACAAGGCACAAAGAGAAAAGCTGTTGAAAGTAGGTCACTAAAGTAAAGGAACTTTTCATGTGCCAGGAGATGTAATGGGTACATGGTGCCAGCCTCACAATTTATAGACCAATCAGCACTCGAGGGGTCATGTGGTCAATGTCCAGTGGGCTGCCTTTACTTCTCCAGACATTTCCTGCGACCTGTTTTAGGATGGTTGACTTTGGAGCCCAGTGCCACATGGCGTTTAGACAGAATGACGTCATCGGAATGGGCGGTAGAAAATCATATAGGGAAAATCCACTCGGACACGAAAGTGGACGTCAACAAAGATATCCAAGGAGAATGTGGAGAACGTAATTGGACAGCAACGGGAGAGACTGCGGGATAGCCGATCGAAGAGCTTGTGTTTTCAGAAGAGCTTTGTGAGGGTGGCGCCTGGAGGCCGTAATTTCGGAATGAAACAGCTGGAAGACAGGGGAGGAATTTATTGAGGAGACAACGGTGAATGGATCGGGAATACACCTGGACGGAATTTCCATGTTCAAGCGGAATGACGATGAACAATAGGGACTCAAGGGCGATGAGCTGGTCTGGGAGCTCGGAGGTGGAGAGATATATGTAGGTGCCGACCCTGTGATTAAGGATCAACCTATATTTCTGCCAGAGTATTTTCTGCATGCCAGTTGACGGAATAAATGTCTTCAATTCGTTCGCTCGACTGGAGTGTGCCCTGTGTTCACGATTCCTGTTCAAAAAGGTTTGTTATTCTGATTTTTTGTTAACGAGTTCGATGTTCAACCCTTTGAATCGCCAGTACAGTTGGATTTAGAGGACAGGCACATCGAGACACCCAGGTCAATGTTTTAGGATGGTTGACTTTGGAGCCCAGGTCAATGTTTTAGGATGGTTGACTTTGGAGCCCTGGTCAACTTTAAAAAAATCTTGACATATGTATTCAAATACTTTATCTCCGGGCCAGCAGGCAAGCATGCTAGTCACTTCACTGCCATGGCTACCAACCACCACTACAAACACCCCTTCTTTTATTGTAAGAGAACAGCTGTAATAGAAAGCTGATCAAATACAAGATTGCCAAGAGACATCTGTTACCACAGCTATACAGGGCACACTCCAAGAGACCAGTGTTTTGACAACCCTAACAGATGAAACTTAAATATTCAAAGAATATTATCCTGCAACATATCAATAACACTATAAGTTATGCTGTCTGTCATTATCACTTCAACGAAAAAACGTTCCTTTTTATTATCTCCACAATTGTAATTGAACAAAAGACATTTTTAGTCAGCCATCGATCACAGAGCCACTCAGCTTTAGCATAATCAACCAACTTTATTTGCTTACTATGCAAATATCAATAATTGTACTATTATTCATAGCAGTAAATTACATTAATGTCCAAAACAAAGAATAACAATTTCTGATTTATTACACAAGATCACACAACTCGGGAAGTCCCATCACCAGTTAAACAAAGATAAGTATCCAAGTTAACCAAATGGATTGTGAAATATCATCAACTAAACTATGAAAACAGTTTCAATTTTACACCAGAAAATAACACAAACACAAAGCAAACAAATGATACACTTATTCACGAAACTCCTGGACAGCTCAGTCAGCATCACTGTTTCCCTGTCAGATAGTTTAGTTTAGTCGATGGATCAACATCACGGCACACGGGTGCCACCCATAAGTGCTCCGTTCTCCTCCTAACTCAAACCCGAGTCTGGAGAAACTCAGCTCAGTGCACGAACTCCGTAGCACCGGCGAGGATCCTGAAATACTTTGGGTAGATTTGTAACTCGAAATTTTGCCCGGGCAGCGCCGTTAGGCTACTATTTTTCGATTGCCAACTGCCAAGGGATTTTTTTACATGCGCAACAATACACACGAGCGTCCGATCTCACTACCCAGAGACCAGGGGAAATGTTATTACTAGAGGTCCACGAGAAAAAAAACCCCGGTCATTACCGGGGCTTGAAACCGGGACCTCCAGCACTCGAGACAGACACCATACCTCGAGACCACAGCCCCCCCCCCCCCCATCAGACTGTGGCTGTAACCGTTGCCAAAGTGCATGTGAGAGACTAGCAAGGCAATAATATTTTGTGTCGGCTTCTAATTGTGTGATAGTAGTCATCATTTGTAAATGTACAGGCTGAAATTATGGGTACATCTACATAATTGTATATACTTTTTAAAAATCTATTTATCTATTATATCTTTTTTCTCTAAATATTTTTGAGTATGCAACGGTGATCCTGACTCTCAGCCGTAAGAAGATAGAAAGGATGGAAAGGATACAGAATGAAGCTATGCGCATTATTCTTGGATGTACAAGAGATACAGCATGCAGGGTGATGCGCTACCTTCTTGATTTCCCAACAATTGAAGACAGGATACTAATTTGCAGAGCCTAACTCAGAGTTAACGCAAATACACAACATCCACTGCATAGTGAAATTAGGAAGGTGAAGGTTAAAAAGAGGAAGGTCGTGGATGGGTTAATAGGAAGACATTCTTTAACAGGTATGTGCACTGCAGGACTTAGAATCTGGCGAGGAGTGGGTACAAGTGCCAACAGATTTCTGTACGTCCTTTTCAGTTTGCATCCAATTAGACAGAAAATGCAGACAAGAAAATCCAGCTGCTGTGGAGGCGGAAGTACAAGCATTGATTTTCGAGAATTCGTTAGACGGTGATGCTGTCATCTGCACAGATGGGTCGGCCGTCCGACATGTGAGAAGCTCATGGGCCTTTACTGCTCAGGCCAGGGGGAGAATTGTGAAGAAGGACTCTGGTGCTTTTGCTGAGACAAGTAGCCTGACTATGGAAGTCATGGCAGCAAGTAAAGCAATAACATGGCTCGAGACACAGACATTCACTAGGGCATGTTTCCTTAGTGACTCAATGAGCATGGTCAAGAAGATAGAGATCGGGTGGATCCGAAGAGAGCGGTTGCTGTCTCTGTAGTGGTCTCGTCTGGCAAAGATTAGTTTCATTTTCGTGCCAGGGCATGCGGTTGTACAAGGAAATGAGCGAGCTGACAAGCTCGCAGGTGAGGCTACTGTGGAGGGCGGACGTGCCATGGACCAGGCTGACATTCTGAATGCTCTACGAGAAGACTTGCGAGAACCAAGTGATGACTGTGAATTTACAACCATGGCCAGACTGCGATAACAGCAAATTAAAAGAGGTATGGCCAAACAAGAACACTACGCAGGAAACCAAAGCAGATTGACAAACCATCACAGAACTGGCGTCGTTAGCCTCTACACGCTGCAGGATGTGCTGAGGGGATCCGAGCACTTATGGACTGAATGGTTCAATGTGCAATGAGGATGATCTGTAGAATATCTAACTATTTGTATATACATAGCATGTAGTATATACACTACACAGAAATGGTTTACACTGGCTGTTAGGGCAGAGAAGACCGACTAAGCAAACACAGTTGAATACCATCATCTTCATTGAGTTATCTACCAGAGATATGTTGGCACGTACTTTGTGGCTCATCCTGTCAAGATCGCTGTGATAGCCTGTTCACTGTTGTACCCCATCATCAGAGACTAACAAGTGTTGAGAAAAGAGGAACACAACAACCATAAACATCACATCCGTGAAAGTAAAGTGAAGGAGCACCTCTCACACCACGAGGTGTACAAGGCATATGGTGCTCCATCCATCAATCATGTGCCAAGTCAGTAAGCGTGGGTGGTCATGATTCGCCATTTCACTCGATCACCAGAGTCGTGGATCAGCTCAGTGTTCTTGTCATGACCATACCACGTGGTCAAGCCATTCAGGTATTTACTTCTCTGTCTTCCCATTCTTCTCTTCCCCTCGATCTTGCCTGTTGTCACCAAGTTCTCCAATTTATTTCTTCCCATAACATGCCCCAAAAATTGTGACTACGTCTAATTTCTGTAATCTTTTACGGTTTTCATTTGTTTCTTGTTGGACTTGCTCATTGGTTTTTCTGTCTGTCCTGGTATTCTTGCATTTTTTTCAGAAATCACATTTCCATAGCCATCAGATGTTTTTCAGCTTGTCTGCTCATTTGTCCGTGGTTCACATCCATACAAAAGTACAGGTTCTATGTAGCACCTCAACACTCTTTGCCTCATTGCAATTGATATCTTTTTATTTGTCAGTATGTTTTTCATCTTGCAAAAGGCTACCTTCACCATGGTGATTCTTGTTCTAATCTCTTCAAGTCATCTCCCATCAGATGTTATGACTGTTCCGAGATAGCTGTACCAATTCACTTGTTTAAGAATATTCCCGTTTACTTGTATATTACATTGTGGTATTTCCATCGTCCTAGCGATGACCACAGTTTGTGTCTTCTTACAATTTAATTTTAACAATTTTTTAATGTAAAAACACCGCAGACATCACATTTCTAAGAGTTTTCTCTCTTGCGTTTTTGTGTGTGTTCCTTACATGAGAAAATTAAAATAAGTGTAAAACACTGCATATATCACATTTCTAAGAGTTCTCTCTTTTGTGTTTACCTGTGTTACATGAGAATATTAAAATAAGTGTAAAAACACCATAGACATGAAACTCCAGTATGAGTTCTAGTGTGAAATTTCAGACTATCATCACGAGTAAACAAAGAATCACAACCACCACATTTGCAAGGTTTTCCTCCTGCATGTATTCTCTAACACAGCATTGATAACTGAGAATGCAAAAGATCTACAACTTTTAAACATGTAGTAATACAGAGTGCAATAAAGAACTTTCCTTGAATATTTAGAAAACAGACACGATGTTTATATCAAAGAAAAAGATGACACCAAAATATAACAACAAAAGGAAAAATGCTTAACCAAGTTGATAAGTTTAAATACCCAGGGGCAATTTAACACCAGATTGAAGATATGTAATAGAGATTAAGAGTATAATAGATCAAGTTAAAGTTGCATTAAGCGAACGAAAAAAGAAGAAAGTTGCATTTCAGAAAATGAAAAGTATCTTATGCAGTAAGTCACTATCATTGTATGTCATAAAAAGTGCTGAAATGTGATATAGAACCTGTCTAACTGTATGGAAGTAAATTACGGAACATGACTGAACAGATTAAGAACAGGTTGGAAGCAATGAAGATGTGGCTCTCACGACAAATGTTGTGAATACCTTGGACAGCCAGAGTAACTAGCAATGATTGCCTGGAAGAGGCTAATGACAATAGAACATTACACACAACTGTAAAACAGAGACAAATAGCATTCTTTGGTGTTGTGAAGAGACATGAACGCCTAAACCAGCTGGCAGGCCACATGATGATGTCTCTTCAGATTGCGAAATTGTGTAAAAGTAGCATCGCAACCATCACACTTGTAAGGTTTCTCTGCTGTATGTGTTGCCTTGTGGTATTTAAAACTGCCAGTGTGAGTAAAAGCAACACCACAATCATCACACTTTAAGGCTTCCTTACTGTATGTCTTCACATATGATTCTTTAAAGGGCTAATTTGAATAAAAGAACCACAACAATCATCACACATGTAAAGTTTCTCTCCTGTATGTATTGTCTTGTGGTATTTCAAAGTGTTAGCATGAGTAAACTAACACCACAATCATCACATTTGTAAGATTTCTCTCCTATATGTGTTCTCTTATGGACCTTCGTATGGCCAAGTTGAGTAGAAGAAGTACCACAACCATCACACTTGTAAGGTTTCTCTCTCTCTGTATGTATTCTATGGACTTTCAGACTGCTAGGTTCCCCCTCTGCCATGTGTCCACCGTAACAAGGTAGAGGGGCTTGAGTGTTCCAATGACCCCAAGAGCTATGCCGACAGTAGCACAGCTACTGGTAGGGTCACCCATGTCAGACAGGTGAAGGGAGCGGAACCAGACCTAGCAACACACAAACCTGCTGCCTTGTAGGTAGACTGGGGAAAGCGCCCCGAAAAATGCTTGTCGAAATTGGATGTACTGAGCCACAGGCTTGACAAAGCAGTGCAACGTAACTTAATTCATCATGCCACAGATTAAAATTAATCGTTATGGTGCTAATCCCATGAAGTCCCATCAGGCGGTGATAGTGCCGGGCCCCCTACCTAGGGGGGGGGGGGGGGGGGGGGTCCACCCATGACTACTGGTGGTGACCTTCCCCTGTGCTGTGGAGTGAAGGCACAGAGGAGTAGGTTAAGAGCTATTGACCAAACACCCTGGATACTCAACATATTACAGTGGAATGCCGAAGGAGTTTATAACAAAAAAGTCTCCCTAACAAAGTGTCTTCATAAAGATAGAATAGATGTGGCATGCATTCAAGAGACACACCTCAACGCCAATCGCAGATTCTCAGTCAGAGGATATCAGGCCACCCGTTTCGACCGTGAAGGACACAAAGGAGGAGTTCTAATACTTACATGAAATACAATACCTTGCAGTGAAGTATCTGTGATCTCTGACAACCAAACGGAAATTACAGGTGTTGATATAATGATAAAGGGCATGAAAATAAGAATTTACAATCTGTATGGCCCAGCAGATAAGGACCTTACACTCTCAAACATGAAAGTAACTGACACAAACTGCGTTATTGTCGGAGACTTTAATAGTCATTAAGAAAGATGGGGATACCCAAATACTGACAAAAGAGGAGATGAAGTAGAGGACTGGGAAATAGACTCAAATCTCCATCTACTCAACAAAGCAGATGACATACCGAGCTTCTCCAGAAGATGGTTTACCACTTCTACTCCAGACTTAGCTTTCTGCCCAGGAGACATCCTTCACAAAATCGATCGCCATGTGCTGGACCAATTAGCAGGTAGTGACCACAGACCAATCAAGCTTGTAATGAATATGGAGTATGTTCCACAGGAACAAAGGCCTTTGCCCCGCTGGAATTACAAATGAGCAGATTGGGACAGATTTGCCATACTAACAGACAAATATTGTGAAAACATAAATACACGATATGGCAACATGAAGCAAATGGTGGAAAGTCTAAACAGAGCAATAATACAGGCGGCCACTGAGTCTATTCCAAGAGGAGTGAGGAAAAATTACAAACCATACTGGACTGAAGAACTACAAATTTTTTGAGGACAAAGTTGAAGATGCCAGGAAGACAGCAGAGAGAGGACAAACAACTGAAGTGAATATCTCTCTCAAAGGCAAAATATAAAAGAACAGTAAATCAAACAACACGAGATTGTTGGAGGAAAAAAAACAACAGAAAACCTGAACTTTGACAGGGATAGAAACAAACTATGGAAACTAGGGAAAGCCATGAACAATGAAGGACCTAGAAACAAACAAATAACAATTAAACAAGGAAATGCCTTGCTTACAGGAAAAAAAGCTGCAAATGCACTAATGGAACACTATGCTAGTGCAAACCACATTGATATTACAACCGAACAGAAGAAAGCAATCAAAGATAAACAGATACATCATAGTAATACAGAGACAGCAGCAGAATATATGATGGCAAATCTAACAATGGAAGAAATGGAACAGGCAATGAATACCCTAAAAAAGAAGAAATCACCAGGAAAGGATGGAATCACAAATGAAATGCTAATAGTACTAGGCACTAAGGCAAAAACTACTAGCAGTCCTAAATTACAGCTGGAAGAGAGTAATAGTCCTACAGGCATGGAAGGAAGCTATACTAATACCAGTCCCAAAGAAAGGAAAATACCTGGAAGAACCAAACGGCTATCGGCCTATTAGTCTACTTAGCTGTGTAGGAAAATTATTGAAACGCATTATCAATGTCAGGCTAACATGGCATCTGGAAGAAAACCAACTCTTTAACACCACACCAAGCAGGATTCAGAAAGTACAGATCCACTGAAGATCAAATAACCTATATAGCTCCGGAAATAGAGGATGCCTTCCAAGAGAAAAAGCACACACTAGTGGTCTGGATAGATTTAGAAAAAGCATTTGATAAAGTATGGAAGGAAGGACTGAAAGTAAAACTGCAAAAAATGCATGTTTGTGGGAAAATGTACAAATGGATCAGCCTTGAGAACAGAACTGCCAGGACAAAAGTACAAGGACAAACCAGCAAAACGATGCTGTTGGAGCAAGGTGTCCCCCAAGGAGGAGTTCTTTCACCAACATTATTCCTAGCATATATAAATGACATCACGGAAAATTTTCCAGCCAGAGTACACACATCCTCCTTTGCAGATGACCTAGCCATATGGATGTCTGAAGAATATATTAGTACAGCTAACAGCAGAATTCAGCAAGCCTTATTAGCGCTAGAGGACTGGTCCAAAACATGGCTAGTGAAGATAAGTGAGGAGAAAACAACATGCAGTGTTCTCCCTCTCAAATAAAACTCAGCAACCTAAACTGGTATTGAATGGAAAAATATTGTGCCATGAAGAAAATCCAAACTATCTAGGAGTATCACCTTTGATCGTCGCCTGACATGGAAGACACAGGTTGAGAAAAATCGAACAAGAGCAAGGCAAAGAATGGCAATCATGAAAAAGCTTGCTGGTACAACGTGGGAGGCAGATGAGAAAGTTCTCAAGAAGTTATATACTGGACGGGTGAGGCCAGTACTGGAATATGGCATCACAGCTTGGGCAACAGCAGCTAAGACAAACTTTAACAAAATAAGTAGAGTCAAAAATCAAGGAATGCGAATCATAAATAGAAGCCTGAAGACAACGCCTATTAATGAACTACAAAAGATCACTCGTTTACAACCAATGCAGGATAGAAGAGATAGCAGAGCCCAGCAACAAACAGAAAAATTTAGAAGATTGACAGACCACCCTATGTATAACAGGTTTAATGGTTTTGGAAAGGGAAGACTGAAGCGTAGCAACTTTGTAGAAACTACAAAACAAAAGATTAGGGCAGATCCTTCTTCTTATTCTTCTTCTGCGTTCATCCGTTTTTTTTTTCCGGACGTGATTGCATTGTGCCTGTTTACAGCAGAGCTGCGTTCTTGCGCCGTTAGGCCAACACATCTGACTTCTGCGGGCATTTGTTGACCGGGTTAACCTTTCCGGTCAGGCAGATCCTATACTTAACATATCAAGCAACTTAACATAGCAACTGCCTGAGATGATAGAAAACATTACTGGTATTGAGAAAAAGACACTCAGAATGAAACAGAAAGAAGAACAATTGCTCTAAATCACATAAAAGAACATTACCAAAGTAGCAATTGGACAGATCAGCCAAAAATTCAATAGAAAATGGAGGAAGAAGAATTCTCCTAATTTTAAAAAAAGGAGTGAAAAAAATACAGTCAGTGGCAACTGGAAAATTTTCAAGTAACTTCAAAGCAGAGGTAGAGGCTTTGAAAACTGCAGCAGAAATGCTCTTGAAGGAGGAAAATAAAGAGAAGCAAATAGCTATCTTCACAGATGCAAAGTCAACTGTCTCAATACTGAAGAGCAAAAACAGCACAGAACTAGCTGACCTAAGAGCAGCATTCCATGGTCTATGCCAGAAATCCAAAAAAGTTGTAATACAGTGGATCCCATCACATTGCGGTATACCTGGAAATGAAGAGGCTGACAGACTAGCAAAAGAGGGCGGACGACTACCACAGCCTGACATAGACATAACCTATAATGAGGCAAAGAGGTTTATAAAAAGCACTTATAGAACCAAATGGGAATCAGAGCATCCAGGCCACCAGAAGGATGATGCATATTACAAACTCGACCGAAGAGAACAAGTAGCAATCTTCAGACTCCGCACAGGACATAACAGGCTGAAATACCACTTGTTCAATAAACTAAAGATAGGAGATACTGATGAATGTAACCGTGGAACTGGCAAAATGACAGCTAAACATTTGCTACAAGAGTGCCCAATATATGCAGAACAGAGAAAGATATTTTAGACCACACCTGCTTCATTTGAAGACAAGCTCTATGGAGATATCAACAAGCTCAAGTTGACTGCAGCTTACTTTAACTACATTTAGGTTGGCATCTAAAGGTGCATGAAGAAGTATTTAGACTGCCACACTTCATACCACAGGTATGTCGATAACAAAAGCGTCCCAGAGGCATGAAATGGAATATTGCTTGGCTAGCAAATCCATTACGTGGAAAGTCCAAATCGAAAGCTCACTGTGTGGATGTTATCTGCAGACTGGATTCTTCTGGTTTCCGGAGGAACAGCCTGTGGTGAATGAAGGGCCCAATATATGGAAGTGAGGCTAAGCAGCCATGTGCAGGACGTGATGATTCCTTGAGTGAGCCCAGTACCAGAGCGCTATGTGTCGGCTCTGCAATTATGGAAGCCTCCTTGGATGGCAGGGAATGCCCATAGTCTGCCTCTGCCTTCCCTTGAAGGCTGATCGTTATGTCTTCGGCTGTTCTAATCGGGCCAGCTGGGATGGGGGAATAACACCACAACAGTGAGAGTCAAATGTCTTACAAAACCCCCAGGAAGGTTAACCCGGTCAACAAATGCCCGCAGAAGTCGGATGTCTCGGCCTAACGGCGCAAGAACACAGCTCTGCTATAAACAGGCACAAAGCAATCACATCCCCCCAAAAAAACAAGTTGAGTAAAAGAAGTACCACAATCATCACACTTGTAAGGTTTCTCTCATGTATGTGTTCTCCTATGGGCCTTCAGATGGCCAAGTTGAGAAAAAGAAGTACCACAATAATGACACTTGTAAGGTTTCTCTCATGTATGTGTTCTTCTTCTTCTTCGTTCATCCGGATTTTTTTTTCGGATGTGACTGCGTTGTGCCTGTTTACAGCAGAGCTGCGTTCTTGCGCCGTTAGGCTGACACATCCGACTTCTGCGGGCATTTGTTGATCGGGTTAACCTTCCCGGGATGTATGTGTTCTACTGTGGGGCTTCAGATGGCCAAGTTGAGTAAAAGAGGTGCCACAATCATCACACTGGCAAGATTTCTTTCCTGTATGTGTTCTCCTATAGACTTTCAGACTGTGAGGTTTACTAAACACCACAAATATCACTCTTGTAACGTTTCTCTCCTGTATGTCTTCTCATATGGTACTTCAAACTGCCAGCATGAGTAAAAGAAACACCACAATCATCACACTGGTAAGGATTCTCTATTGTATGTATTCTCTTATGGTACTTCAGATGGCTAAGATGCTTAAAAGAAGCATCACAACTATCACACTTGTAAGGTTTCTCTCCTGTATGTTTTCTCATATGGTACTTCAAACGGCTAGGAAAAGCAAAAGCAGCACCACAATAAACACACTTGTGAGGATTCTCTCCTGTATGTATTCCCATATGGTACTTTAGATTACTAGCACACTTAAAAGAAGCACCACAATCATCACACATGTAATGTTTCTCTCCTGTATGTATTCCCATATGGTACTTTAGATTACTAGCACACTGAAAAGAAGCACCACAATCATAACACATATAATGTTTCTCTCCAGTATGTATTCTCTTATGGTACTTCAGATGGCTAAGATGCTTAAAAGAAGCATCACAATTATCACACTTGTAAGGTTTCTCTCCTGTATGTCTTCTCATATGGTACTTCAGATGGCTTGGCAAAGCAAAAGCAGCACCACAATAATCAAATTTTTGAGATTTCACTCCTGTATGTATTCCCATATGGTACTTCAGATTGCTAGCAAACTTAAAAGAAGCACCACAATCATCACACATGTAAGGTCTCTCTCCTGTATGTGTTCTTTTATGGACCTTCAGATGGACAAGTTGAGTAAAAGAAGTGCCACAATCATCACATTGGTAAGGTTTCTCTCCTGTATGTGTTCTCCTATGGAGTTTCAGATTGCTAGTTTCAGTAAAGGAAACACCACAAATATCACACTTGTAAGGTTTCTCTCCTGTATGTGTTCTCTTATGGACCTTCAGATGGCCAAGTTGAGTAAAAGAAGTGCCACAATCATCACACTGGTAAGGTTTCTCTCCTGTATGTGTTCTCCTATGGACTTTCAGACTGCTAGGTTCAGTAAAGGAAACACCACAAATATCACACTTGTAACGTTTCTCTCCTGTATGTCTTCTCATATGGTACTTCAAACTGCCAGCATAAGTAAAAGAAACACCACAATCATCACACTTGTAAGGTTTCTCTCCTGTATGTGTTCTCCTATGGACTTTCAGACTGCTAGGTTCAGTAAAGGAAACACCACAAATATCACACTTGTAAGGTTTCTCTCCCGTATGTGTTCTCTTATGGACCTTTAGATGGCCAAGTTGAGTAAAAGAAGTGCCACAATCATCACACTTGTAAGGTTTCTCTCCTGTATGTGTTCTCCTATGGACTTTCAGACTGCTAGGTTCAGTAAAGGAAACACCACAAATATCACACTTGTAAGGTTTCTCTCCCGTATGTGTTCTCTTATGGACCTTCAGATGGCCAAGTTGAGTAAAAGAAGTGCCACAATCATCACACTTGTAAGGTTTCTCTCCTGTATGTGTTCTCCTATGGACTTTCAGACTGCCAGGTTCAGTAAAGGAAACACCACAAATATCACACTTGTAACGTTTCTCTCCTGTATGTCTTCTCATATGGTACTTCAAACTGCTAGCATAAGTAAAAGAAGAGCCACAATCATCACACTTGTAAGGTTTTTCTCCTGTATGTGTTCTCCTATGGACATTCAGAGTGCTAGGTCCAGTAAAGGAAACACCACAAGTATCACACTTGTAAGGTTTCTCTCCTGTATGTGTTCTCCTATGGGCCTTCAGATGGTCAAGTTGAGTAAAAGAAGTACCACAATCATCACATTTGTAAGGTTTCTCTCCTGTATGTGTTCTCTTATGGGCCTTCAGATGGTCAAGTTTAGTAAAAGAAGTACCACAAACATCACACTTGTAAGGTTTCTCTCCTGTATGTGTTCTCTTATGGGCCTTCAGATGGCCAAGTTGAGTAAAAGAAGAGCCACAATCATCACACTTGTAAGGTTTCTCTCCTGTATGTGTTCTCCTATGGACTTTCAGACTGCCAGGTTCAGTAAAGGAAACACCACAAATATCACACTTGTAACGTTTCTCTCCTGTATGTCTTCTCATATGGTACTTCAAACTGCTAGCATAAGTAAAAGAAGAGCCACAATCATCACACTTGTAAGGTGTCTCTCCTGTATGTCTTCGCATATGATGCTTCAAAGCTCTAATTTCAATCAAAGAAGCACCACAATCATCACACATGTAAGGTCTCTCTCCTGTATGTGTTTTCTTATGGTACTTCAGGCTGTTAGCACAAGCATAACCAGCACCACAATAATCACACTTGCAAGGTTTCTCTCCTGTATGTTTTCTCATATGACACTTCAAAGTACTTATTTGAATAAAAGAAGCATCACAATCATCACACATGTAAGGTCTCTATCCGGTGATGTTCTCTTATGTTTCTTCAGACTACCAGTTCCAGCAAAAGAAGACACATTTTCTGACATTTGACAACAATTTTCATGATTTACTGATGCCTTACAACTGTTCTCAAACATTCTTGATTTTGAGTTGCTGTTCCCTGCCATTTCTTGGATGATGCTACCCCCAGCTATGTCTACCATTTTACTGAAGCTGTGACTCCTGTCCTCACACACAACATCTGATAGTTCTTGTTTCACAACCTTCATGTCTATGCTGTCATTGTCCACTTTTGTGAATGCTCTTGTATGGAGAGGTACAAGTACTATTTGAAGACCATGAGTGTATTTCTGAAACACACAAAAGTAAATAATTAATAGCCTCATGAATATACAAGATATTGAACAGATGTGTATGTGTAATCAAACAGGCAAACATCGCAGCTATAGACAATCAATTTCAAGTGAAAGACAGATGGAAGAGAAGAACGATGACTGTGCTCATGTATGATCTAGCCTGATGTATGATCTAGGCTGATGTATGATCTAGGCTGATGTATGATCTAGCCTGATGTATGATCTAGGCTGATGTATCATCGAGGCCAGGGGTGGGCAAACTACGGCCCACGGGTCGCATGCTGCCCGCCAAGTCATTTTATGCGGCCCGCGAGGGCATTTAGAAATAAAAAGTTGTAATTCGTTTTTAAGTTATTTTGTTGAATTTCATGTACTGTTATGATGAGTGTCAATAACAAACGTTAGATTGAAGATGAATGCCGTGTTTTTAATGACGAATGGACAACTAAGTACTCTTTTATAAAAGTTGGTAGCAAATCAGTTTGCTTTTTGTGTCGTGAGTCAGTGGCTGTCTTCAAGGAGTACAATTTAAAAAGACATTATCAAACAAAACATTCCGATTTCGGATACAATTTAACGACCGAAGAGAAGGAAAGGAAATGCCTTGAGGGGTGAAAAATTTGGAGAAACAGCAAACTGTTTTCACTAAACAGTCTTCAATTCAAGATGCTGCAACTGAAGCTAGTCTTGTGCTGTCACACAAAATTGTAAAACAGGACAAGCCATTTTCTGATGGTGAGTATGTTTGCTAGATGCAGCAAACATTATGTGTCCAAAATTTAAAAAAAGATTTGACAACAAGGAGAATTGTGGTCAGACATGTTGACAAGATAAGTGACAATTTGATGCATAAACTTCAAGATGCAAGTAAACAATTGTCCTCTTTCATTGGATGAGAGTACCGATGTACATGATACTGCACAATTATTGATATTTATACGTGGAATAAATTCTTCTTTCAAACTCACTGAAGAGTTACTGAGTGTTGAGTCACTCAAAGACACAACCACAGGCCATGATATATTCAATGCTGTTACTAACTGTATTGAAAGAACTGTGTTGGTTTGGAACAAGATGGCAAGTGTTACAACTGACGGAGCTCGTGCTTTGACTGGAAAAAAAATATGTAGGTCTGGCAAAGTTGATAAGTGTTAAGATTAAAGCAGAATATCCAGACCACACATTATTACCACTTCACTGTGTGATTCATCAAGAAAGTCTGTGTAAAACTGTTTTGAATATCAAGCATGTTATTGACCCAGTTGTCAGTGTCATCAACCTCATCAGATCAAGAAGACTTAATCACAGACAGTTCAAGTCATTACTTGACGATTTGGAAACTGAAAATTCCGATGTCCTGAACCACGCCAATGTTCAATGGCTGAGTCTCGGCAAGGTGTTGAGGCGAGTGTGGGAACTCAGAGAAGAAATAGTGATGTTCTTAGAGATGAAGGGCATTGAGTGTGACTTTAATACTAACATTGTCAATAAAGAGTGGCAGTTAGACTTTATGTTTGCCATTGAAATTATGGAAAAGTTAAATGAACTGAATGTAAAACTTCAGGGCAATGGTGTGTTTGCACATGAATTGTATGTGTATGTAAAATCATTTCAGGTAAAACTCTCACTGTTCTCCAGACAAGCAAGTGAAACAAGATTTTGTCACTTCCCTTTGCTGAAACAAGAAACCATTTCTGGTGAAATGACTGAAAAATACAAAGCCCAATTTGATGCATTGATTGAAGAATTTGGATGGAGATTCCAAGATTTCAAGAACTTAGAGCCACAGTTCAATATTCTCAGTTCACCTTTTAGTGCAGAAGCTGATACAGCCACGGAGGACATACAATTGGAGCTGCTTGACTTACAAGCAGATCATGATCTGAAAGAGAAATTCAAGATGGTTTGCTGGATATCTATGGATCTTTATCAGAAGAATCATTTCCCAACTTGAAAAACTTTGCAGCTAAACTTTTATCATTATTTGGATCAACATACATTTGCGAACAAGCATTCTCTTGCTTGAAGATCAACAAATCTAAGAATAGGTCTTTATTGTCGGACTGCAACTTGCATGCTGTCATGCGAATTTCATCAAGTAAACTTGCTCCAGATTTCAAGAATATTGTCAAAAATTGCAAGCAGTTACATACATCTCATTAGAAATTAATAACTGTAGTGACAATGTAGTCACGGTGTGTCTAAATTAAAGCCATTGGTAGATAATAAAGAATATTTGTTATAACAAGTTGTAAAATCGTGTTAACAAATTAGTGAAAGTATTTGTCCATATTGTCAAATATAATGTATGTATATAAGTAAAATAAATTGCAATAATTAGTTATTTATACTGCTTAATATATTTTTTTTTTGCATATCCTTTTACAGGACATCGCTGTCAACAGCAGCATCTTTCAGATGTCTGTTGATTTCTTGGCAAGATTACGCTCAGTAGTTTGCCATTGCTTTCTGAGCGGCCGGCTCAGTATCCCGCAAGTCACCAGCGGGGGTCGAACCGCTCCCAGTTCTCTCCCGCTACGAGACTGCGTGATAAACGGGATTACAGAGAAAGTGTTGTAACCCCTCAGCCAGAGAGACCGGCCTGCTTAATAACCTATAAATAATTAATAATTATTTATTGTGATAGGTTGCTGTAAACAAAATGGATATATATATATATATATATATATATATATATATATATATATATATATATATATATATATATGCGGCCCGCCAATAGCTTCACATTTGTCAATGCGGCCCTCCGCACGAAAAGTTTGCCCACCCCTGATCTAGGCTGATGTATGATCTAGACTGATGTATGATCTAGGCTGATGTATGATCTAGACTGATGTATGATCTAGGCTGATGTATGATCTAGGCTGATGTATGATCTAGACTGTTACTGTTTCTCATTGTAACTCAGAGTTGTTGGTCCACAATCTGCTGCAGTGCATTGAACCCCATTAGGTAAGCAGAAACCCCAGGTATTTAAATTCAACTTTTGGAGGAGAAGGTTATGACACCACTGCTCATTGGCTGAAGCTCACTGACTAGAATCATACATTCATCATTATCATGTGCCTTGCCGGCTGGCGTAGGCATTCATATCTCTCCACAGATCTCAGTCCATGGTGCTCAGAATCAAATCTGCTGATGATATCCCACCATGCCACTGTCTCAGTCCATCCAGCATACAACCATCAGTGTTGTCCAATGCCCCTCTTCTCACTACACCGGCTCCGTGGCGCAGGAGTTATGGGCAGTTCATAATCCTGCATACCACATTTGAAACACAGCTGCGTTGTTTTTTATCAAATGGTATGGGTGCCGGTCATTCAGAAAGCAGTGGCAAACTACTGAACGTAAACTTGCCCAGGAATCACGAACAGCCAAAAATGCTGGGGTTGACTGCTATGTCCTAAAGGATATACAACTAACTTCTCACTACATGACCAAAGAATGATGTTTGTCTCCTTACAGTTGTATATAATGTTCTAGTGTCATTGGCCTTTACCAGGCAATCATTGTTGTATATAATGTTCTAGTGGCATTAGTCTTTACCAGGCAATCATTGTTGGTTACTCTGGAGGTCCAACGTATTCGCAACATTCGTCTCAGCATTCACATCTCTGTTGCTTCTAAGCTGTTCTGAATTTGTTTATTCATGTTCCATGATTCACTGCCATACAATAAGACAGGTTGTATATAACACTTCAGGACTCTCTTTCTGACATTCAATGATGGTGGCTTATTGCCTAAGAGACTTTTCATTTTCTGAAATGGAGCTTAAGTTTATCAACTTGGTTAAACGTTTCCCTTCTATTATCATTTCTTTGCTTGGTATTATCTTTTTTCTTCGATATAATCAATGTTTCTGTTTCCCTGATTTTCAAGAATTGTTCTTTTGTGCAGTCTGTATTACTACAATGTCCACAAGATGTAGATCTGTTGTGCATTCAGCTATCGAATCCGCATGCATAGCATGGATTGTTCATATAATAACTTCCAACTCATATTCCTAGCCCCTCTTTGATCTCTCTCATTATTACTTTGATATAGAGAAATGGATGAGATCTTGTGACAAAACACCTCGTTGTCTTACTCCTTGCTTCATCTGTTCATAACAGCGATCTTTCTTTCCCATTTTATTTGCTGCTGCTTGTTTCCAATAAATATTTTTTTTATTATTCCAAGATCTTTCCCATAATAATTAATATTTTCCAAAATTTTGATCATTTCATCATGCTTCACAATCTATACAGCAAATTTATATGTCTTTCTGTGTATCAACTGATCTCTATATTAGTGTCTGTAATGTGTATATTGCATTATTTGTAACGTTTCCTTCGACATATCCATACTATTCTTCACCAGTTTCCACAATTATTTTCATCCTTGTTCTCATAATTCTGAGTAGATGTTTGGTGACATGGTATATGAGGTTGAGTGTACACAATTCTTCATATTAAATTGTTTCTAGTCTTTTCAGCAGAGCTATAAATAAAGATGTCAGAATATCACTAGGTTTGTATCAACTGTTGTAAATATCATTCACCATTTTAGCTAATATGTTTACTCAAAATTCTCCCAGCACTTCTAATTCTTCTATTATTATTCCATTTTTCCCAGGTGGTTTTCCTTTCTTCATATGCTTGATAGCACCAGTGACTTCTTCTGTTAGTATAGGTGTACCTTCTAAATTAGTTTCTTCTGTCAGTTCTGATCTTTCTCCATCCATCCATTATGTGCCATGCCGGTAAGCGTGGGCGGCCATGTTTTGCCATCTCACTCGATCATCAAAGTCGTGGATCAGCTCCGTGTTTCTGTCTCGACCATGCCACGAGGCCAAGCCATCCAGGTATTTACTTCTCAGTCTTCCCCTTGGTCTCTTCCCTTCGATCTTACCAGTTGTCACCAAGTTCTCCAATTCATTTCTTCTCATAACATGCCCATAAAATTTTGACTGTCTGCGTCTAATGTCTCTAATCAGTTTACGATCTTCATTTGTTTCTTAAAGGACTTGTTCATTGGTTTTTCTGCTCTTTCTCCATCATATAATTCTCTTATATAATCATTCCATCTTTTCATAATAGCACTTTCTACGAACAATATTTTTACTGTTTACGATTTCAAACATCATGTGTTTACTCTTATTTTTCTTCTTGTCAACTCATTTATCTGTCTGTGCATATCCTGTGTATCTTTAATAGAATTCAGTTCAATGTTGATGCACTGCACTGAGGCGTAAAGAGTTAAAGACAGTTACACAAAACTTCAAATGAAAAGAAAACTAGCGAGACAGAAATACGTGACATGCCCAGAAAGCCAGTGAGCTCTAATGACAAGAACTCAGGTTAGCATGAGAAAAGATCAAGACTAGAGTTGTTGTTCCAAGTCGGGCAGAAAGGACCCTCATTCAGGCACTAGGTAGCTCAGTGACAAGTCATCCAGCTCAGTGACAAGTCATACAAGTTAGAGGAGTCATACAAGATAGAGGAATCATACAAGTTAGAGCAGTCATACAAGATAGAGAGGTTACACGTTAGATGCAAGCAGACATGCAGGGGACATATATACAAGAAGAACTTTGTATTATTTGGACAGTATCAATATGTCCTGTATTTATACTTCCAGTGTATTTTCACAAACGTCATAATCCATCATTTGAGGATGTGTGTGTGTGTGAGTAAGTGAGAATCAATTGAGAGATATAAAGTCCGGTGTGTGATGCTAGGGTACATTAATGATTGTCAGTAGCAGTACCCCACAAGTGAGTTGTGTCTTCAAGTATATACAACGACTATTGTATGCCAGCGTTTGGGACTGCACTTAGCCATGACAGAGAGAAATTATAGTGTGTCAAGTTGCACCATGAGCTGGACTGTACATATTGTATAAAGGGCCACAAAGCACTCGGTCCACAGTGGACAGTGTATGAGAATTCCATGAACATAAGTAAAAGTGAGTGACTCAGCTGGCTGCGGAGGTTTGTTTGGGTGTGTATCCTCAGAAATAAACTATATGTCAGCTGCCACCGGAGTTGTGTTGAATGCATTAATCTCAGCATCTGCCAGACTATCATGTGAGCCAGCCAAGTTGTTGTGTTTACAGTCTTATCTACATCATAACCCTCTGGGCACTAAGTATTATGTTTATTTCTTGTGATTTTGTTTTAGATATCACAATTTCTACTTAGTCATAAAATGTTTGTATTTCCACTTCATTATTGCTTGAAGAGGTGGAATGAGTATATAAGAAAATTATATGATGGAGAAAGGGAAGAATTAACAGAAGAAAGTAACTCACAAGGTCCACCTATTCTAAAAGAAGAAGTCGCTGATGCTATGAAACATATGAAGAAAGCAAAAACAGTTGGGCCAGATGAAATCACAATAGAAGAATTAGAAGTATTGGGAGAATTTGGAGTAGATATATTAACCAAAATGTTGAATGATATTTACAGCAGTGGATATTTACTCAGTGATATGCTGAAATCTGTATTTATAGCTATACCAAAAAGACCAGGAGCAATTGATTGTGAAGATTTTCGTTCAATTAACCTCATAAACCATATCACTAAGCTTCTACTCAGAATCATAATGAGAAGAACCAGAAAGAAAATAAAAATGGAAATAAGTGAAGAACAGTATGGATTTGTGGAGGGAAAGGGCACAAACGATGCAATTTATACATTACGGACAAATAGAAAGGTCAATAGAGAAACAGAGACATATATTTGTGCTTCATAGATTATACTAAGGTATTTGATAAAGTAAAACATAATAAACTGATTAAAATGTTGGAAAATATCAGCATTGATGGTAAAGGTTTAAGAATAAAAAAGAATATTTACTGGAACCAAGTAGCAGCAATTAAAATAGGAAATAAAGAAGATAGTTATGAACAGATAAAGCTAGGAGTACGACAGAGGTGTGTCTTGTCACCAGATCTCTTCTCCCTATATAGCGAAGTAATAATGAGAGAGATCAAAGAGATGCCAGGAATACTAGTTGTAGGTTATAATATAAATAATATAAGCTATGCAGGTGGCGGATAAATCAACAGGCCTACAACAATTGTTGGACACTGTAATAACAGAGAGTGCAAGTAAAGGACTCTCATTGAATATCAAGAAAACAATAACAATGGTGATATCAAAGAAAACGGTGACACCAAAATGTGACATAGAGATAGAAGGAAAGATTCTTAACCAAGAGGATAATTTTAGATACCTAGGGACATTTATAACATCAGACGGAAGATGTACAACAGAGATTAAGAGCAGAATAGGGCAGGCAAAAGCTGCATTTCAGAAAATGAAGGGTATCATATGCGATAAGTCACTATCACTGAATGTAAGAAAGAGAGTGCTGAAATGCTATGTAGAACCAGTTTTGCTGTATGACAGTGAATCTTGGAATGTAAATGAACAAACTAAGAAGAAATTAGAAGCAACAGAGATGTGGTTCCTGAGACTAATTCCTTGGACAGCCAGAGTAACTAACAACGATTGCCTGAAACAGGCTAATGAAACTGGAACATTATATACAACAAGAAAGAGACAAATATCTTTCTTCGGTCATATGATGAGAAGAGAGGCATTGGAGAACATCGTGACAATTGGAAAGATCGAGGGGAAGAGAGGCAGAGGCAGACCAAGGGAAATGAGGCTGGATGGATTGAGACGGTGGCATGGAGGAATATCAGCAACAGAGTTGATCCAGAAAACCAAAGACCAAGATCTGTGGAGAGCCATGAATACTTATGCCAGCTGGCAGGGCACATGATGATGACGATACTGCTTGTTATTGGTGCCTACACTTGTATTATATTTATGTCTCTTAGTTTGCCTTTGAATTTGACAATAATAACTTTCACCAGATCTCCTCCACCTCATCTCACTCAAGCCTAGGATATTCATCTTTATATTTGTAATTGCTTTCATATGGATATTTTGCCCTGGCCAAGCTGGTGTATTTGGGAATGAACAGGCTGATAGGCTAGCAGGGAATGCACCTCTTGATTATATTTTGCCTATGGACAAGGGGCAGGTGGTCATGCGCTTGTGGGACGAGGTGGAGAAGGCGGAGGAACAGATTGAGAGCCCATATGTGGAAAGAATGAGATTAAGGGGGATCGGTAGGGGTTCTGGAAGAATCTCAAAACTGAGAGAGAAGACCAGGAGAACTTTTAATCAGATAGCGGTGGGAACAATTAGTAGTGTGACTCATCACTGGCTGTTGAACGAGGGGACGGAGCACGTATGGGAATGTCCTGAGTGCAATGATGTCGGTTCTTAACTCAACTCAACTCAATTTCTTTCATTACATTATCTAACTTTCCTATCTCAACTGTCACGAATTGGCAGCCTTTACTTCCCAGAACAATTTTCGGTTCACTTTTAATGGGCCATGAAGAGTTACAGAAGAACAATTGCTATTCTCTATAATAAAGAACAATCAGGCCTGCACACACAGCGGCATAAAATGTTGTAGCAAAAGGGGCCCATTCAACTGTGAAGTGTCAGAACAGATGGCTACTGGCCACTAAAACAGGACAGTGGGAATGGCAATAAACCCAGAATGAAATCACACAGACAGTCCAGTGTAAAGGTGTTACATGTCAAACTGATAATTACCCCCCACTGGAGGGCAGACTGAAACTGAGCTGGGCCTGGCAACTCAAAATCGCCCAGGTGTGAACAACATTGACCCAGGGAGAGATAATAGCCCCAGGGCTGTAAACAAGCCCAGTCCACTCTGACTGGCAGACTCAGGAATGTGTGAAAACAGATCTGATAAGGCAATTAACACTGGGCCTGTAGACTTTGTACCAGACAGAGAGGAGCAAGGTGTGATGGCCAGGTTGCAGTTAGGATTGCAATTAACGTCAGGGGGAGATAAGAAGAATTTATGAATGGAATTCCTGGGAGATAAGTGTCTACTGCTAGGCTAGGTATAAAAACCCACACTAGACCTGTTCCCTATAGATTAAGTCTGACTTCAGAACAGGTAAGCAGCCAGCTCAATGTCTGTAGTCATATGCATGATTATTATGTTAGATTTCACTACAAAAGTTATTTCTTAGTAACTAGTCAGTCTATATCTGATCTAGGTTATCGCAAGAACTATCATTGTCGTAGGTTACTTGAGTGTTCTGTCTAAGTTCTGTGTTCAATATCATTGTGCTTCATGTATTACTCTTCTGAGAAGGAGAAACTTGTGAAAGGCAGATCTTGTCTAGATATACTTGAGGTGTCGTAGCAGATGCTTGCCATTTCTTTGTAAACTAGACTAGTCTCTTTTTGGTGTGTGCATGTGTTGTACAGAATATAGTCAACTGACTATTTATTTAATTCTTACAACAGCAGTAACTAAGTGGTGATTAAACCGGGCAGATCAGCAAATATGGCTGGTCTGTGTGGTCACTTCAATTAGACTTGTTGTATATCTCATTTGGTAGCTATACAATATTAGTACTCATTAATAATGCCTGATGCTATTATGTTGAGTATCATTATATGTCTATCTTGAAGTAATATAATGTTTACGGATATGTTGGATGTATGTATGTGTAATTTCATATGAATATACGATGCTAGGAATATGCTTCGTACATATTCTTTTTGTGTATATACGTCTCATTTCGTATACATACAAACTAACTAGTGCATTATGCTATGATGTTAAAGTATCATAATATGTCTAGTTTAATCAATATGTTTATGTGTATTGGATGTTTGATATATTGATTTGTCATATGCAAACCTACCAATATGAAGTGTTATGCTATTGTCTGCGCATTGGCACATTGGCCAACGATTGTGTTGGAAGCAGAGGTGTAATGGTACAGACATTACCCACAATTGGTATAGGGTATATGGTGCTAAACTTTGGGCGTGCGTTCACGGTAATGCATGGGAACCTGGCACAGCTAATGGTCACGGCTTGTAAGTCTGGATGACCCGGCATTATTATAATACCATTACCGATCCTATGAGCTGCTAAACCAACTTTGGATGGAGCGGCTGTACGACACAGAATTTCTGTATTAGCGACGTGGACATGGGGCGGCAGAAATGTAATCATTACAGGCGTGTGAGACAATTGAAAAGCCCGTCCCAGACTAAAGACAGTAGGGAGAAGGAGGATGGTGAACGCAGTAGAGCTGGAAGATAAACTTGGCTAGACTGGTCATTGTATATGTTTGTGTTATGATATGTTATACTTAAGATTGCGCTGATGTAGAACAAGATATAACACATTCTTGACTTTCTTACCAGCTCTCACAAGGAGCACCTATGTTACAGATCTCAAGAACGAGTGAAGACTAGGTAGAGCTAGGACTGGCAGGATTCGTCAGAATACCGGCAAGCTGTTCTTTTTGTTGAGTCTACTGGAGAGTGGGGATCTGGACCACAGATCCAGATAGATCAAGTAACAAGTAAAGTTACGTAATGTTTGTCATCAATATCAATATGTATATGATTTCATCATCCTCATATTGACAATCATCCTATGTCTATGATTATGATTAGTAAATAAATGTTGTAGTATTGTAACTCATAGTTCTGTCATTATATTTTTTCCAATTGTGCATACGTGTTGTGTGTGTACATTGGTGGGGGCTCACTTACACACCAAGGAAAGGAGCAGTCAGGGAGAAAAACCTGTACTAGGATAGTTGTCCTTAAACTTTAATTCAGACTTAAAAGTCTATCCTAGCTAACCTTCTCTTTCCTATTCCTTGGCGAATATTCAGCACAGTTCATTTCAATTTTGTAACTTAGAGCTGTACGTTGGATATTCATGGGCCTAATCTATAGTTCAGCCATATAGATTTTGTCCCTAGTCAGTTTCTGACTATTTGGGGTTGCTCGCCAGTGAATAATACATTCATCTAGCCGGTGGGGCACCCCGACTTCTGACATCAACTATGTCCTGGCATTCCATGTTCCTATTTTACACTTGTTCATGTTGTTATTGCCATCAGCATGATGATGTTAGGGTGTCACTTGTGGCTCATGACAGTCTATACGAGATGAAGGTGTCCTAAGATAGACATTAACACTGATCTTGGACTCATCTTTCTAAATTCATAGTCTTGGCAAGATAATGTGGAGGTTTTCCTTGCCTTCCACATTCACACAAGGGTCTTTTACTTCTGCCTTTGACAGCCATTTTCAACTGTTAGGACAAGAGAATTCCCTGCTCGGTTCAGCTGCAGAGTTGTGCACTCATCCTGGTGGATACTCGGTCATACCTATGACCTTATTTTCCCAGTGTCTGAGATTTATATTGTGCTATTGTGTTGATTTTGATGGTATAAGGCCTTGGCCATTCAGAAAGCAAAGGCAAACTACTAAATGTAAAATTATCTAGTACATCAAAAACAGTAAATGCTAGGGTTGACTGCAACATCCTGTAAAGGACATTCAACTAACTGTTATGTTATATTGCACTTAATCTTACCTTGACCTACAGGTTGTTCTTCCTTGACTTTGATGGTAGTGTACGCTCCATCTTTCAAATCTGAAAGGATTTGTAAGTTACATATGTATGCAACAATAAACTATACACATGAGTTTTTCAAGATAATATCTAATCATGATTAATGATACAAAATGTCTGATGATTACTTCAAGACATGATTTCTGATATTTTATTCCTCAAGTTAAGAATTGGTGTTTGGCAATCAATCACAGTGTAATGATATTGGTTTATCATGACAAACATAACATAACATTACATGACAGCTTTGTGGAAAATCTGTATAACTTGTGTCACTCATCATACAGACATTACAGTTAATGCAATACTTATAACAGCAGCCATTCTTTATTGTATCTGTTTCCCAATTTCATACATTCAATAACATCTTCAATTGGAGAGAAAAACAAGAAAATCTGGTCACAAATATTCCTTGTAAACTGTTGCTTATGAGCAAGAATTCTACTTTGCGAGCTTCTAACATGAAAGTTGTGAGCATGCCTACATTTGACAATTAGGCAAATTTGGTCCCAATATTGTCTGCTTGTGCACTGAAGCTCGATGATTTGGACTTCGTTGATGACATTGCAAGATTTAGCTAAACACAACAGATAGGTCACAAGAATTAGGTCTACAAATTCACAGGGAAAGTAAAGGATATTGAGGCAGAATTATACACCTATATAGGTATAGTGTTTTGTTTTGTTGTTGCCTCAATATAAAATTCAATATCTCAGTAACCAATTGAGGGAAAATGATGAGATTTAGTATATAACCTTATCATTATGTCCACCCAACAAAAAAAATTTTGTTCTGGAGATTTTACAGCAGATTTCAAAGTTAGTTTATATGCGGTATATTAATTACGACTTAGAGATTACGTCCATGATTTTAACAGTATATTACAGCTTCACCAAGACACATAACCGCATTAAAAAAAATTTTCATGTGATTTCCGTTTTGAAACAAACAGCGCGAAGATTCAGAGGTGTCTCCAAATGGGGGTTCTTTCATGAAACGTGATTATATAAATAAACTAGCTGACAAGGCCCGGCTTCTGGCGGGGATCTATCTATCTATCTATCTATCTATCTATCTATCTGCCTGCCTGCCGGCCGGCTGGCCAGCCCACCAACTGACCGATATATATGTATCTATCTATCTAATCTATCTGTCTGTCTGCCTGCCTGCCGGCCCACCCACCCACCCACCGACTGACCGACCCACCCAGTCAGCCAGCCAGCCATCCACCCACCTACCTTTCTTCCTACCTACCTACCTACCTTTCTGTCTGCCTGTCTGTCCGCACTATTAAATATTGATACAAGTTACTGGAAAAAATGTCAGGACCATGTGAGGAAAGAGGAAGAGGACTATTGGAGAAAGGATGGATTGAATTTTATGCAACCGAGAGCAATCATCAACCTACTGGAATCGTCCGACACAGATCAGATCGCAGACCTTAATCTACATACACACTTACTGGGATATTTTGCTCTAACTATTCAGACGAATTGCAGGCCCTAAACATTACAGCATCAGCATCAGCTGAAGAAACAAGAAGGAAATGAAAAATAAGGTAAGAAATATATTCCTTCTACTTTCCTGTTAATTTACAAATTATTTACCCCGTGCCTCTAAATTCTCTGTCTTTACTAATATTACACATTGTACCCCTCTCGGGAATCTCCGTGGTGAAGTCATCAAGCCGTCTGACTCGGGCTCCAAAGGTTGTATGTTCGATTCCGGGCCGCGTCCTTCATTTCACGAGTGCATTTTTTCGGAGACTCCCGAGGGTCGTCACTGGAACTACGGAGTTCGTGCTTTGTGCGACGCTTTCCGCGCTGCGGAAAGAAACTGAGCCATATGGGATAACAACCCGGTGCAATGCAGCCGACCCTGTCGATTTTAAGCTAGTTCTTTCATTGCACCCACTCCCATTCGAATCCGGATACGCCTTTGTGTGCCATCAGAATTGACAGGTCTCCCATTACCGTAAAAATAACTTTGTTAACAAGAAATCACTAGTTGTTAAGCAAAACATCAAAGGAATGTTGCCGCTTTCAATGATTTAAGTTGTTTTTGGACCTATCAAAGACATATTCCTTGGGTGGGGGTAAATATAAGACGGCTGGAAACATTTCATAACGATGCAACAGACAGTTTTCAAAATAATGGATCGTGAATGAAGGCAAACAAATGTGGACATACTATAGCAATGTAGACACAGATGGGTGAGCATATACAGATATTGAGACAGAATTATACATCTATTTAGGTAGCAATGTAGGCACAGATGGGTGAGCATATACAGATATTGAGGCAGAATTATACACTTATTTAGGCAGCAATGTAGGCACAGATGGGTGAGCATATACAGATATTGAAGCAGAATTATACACCTATTTAGGTAGCAATGTAGACACAGATGGGTGAGCATATACAGATATTGAAGCAGAATTATACACCTATTTAGGTAGCAATGTAGACACAGATGAGTGAGCATATACAGATATTGTAGCATAATTGCTAACCACCATTATTCATTTACCAAAACATGCACGCAAGAAGAGGAAACAACATAAAAAACAATTGACTTCACAACCGCAAACGGAGACTAGGACTTAAAACTTAACATCGAAACTGGAACTGCATAAGTGACAGATGACGTGGATTCTTGGAAAGATTTCATCAGCCAAGGCTTAAAAAACCATTGGTTAGGAGAGACACGTGACACCGCTTTCGCGCCAACGCCTGATTAGCATATGTTAATATGTCATCAGAATCTGGTAAGCCCGCACTTTTTCTGCAACCAGCCTGATGAACAGACGTGGAAAGCTGGTGTGACCAAATTTTCAAACATGGGATTGCGGAGTGTCTAGATCCGAGGTAAGCTTGTAACTCCCGAGATTAGACTAAGAACCCGATGTATCAGGTATCAAGAAATGGTATCCAGTGTTTGTAATGTCAATTGAAATGTATTATTATTAATTAAAACCTCTGAAATGTAAAAATGCTCGACTGTAGATTCTGAAGACGCAGAGCCATTCCCGGGCAAACTGACACTCCAATACTCTCTTCGATGAAACTGCAATCTCTGATATTCTTAAAGATAATTATTAACTTTAAGAAGTGCATTATACTACTCCATTCTATTCTGAACAACTGTACGAAGTGATGATTCTAAAGCAATCTTGTGCATTTCAGCAGACACTGATAAAAAATGCTATCACTACCTACAGCTAAAATGACAGTTCGTGTACTAGAATAAGTGCCTTGTTTTACAACAGATTTATCTATGTCTATTTTCAATTTAGAAAGTTGAGAGAGAAATCCAATCTTTTCTTTCTGCTTCATCTATTGAATGGATAGGGTTTGAAGGATAAATATTTATATTTATGTCAAATTTTAATTAGATAAGAGCACTTATGAACTGCATTACATCAGAAAAGTTGTGCTTCGCGGAACTCCATCACACGAAGTGAACTTAACTCATTACTCAACATAACTTAAAACACAACACCACACAACCCAACACTCAACACCACAACAACAACAGATAATGGGAGAGAGTTATTAGACACAGAAGAAGAAGAAGTTGGTTAATTGGGAAAACACAGAGAATTATTTATACACACTATAAACACCATTGAGTGGAAGAAATGTTATAAATGTATGTCATTTATTTACATGCATCGTGACACATTCTCACTCTTGTCACTGTCTTACTGTACATGTTCACTGACCCCAGGTCAAATGAGAACTTACATACAGCAGGAACCAGTTGATACAAGGCGTACACAGTGTGATAAACTCTGACCACCCCAAATTAACCCAACACTAGCTTAGAGAAAAAAGGAGGGGAGGGGAACTAGTTCCTACTTCAGGAATTTAGATTTCTTCTGACCTACTTATAGAATATTGTATTGGGAAGATTATATATATTTATGTGAATTTTAAACAGTGATCTTGGTGGCTACCAACAACCACCCAACACATCAGCAAACTAACCACCTAAATCAGACCTGAAAGAGGGAAGCCGAGAGAAAGAGATGAACCACAAGTGAGATGGAAGATGACTTGGCCATGAGCAAAGTATGGGGAGGCCTTCAGAGGAGCTATACGGGCAGACCTGAAGTGGATCCATCAGTCAATGGACCCTGGCTTTCTTAATATCCCAGTCACCAGGTTACCTTTCTAATTGGTACACACCACACCCAATTTCAGGAAACTGATATTTAATTGTTGATTCATCATCTTCACACTTAACATGTACAACATCAAAATGTTTACTATGTTTTCACACTTGTTGACCTCTCATGTATTGATGCTTGTTTATTGATGGTCTGTGACAATGGTCCAATATGCAACTTTTCTAATATATCTTGTGTAAATCACAATAGAGATGTATGTACTGGCCAGAAGGCTCAGGCCCATTCAATAAATGATTAACATGAATTGACCTTCTGTTAATTTATCAGTTCAAACCTATTTGTGAGTCACCAGTTTCTTTGTACATCATGTTGTCAGAATCTAATGTGATTGATTATGTCTTTGATTGTTTAAGAATAAATCCACTCATAATGACTTACTAAAATGGGGGAGAGAAGACTCTAGATCTATCAACTGCTCAATATCCATGCTTTCTTCATCTAAATCAGGCTGAGAAAATTCTCCAGACTTTCCTCAGATTTGATAAACAAAAAGGGGGCTCCAGAGCTAAAGAATCCTTGGAGAAGGGGCAGAATCCCAGTTAGTAATCATTATTCTCACCAGGGCCATAATCTATATCTCCTAGACTACTTAATAGAACGAGGCCTGCAGATAACTCAAGGTTCATATTCTGGGGTTATTGAAGATAGAAGAGGATGGGGCTCTACTTCTTTTGTTAGAAATGGGGCATGCACTACAGTGATCTCCCACTCCCTTCAAAAATATATGACAGATATTGAGGCAGAATTATACACCTATTTAGGTAGCAATGTAGACACAGATGGGTGAGCATATACAGATATTGAGGCAGAATTATATACCTATTTAGGTAGCAATGTAGTCACAGATGGGTGAGAATATACAGATACTGAAGTAGAATTATACACCTATTTAGGTAGCAATGTAGACACAGATGAGTGAGCATGTACAGATATTGAGGCAGAATTATACACCTATTTAGGTAGCAATGTAGACACAGATGGGTGAGCATGTACAGATACTGAGGCAGAATTATACACCTATTTAGGAAGCAATGTAGACACAGATGGGTGAGCATGTACAGATATTGAGGCAGAATTATACACCTATTTAGGTAGCAATGTAGACACAGATGGGTGAGCATGTACAGATATTGAGGCAGAATTATACACCTATTTAGGTAGCAATGTAGACACAGATGGATGAGCATATAAAGATATTAAGGCAGAATGATACACCTATTTAGGCAGCAATGTAGACACAGATGGTTGAGCATATACAGATATTGAGGCAGAATTATACACCTATTTAGGTAGCATTGTAGACACAGATGGGTGAGCATATACAGATATTGAGGCAAAATTATATACCTATTTAAGTAGCAATGTAGACACAGATGGGTGAGCAGATATTAAAAGAAGAATGCTAAGACAAGAGGAGCTTTGATAGCAACAGGATATTTGTGGAAGTCAAAAGAAATTAAATAGAATATTCAATTATAACATTAAATATGTACTACTGTGTGGATCAGAAACATGGAAAGTGACTTAAAATGACCACTGATATTATTGGTAATAAACTACAAACATTCGTTAATTGTTGACTAGGCAAAATAAAAGGACCAAAATGACAGAATTACAAATGTGGAGCTCATGGTGAGAACTGAACCAGTGTATTAAGAAGCTTTTTAAAAAAAAGCATCTAACACAGTATATGACTATATGACATACATTGAGATAACCAGTTATTGTAATATTGTATCACAAGAAAAGTTTGTGTCTTGTGATATTTATATATGCCGGTCTCCCTGGCCCAGGATTTTTAACGTCTTTCTCCGTAATTCTGTATATCCACGTGAATAACGTAACCTGCGCGAGAATCGGTGGCGGTTCTCGCCGCGTTGGTAACTTAGGGGTATGTAAGCTGGTCGCTCAGAAAGCAGTGGCGAACTACTGAGCGTAATCTTGCCAAGAATTCAACAATCAGCTGAAAGATGCTGGATTGACAGCGTTGTCCTGTGTAAAGGATATGAAAACATGATTTATTTAAATTATTAAAATGATTTATTTTTATTTTAGAGATCAGCGAGATATTAAGACGGTGTTCATCACCAATAAACGTTGACCGAATGATATAGTCCAATATTCAACATTCAATAGCATGTCATTTGCAGAACTTCGCTCCCATAACAACCTTCCAGAAAACTTCTCGGTCATAAGCAATCCCAAACTGAAATTTGAATCCGCATTCAACATTGACAAGCCGCCATTTTACCAACTGGGAAAGCACGTACAAAAACTGAACGATGGGTTCTCTATAATGGCCGTAGCATTACCGAAACAATATATATACTTTCTAGCACTTGAGCCCGTCTATATGTACGGCTATTCTGCTGGGCAAGCATGCTTTCACCCATTTGTAAATTCTTCCATTCACTTTTTAGTTGCTTAGTTTCTTCAATAGACTTTCTTTCCAGACATTGTAAAAAGCTTTCTTTAGATCTATGCATTCCGCAAGCACCAGTTTCCTATCTCGGAATGCATCCTCAATTTCTTGAGAGGGGTACATTGTCTGATCTTTCATAGAGTAACACTGTCTGAAGTCTGCCTGCTGTGGCATAAGAATGTTTTCGCTTTCAATGACTCAGAGTAGTCTATGATTAATGTTGCTATCATAGAACAGAAAGAGTTAAGCACACAAACTACCAATGTAAAGAAAGAGTTAACTTTTGTCAGTAGACGTAAGACAACAGAGTGGAGAATTGGCTAACCGTTGTCAGTTCGCTCGGCGTTTCATGGGAAAAGCAGGGGTCACCAGCGACTATTTTAAGGGGAACTGACTGGACTCGAGACATTCAGACAACACGGGACAGTTCGTTGAGTATACACAACGCAATTCTTTTTCTACAGTACATTATACAGCAGACATTTTTCAACACCAAGGTTGGAAATATGTTTGTCCGACAATTAGATTCCGTCAGAACGTTACAGTGATTTCCATTGAGGCCGATTGTGAGTGACCGTAGTGAGCTAAGAGTGGGGACGCGCCGGATTGCGACTGATAAAGAGCGATTGTAAGGAGAACAACATAACACGAGATACAGTGGCAATAAAAGTTGTCAAAGATGTTCAGAAAGCGTACTGTCTAGTGGTGAGTGAACGAGCGCCAGAGCAAAAGTGTGTCTCGGCTATCTGTAGAGGTTTGTTTGTTCATACATCAGTGTGATTTGATTGATTGATTTAGGAACCGACATCACAGCATTCAGGACATTCCCATAAGCGCTCCGTCCCCATCCTCAGCAGCCAACGAAGAGTTCCAACACATCAGTGTGAAATAAACGTTACCTAGCTGCTGACGTGTGTTGACTCCAATACACCTGAGCATCTGCTAGAAGGCATTGTGAGCAAGCAAAGTGAACGAGAGAGAGAGAGAGAGAGAGAGAGAGAGAGAGAGAGAGAGAGAGAGAGAGAGAGAGAGAGAGAGAGAGAGAGAGAGAGAGAGAGAGAGAGAGAGAGAGAGAGAGAGAGAGAGAGAGAGAGAGTAGTCACTGTCACCACCTGCCACAACATATTTACTAACAACACCCCAACAAGTGACATACAGACACACTCCACTGTTTTGCAGAGACAGCTGTTAAGCTAATGGTCTGTAGATGGAGGCACTGAGACTGTCTTTCCCTGATTTTAGGAGAGGTATCATGATTGCTTCTCTCCAGGTTTTGGAACTTTGCCCTAAGGTCCAGCATTTAATGAAGATCTGCAGCAGTTTTGTTGTGACCATTGTTCCCAGGTTATTGATCATTTCATTGGAAGAACCGTTGGCTCCTGGTGACTTTCTCATTTTCAATTTTGATATTACTTGCTACTTCACACAACATGATTTTTTGGGCGTTATAAGAAGAAATGGATTGGAGAACTTGGTGACAACTGGTAAGATCGAGGGGAACAGACCAAGGGGAAGACCTAGAAGCAAGTACCTGGATGGCATGGCCTTGTGGCATGGTCGAGACAGAAACACGGAGCTGATCCACTACTCTGGTGATCGAGTGAGATGGCAGAACATGACCGCCCACGCTTACCGGCATGGCACATGATGGATGGATGGATGCTACTTCATGTTCACTGAGTGTGATACTGATAGGTGCATCCAGCGCCTAGTGTACTATTTAATTCTGCCATGTATGTTACAATTTCTCTCGATCTCTTGGCTAATTTCGATATTGTTATTTTGTGCAAACGAGTTTCGCAAAATGGTGGGCTGCTTGCTTTCCTGTTAGGATGTTTCCGTCTTTAGTAGTGTAATATTTGAGTTTCTCCCTGTGCTCTCTTCAAGTTGTTTTATTAGCTTCCACACCTTCCTTGTGTCTCATTCAAAGTTCAGTAAGTGTTTTCTCCTGCAAGCTTTTCAGTCTAGCCTGCAACTTGACTCATTGTAATTTAGCTTTTGTGTGCTCGTGTTTATTGTGGTGCACTGGGCTGGGTTTGTCTCTGCTTGCTTTCAACATAGTGTAGTTATAGTTATAGTGTGCCAAGATCTCGAGTAGAAGGTTTGTGGGTCAGACGGCTTGTTAATCAAGATAAATATTTTCTCATTCTGCCAGTTTCTTTCCTGTCTGGTCTACGTGATCATAGTCTCAGCTCTGGGAGTGGCTATTAAAATCGCCACACGCAATAATTTTTTCTTTTAATGGTAATAATACTAGTACCCCCGGGAAGGTTAACCCGGTCAACAAATGCCCACAGAAGTCGGATGTGTCGGCCTAAAGGCGCAAGAACGCAGCTTTGCTGTAAACAGGCAGAACACAATCACATCCGAAAGAAAAAAAACTCCGAATGAACGCAGCAGAAGAAGATACTAGTGCCCTCGGGCGGTCACTTTGACACTAGTAATTGAACATATGTAGATTTGTACTGTGTCTTAGTTTTAGAGTCTGATACTCGGCCTCTTCCATGTATACTTCAATTTGGGAAGCAGTGGTGTTATTCTTTACAAGGGTCCGTATCCCACCCTTTTGTCTTTTTTGTTGAGTTTCTTGCAAGCAACATATATTTACTTGTTCTTTGTTCAAAATATTTTCTAAGTCACATTTTTTTTTTTTTTAATTGCTGCCCCCTATCTGCATTCCAGTACATTATTTTCAGTCTTTGTTTGGTATGACCAAATGCTCTATTCTCAGGTCCCCTGGCTCCATGGGATATCCGAGAAAGACCTCCAGTCATTATGATTGGACTATTTCAAGGCACAAGGTCGGAACTGCACCTCTCTTGGGGACCACACAATTTTTTAGTAATAGATTTTTTCATATAGTGTTTACGTGGTATCCTGATTGCTGTTGAGCACCTCCTGGCTGGTTGCCTGTGTCTTCAGCACCTTACTTTTGCTAGAATTCACTGTTGTCTTACTCGAGTTTAGATGTGTATATGTACACGCGTGTCTGTGCATGTATGTACATAAGTACATATCTAGAGCAGTCTGGTTTTACGGCACCAGAGACTCGCCGTCACCCCTTCTGCTGTTAGTTCAAACAGTTCTGCCACATGAAGGTCAGCAGCTGCCAGAGATGATGAATGCTCAAGCTATATTGGTAATCTGCAAGGGTGGGCGCTCACCATCAAGTCTGCGCCTCCGGCTGCTGTATCAGCAATTGGGAACCAGATGCAAAGATGAAATCAACACTACTTCCCCCCCCCCCCCCCCCGCTCAGAACTCAAGCGAAGTCCAGACACTATTTCTAGGAGTGCTGGATTGAATTTGTGTGTGGATTTGCTTTCCCTATTAACAGTGACCTTCGCCATCAGGCGAACCCACTCGGACTTCAGAGGTACTTGTAATTTACATCCCAAAGTCACGGACGATAGGTCAACATTTTAGTCCAACTGACTGGTGTAGAGGTTGAACCCCTTACCTCGTCATCAACATACCGGATATTTAAGAACACGAGGTCTTATCCACTCAGCCATGATGACCTACATCAACACTAGTGAATCAGCCTTAAGAATTAAAACTCAGTCGTCTAGAGAATGTACAATAAACAATCTCACTATTGTTCACCATCTTTCGTGTAATTATTAATAAACCATCTCAAATGTGTACACTATTCTGTACAACTATTTTATTCAGTATGACAGATGCTCAAGATAACTCAGATGATCCAATACTGAAAACTTACAACATGCATGACATTTTATAAGCAATAATGGCAGTTCTCATCTGTCAAGACATTACCATGAGATTTTGTGAAAAGAATTCTTAACAATAAATTGATTCACTAATGTGACATTGCCGGCTCCGTGGCGAAGGAGTTACAGACGCAGTTTGTAATCCCGCATACCCACGTTCAAAACATAACTACGGGCGATTTGGCAGCAACCATCTTACGTTAGTTTATTACGAAATGGTATGGTTGTCGGTCATTCAGAAAGTAATGGCAAACAACTGAACGTAAACTTGCCAAGTGATCACAACACAATAAATTCTGGTGTTGAGTGCGATGTCTTGTAAAGAATATGCAACTAACTTTTTTAAATGTGACATTGTGTGTATACAAATTAAAATAATTATTTTCTCAACATATTTAAATATCACTGTTATACTTATCATTCAATCAGATCAGAGGTCAAGATAACAGCTGTAATTTGTCAAGATATATGATAGCTTTAAAAAGTTGAGTTCCCAGAAAGCAGATTTGTATAAAAATCCTGACAAGGCACAAAGAGAAAAGCTGTTACAAGTAGGTCACTGAAGTAAAGGAACTTTTCATATGCCAGGAGCTGTAATGGGTTTATGGTGCCAGCCCTACAATATATAGACCAATCAGCACTCGAGAGGTGATGTGGTCAATGTCAAGTGGGCTGCCTTGACTTCCCCAGACATTTCCTGTGACCTGTTTTAGGATGGTTGACTTTGGAGCCCAGGTCAGTTATAGGGTGGTTGACTTTGGAGCCCAGGTCAGTTTTAGGATGGCTGACTTTGGAGCCCAGGTCAGTTATAGGGTGGTTGACTTTGGAGCCCAGGTCAGTTTTAGGATGGTTCACTCTGGAGCCAAGGTCAATGTTTTAGGATGGTTGACTTTGGCCCAGGTCAATGTTTTAGGTTGGTTGACTTTGTAGAACAGGTCAATGTTTTAGGATGGTTGACTTTGGAGCCCAGGTCAGTGTTTTAGGATGGTTGACTTTGGAGCCCAGGTCAATGTTTTAGGATGGTTGACTTTGGTGCCCAGGTCAATAAAAAAAATCTGTACTTATGTGTATTCAAATACTTGATCACCATGCCATTGGTCATTCATTGGTCTTTCTGGCTGTCCATGGTATTCTTTGCATTTTCCTCAGAAACCACATTTCTACAGCCATCAGATGTTTTTCAGCCTGACTGCTCATTGTCCAAGCTTCACATCCAAATAAAAGTACAGGTTCTATGTAGCATCTCAACACTCTTTTTCTCATTTCAATTGACATCTTTTTATTGGTCAGTTATGTTTTTCATCTTGCTAAAGGCTACTTTTGCCATGGCGATTCTTGTTCTAATCTCTTCAAGGCATCTCCCATCAGATGTTATTACTGTTACGAGATAATTGTACCTATTCACTTGTTGAAGAATATTCCCATTTACTTGTATATTACATTGTGGTATTTCGTTCTTCCTAGTGACGACCATAATCTGTGTCGTTTTACAATTTAATTCTAACCCTAGTTGTTCACTTAAAGAATATTATCCTGCAACAAATCAATAACACTACAAGTTATGTTGTTTTGTCATTACCACTTCAAAGAAGACAGTCCCTTACTATTATCTCCACGCCAGTAAGTGAACAAAAGACATTTTTAGTCAGCCATTGGTCACAGAGCCACTCAGCTTTAACATAATCAACAAACTTTATTTGTTTAATTTGCAAATGTCAATAATTTTACGATTATTCATAATGATGTATTACATTAATGTCTGTTACAAAGAATAACAATTTATGACTTATTACACAAGAGCACACAACTTGGGGAAATTCCATCACCAGTTTAACAAAGTTAACTATCCAAGTTAACCAAGTGAATTCTGAAATACAATAAACTAAACCATGAAAACAGTTTCAATTTTATACCAATAAAGAACACAAACACAAGGCAAACAAATGTTACACTTATTCATGAAACCCGTGGACAGCTCAGTCAGTATCACTGTTTCCCTGTCAGACTGTGGCTGTAACAGTTGTCAAAGTGCATGTGAGAGACAAGCGAGGCAATATTATTTTGTGTGGGTTTCTAATCAGTTGTGATAGCCATCATTATTTGTAAATGTACAGGGTTAAATTATGGGCACACCCACACATTTGTATATACATAGTATATAGTATATACACTACACAGAAATAGTTCACACTGGCTGTTAGGGCAGGGAAGACTGGCCTAGCACAGTCGACCAGTATCACTTTCATTGAGTTATCTACCAGAGATATTTTGGCACATGCTTTGTGGCGGTTCCTGTCAAGATCACTGTGATTCTCTGATAGCCTGTTCACTGTGATACCCCTTCATTAGAGACTAACAAGTGTTGAATAAAGAGGAACACAACAACCATAAACATCACATCTGTGAAAGTAAAGTAAAGAGGAACACAACAACCATAAACATCACATCAGTGAAAGTCAAGTGAAGGATCACCTCTCACACCACGAGGTAGACTGGGTATATGGTGCTTGCCCTATATTTCTACATAAACTGGCATCCGATGGGTGATATGGTGGATTTCTTCTTCTTCTTTGCGTTCATCCGGAGTGTTTTTTCAGATGTGATTGCGGTGTGCGTTAGGCACCCTTGGGTGGAAACCCTTAGGTCAACACATCCGGCTTGGCTTTTGCGTGCATTTTTGAACAGGTTAGCATTCCTGGGATATGGTTGATTTGATAAAGCTCACAGTTATAACTCTGAGGTATTTTAGAACTTGCATTGGAATTAAAGAGACATCAAAATTAATACACTTATAGAGTTTCCTTCCTGTAAGCGTTCTCCTGAGGTTCTTCACATGTCAGGCTTAAGTAACAGAAGCACCACAGACACACATTTCTAAGAGTTATCTCTCTTTTGTTTTTGTGTCTTACATGAAGACATTAAAATAAGTGTAAAAACACCACAGACATCACATTGCTAAGCGTTCTCTCTTTTGTGTATTCTTGTGTTACATGAGAATATTAAAATAAGTGTAAAAACACTTCAGACATCACATTTCTAAGAGATCTCTCTCTTTCGTGTTTTCTTGTCTTACATGAAGACATTAAAATAAGTGTAAAAAAACCACAGACATCACATTTCTAAGAGTTTTCTTTTGTGTCACGTGATAATATTAAATTAAGTCTAAAAACACCATAGACATGACACTCCAGAATGATTTCTATTGTGAAATATCAGACTGCCATCACGAGTAAACAAAGAATCACAACAACCACATTTGTTAAGTTTTTCTCCTGCATGTATTCTCTAACACCCTATATTAAATACCCAGGGGTATGAAAAATCAAATTCGCTGGGCTGGTCACTTAACTCGTATGCCAGATCACAGGCTCCCTAAACAAATCTTTTACGGCGAGCTGCGTTGTGGTAAACGCTCCCAAGGCTGCCAGAGGAAACGCTTTAAAGACACTCTGAAAGTCTCACTGAAAGCTTTTGGAATTCATCCTGACACCTGGGAGACTGCTGCTAAAGACTGTAATTCATGGCGTACATCATTACAAAAGGGTGCAGTCACTTGTGAAGCAACCAGGGCTGCAAGAGCTGCGAAGAAAAGGCTGGACAGAAAAACCACTGCAGGAGATCCTCCTCCTGGAACATCAAGCATTCTTTGCATACATTGTCAAAGAACATTTCGAGCCAAAATAGGCCTTATCAGCCATCTTAGAACACACAGGTCCATACTAGATGAAATGAATGGTCATCATCACTCTTTATGGACAAACAACGGAATATTCTCTAATACAACATTAAAAGCCGAGAATGCAACAGATCTACAACTTTTGGACATTGTAGTAATATAGACTGCAATAAAGGACTTTCCTTGAATATTTAGAAAACAGACACACTGTTTATATCAAAGAAAAAGATGACACCAAAATACGATACAACAACAGAAGGGAAAATGCTTTACCATGTTGGTACGTTTAAATACTCAGGGGTAATTATAACACCAGACAGAAGATATATTTTATAGAGATTAAGAGCAGAACAGGTCAAATTAAAGTTGCATTTCAGAAAATGAAAAGTATGTTATGCAGTAATTCACTATCATTGTATGTCAGAAAAAAGTGCTGAAATGTGATATAGAACATGTCTTCTGTATGGCAGTAAATTGCGAAACACAATTGAACAAATTAAAAACAGGTTGGAAGCAATGAAGATGTGGCTCTCGCGACAAATGTTGTGAATAAATTGGACAGCCAAAGTAACTAGCAATGATTGCCTGGAAGAAGCTAATGACACTAGAATATTACACACAACTGTAAGACAGAGACAAAAAGAATTCTTTGGTAATATGAAAAGACATGTACACCTAAGCCATCTGACAGGGCACATGGTGATGATGTATTCCCATATGCTTCTTCAAATGGCCAAGTTGAGTAAAAGAAGCACCACAATCATCACACTTGTAAGGTTTCTCTCCTGAATATGTTCTCCTATGGACCCTCAGAGTGCTAGTGTTAGCAAAGGAATCACCACAAACATCACACTTGTAAGGTTTCTCTCCGGTATGTGTTCTCTTATGGACCTTCAGATGGCCAAGTTGAGTAAAAGAAGCACCACAATCATCATACTTGTAAGGTTTCTCTCCTGTATGTGTTCTCTTATGGACCTTCAAATGGCCAAGTTGAGTAAAAGAAGCACCACAATAATCACACTTGTAAGGTTTCTCTCCTGTATGTGTTCTCTTATGGACCTTCAGATGGCCAAGTTGAGTAAAAGAAGCACCACAATCATCATACTTGTAAGGTTTCTCTCCTGTATGTGTTCTCTTATGGACCTTCAAATGGCCATGTTGAGTAAAAGAAGCACCACAATAATCACACTTGTAAGGTTTCTCTCCTGTATGTGTTCTCTTATGGACCTTCAGATGGCCAAGTTGAGTCACACATGTCAGGTCCGTCTCCGTGACATACGCACTGCGAGTGCTAACAAGTCAAGTCGCATTATTCTGTCAAGAAGCCTGATCAGCGGGAAAATGACACGTGGAAAGTCCAACAACAAGAAACACGCTGTTGCCAAGATGTGCAGCGTGGGAGCCGACAACAAGAAGAAGAACGTCGAGGGCCCACCTGCTAGCTGCAAAGAGCCTGATACTACAGCCATTACTGAAGCTACTACGAGGGAGAAGATTGACAGCCCAACACAGTCAAGAACCAAGATAGCAGAGAAGGAGGAGAAAGACACCAGAGTCGGAAACATAGACTCAAAAACAGTCCAATGGGTTGTCAAGCGGATTCCTGTGGAGCTGACAGACGAAGAAATCCTGAAGCAGCTACGTGAAGAGAATCTTCACATCCGATTCTTGAAGGCGGAGCGACTTCTCACCTACTCCAAGATACCTACAACCTTGGCAGTAGTGACGTCGGAGGGCAGCGAGATGCCGAACACAGTATCATTCAACAAGAGAATGCAGCACCCAGAGAGATTCATACCAAGAATCACGCAATGTTCAAAATGCCAGAGGGCCGGTCACAGCAGAGCAACGTGTCGCAGTAAGACGGAAATCTGTCGATACTGCGCCGATCACCACGCCTTCAAGGAGTGTCCGCTGGCCAAGCTGGACACAGACTTCCGAGCTCTTAACAACAGAAGAAAGTGCGCCAACTGTCTGGGCAAACACGGAGCAAGATACCTGGGCTGTCCGTACCTGCAGAGACACAGAGACGTCTTAAAGATCGCCATCATCACAAAGACACCATTCAAGGAAGCAATGCAGAGGGGCGAGACAGCCACGGGTATAGCACAAGCTGAAAGAGATCAACTTCAAAAGCAGATAGACGAGTTGAAGAAACAAGTCAAGGCACTGCTGACGACGACTCTGACCAGCGATAATGAGAAGCTGCTGGCCGACATGAAAGAAATCCAGCTCAACATCAAACAAGAGATTCAGCGCATGGCTGAGATAAAGAAGGAGAACGAAGAAATCCTACAAATTATCAAGACCGAAAGAGAACTGCATAGAGCTGAAATGGAACTCTTTCAAAACAAACCAACAGACGCCACACAAGAACTCACAGAAAAACCGCAAGAAGAAACCCAAGAGACCGAGTCTGAACAGCAAGCTAAAGCCAGCAGCCCAACCACAACGCCTAAGAGGGAACTACTATACCGTCGGATCTCTGAAGGAGGCACAGAATACCCAGTCGACAAGGAGGAACTCAAGCGCCAGGAATTCAGAAGGCGCTGGGAAGAAAAAGAAAAGAAGAAGCCTAAAAAACTCCGGGGGAAACCGATGATATACCCATTAGTACACTACAACTGTGAGGCCGACTTCGAGTACTATATCGAGGACGGTGAAATCGTCCCATGGCTGACCACGGAGGAAGAAAACGCTAGGCAGCAGATACGCAAACGAAACAGTGAAAACTGTTTCCCCAAGGAGGAAAAAGAAAACGTCGAAAAGCTCCTACAGAAAATGCACAAAAAAGGAGACAGAATACCAAATAAAAAGTCCTTTTAAGGACTGCAACCAGTCAAGCCTGGAGCCTGCACCAACAACGAAAACAAAAGGAAACATGCACAAAGGACAGCCGCCGACCGATCCCCAGCTGGAGTGTGATCACGAAAAGTCCTTATAAGGACTGCAGCCAGACGAGCCAGGAGCCTACACCAACAAAGAAAACCATAACAACAGAAGAGCATAAAGGATAGCCGCCGACCACTGCTGACGTCACAGACACAAATGTTACATAACCAGCCCGAGATAGGACTCACAAGACAAGAATTATGGTGAATAAACCCACAAAAACCACGTACCTCAACAATAACCACAGCTGATGAAGCAGGTTAGACGAGGTCAAATTTTGAATTTTTGTTTTTGAAATGGAACTGGAACTGGAACCAAGTTGAGTAAAAGAAGCACCACAATCATCACACTTGTAAGGTTTCTCTCCTGTATGTGTTCTCCTATGGACCCTCAGAGTGCTAGTGTTAGCAAAGGAATCACCACAAACATCACACTTGTAAGGTTTCTCTCCTGAATGTCTTCGCAAATGATGCTTCAAAGCGCTAATTTCAATAAAAGAAGCACCACAATCATCACACATGTAAGGTTTCTCTCCTGTATGTGTTCTCTTATGGTACTTCAAATTGCCAAGTTGAGTAAAAGAAGCACCACAATTATCACACTTATAAGGTTTCTCTCCGGTATGTCTTCGCGTATGACGCTTCAAAGCGCCAATTTCAGTAAAAGAAGATCCACAATAATCACACTTGTAAGGTTTCTCTTCTGTATGTCTTCTCTTATGGTCCTTAAGATTGTTAGCATGATTAAAAGAAGCACCACAATTATCACACTTGTAAGGTTTCTCTCGTGAATGTGTTCTATTATGGCTCTTCAGACTACTAGCATAAGCAAAAGCAGCACCACAATCATCACACTTGTAAGGTTTCTCTCCTGTATGTGTTCTCTTATGGTATTTCAGATGGCTAGCACGCTTAAAAGAAGCACCACAATCATCACACACGTAAGGTTTCTATCCTGTATGTGTTCTCTTATGGTACTTCAAATTGCCAAGTTGAGCAAAAGAAGCACCACAATCATCACACTTGTAAGGTTTTTCTCCTGAATGTATTCTCCTATGGACCCTCAGAGTGCTAGTGTTAGCAAAGGAATCACCACAAACATCACACTTGTAAGGTTTCTCTCCTGAATGTCTTCGCATATGATGCTTCAAAGTGCTAATTTCAATAAAAGAAGCACCACAATCATCACACATGTAAGGTTTCTCTCCTGTATGTGTTCTCTTATGGTACTTCAAATTGCCAAGTTGAGTAAAAGAAGCACCACAATTATCACACTTGTAAGGTTTCTCTCCTGTATGTGTTCTCTTATGTCTCTTCAGATGGTCAAGTTGAGAAAAAGAAGCACCACAATTATCACACTTATAAGGTTTCTCTCCGGAATGTGTTCTCCTATGGACCCTCAGAGTGCTAGTGTTAGTAAAGGAATCACCACAAACATCACACTTGTAAGGTTTCTCTCCCGTATGTCTTCGCGTATGACACTTCAAAGCGCCAATTTCAATAAAAGAAGCACCACAATAATCACACTTGTAAGGTTTCTCTCCTGTATGTCTTCTCTTATGGACCTTCAGATGGCCAAGTTGAGTAAAAGATGCACCACAATAATCACACTTGTAAGGTTTCTCTCCTGTATGTCTTCTCTTATGGACCTTCAGATGGCCAAGTTGAGTAAAAGAAGCACCACAATCATCACACTTGTAAGGTTTCTCTCCTGTATGTGTTCTCCTATGGACCCTCAGAGTGCTAGAGTTAGCAAAGGAATCACCACAAACATCACACTTGTAAGGTTTCTCTCCTGAATGTCTTCGCATATGATGCTTCAAAGCACTAATTTCAATAAAAGAAGCACCACAATCATCACACATGTAAGGTTTCTCTCCTGTATGTCTTCTCTTATGGTACTTCAAATGGCCAAGTTGAGTAAAAGAAGCACCACAATTATCACACTTGTAAGGTTTCTCTCCTGTATGTGTTCTCTTATGTCTCTTCAGATGGTCAAGTTGAGAAAAAGAAGCACCACAATTATCACACTTATAAGGTTTCTCTCCGGTATGTGTTCTCCTATGGACTCTCAGAGTGCAAGTGTTAGTAAAGGAACCACCACAAACATCACACTTGTAAGGTTTCTCTCCCATATGTCTTCGCGTATGACACTTCAAAGCGCCAATTTCAATAAAAGAAGCACCACAATAATCACACTTGTAAGGTTTCTCTCCTGTATGTCTTCTCTTATGGACCTTCAGATAGCCAAGTTGAGTAAAAGAAGCACCACAATCATCACACTTGTAAGGTTTCTCTCCTGTATGTGTTCTCCTATGGACCCTCAGAGTGCTAGTGTTAGCAAAGGAATCACCACAAACATCACACTTGTAAGGTTTCTCTCCTGAATGTCTTCGCATATGATGCTTCAAAGCGCTAATTTCAATAAAAGAAGCACCACAATCATCACACATGTAAGGTTTCTCTCCTGTATGTGTTCTCTTATGGTACTTCAAATTGCCAAGTTGAGTAAAAGAAGCACCACAATTATCACACTTGTAAGGTTTCTCTCCTGTATGTGTTCTCTTATGTCTCTTCAGATGGTCAAGTTGAGAAAAAGAAGCACCACAATTATCACACTTATAAGGTTTCTCTCCGGTATGTGTTCTCCTATGGACCCTCAGAGTGCTAGTGTTAGTAAAGGAATCACCACAAACATCACACTTGTAAGGTTTCTCTCCCGTATGTCTTCGCGTATGACACTTCAAAGCGCCAATTTCAATAAAAGAAGCACCACAATAATCACACTTGTAAGGTTTCTCTCCTGTATGTCTTCTCTTATGGACCTTCAGATGGCCAAGTTGAGTAAAAGAAGCACTACAATCATCACACTTGTAAGGTTTCTCTCCTGTATGTGTTCTCTTATGTCTCTTCAGATGGTCAAGTTGAGAAAAAAAAGCACCACAATTATCACACTTATAAGGTTTCTCTCCGGTATGTGTTCTCCTATGGACCCTCAGAGTGCTAGTGTTAGTAAAGGAATCACCACAAACATCACACTTGTAAGGTTTCTCTCCCGTATGTCTTCGCGTATGACACTTCAAAGCGCCAATTTCAATAAAAGAAGCACCACAATAATCACACTTGTAAGGTTTCTCTCCTGTATGTCTTCTCTTATGGACCTTCAGATGGCCAAGTTGAGTAAAAGAAGCACTACAATCATCACACTTGTAAGGTTTCTCTCCTGTATGTGTTCTCCTATGGACCCTCAGAGTGCTAGTGTTAGCAAAGGAATCACCACAAACATTACACTTGTAAGGTTTCTCTCCTGAATGTCTTCGCATATGATGCTTCAAAGCGCTAATTTCAATAAAAGAAGCACCACAATCATCACACATGTAAGGTTTCTCTCCTGTATGTCTTCTCTTATGGTACTTCAAATGGCCAAGTTGAGTAAAAGAAACACCACATTCATCACACTTGTAAGGTTTCCTTGCTTTATGTGTTCGCTTATGGTACTTCAAACTTTTAGCATGAATGAAAGAAACACCACAATCGTCACACTTGTAAGGTTTCTCTCCTGTATGTCTTCTCTTATGGACCTTCAGATGGCCAAGTTGAGTAAAAGAAGCACTACAATCATCACACTTGTAAGGTTTCTCTCCTGTATGTGTTCTCCTATGGACCCTCAGAGAGCTAGTGTTAGTAAAGGAATCACCACAAACATCACACTTGTAAGGTTTCTCTCCCGTATGTCTTCGCGTATGATGCTTCAAACTGCCAGCTTGAGTAAAAGTAACACCACAATCATCACACTTGTAAGGTTTCTCTTCTGTATGTGTTCTCATATGGTACCTCAAACTGCCAGGTTGAGTAAAAGAAACACCACATTCATCACACTTGTAAGGTTTCCCTCCTTTATGTGTTCGCTTATGGTACTTCAAACTTTTAGCATGAATGAAAGAAACACCACAATTATCACACTTGTAAGGTTTCTCTCCTGTATGTATTCGTATATGACACTTCAAATTGCCAATATGAATAAACAAAGTACCACAATCATCACACTTGTAAGGTTTCTCTCCTGTATGTGTTCTCTTGTGCATCTTCAGACTGCCAGCTTGAGTATAAGAAGCACGACAATCATCACACTTGTAAGGTTTCTCTCCTGTATGTATTTGCATATGACGCTTCAAAGTGTTAATTTGAATAAAAGAAGTATCACAATCATCACACATGTAAGGTTTCTCTCCTGTATGTGTTCGCTTATGTTTCTTCTGCCTGTTCTAGCAAAAGAAGACACATTTTCTGACATTTGACAATTTTCATGATTTACTGATGCCTTACAACTGTTCTCAACCATTCTTGATTCTGATTTGCTGTTCCCTGCCATTTCTTGGATGATTCTACCTCCAGCTATGTCTACCATTTTACTGAAGCTGTGACTCCTGTCCTCACACAGAACATCCGATAGTTCTTGTTTCACAACCTTCATGTCTATGCTGTCAAGTGTCCACTTTTGTGAATGCCCTTGTATGGAGAGGTAAGGACTACTTGGAGACCATGAATGTGTTTCTGAAACAAAAAAATAAATATTGGATAGCCTCATGAATAAACAAGCTATTGAACAAATGTGTATGTGTAATCAAACAGGCAAACACTGCAGCTATAAACAATTAAATTTCAAGTGTGCGAAAGATGGAGAAGAATGATGAATGTGCTCATGTATGATCTAGGCTGATGTATGATCTAAGCTGATGTATGATCTAAGCTGATGTATGATCTAAGCTGATGTATGATCTAGGCTGATGTATGATCTAATCTGATGTATGATCTAGGCTGATGTATGATCTAAGCTGATGTATGATCTAAGCTGATGTATGATCTAGGCTGATGTATTATTTAGGCTGTTAGTGTTTCTCATTGTAACTCAGAGTTCTTGGTCCAGAATCTGCTACATTGCACTGAACTCCACACGGTGTTCACCTTCCCATAAGGTTAGCAGAAACACCAGTTATTCAGATTAAACTTTTTTGAGGACAAGGTACCACTGCTCATTGGCTGAAGCTCACTGACTAGACTCGTACATTCATCATTATCATGTGCCTTTCCCGGCTGGAGTAGGCATCCATATACCTCCACAGATCTTGGTCCTAGTGTTCAGAATCAAATCTGCTGATGATATCCCACCATATCACTGTCTCAGTCCATCCAGCATGCAATCATCACAGTGTTTTCCAATGTCCCTCTTCTCACTACATGACCACAGAATGATGTTTGTCTCCTTCTTACAGTTGTATATAATGTTCTAGTGGCATTAGCCTTTACCAGGCAATCATTGTTGGTTACTCTGGAAGTCCAACAAATTCACAACATTCGTCTCAGCATCCACATCTCTGTTGATTCCAGGCTTTTCTGAATTTGTTTATTCATGTTCCATGATTCACTGCCATACAGTAAGACAGGTTTTATAACACTTCAGGACTCTCTCTCTCTGACATTCAATGATGGTGACTTATTGCCTAAGATACTTTTCATTTTCTGAAATGGAGCTTAAATTTATCAGCTTGGTTGTTTCCTTTCTATTAATAATTCTTTGGTTGGTATTATCTTTTTCTTTGATATAATGATTGTTTCTATTTTCTTGATCATCAAGAAAAGTACTCTTGTGCAGTCTGTATTACTACAATGTCCACAAGATGTAGATCTGTTGCACATTCAGCTATCAACACCGTGTCATTTGCATAGCACAGATTGTTTATATTGTAACCTTCAACAAATATTCCTAGCCCCTCTTTGATCTCTCTCATTATTAATTTGATATAGAGAAATGGATGAGATCTGGTGACAAAACTCCTCCTTGTCTTACTCCCAGCTTCATCTGTTCATAAATGTGATCTTTATTTCCCATTTTAATTGCTGCTGCTTGTTTGCAGTAAATATGTTTATTATTATTATTCCAAACTCTTTCCTGTCATTATTATCTTCCAACATTTTGATCGATTCATCATGCTTCACTTGATCTAATTGTTCGTTTGGCCTCTCGTTGTGCTATTCAATAAGTAACATAGTCTTGTTCAGATTTAGTTGTGATCCACTTTTTGAACGCTACCTTCTTTTTGAATATGCTATCTTTAACTTCATTGTTCCACCAGGCTGTTCTTAATCTTTTGTCCTGACTTACTTTCTTTGTTCGACATTTGTTTTCCAGTGTGTCAAGCATGGCAGCCTTGAAACATATCCATTCCTTATCTACGCTTGAGTGGTCATCAAGAATGTTCTTATGTAGGTTTTTGATTTCTTGATGAATTCGTCTTTAACCGTATTTTCCTGTAGCCTCCTATAATTGATGGCATGTGTTGTTACCTTTTTGTTTCTTATTTTCCTGTATGTTGAAATCTTTTTTATTATGACTGGTTTGTGATCAGTATCAACATCTGTATTTGGGAGTGCTCTTGAATCTAATAGTAGTCTTCTGTCTGATTTCCTAATTAGAATAAAGTCAATTTGAGATGCTTGGTCTATGTCATTCATCATCATAATTAATAATTAATCATCATAATTAATTTCCCATTATAATTAATATTTTCCAACATTTTGATCATTTCATCATGCTTCACTTCATCAAACACCTTGGTATAATCTATACAGCACATGTATATGTCTGTCTGTGTATCAACTGATCTCGACATTATTGTCTGTAATGTGAATATGGCATTATTTGTAACATTTCCTCTTACATATCCATACTGTTCTTCACCAGTTTCCATCTTTATCTTTATGCTTGTTCTCATAATTCTGAGTAGATGTTTGGTGACATGGTTCATGAGGTTGAGTGTACAAACTTCTTTGTATTAAATAGCTTCTGATCTTTTCAGCAGAGCTATAAATACAGATTTCAGAATATCACTAGGTATGTACCCACTGTGGTAAATATCATTCACCATTTTAGCTAATATTTCTACTCCCAGTACTTCTAATTCTTCTCTTATGATTCCATTTGGCCCAGCTGTTTTTCCTTTCTTCATATGCTTGACAGCACCAGTGACTTCATCTTTTAGTATAGGTGTACTTTCTAAATTAGTTTCTTCTGTCAGTTCTGATCTTTCTCCATCATATAATTCTCCTATATATTTACTGCCGGTCTCTCTGGCCGAGGGGTTGCAATACTTTCTCGATAACTTTGTCTATTGTATGCCAGCATTTGGGACTGCACTAGATTATGACAGAGAGAAATTATAGTGAATCATGGCATACCACGAACTGGACTGTACATATTGTATAATGGGCCACAAAGGACTCGGCCCACAGAGGACAGTGTATGAGAATTCCATGAACTTAAGCAAAGAGTGACTGACTCTGCTGGCTGCGGAGGTTTGTTTGGATGTGTATCCTTAGAAATAAACTATATGTCAGCTGCCATTGGAGTTGCTTTAAATGCATTAATCTCAGCATCTACCAGACTATCGTGTGAGCCAGCCATGTTGTTGCTTTTACAGCCTTCTTCTTCTTGTGCATTTATATGGAGGGTTTTTTCAGACATGATTGCGTTGTGCCTGTTTACAGCAGAGATGCGGTCTTGAGCCCTTAGGCCAACACATCTGACTTCTGCGGGCATTTGTTGACCGGGTTAACCTTCCGCACTTATAGTCTCATCTACGTCATAACCCCCTGGACCTACAACATAGCCTCTTGGCACCAAGTATTATTTTTATGTCTTATGATTTTGTTTCAGATATCGCAATTTCTACTGTCATAAAATGTTTGTATTTCCACTTCATTACTGCTTGTTATTGGTGCCTACACTTGTATAATATGTATGTCTCTTTGCCTTTGAGTTTGACAATAATAACTATCTGATTGAATAAAATAACAATTAACTGATTAGCTGTTCCCTCATGAATCATTAGTCCTACTCCTTCTCGGTAAGTATTACCTCCCGAACAATTTATTGTGTTTGTCTGTTAATACTTTACCAGATCTCCTCCACCTCATCTCACTCATGCCTAGGATATTAATCTTCATAGTTTTAATTTCTTTCATTACATTATCTAACTTTCCTATCTCAACTATGTCCTGGCATTCCATATTCTTATTTTACACTTGTTCATGTTGTTATTGCCATCAGTAACTTGATGATGGTATGTTGGCACTTGTGGCTCATGACAGTCTATATGAGATGAAGGGTCCCAAGATAGCCATTAACGTTGATCCCAGACTCATCTCTCTAAATTCATAGTCTTGACAGGATAATAATGGTGGTTTTCCCTTACCTTCCATATTCACACAAGGGTCTTTAACCCCTGCCTTTGACTGCAATCTTCAACTGTCAAGACAAGAGTGCAGAGTTGTGCACTGATCCCGGTGGATACTCGGTAATGTTCTATCATTGTTTTCACAGTGTCTGAGTGAATTTATATTCTACTATTGTGTTGATTTTGATGGTATGAGGCTTTGGCCATTCAGAAAGCAAAGGCAAACTACTCAATGTAAAATTAACTAGTAAATCAAAACCAGCCAGTAAATGCTGGGGTTGACTCCAACATCCTGTAAAGGATATTCAACTAACTGTTACGTTATATTGCACTTAATCTTACCTTGACCTACATAGACTTCAGGTTGTTCTATCTTGAATCTGATGGTAGTTTATTCTCCACCTTTCAATCTGAAAGGATTTGTAAGTTACATATGTATGCAAAAATAAAATAAATAAATGAATTTGATATTTTGTTTTTCAAGATAATATCTAATCATGATTAATGATACAAAATGTCTTATGATTACTTCAAGACATGATTTCTGATATGTTATTCCTCAAGTCCCCATTAAGAATCAATCAATCAATCACAGTGTATTGATATTGGTTTAACATGTTGTTGTTGTTTATCCATCAGGAATGATGATGACCATTCATTTCATCCAGTGGGGTTGAAAGTATGGAGCCGTGAGTTCTAAGATGGCTGATAAGGCCTATTTTGGCTCAAAATGTTCTTTGACAATGTGGACAAAGAATGCTTGACGTTTCTGGAGGTGGTTTTTCTGTTCTGTCTTTTCTTCACAGCTCTTGCAGTCCTGGTTGCCTCACAAGTGACTGCACCCTTGCGTAATGATGCACGTCACGAATTTCGGTCTCTGGCTGCAGTCTCCCAGGTGTCATGATAAATTCCAAAAGAATTCAGTGAGATTTTCAGAGTGTCTTTAAAGCGTTTCCTCTGGCCACCTTGGGAGCGTTTATTACAATGAAACTCACAGTAATAAATTCGTTTAGGGAGCCTGTGATCTGGCATGCGAGTCAAGTGACCAGCCCAGCGAATCTGATTCTTCATTAGTAGAGTGTGGATACTGGGCATGGATGCTCTTTCTAGGACTTCAATGTCTGGGATCTTGTCTTGCCATTTAATCTTCAGTAACTTCTTAAGGCAGACTGTGGAAGTGGTTTCATTTCCTAGCGTGTCGCTGATAAACAGTCCAGGTTTCACAAGCATATAGCAGTGTGGATAATACAATTGCTTTGTAGACTTTCAGCTTTGTTTGCAGGCTTATTTCATTTCTGTCCCGTACATTCTTGTACAGTCTGCCAAAGGCCACGCTGGCCTTGGAGATCCTTGCATTCACTACATCATCAATTGTGGCAGCTTGTGACACAGTGCTGCCAAGATAGGTGAATTTGTCCACAACACTTAGACTATGACCATTCACTTTGATATTCGGCACAGTGTGATTTTTCCCTGGAGCTGGCTGGTACATAACTAGTCTTCTCCAAATTGATATTGAGCCCAAAGTTGGCACAGGCATGTGAGAAAGCTGAAACATTATGTTGCATGTCCGCCTCTGAGTTGGCATATAGAGCGCAATCATCAGCAAACAGGAGCTCTCTGAGGTGTCACTGTCAATTTTGGTTTTAGCTTTCAGCCTTCTGAGATTGAATAACTTTCCATCCATGCAATAGTTGATGTCTATTCCAATGTTGTTGTTCTCGAAGGCATTCGTCAACATAGCTGAAAACATGAGGCTGAACAGTGTTGGTGCCAGGACACATCCTAGTCCTTGCTTCACTCCATTGGTGACAGGAAAGGGCTCAGACAGTTCACCATTTTTCTGTACTCTTGCCTGCATGCCATCATGAAATAGCCACACTATTTGGACAAACTTTCGTGGACAGCCATATTTTGCCATAATCTTCCACAGTCCTTCTCTGCTGACTGTATCAAAAGCTCTGGTGAGGTCAATGAAAGTGGAGAACATTTCGCAGTTCTGTTCCTGACATTTCTCTTGCAGCTGCCTTGCAGCGAAAATCATGTCAACAGTTCCACGTTCCTCCCCCGATGTGTCTCCACCTTGCCGTGGTGGGGGAGCTTGCGTGTCCCATCGACCCCATGTGCTTGCCGATGGGTGAAAACTACATATCGGACGGCTCGTGGGATAGGGACCAGACTAAGAGAGACACAACCTGCTGCTCTGCAGGTAAGACTGAGGATAGCAGTCAAAATCAGGCAAACTATCCCTAAATCTCAGTCCGGGCATAACCTCTAAGGCTCCCATCCGAGGTGTATGGCTGAACGTCTCTAAGCCATAAACTCTCGGAAGTGAGAGCCTGGCCGACACAAACCTACATCAAAATTGTGATGATGTGCTGAGAACGCTACATGCTCGGCGCAGATTCGTTAGATGGCTCTTAGCTGGGGGATATGAGGTATCCCCGGATGAAAGGGCCTGACCGTTACTCGCCCACAGACGCACGGAGGTAAGGTGCTGAGCCGGCAGCACATGTAGCCTACCTCGTGAGTGAGTACAAAAGGTGGAAAAACACCTCGGTCGCACGTCTCGCAGACGTCCGATAGTCTGTAACCACACTCATGGAGTGAGTGTAGTCAAAGGTGGAAAATTGTCTCGTTGACACGAAATGGAACGCCTGTCTTGCGAATCCATTACATGGCAGCCCGAAGCGAAAGCTTGCTGTGTGGAAGCCGAAACAAGAGTCTCGAAACCCGAGGAAGGCTAACCTCATTAAAAAATGCCCGCCGGAAGCCGGAAGTGTCGTCCTACGGGTGGCAAACTAAAAATTGACACTACGCATTTACGTCCGAGTGAAATGTCTCGTCTGAATGTCTCTTGTGCTAGGAACAGCTCTGACTACCTAGTTTCCGAATGTCGCTCTTGTTACGGAACAGCTCTGACTAGGTAGTTTTCCGAATGTCTGTCGTGCCTGGAACAGCTCTGACGGGCGCAACGACAAGCACATGTCCGAAAACTCGCTGAGTGGATGCCGTCTGCAAACCTGTCTGGTTTGTGCGGGAATGGCCCGGGGCAAACGAAATGACCAATATATTGAAGTGAGGATTTAAAGCAGCCATGAGCAGGACGTGACGATTCCCTCGGCTAGCCCAGAAGCAGGGCATTATGTGTCGGCCCTGCAACTATGGAAGCAACCTTGGATGGCGGAAAATGCTATGGACTGTCCCTGCCTTCCTTTGAGGGATGACCGTTGTCTTCGACCGTTCTAACTTGGTCAGCATGGATGTAGACGGCACCACAAAAGTGAGAGTCTCCCAGGAATGCTACCTGGTCAAAAAAGCACGCTAAAGTCGATGTGTTGGCCTACGGGTTTCGTCCCAAGGGCGCATAACAGACACACCGCAATCACATCTGAAAAAACACTCTGGATGAACGAAAAGAAGAAGAAGAAGAAGTTCCACATTCTTTTCTAAAGCCTCATTGACTCTCAGGAAGAAGACCTTGATCGAGATGTGCCGTGAGGCGATTGAGAAGAATTCTGGCGAGTATCTTCCCTGCAATTGAAAGCGAGGAGATGCCTCGGTGGTTGTCACAAGATTGGCGGTTTCCTTTTCGTTTGTAAAGGTGGACTATTGACGCGTCCTTGAAATCTTGTGGCATGGTCTCGTTCACCCATATGTTTGTAAAGACTTGGTGAAGCTGCTCTGTTAGGACCGGCCCACCTGCCTTGTATATCTCTGCTGGGATGGAGTCCGGACCAGGTGCCTTGCCGCTGGAGAGTTGCTGGATGGCTTTGTTTACTTCCACTATGGTTGGCAGGTCATCAAGTGTATCATTAATGGGAACTTGAGGAAGGCAGTTGATGGTTTCATCATCGAAGAAGGAAGTTGCATTTAAGATGTTGCTGAAATGTTCTGCCCAGCGCTGAAGGATGTCTTTCTTATTGGTGACCAATGTTCCCCCATCTGCACTGAGGAGGGGAGCTGTGCCTGGTGATGTAGGACCATAGACCGCTTTCAGTGAGTCGTAGAAGTTTTTCATATCATGTCTGTCAGCAAAGCCTTGAATTTCATCAGCTTTGCTGCTCAGCCAGGAGTCCCGCATGTGCCGAAGTTTCTGCTGCACTACTCTCTGAATGTTCTTGAAGGCATCTTTTTTTTATGGTGACTTCGGGTCATTCAAATGTGCCTTGAGGAGAAGATGCTTCTCGGCCAGCAATTGGTTGATGTCTTCGGAATTTTCATCAAACCAATCTTTATGCTTTCGGGGGGCTTGACCCAGGATTTCATAGCAGTGTTGTAAATTATGTCCTTTAGGGCTCTCCACTCTGTTTCTGTATCCTGTTTAGCTGCAGCATTGGGCTTGAGGCGGTCTTCCAGCATATTTTCAAATGACAGCTGCATTTTCTTGCTGTTTAGATGGGTGACATTTAGTGTTTTTTTTTGCATTTTCACCCCTTGAGGACGCCGTGGTGGTTTGATGTGAATGTTTATTTTTGAGATAATGAGACGATGGTCTGTCCAACATTCGGCACCACACATAGATTTTGTCACCCGAACATCTTGTCTGTCACTCCTCCTGAAAATGACATAATCAATGAGGTGCCAGTGTTTCGATCGAGGGTGCATCCACAATGTCCTGTTTCTCATGGGAAGACGGAAAAATGTGTTGGTAATCAGGAGATTGTGTTCGGCACATGTCTGAAGAAGGAGGAGTCCATTGCTGTTACAATTTCCGACTCCGTGCTTTCCAATAATGCCACTCCAAGAGGTGGTGTCCGTGCCTACTCTGGCATTGAAATCCCCAAGGAGTATAAGTTTGTCTCCTTTGGGAACAGATGTTAATACATTGTGCAGGTCCTCATAGAACTTGTTCTTGACATCATCTTCATTGGTCATAATTGGTGCGTAGACACTCACAATGGTTGCATGCTTCCTTCCATTCAGCAGGGACAATTTAATGGTCATGAGCCTGTCATTTATAGCCTTTGGAAATCCAGCTAGTTTGCCGACCAGGGCCGACTTAATGGCAAATCCCACACCGGATTGGCGTCTTTCCTCACTTTTCCTTCCACTCCAGAAAAATCTGTAGCCGGCACCTATTTCACAGATTTGGCCTTCTTCTGCAAGTTGTGTCTCGCTCAAGGCTGCAATGTCGATGTTGTACCTGCACAGCTTTCTCCCAATCAGTGCTGTTTGTCTCTCTGGACCCGATGCACCATCCCTGTCAAGTAGGGTGCATACATTCCAAGTTCCGATTGTTAAGGGAATATGGTTTGTTCTTTTAGCTTTACCTGTTTTTTCTTTGTATGTCGACCACAGTTTAGGGTACCCACCAACCGCTGCTAGCTGGTTAGGTAGTGATGGAACAGACAATGTTTAGGACACATTTTCTAGCCCCTTTCTCATGCTATGGAGGTGAGCAGTGTGTTCCTATAGAGGGCTGCTCAGTCGCTCAGGGGGCTGCCGAATTCCACTGCTGCTCCGGTCAGTAGAAGATGACCATATGGCCTGGGCATGTCTGCGACTACGGCTGCCAGCGTACCCACGCCTGCCGCTTCGCCGCTCGTCCATCGCCACAGGGCTTGAGTGGTTTAACATAACATTACATGACAGCTTTGTGGAAAATCTGTATTACTTGTGTCACACATCATACAAACATTAAAGTTAATGCAATACTTATAACAGCAGCCATTATTTGTTGTATCTGTTTCCTGCTTTCATATATTCAATAACATCTTCAATTGGAGAGAAAAACAATAAAATCTTCTCACAAATATTCCTTGTAAACTGTTGCTTATGAGCAAGAATTCTACTTTGTGAGCTTCTAACTTGAAAGTTGTGAGCATTTAACAATTAGGCAAATTTGGTCCCAACAATGTCTGCTTGTGCACTGAAACTCGATAATTTGGACTTCGTTGATGACATTGCCACAACAATTAGGTCTCAAAATTCATAGGGAAAGTCAAAGATATTGAAGCAGAATTATACCCTATTTAGGTAGCAATGTAGACACAGATGGGTGAGCATATACAGATATTGAGGCAAAATTATACACCTATTTAGGTAGCAATGTAGACACAGATGGGTGAGCATATACAGATATTAAAAGAAGAATGCTAAGACAAGAGGAGCTTTGATAGCAACAGGATATTTGTTGAAGTGAAAAGAAATTAAATATAATATTCAATTATAACATTAAATCTGTACTACTGTGTGGATCAGAAACATGGAAAGTGACTTAAAATGACCACTAATATTATTGGTAATAAACTACAAACATTCGTTAATTGTTGACTAGACAAAATAAAAGGAACTAAAATGACAGAATTACAAATGTGGAGCTCATGGCGAGAACTGAATCAGAGTATTAAGAAGCTTTTAAAAAAAAGCATCTGGCACAGTATATAACATACACTGAGAAAACCTGTTATTGTAATATTGTATCACAAGAAAAGTTTGTATCTTGTGATTTTTATATATGCCGGTCTCCCTGGCCTAGGGAAGTAACATCTTGCTCCGTAATTCTGTAAATCCACGTGAATAACGTAACCTGCGCGATAATCGGTGGCGGTTCTCGCCGTGCTGGTAACTTACGGGGTATGTGAGCTGGTCGCTCAGAAAGCAATGGCAAACTACTGAGCGTAATCTTGCCAAGAAATCAACAATCAGCTGAAAGATGCTGGATTGACAGCGATGTCCTGTAAACTCAGCCTGTAAAGTGTAAAGGAAAGGAAAGGCAAAGGATATGGCGATGTGCAAACATGAAACATTTATTAGAGGTCAGTGAGATATTAAGACGATGTTCAACACCAATAAACGTTGACCGAATGATGTAGTCCAATATTCAACATTCAATAGCATGTCATTTGCAGAACTTCGCTCCCATAACAACCTTCCGGAAAATTTCTCAGTCATAAGAAATCCCAAACTGAAATTTGAATCCGCATTCAACATTGACAAGCCGCCATATCAACCAACTGGGAAAGCGCGTACAAAAACTGAACGATGGGTTCTCTATAATGGCCGAAGTATTACCGAAACAATATATATATATATATATATATATATATATATATATATATATATATATATATATATATATATATATATATATATATATATATATATATTAATGGCTTCGGGCGGAAGAGCGCAATTGGGAGGGTACAAGCCTTACCCTGGTGCGAGGAAATGCAAGCTAAAGACAAAATTGTCATGGCAGGGCAGACCAGGCCCTAAGCCTTGGTTGGCGACTGGTCTAGGATCGAAGCTCCGACAGGCGGACAGTTAGAGCATTGCTTTGCTGATCCGGCAGCTTCTGCAGCTTGTCTTGTTCCAGATGTAGGGGTGTTACCTTTCCTCTGGGCAACACATGATCTCTATATTTTAGCCCAGGCTTTGTGCTATGGAGAGGCAATAACTCCATCCCTGGTCTTAACTGGCCTCGGAATCAAAGCGAGAGGCAACTGTTACGGGTTATAAGTCCTTGTCAGTTGGCGTAGACATGGGGCGCCACGCGTTGCCTCTGACGGTGGGAGACACCTATAGGTGTCACTGATCAGCTACCGCCCGCCTCAAGCTGGGCAGCCCCCAGCCAATTGGGTGCTGATCCGCCACAGCCTGCCTGCTTCAATGGGTGCTTGGGGCTAGGACAAAATCTGAATCGCAGGCTGTAAAACCAATGCACCAGGTACAAACAAAAATATAAATAGAAACCTCAAGCTACGGCTTGCAACCTGGAACGTGAGAACCATGTGTCCAGGATTTTCCACTGACTTGACCAATATTGATGATGTGAGAAAAACGGCTGTGATTGATGCCGAACTCAATCGTCTTAACATTGATATTGCTGGCCTGCAGGAGACTCGCCTCGCTGAGGAAGGGTCACTCAGGGAAAACAACTACACCTTTTTCTGGAAGGGTAAAGGGCAAGCAGAAAAAAGGCAACACGGTGTGGGCTTTGCAGTGAAGAATTCGCTACTGGGAATGATTGAAATTCCAGCAGGAGGAAATGAAAGACTATTATCCCTGCGCTTGGAAACCTCTTGTGGGTTTGCCACCATTATTACTGCATATGCACCGACACTCGATTCCTCTGATGATGTGAAGGATTTGTTCTATGAGGAGTTAGACTCTGTGATCAAGGCAGTTCCAAAATCCGACTACATTTATATGCTCGGTGATTTCAATGCTCGTGTGGGCAAGGACTCGAGTTCATGGCCAGTGTGCCTTGGAAAATACAACATCGGTCGCATGAATGAAAATGGGCAAAGGCTGCTGGAGCATTGCACCAGTAATGACCTATGTATTACAAACTCTTTTTTTAAAACAAAAGAGATGCATAAGGTCACATGGAAACATCCAAGATCCGGCCATTGGCACCAGCTGGACTTCATCATCACACGGAGACAACATCTGAACCATATATCATTGACTCGTAGTTACCACAGTGCTGACTGTGATACGGATCATTCTTTGGTTGTTGCAAGGGTTAGACTGAGACCAAAGAGAATCTACACAGCTAAACACAAATCTAGCCCCAGGATTAATATTATTAACACTCATGATCCTGAAAAGTGCTTTCAGTTTCAACAGCAACTTGAAGACGCTTTCACTGATACACCAGAAAATTGTACAGTAAATGATAAATGGAATAAACTTAAGGAAACTCTTTGTAAAACTGCCGTAAAGGTTTACGGCACTGTGGATCATAAGAGGCAGGACTGGTTTGCGGCCAACAGCGAGACTCTGCAGCCCTTGATTGATAAGAAGAAGAAAGCTCTCTTAAGAAACAAGGAAAGACCAACGCGTAACACTCTGAGTGAGCTAAGGCAAGCTAGGAAGGATGTGCAAAAGGCTGCCAGGCAGTGTGCAAATGATTATTGGATCAAGTTATGTGAGTCCATTCAAATCGCAAGTGATAAGGGAGACATAAGAAGCATGTATGAAGGAATAAAGAAAGCCTGTGGTCCAGTGATCAAAAGAAGTGCACCATTGAAAACCTTGACTGGAGAAGTCATCACTGATAAGAAACAGCAGATGGACAGATGGGTAGAGCACTATTTGGAGCTTTACTCAAGTGAGACCAAACTAGCGGATAATGCCCTCAACGCCATAGAGGCTCTACCAACTCTTGACCACCTGGACACACTTCCCACCATAACAGAAGTTAAGTGTGCTATAAATGAACTTGCATCTGGCAAGGCTCCAGGTAAGGATGGGATTCCAATAGAGGTTATCAGGAGTGGGCAAGACACACTCACTATACAGATCCACCAGCTAATAGAGCTATGCTGGCGTGAAGGACAAGTCCCACAGGATTTCAAAGATTCAAGCATCATAACACTGTACAAGAACAAGGGCGATCGGAGCGACTGCAACAACTATAGGGGTATCTCACTTCTGTGTATTGTTGGAAAAGTATTTGCCAGAATTGTTCTGCGCAGACTTCAAGTCCTAGGAGATCAAGTCTACCCCGAATCACAGTGTGGCTTTCCTCAGAACCGGTCTACCACTGATATGATATTCTCATTGCGACAAATGCAAGAAAAATGCCGTGAACAGAATCAACCACTGTTTATTGCCTTCATCGACCTCACAAAGGCATTTGATTTGGTCAGTCGTGAGGGTCTGTTCAAGGCACTAAAGAAGATTGGCTGCCCACCAACTCTTCTGTCCATTGTGGAATCGTTCCACACAGGCATGAAGGGTATAATCAAGTTTGATGGTGCAACTTCTGAAGAATTTGAAATCAAGAGTGGAGTTAAGCAAGGTTGTGTACTAGCTCCCACCCTCTTTGGAATATACTTTTCACTTCTACTGAAATATGCATTTCGTGATCAGGATGGTGGTATATACATTCACTCACGCTCAGATGGCGGCCTCTACAATGCTCAGAGATTGAAGGCTAAGACCAAAATTAGGAGGGTACTGATCAGAGAGTTGCTTTTTGCAGATGATGCTGCAGTTACGACCCACTCTGAGGAAGAATTGCAATGTCTACTATCTGCATTCTCCAATGCTTGTTCTGAATTTGGTTTAACAATTAGCAAAAAGAAGACACAGATTATGTCACAAGGTGCACATGGAGTACCATCAATCTTTATTGACGACGCCGAACTAGAGATAGTAGACCATTTTACATATCTAGGATCGGTGGTAAATAGCAAATTATCCCTAGATCAGGAAATCAACATCCGGATTGGTAAGGCAGCAACAACAATGAACAGGTTAAGAAAAAGAGTCTGGGAGAACAGGAAGCTTACTGCCAAAACAAAAGGCCTTGTCTATCAAGCCTGTGTCCTTAGTACTCTTCTCTATGGCAGTGAAACCTGGACAACTTACTCACACCAAGAGAACAATTTAAACAGCTTTCATATGCGGTGTCTGCGAAGAATTCTTGGTATTAAGTGGCAAGACAAAATCACAAATACTGAAGTATTGGAAAGATCAGGTTGTGTGACAGTTTATTCCATGCTCAGTCTTCGTAGACTTAGATGGATAGGACATCTTAGGCGGATGGATGATGGTAGAATACCAAAGGATATCTTTTTTGGTGAATTACAGATGGGTAAGAGATCTCAGGGTCGGCCTCTACTACGATACAAAGATGTGTGTAAGCGGGACATGATTGATACAGGCATTGATAATGCACATTGGGAGCAAGTCGCCGCTGAACGTGTTGCATGGAGGGCAAATATCAGAAATGGAATAAAGTCAAAGGAGAAAATTATTGCAGAAAAGTCACAAACCAAGCGTTTGAGACGTAAGATGGTGCATGATGGTGGAAATGACCACGTGTTCACATGCACCCACTGTGAACGGACATTTACAGCGCAAATTGGCCTTATCAGTCACACTCGCTACCGCCATAGTTAAAAGTTATTATGCCTTTTTAAAGCACAAACTATCGTCTGTCAAGACGGCAAGGTGCCAATGTGTGTTTATTATATTATATGTATATTATATAACAGATATAAATTAGCAGGTATTGATCACAGCAGTGAAGGTTGATAATATAGATTACAACACACATTAGACCAGTGTTTCCCAACCCTTTTTGTGCCATGCCCCACTTAAGCCTTTCTAAAATTCATATTGCCCCCCTCCCCCGCCCCACGCCCCCCCCCCCTAACATATACATTATTTTTAATATTCAAAAATTGAAATGTTCACTAAAGAAACTTGAATGATAGGCTTTAGGAAGAAATCACTAGGTAATTATTGAGCAAACACAGTAAGTAAATTTTCAAAACATATAATGGAGAACTGAAATTCAAGTACAAAATAATTTTAATGAAAGATTTTTCTATATTATTTTAATTATTAGTAATTATTTATTATTTAAATTTAGTGAGATCCTTGCGCTTGATGCTTGCTGCAAAGAGATCTTATGCCAGGTTCCAATTTAGTTAACTTCAGTCTCAAGTCTCCCCGTTTTGTTATATTCAGCCGATTTCTTCCATTTTCGAATTGCCCCCCTTAACAGTCAAATTGCCCCCCTGTGGGGCGTGGGCCCCACGTTGGGAAACACTGCATTAGACAATATCACTATCACAATTGAAATGTATAGTGATCAATCGGGATTTCAACCTACCGCCCTGTCGTCATTTGTGAATTTATTTTATTGATCTCAATGGTTTCCGAAATATTGATGTCCCTTTGTTCACCATCATCATCTTCCACTTTTGCCTTCAAGCATCGTGACGAGGAACAGTTGACGTTGCAGCTCCCGATGGGTGGCATTGGAATGTGCCATTCCATGTGATTGTTTAACGTCTTTGATGTCAATCCATTTTCTTTTCGGCCGTCCTGTTTCTCTCGAATCAGATATTCTTTGATGTAGCACCAGTGATGGCAGTTCATGGTGTTGCATTCTAACCAGATGGCCTAACCATCTTCTGCCTTTCAGTGTATGTGATACAGGGTGTTGATGCCACTGTTTCTCTGATAACATAATTTATAACTGGGTTTCGGAGAGTTATGTTGGCGGATCTTTTCAAGCTTCTCATCCATATCACGTGTGTTGAATTTGCGTCAGTGTGATTTGGTCCACATGCATCATTTTTCTCGTGCCCTGGATGCTCTAATGTTTACTTGGTTCTTCTTCTTCTCCCCTTCCACCACCCCCTGCTTCCTCTACCACTTCGTGTCCGAGTGTTGTCATCATTTACATGGACGGCTCTGTGTTAAGAACTAAAGGATGTGCCTTCGGGGGCACTCTTCCGAATTACGATCCCAAATTATTTAGCGTAAAAAGCATCCCTTACAGGGCCTCATAAGGTGATGTCGATCACTTCCGGTTCAGTGTTTCGTGGACTGCTAGACCCATGGATGGATGCAATAAATGTTTCCTGGGCCCGGCGGTCCCTGACTGTCGTCGGAGTGTATACCTATCAGTTATATGTGTGTCACATTAAAAACTTGAAGGTTTCGATCGATGACAGAAAGTCGCGCCAAATGTCTACACACAGTCGGCATTTCTTTAATATGTTGTTGCTCGAGGAGGGACTATAGCGCCATCCGTCTGCAAGACGGCAGCCATCATTTGATGTGATAGACGGAATGTCTGGGCAGAAGTCGGCTAGATCTTGTGATGTGGGGAAATTATTCTCTGGTTCACAGGTGGGCAAGACTTTTCTTGTACGGGAAACAGGTCCCCAGATGAAAGCAAAATAGACGGCGGGTTGTTTCCACCCAGTCTAAACAGGAGGGAGAAAAATAGATTCTAGACGGTCTAGCGTCTAGACAGTTTTGTGACGTCATTTATACCCAGTATAAAAACGGTTGAGATAAACAACTTTGGGTTAGTCGACCAAAAGTTGTGAAGCGCTACGGACCGGTGCAGTATTTCTAGTTGCTTTTTAGAGAGAGACTATAGTGTATAGTATTGATGTATATTCGGCGGACATCGATCCAGTGTGTGATTTCATAGTCTCCATCTACAACGGGAATAACTATATGGTATTCTATTAAACATATCTCACTTAGTTTATTCTTAGGAATAGAGTGCAGTATTGTGCGGTGAAAGAACGTATTATAAGAGCGTCGGCAACAGTAGCCTATCGCGTAGCTTAAACTAGCTGGTGTGAGATATCATTTAACTCAGGAAGTTAAGGACAATGTAGTGGGATAATATTTAGAGAGATTGAGGATGGTTGGGGGGATGGAGGGAATGTGAAATGGTAGGATCTTCCAGAAGGCCATCTGCTGGGTTTCTACCCGTTTCCTTTAGTCTTTCCTTGTCTTCCCATGACTCAGACCGAAGTGATGAGCTCCTCGGCCTTATGACAGAGTTTGGTTCTCTGTTATTTTTTTCTGAGTGCGGCCGGTGGCCTTCACTCACCTAATAAAGGTCAGAATCGAGTTGCTCTCACCAGGTGTGTTCTCTATTCAACAGGTTCCACTCAATTGGTTCACGTTATTCTACCAAGAAGCTAGCAACAAAGTCATAGAAAGTGATGGCTCTAGTATTGAAGCAGAGTTTACTGAGAGGCTTTTGCACTGGGCCCATAACCCAGATGGTCTGCAGGAACCTGGCCTCTGCTGAGCAGGACATGATGATTATAAGTGGTTATTAAGTGATAGTTACATCACATTAAATTCAGGACACTGAAAATAGCACTTTTACCAGGAACACTATTAACAATAACTCCCTGGAACAGTAACATTGTGTATTAACATTAGGGAAATCTTACAAAAAGTGAAATACGAACATTTAGGTTTTCCAAAGTGACAGTAACAATAGTTGTATGATTCTCTGATCACAGAACTTTAATGAACAGAGTAGTTACACTGTGTGTTAAATAGATGATCAATATTGGACGGTTTCCACTATTGAAGACCAAGCATCCGGAGTGTTCACGAGCTATCTGAAGAAGTCGACACTTGGCCTGAGAGACACATCACTTGGGTGAGATTTTTTGTCCCTGATATGGTGTTGTGGTATTGCCAGTACGATGATGAAGCAGACTGTGCTCCTTGGCTGTTCGGTCTGATTCTGCAAACACACTAGATTATACGACAGACATTCTACTCATACACTTTGCACATACATTACACTTTTCTCTATTAAACTAAATTGTTGGTTTTGTTAGAGCCAGTGTTGTGTAGTGTGTTTTGGGAAAAGAATGAGAGGGGGCTTGGTACAGTAGTAAAAGAGAGAGAGAGAGGGGGGGGGGGGTGAGGGATCCAGGGACCGACGGCGTTTTGTGGACAGAAATCAAGAAGATCCTCAAGATAGTGATATGGGGTTAAAAGGATGTCGATGTTGATTCCCCTCACCCCAGGGACGACATATATATTATAAAATAAAAAGTGACAATGTGGAAATAGGAACGTACAAGATATAGACATACACTCCCATTGCTGATTGGTATTTAATAATGTCTCTGTCATGTTGGTACTCTGGTCGTGTCCCTAATATTATTTGGGTATTCTATGTTTACTCCCGCTCCTCCATTTCGAACAGCATTTCCCCCAACTTTTGCCTGAATTTGTAGTGATAATGTCCTCTTTTCACAAAGTTCGTTCTGTGAGTAGCTTTCGGAGGATATCAACTGTGGGCATATCAATGGTTTCTCCACAGAGTCGTTTGGCCTGGTGGACAAAAGTGCTTCTTTTCAACCCCCCCCCCCCCCGGCTTGGGTTTCAAACCTGTTCTTCGTAGGATAGCTTGGCATGCTGAGGAACTTTTCTGCTTGTATTAGCGTGTTTATATCTCTTCACTTGCTCAATGGTTATGTCATTCCCATCGCCACTATAGGGGTTAAACTCATCCCTCCTGTGGTGAAAGTGCTTGATTTTGCACCTTTTCCAGTTATTGTTGTGTGGTTTTGATGCTAAACACCATGCAGGGTTCCAAGCATAGTCGTGTGTTCTGTTGATAAACTTTGCCATGTATTTCTCTCGTTCACATGTGGCTCCACTTGATTTTCTCAGGATGACTATCTTACTTCTGGTTTTGGTCACTGCTTTGTAGATGTACTTTCTCCATGTCAGTCTGGCATCAAATATTACACCAAGATATGTTGGTTCATCTTCTCTTGAAGGTTTTCCATTTATCTGAATGATGCCTGCCTTTTATTAAAGGAGGTGCTACACTTGTCAGTGTTTATGCTGACACATCATCTATTTGCCATGCAACTAATATATTTACAGTTTTTTCTAGTGATCTGGTGGCCACTGATGCATATTCATTTGTGCTCCACAAGACCAGGTCTTCATGCCATGTGGTAGTTTAGCTACAAGGTCATTGATGATGATTAGAAAAAGTGTGGGGGACAGGATTCAAGACTGGGGAACACCGTGACGCAGTAGTACTTTCTTGCACTTGAGCCCGTCTATCTGTACGGCTATTCTGCTGGGCAAGCATGCTTTCACCCATTTGTAAATTCTTCCATTCACTTTTTAGTTGCGTAGTTTCTTCAATAGACTTACTTTCCAGACATTGTCAAAAGCTTTCTTTAGATCTTTGCATGCCGCAAGCACCAGTTTACTATCTCGGAATGCATCCCCGATTTCTTCAGAGGGGTAGGTTGTCTTATCTTTCATAGAGTAACACTGTCTGAAGTCTGCCTGCTGTGGCATAAGAATGTTTTCGCTTTCAATGCCTCAGAGTAGTCTATGATTAATGATGCTGTCATAGAACAGAAAGAGTTAAGCACACAAACTACCAGTGTAAAGAAAGAGTTAACTTTTGTCAGTAGAAGTAAGACAACAGAGTGGAGAATTGGCTAACCGTTGTCAGTTAGCTCGGCGTTTCATGGGAATCGCAGGGGTCACCAGCGACTATTTTAAGGGGAACTGACTGGACTCGAGACATTCAGACAACACGGGACAGTTCGTTGAGTATACACAACGCAATTCATTTGCTACAGTACACTATACAGCAGGCAGTTTTCAACACCAAGGTTGGAAATACATTTGCCCGACAATTAGATTCCGTCAGAACGTTACAGTGATTTCCATAGAGGCCGATTGTTCTTCTTCTTCTTCTTCTTCTTCTTTTTCTTCTTCTTCTTCTTTTTCTTCTTCTTCTTCTTCTTCTTTCGTTCGCTTGAAATATGTCTATAACTGCAATTCTGTCTCTTGTATGAAATGAGCTGTCTTTTTCAGTTCACACAGTGGTCCATAGAGTTTATCTTCCACTGTCGTCTCCCTAGGCCAGAAGGTTTGCCTAGATATGTTATATTTTCGGCAGTCCTGGAGTATTTGCTCTGCTGTCTGCGAGGCTAATCCACATGTGCACATGGCTGTTTCACCAATCTTGAATTTTGTATACATGTGGTTGCGTAATCTATTGTGTCCTGTTCTGAGGCGCAGAATAATGACTTGTTCTGGTCTGTCCATAACGTGGTAGTCATCTTAAAAAGCCAGGCGAATACCATTTACCTGTCCACAGGTTCGCCTGTGAGCGGGACTAACCAGACAGCGGTCAAGCCAGTACACGCGTGTGACGCATGAAGTTCACGCCGTGACACAATCCCGCATCGCAAGTGCTCAGAGCGAGAAACGCCAGACAGGCTTGGGATTGTCGGACAGTACGGACGGGTCTGAGAGAAGCTCGTATGACTGATGTGTCTGAATGCCGATTGATTGTAAACCGTGTGAGCGGATAGGAAACTGTGCGGTTGTGGTATAGGTCTGTGAGTGCATCTATTGTATTGATTCATTGACTAATTGTATTATTGTATCGACATTGTAATGGCGAGATGCCTGATCTGATTGTGTTGCATGTGAAGTGTAAATAAAGTGTTTAACTTAGTGTTGCAGTGTGTCACGTCAAGTCATTCTGTGACTGTGTTTGTCTCACATGTGTTAGGTCACACGAGCCTTAATTACTGTTAAATGTAAGAACCTGACAATGGAGGCCTTTACCAGATTAGGCTTCCCTAATCAAATTCTGACGGACAATGGGTCCCAGTTTTGTGGGAAACTCATGGAGGAGGTATTTAGGGTGTTCCACTCTAACCATATACACACCAGCCCTTACAACCCTCAAGCCAATGGACAAGAAGAGCGTTTCAACGGCACGTTGATGAGAATGCTCAGGAAACTGGCACAGGAAAAACCTGATAGGTGGGATGAATATATCCCAGCAGCACTCTTTGCCTATCGGGAAGTACCTCATGGCTCAACCGGACTACCACCCGCTACTTTGCTGTTTGGTCGTCCAATCAAAGGACCATTGGAAGCCATGTTGAGGAGTTGGACTGAGGAGGGGACGTCAGAAGAAGTGATCTCCTCTTATAAATACGTGGAGGAACTGAAAGAAAAACTTCACAATGGATGGACTCTGGCAACTCAGAACTTGAAAAAGGCTAGAAAAAGACATGCGGCTTGCTACAACCGTAGGTCTAAAGACAGATCTCTAGAGGTGGGAAACAAAGTCTTGTTGCTACTCCCAACGGGAACCAACAAACTGGAGATAGGTTGGCAAGGACCATTTCCTGTGGAAAGGGTGATATCCAGAACCAACTATCAGATCCGGATCCGGGGAAAGTCGAAGATTTTCCATATTAATCTCCTGCGGAGAGACCCAGAGACAAAGCAGCCCACCTCATGGCAATGGCAGTTGCAGTGGAGACTGAAGTGGGAACCAACGAGGGCAGGGAATATCCCCTGGTACACCAGGAAACCTACAAGGATGTGCAGGTGAACCCTGATCTGACCTCCCAGGAGAGGGAAAAGATAACCCAGGTTCTCGAGTCTCATAAGGAGATACTAACTGATAAATCAGGACGAACGAGGTTGGTTGAGTTCGAGATGACTTTGACCACTCAGGAGCCTGTTCGACAAAAGGTTTACTCAGTGCCATTCTCTTAAGAAAAGGCCCTGGAGGAGGAAATACAGAAACTGCTGGAGGATGACGTGATTGCGCCATCGACACTCCCATACAATGCGGGGGTGGTTTTGTTAGCAAACCAAGTGGAGAACACCGGCTGCGTATAGACTACTTTCCAAGCCATTTGTGTTGAGAACGGATGCGAGTGGGATTGGAATTGGGGCAACCTTGTTACAGGAAGGGAAAGACGATGCTTCGGCTTTGAACCCAGTGCCATACGCAAGCAAGAAACTTCTCCCGGCTGAAAGGAATTATTCGACCGTCGAGAGAGAGTGTTTGTCTCTCGTATGGGCCGTGCCAAAAATTCCAGCCCTATTTATATGGAGTTCAGTTTCGAGTCCAATCGGATCATCAACCCTTGATGTTCCTGGCCACTTCTCAGAAGCTCAACGCCCGTTTGATGCGGTGGTCGTTGCTGCTTCAGCATTCAGCCTTACCACTTCACAGTGGAGTATATACCTGGGAAGGAAAATGTTGGAGCTGATTTCCTGTCTAGACATCCAGCTCCAGAGGACGAGGAATAGATCATCTGGATCGAACCTCCAATGAGAAAGAGTTGATGCGGACTACTCTCTTAGGAGGGGGTCTATGTCACATTAAAAACTTGAAGGTTTCGATCAATGACAGAAAGACGCGCCAAATGTCTACACACAGTCGGCATTTCTTTAATATGTTGTTGCTCGAGGAGGGACTATAGCGCCATCTGTCTGCAAGGCGAGCCATCCTTTGATGTGATAGACGGAATGTCTGGGCAGAAGTCGGCTAGATCTTGTGATGTGGGGAAATTATTCTCTGGTTCACAGGCGGGCAAGACTTTTGTTGTACGGGAAACAGGTCCCCAGATGAAAGCAAAATAGACGGCGGGTTGTTTCCACCCAGTCTAAACAGGAGGGAGAAAAATAGATTCTAGACGGTCTAGCGTCTAGACAGTTTTGTGACGTCATTTATACCCAGTATAAAAACGGTTGAGATAAACAACTTTGGGTTAGTCGACCAAAAGTTGTGAAGCGCTACGGACCGGTGCAGTATTCCTAGTTATTTTTTAGAGAGAGACTATAGTGTCTAGTGTTGATGTATATTCGGCGGACACCGATCCAGTGTGTGATTTCATAGTCTCCATCTACAACGGGAATAACTATATGGTATTCTATTAAACATATCTCACTTAGTTTATTCTTAGGAATAGAGTGCAGTATTGTGCGGTGAAAGAACGTATTATAAGAGCGTCGGCAACAGTAGCCTATCGCGTAGCTTAAACTAGCTGGTGTGAGATATCATTTAACTCAGGAAGTTAAGGACAATGTAGTGGGATAATATTTAGAGAGATTGAGGATGGTTGGGGGGATGGAGGGAATGTGAAATGGTAGGATCTTCCAGAAGGGCATCTGCTGGGTTTCTACCCGTTTCCTTTAGTCTTTCCTTGTCTTCCCATGACTCAGACCGAAGTGATGAGCTCCTCGGCCTTATGACAGAGTTTGGTTCTCTGTTATTTTTTTCTGAGTGCGGCCGGTGGCCTTCACTCACCTAATAAAGGTCAGAATCGAGTTGCTCTCACCAGGTGTGTTCTCTATTTAACAGGTTCCACTCAATTGGTTCACGTTATTCTACCAAGAAGCTAGCAACAAAGTCATAGAAAGTGATGGCTCTAGTATTGAAGCAGAGTGTACTGAGAGGCTTTTGCACTGGGCCCATAACCCAGATGGTCTGCAGGAACCTGGCCTCTGCTGAGCAGGACATGATGATTATAAGTGGTTATTAAGTGATAGTTACATCACATTAAATTCAGGACACTGAAAATAGCACTTGTACCAGGAACACTATTAACAATAACTCCCTGGTACAGTAACATTGTGTATTAACATTAGGGAAATCTTACAAAAAGTGAAATACGAACATTTAGGTTTTCCAAAGTGACAGTAACAATAGTTGTATGATTCTCTGATCACAGAACTTTAATGAACAGAGTAGTTACACTGTGTGTTAAATAGATGATCAATATTGGACGGTTTCCACTATTGAAGACCAAGCATCCGGAGTGTTCACGAGCTATCTGAAGAAGTCGACACTTGGCCTGAGAGACACATCACTTGGGTGAGATTTTTTGTCCCTGATATGGTGTTGTGATATTGCCAGTACGATGATGAAGCAGACTGTGCTCCTTGGCTGTTCAGTCTGATTCTGCAAACACACTAGATTATACGACAGACATTCTACTCATACACTTTGCACATACATTACATTTTTCTCTATTAAACTAAATTGTTGGTTTTGTTAGAGCCAGTGTTGTGTAGTGTGTTTTGGGAAAAGAATGAGAGGGGGCTTGGTACAGTAGTAAAAGAGAGAGAGAGGGGGGGGGGAGGGATCCAGGGACCGACGGCGTTTTGTGGACAGAAATCAAGAAGATCCTCAAGATAGTGATATGGGGTTAAAAGGATGTCGATGTTGATTCCCCTCACCCCAGGGACGACATATATATTATAAAATAAAAAATGACAATGTGGAAATAGGAACGTACAAGATATAGACATACACTCCCATTGCTGATTGGTATTTAATAATGTCTCTGTCATGTTGGTACTCTGGTCGTGTCCCTAGTATTATTTGGGTATTCTATGTTTACTCCCGCTACTCCATTTCGAACAGCATCCCCCCCCCCCCCCCCCACTTTTGTCTGAATTTGTAGTGATAATGTCCTCTTTTCACGAAGTTCGTTCTGTGACTAGCTTTCGGGGGATATCAACTGTGGGCATATCAATGGTTTCTCCGCAGAGTCGTTTGGCCTGGTGGACAAAAGTGCTTCTTTTCAACCTCCCCCCCCCCCCCGCTTGGGTTTCAAACCTGTTCTTCGTAGGATAGCTTGGCATGCTGAGGAACTTTTCTGCTTGTATTAGCGTGTTTATATCTCTTCACTTGCTCAATGCTTATGTCATTCCCATCGCCACTATAGGGGTTAATCTCATCCCTCCTGTGGTGAAAGTGCTTGATTTTGCACCTTTTCCAGTTCTTGTTGTGTGGTTTTGATGCTAAACACCATGCAGAGTTCCAAGCATAGTCGTGTGTTCTGTTGATAAACTTTGCCATGTATTTCTCTTGCTCACATGTGGCTCCACTTGATTTTCTCAGGATGACTATCTTACTTCTGGTTTTGGTCACTGCTTTGTAGATGTACTTTCTCCATGTCAGTCTGGCATCAAATATTACTCCAAGATATGTTGGTTCATCTTCTCTTGGGTGTTTTCCATTTATCTGAATGATGCCTGCCTTTTATTAAAGGAGGTGCTACACTTGTCAGTGTTTATGCTGACACACCATCTATTTGCCATGCAACTAATATATTTACAGTTTTTTCTAGTGATCTGGTGGCCACTGATGCATATTCATTTGTGCTCCACAAGACCAGGTCTTCATGCCATGTGGTAGTTTAGCTACAAAGTCATTGATGATGATTAGAAAAAGTGTGGGGGACAGGATTCAAGACTGGGGAACACCGTGACGTAGTAGTACTTTCTTGCACTTGAGCCCGTCTACATGTACGGCTATTCTGCTGGGCAAGCATGCTTTCACCCATTTGTAAATTCTTCCATTCACTTTTTAGTTGCGTAGTTTCTTCAATAGACTTACTTTCCAGACATTGTCAAAAGCTTTCTTTAGATCTTTGCATGCCGCAAGCACCAGTTTACTATCTCGGAATGCATCCCCGATTTCTTCAGAGGGGTAGGTTGTCTTATCTTTCATAGAGTAACACTGTCTGAAGTCTGCCTGCTGTGGCATAAGAATGTTTTCGCTTTCAGTGCCTCAGAGTAGTCTATGATTAATGATGCTGTCATAGAACAGAAAGAGTTAAGCACACAAACTACCAGTGTAAAGAAAGAGTTAACTTTTGTCAGTAGAAGTAAGACAACAGAGTGGAGAATTGGCTAACCGTTGTCAGTTAGCTCGGCGTTTCATGGGAATCGCAGGGGTCACCAGCGACTATTTTAAGGGGAACTGACTGGACTCGAGACATTCAGACAACACGGGACAGTTCGTTGAGTATACACAACGCAATTCATTTGCTACAGTACACTATACAGCAGGCAGTTTTCAACACCAAGGTTGGAAATACATTTGCCCGACAATTAGATTCCGTCAGAACGTTACAGTGATTTCCATAGAGGCCGATTGTTCTTCTTCTTCTTCTTCTTCTTCTTTTTCTTCTTCTTCTTCTTTTTCTTCTTCTTCTTCTTCTTCTTTCGTTCGCTTGAAATATGTCTATAACTGCAATTCTGTCTCTTGTATGAAATGAGCTGTCTTTTTCAGTTCACACAGTGGTCCATAGAGTTTATCTTCCACTGTCGTCTCCCTAGGCCAGAAGGTTTGCCTAGATATGTTATATTTTCGGCAGTCCTGGAGTATTTGCTCTGCTGTCTGCGAGGCTAATCCACATGTGCACATGGCTGTTTCACCAATCTTGAATTTTGTATACATGTGGTTGCGTAATCTATTGTGTCCTGTTCTGAGGCGCAGAATAATGACTTGTTCTGGTCTGTCCATAACGTGGTAGTCATCTTAAAAAGCCAGGCGAATACCATTTACCTGTCCACAGGTTCGCCTGTGAGCGGGACTAACCAGACAGCGGTCAAGCCAGTACACGCGTGTGACGCATGAAGTTCACGCCGTGACACAATCCCGCATCGCAAGTGCTCAGAGCGAGAAACGCCAGACAGGCTTGGGATTGTCGGACAGTACGGACGGGTCTGAGAGAAGCTCGTATGACTGATGTGTCTGAATGCCGATTGATTGTAAACCGTGTGAGCGGATAGGAAACTGTGCGGTTGTGGTATAGGTCTGTGAGTGCATCTATTGTATTGATTCATTGACTAATTGTATTATTGTATCGACATTGTAATGGCGAGATGCCTGATCTGATTGTGTTGCATGTGAAGTGTAAATAAAGTGTTTAACTTAGTGTTGCAGTGTGTCACGTCAAGTCATTCTGTGACTGTGTTTGTCTCACATGTGTTAGGTCACACGAGCCTTAATTACTGTTAAATGTAAGAACCTGACAATGGAGGCCTTTACCAGATTAGGCTTCCCTAATCAAATTCTGACGGACAATGGGTCCCAGTTTTGTGGGAAACTCATGGAGGAGGTATTTAGGGTGTTCCACTCTAACCATATACACACCAGCCCTTACAACCCTCAAGCCAATGGACAAGAAGAGCGTTTCAACGGCACGTTGATGAGAATGCTCAGGAAACTGGCACAGGAAAAACCTGATAGGTGGGATGAATATATCCCAGCAGCACTCTTTGCCTATCGGGAAGTACCTCATGGCTCAACCGGACTACCACCCGCTACTTTGCTGTTTGGTCGTCCAATCAAAGGACCATTGGAAGCCATGTTGAGGAGTTGGACTGAGGAGGGGACGTCAGAAGAAGTGATCTCCTCTTATAAATACGTGGAGGAACTGAAAGAAAAACTTCACAATGGATGGACTCTGGCAACTCAGAACTTGAAAAAGGCTAGAAAAAGACATGCGGCTTGCTACAACCGTAGGTCTAAAGACAGATCTCTAGAGGTGGGAAACAAAGTCTTGTTGCTACTCCCAACGGGAACCAACAAACTGGAGATAGGTTGGCAAGGACCATTTCCTGTGGAAAGGGTGATATCCAGAACCAACTATCAGATCCGGATCCGGGGAAAGTCGAAGATTTTCCATATTAATCTCCTGCGGAGAGACCCAGAGACAAAGCAGCCCACCTCATGGCAATGGCAGTTGCAGTGGAGACTGAAGTGGGAACCAACGAGGGCAGGGAATATCCCCTGGTACACCAGGAAACCTACAAGGATGTGCAGGTGAACCCTGATCTGACCTCCCAGGAGAGGGAAAAGATAACCCAGGTTCTCGAGTCTCATAAGGAGATACTAACTGATAAATCAGGACGAACGAGGTTGGTTGAGTTCGAGATGACTTTGACCACTCAGGAGCCTGTTCGACAAAAGGTTTACTCAGTGCCATTCTCTTAAGAAAAGGCCCTGGAGGAGGAAATACAGAAACTGCTGGAGGATGACGTGATTGCGCCATCGACACTCCCATACAATGCGGGGGTGGTTTTGTTAGCAAACCAAGTGGAGAACACCGGCTGCGTATAGACTACTTTCCAAGCCATTTGTGTTGAGAACGGATGCGAGTGGGATTGGAATTGGGGCAACCTTGTTACAGGAAGGGAAAGACGATGCTTCGGCTTTGAACCCAGTGCCATACGCAAGCAAGAAACTTCTCCCGGCTGAAAGGAATTATTCGACCGTCGAGAGAGAGTGTTTGTCTCTCGTATGGGCCGTGCCAAAAATTCCAGCCCTATTTATATGGAGTTCAGTTTCGAGTCCAATCGGATCATCAACCCTTGATGTTCCTGGCCACTTCTCAGAAGCTCAACGCCCGTTTGATGCGGTGGTCGTTGCTGCTTCAGCATTCAGCCTTACCACTTCACAGTGGAGTATATACCTGGGAAGGAAAATGTTGGAGCTGATTTCCTGTCTAGACATCCAGCTCCAGAGGACGAGGAATAGATCATCTGGATCGAACCTCCAATGAGAAAGAGTTGATGCGGACTACTCTCTTAGGAGGGGGTCTATGTCACATTAAAAACTTGAAGGTTTCGATCAATGACAGAAAGACGCGCCAAATGTCTACACACAGTCGGCATTTCTTTAATATGTTGTTGCTCGAGGAGGGACTATAGCGCCATCTGTCTGCAAGGCGAGCCATCCTTTGATGTGATAGACGGAATGTCTGGGCAGAAGTCGGCTAGATCTTGTGATGTGGGGAAATTATTCTCTGGTTCACAGGCGGGCAAGACTTTTGTTGTACGGGAAACAGGTCCCCAGATGAAAGCAAAATAGACGGCGGGTTGTTTCCACCCAGTCTAAACAGGAGGGAGAAAAATAGATTCTAGACGGTCTAGCGTCTAGACAGTTTTGTGACGTCATTTATACCCAGTATAAAAACGGTTGAGATAAACAACTTTGGGTTAGTCGACCAAAAGTTGTGAAGCGCTACGGACCGGTGCAGTATTCCTAGTTATTTTTTAGAGAGAGACTATAGTGTCTAGTGTTGATGTATATTCGGCGGACACCGATCCAGTGTGTGATTTCATAGTCTCCATCTACAACGGGAATAACTATATGGTATTCTATTAAACATATCTCACTTAGTTTATTCTTAGGAATAGAGTGCAGTATTGTGCGGTGAAAGAACGTATTATAAGAGCGTCGGCAACAGTAGCCTATCGCGTAGCTTAAACTAGCTGGTGTGAGATATCATTTAACTCAGGAAGTTAAGGACAATGTAGTGGGATAATATTTAGAGAGATTGAGGATGGTTGGGGGGATGGAGGGAATGTGAAATGGTAGGATCTTCCAGAAGGGCATCTGCTGGGTTTCTACCCGTTTCCTTTAGTCTTTCCTTGTCTTCCCATGACTCAGACCGAAGTGATGAGCTCCTCGGCCTTATGACAGAGTTTGGTTCTCTGTTATTTTTTTCTGAGTGCGGCCGGTGGCCTTCACTCACCTAATAAAGGTCAGAATCGAGTTGCTCTCACCAGGTGTGTTCTCTATTTAACAGGTTCCACTCAATTGGTTCACGTTATTCTACCAAGAAGCTAGCAACAAAGTCATAGAAAGTGATGGCTCTAGTATTGAAGCAGAGTGTACTGAGAGGCTTTTGCACTGGGCCCATAACCCAGATGGTCTGCAGGAACCTGGCCTCTGCTGAGCAGGACATGATGATTATAAGTGGTTATTAAGTGATAGTTACATCACATTAAATTCAGGACACTGAAAATAGCACTTGTACCAGGAACACTATTAACAATAACTCCCTGGTACAGTAACATTGTGTATTAACATTAGGGAAATCTTACAAAAAGTGAAATACGAACATTTAGGTTTTCCAAAGTGACAGTAACAATAGTTGTATGATTCTCTGATCACAGAACTTTAATGAACAGAGTAGTTACACTGTGTGTTAAATAGATGATCAATATTGGACGGTTTCCACTATTGAAGACCAAGCATCCGGAGTGTTCACGAGCTATCTGAAGAAGTCGACACTTGGCCTGAGAGACACATCACTTGGGTGAGATTTTTTGTCCCTGATATGGTGTTGTGATATTGCCAGTACGATGATGAAGCAGACTGTGCTCCTTGGCTGTTCAGTCTGATTCTGCAAACACACTAGATTATACGACAGACATTCTACTCATACACTTTGCACATACATTACATTTTTCTCTATTAAACTAAATTGTTGGTTTTGTTAGAGCCAGTGTTGTGTAGTGTGTTTTGGGAAAAGAATGAGAGGGGGCTTGGTACAGTAGTAAAAGAGAGAGAGAGGGGGGGGGGGGGAGGGATCCAGGGACCGACGGCGTTTTGTGGACAGAAATCAAGAAGATCCTCAAGATAGTGATATGGGGTTAAAAGGATGTCGATGTTGATTCCCCTCACCCCAGGGACGACATATATATTATAAAATAAAAAATGACAATGTGGAAATAGGAACGTACAAGATATAGACATACACTCCCATTGCTGATTGGTATTTAATAATGTCTCTGTCATGTTGGTACTCTGGTCGTGTCCCTAGTATTATTTGGGTATTCTATGTTTACTCCCGCTACTCCATTTCGAACAGCATCCCCCCCCCCCCACTTTTGTCTGAATTTGTAGTGATAATGTCCTCTTTTCACGAAGTTCGTTCTGTGACTAGCTTTCGGGGGATATCAACTGTGGGCATATCAATGGTTTCTCCGCAGAGTCGTTTGGCCTGGTGGACAAAAGTGCTTCTTTTCAACCTCCCCCCCCCCCCCCGCTTGGGTTTCAAACCTGTTCTTCGTAGGATAGCTTGGCATGCTGAGGAACTTTTCTGCTTGTATTAGCGTGTTTATATCTCTTCACTTGCTCAATGCTTATGTCATTCCCATCGCCACTATAGGGGTTAATCTCATCCCTCCTGTGGTGAAAGTGCTTGATTTTGCACCTTTTCCAGTTCTTGTTGTGTGGTTTTGATGCTAAACACCATGCAGAGTTCCAAGCATAGTCGTGTGTTCTGTTGATAAACTTTGCCATGTATTTCTCTTGCTCACATGTGGCTCCACTTGATTTGCTCAGGATGACTATCTTACTTCTGGTTTTGGTCACTGCTTTGTAGATGTACTTTCTCCATGTCAGTCTGGCATCAAATATTACTCCAAGATATGTTGGTTCATCTTCTCTTGGGTGTTTTCCATTTATCTGAATGATGCCTGCCTTTTATTAAAGGAGGTGCTACACTTGTCAGTGTTTATGCTGACACACCATCTATTTGCCATGCAACTAATATATTTACAGTTTTTTCTAGTGATCTGGTGGCCACTGATGCATATTCATTTGTGCTCCACAAGACCAGGTCTTCATGCCATGTGGTAGTTTAGCTACAAAGTCATTGATGATGATTAGAAAAAGTGTGGGGGACAGGATTCAAGACTGGGGAACACCGTGACGTAGTAGTACTTTCTTGCACTTGAGCCCGTCTACATGTACGGCTATTCTGCTGGGCAAGCATGCTTTCACCCATTTGTAAATTCTTCCATTCACTTTTTAGTTGCGTAGTTTCTTCAATAGACTTACTTTCCAGACATTGTCAAAAGCTTTCTTTAGATCTTTGCATGCCGCAAGCACCAGTTTACTATCTCGGAATGCATCCCCGATTTCTTCAGAGGGGTAGGTTGTCTTATCTTTCATAGAGTAACACTGTCTGAAGTCTGCCTGCTGTGGCATAAGAATGTTTTCGCTTTCAGTGCCTCAGAGTAGTCTATGATTAATGATGCTGTCATAGAACAGAAAGAGTTAAGCACACAAACTACCAATGTAAAGAAAGAGTTAACTTTTGTCAGTAGAAGTAAGACAACAGAGTGGAGAATTGGCTAACCGTTGTCAGTTAGCTCGGCGTTTCATGGGAAACGCAGGGGTCACCAGCGACTATTTTAAGGGGAACTGACTGGACTCGAGACATTCAGACAACACGGGACAGTTCGTTGAGTATACACAACGCAATTCATTTGCTACAGTACATTATATAGCAGACATTTTTCAACACCAAGGTTGGAAATACATTTGCCCGACAATTAGATTCCGTCAGAACGTTACAGTGATTTCCATTGAGGCCGATTGTAAGTGACCGTAGTGAGCTAAGAGTGGCAACGCGCCGGATTGCGACAGATAGAGAGCGATTGTAAGGAAACAACATAACATGAGTTACAGTGGCAATAAAAGTTGTGAAAGATGTTCACAAAGCGTACTGTCTACAGTGGTCAGTGAACGAGCGCCAGAGCAAAGTGTGTCTCGGCTATCTGTAGAGGTTTGTTTGTTCATACATCAGTGTGAAATAAACGTTACCAAGCTGCTGACGTGTGTTGACTCCAATACACCTGAGCATCTGCTAGAAGGTATTGTGAGCAAGCAAAGTGAACGAGAGAGAGAGAGAGAGAGAGAGAGAGAGAGAGAGAGAGAGAGAGAGAGAGAGAGAGAGAGAGAGAGTAGTCACTGTCACCACCTGCCACAATATATTTACTAACAACACCCCAACAAGTGACATGCAAACACGCTCCACTGTTTTGCAGAGACAGCTGGTAAGCTAATGATCTGTAGATGTAGGCACTGGAACTGTCTTTCCCTGATTTTCGGAGAGGTATCATGATTGCTTCTCTCCAGGTTTTGGAACTTTGCCCTAAGGTCCAGCATTTGATGAAGATCTGCAGGAGAGAGAGAGAGAGTAGTCACTGTCACCACCTGCCACAATATATTTACTAACAACACCCCAACAAGTGACATGCAAACACGCTCCACTATTTTGCAGAAACAGCTGGTAAGCTAATGATCTGTAGATGGAGGCACTGGAACTGTCTTTCCCTGATTTTCGGAGAGGTATCATGATTGCTTCTCTCCAGGTTTTGGAACTTTGCCCTAAGGTCCAGCATTTGATGAAGATCTGCAGCAGTTTTGTTGTGACGATTGTTCCCAGGTTATTGATCATTTCATTGGAAGAACCGTTGGCTCCTGGTGACTTTCTCATTTTCAATTTTGATATTGCTTGCTAGCTCATGTTCACTGAGTGTGATAGGTGCATCCAGCGCCTCATGTACTATTTAATTCTGCCATGTATATTACAATTTCTCTCGAATCTCTTGGCTAATTTCGATATTGTTATTGTGTGCAAACGAGTTTCGCAAAATGGTGGGCTGCTTGCTTTCCTGTTAGGATGTTTCCGTCTTTAGTAGTGTAATATTTGAGTTTCTCCCGGTGCCTTCGTCAAGTTGTTTTATTAGCTTCCACAACTTCCTTGTGTCTCATTCAAAGTTCAGTAACTGTTTTCTTCTGCAAGCTTTTCAGTCTAGCCTGCAACTTGACCCATTGTAATTTAGCTTTTGTGTTCTGGTGTTTATTGTGGTGCACTGGGCTGGGTTTGTGTGCTGGTGTTTATTGTGGTGCACTGGGCTGGGTTTGTCTCTGCTTGCTTTCAACATAGTGTAGTTATAGTGTGTTATAAGATCTCGAGTAGAAGGTATGTGGGTCAGACGGCTTGTTAATCAAGATAAATATTTTCTCATTCTGCCAGTTTCTTTCCTGTCTGGTCTACGTGATCATAGTCTCAGCTCTGGGAGTGGCTATTAAAATCGCCACACGCAATATTTTTTTCTTTTAATGGTAATAATACTAGTGCCCCCGGGAAGGTTAACCCGGTCAACAAATGCCCACAGAAGTCGGATGTGTCGGCCTAAAGGCACAAGAACGCAGCTTTGCTGTAAACAGGCAGAACACAATCATATCCGAGAAAAAAAAAAACTCCGAATGAACGCAGTAGAAGAAGATACTAGTGCCCTCGGGCGGTCACTTTGACACTAGTAATTGATCAGATGTAGATTTGTACTGTGTCTTAGTTTTAGAGTCTGATACTCGGCCTCTTCCATGTATACTTCAATTTGGGAAGCAGTGGTGTTATTCTTTACAAGGGTCCGTATCCCACCCTTTTGTCTTTTTTGTTGAGTTTCTAGCAAGCAACATATATTTACTTGTTCTTTGTTCAAGATATTTTCTAAGTCAAATTTTTTTTTTTTTTAATTGCTGCCCCCTATCTGCATTCCAGTACATTATTTTCAGTCTTTGTTTGGTATGGCCAAATGCTCTATTCTCAGGTCCCCTGGCTCCATGGGATATCCGAGAAAGACCTCCAGTCATTGTGATTGGACTATTTCAAGGCACAAGGTCGGAACTGCACCTCTCTTGGGGACCACACAATTTTGTAGTAATAGATTTTTTCATATAGTGTTTACGTGGTATCCTGATTGTTGTTGAGCACCTCCTGGCTGGTTGCCAGTGTCTTCAGCACCTTACTTTTGCTAGAATTCACTGTGGCCTTGCTCGAGTTTAGATGTATATATGTACACACGTGTCTGTGCATGTATGTACATAAATACATATCTAGAGCAGTCTGGTTTTACGGCACCAGAGACTCGCCGTCACCCCTTCTGCTGTTAGTTCAAACAGTTCTGCCACATGAAGGTCAGCAGCTGCCAGAGATGATGAATGCACAAGCCATATTGGTAATTTGCCAGGGTGGGCTCTCACCATCAACCCTGCACCCCCCCCCCCCCCGGCTGCTATATCAGCAACTGGGAACCAGATGCACAGATGAAATCAACACTAGTTGTTTTTTTTTTCCCCAGCTCAGAACTCAAGCGAAGTCCAGACACTATTTCTAGCAGTGCTGGATTGAATTTGTGTGTGAATTTGCTTTCCCTATTAACAGTGACCTTCGCCATCAGGCGAACCCACTCGGACTTCAGAGGTACTTGTAATTTACATCCCAAAGTCACGGACGATAGGTCAACATTTTAGTCCAACTGTCTGGTGTAGAGGTTGAACCCCTTACCTCGTCATCAACATACCGGATATTTAAGAACACGAGGTCTTATCCACTCAGCCATGATGACCTACATCAACACTAGTGAATCAGCCTTAAGAATTAAAACTCAGTCGTCTAGAGAATGTACAATAAACAATCTCACTATTGTTCACCATCATTCGTGTAATTATTAATAAACTATCTCAAATGTGTACACTATTCTGTACAACTATTTTATTCAGTATGACAGATGCTCAAGATTACTCAGATGATCCAATACTGAAAACTTACAACATGCATGACATTTTATAAGCAATAATGGCAGTTCTCATCTGTCAAGACATTGCCATGAGATTTTGTGAAAAGAATTCTTAACAATAAATTGATTCACTAATGTGACATTGCCGGCTCCGTGGCGAAGTGGTTACAGACGCAGTTTGTAATCCCGCATACCCACGTTCAAAACATAACTACGGGCGATTTGGCAGCAACCATCTTACGTTAGTTTATTACGAAATGGTATGGTTGTCGGTCATTCAGAAAGTAATGGCAAACAACTGAACGTAAACTTGCCAAGTGATCACAACACAATAAATTCTGGTGTTGAGTGCGATGTCCTGTAAAGAATATGCAACTAACTTTTGTAAATGTGACATTGTGTGTATACAAATTAAAATAATTATTTTCTCAACATATTTAAATATCACTGTTATACTTATCATTCAATCAGATCAGAGGTCAAGATAACAGCTGTCATTTGTCAAGATATATGATAGCTTTAAAAAGTTTGTGAGTTCCCAGAAAGCAGATTTGTATAAAAATCCTGACAAGGCACAAAGAGAAAAGCTGTTACAAGTAGGTCACTGAAGTAAATGAACTTTTCATATGCCAGGAGATGTAATGGGTTTATGGTGCCAGCCCCACAATGTATAGACCAATCAGCACTCGATGGGTGATGTGGTCGATATCAAGTGGGCTGCCTTGACTTCCCCAGACATTTCCTGCGTCCTGTTTTAGGATGGTTGACTTTGGAGAACAGGTCAGTTATAGGGTGGTTGACTTTGGAGCCCAGTTTTAGGATGGTTGACTTTGGAGACCAGGTCAGTTTCAGGATGGTTCACTCTGGAGCCAAGGTCAAAGTTTTAGGATGGTTGACTTTGGCCCAGGTCAATGTTTTAGGTTGGTTGACTTTGTAGAACAGGTCAATGTTTTAGGATGGTTGACTTTGGAGCCAGGTCAGTGTTTTAGGATGGTTGACTTTGGAGCCCAGGTCAATGTTTTAGGATGGTTGACTTTGGTACCCAGGTCAATAAAAAAAAAATCTGTACTTATGTGTATTCAAATACTTGATCACCATGCCATTGGTCATTCATTGGTCTTTCTGGCTGTCCATGGTATTCTTTGCATTTTCCTCAGAAACCACATTTCTACAGCCATCAGATGTTTTTCAGCCTGACTGCTCATTGTCCAAGCTTCACATCCATATAAAAGTACAGGCTCTATGTAGCATCTCAATACTCTTTTTCTCATTTCAATTGACATCTTTTTATTGGTCAGTTATGTTTTTCATCTTGCTAAAGGCTACTTTTGCCATGGCGATTCTTGTTCTAATCTCTTCAAGGCATCTCCCATCAGATGTTATTACTGTTACGAGATAATTGTACCTATTCACTTGTTGAAGAATATTCCCATTTACTTGTATATTACATTGTGGTATTTCGTTCTTCCTAGTGACGACCATAATCTGTGTCTTTTTACAATTTAATTCTAACCCTAGTTGTTCACTTAAAGAATATTATCCTGCAACAAATCAATAACACTACAAGTTATGTTGTTTTGTCATTACCACTTCAAAGAAGACAGTCCCTTACTATTATCTCCACGCCAGTAAGTGAACAAAAGACATTTTTAGTCAGCCATTGGTCACAGAGCCACTCAGCTTTAACATAATCAACAAACTTTATTTGTTTAATTTGCAAATGTCAATAATTTTACGATTATTCATAATAGTGTATTACATTAATGTCTGTTACAAAGAAGAACAATTTCTGATGTATTGCACAAGAGCACACAACTTGGGGGAAATTCCATCACCAGTTAAACAAAGTTAACTATCCAAGTTAATCAAGTGAATTCTGAAATATGATAAACTAAACCATGAAAACAGTTTCAATTTTACACCAATAAAGAACACAAACACAAGGCAAATAAATGTTACACTTATTCATGAAACCCGTGGACAGCTCAGTCAGTATCACTGTTTCCCTGTCAGACTGTGGCTGTAACAGTTGTCAAAGTGCATGTGAGAGACTAGCGAGGCAATATTATTTTGTGTGGGTTTCTAATCAGTTGTGATAGCCATCATTATTTGTAAATATACAGGGTTAAATTATAGGCACACCTACACATTTGTATATACATAGTATGTAGTATATACACTACACAGAAATGGTTTACACTGGCTGTTAGGGCAGGGAAGACCGGCCTAGCACAGTCGACCAGTATCACTTTCATTGAGTTATCTACCAGAGATATTTTGGCACATGCTTTGTGGCGGTTCCTGTCAAGATCACTGTGATACTCCATCATTAGAGACTAACAAGTGTTGAATAAAGAGGAACACAACAACCATAAACATCACATCAGTGAAAGTAAAGTAAAGGATCACCTCTCACACCACGAGGTGGACTGGGTATATGGTGCTTGCCCCATATTTCTACATCAACTGGCATCCGATGGGTGATATGGTTGATTTGATAAAGCTCACAGTTATAACTCTGAGGTATTTTAGAGCTTGCATTGGAATTAAAGAGACATCAAAATTAATACACTTATAGAGTTTCCTTCATGTAAGCGTTCTCCTGAGGTTCTTCACATGTCAGGCTTAAGTAACAAAAGCACCACAGACACACATTTCTAAGAGTTCTCTCTCTTGTGCTTTCTTGTCTTACATGAAAACATTAAAATAAGTGTAAAACAACCACAGACATCACATTTCTAAGAGATCTCTCTCTTTCATGTTTTCTTGTCTTACATGAAGACATTAAAAGTGTAAAAAAAATCACAGACATCACATTTCTAAGAGTTCTCTTTTGTGTCACACGATAATATTAAAATAAGTCTAAAAACACCATAGACATGACACTCCAGAATGATTTCTATTGTGAAATATCAGACTGCCAACATGAGTAAACAAAGAATCACAACAACCACATTTGTAAAGTTTTTCTCCTGCATGTATTCTCTAACACCCTATATTAAATACCCAGGGGTATGAAAAATCAAATTCGCTGGGCTGGTCACTTAACTCGTATGCTGGTCACTTAACTCGTATGCCAGATCACAGGGTCCCTAAACAAATCTTTTACGGCAAGCTGCGTTGTGGTAATCACTCCCAAGGCTGCCAGAGGAAACGCTTTAAAGACACCCTGAAAGTCTCACTGAAAGCTTTTGGAATTCATCCTGACACCTGGGAGACTGCTGCTAAAGACTGTAATTCATGGCGTACATCATTACAAAAGGGTGCAGTCACTTGTGAAGCAACCAGGACTGCAAGAGCTGCGAAGAAAAGGCTGGACAGAAAAACCACTGCAGGAGATCCTCCTCCTGGAACATCAAGCATTCTTTGCACACACTGTCAAAGAACATTTCGAGCCAAAATAGGCCTTATCAGCCATCTTAGAACTCACAGGTCCATACTAGATGAAATGAATGGTCACCATCACTCTTTATGGACAAACAACGGAATATTCTCTAATACAACATTAAAAGCCGAGAATGCAACAGATCTACAACTTTTGGACATTGTAGTAATAAAGAGTGCAATCAATAATGGACTTTCCTTGAATATTTAGAAAACAGACACAATGTTTATATCAAAGAAAAAGATGACACTAAAATACGATATAACAACAGAAGGGAAAATGCTTTACCATGTTGATACGTTTAAATACCCAGGGGTAATTATAACACCAGACAGAAGATATGTAATAGAGATTAAGAGCAGAACAGGTCAAATTAAAGTTGCACTTCAGAAAATGAAAAGTATGTTATGCAGTAATTCACTATCATTGTACGTCAGAAAAAAGTGCTGAAATGTGATATAGAACCTGTCTTCTGTATGGCAGTGTGGCATAATGCTAACCACCATTATTCATTTACCAAAACATACACGCAGGAGAGAGAATTAAAAATATCGCAATTGAATTTTTCAGACGCAAAACCGAAACTAAACTTGGAAAAACGGACGCGAAAGTGAAACTAAAAGATCGACGGATGACGTTAATTCTTAGAATTGTTTGATTTCTCGGAATCATTTCATCAGCCAAAAAGCGCAGTAGTTCATTGGATAGAAACTACACGTGACACTCCTCCGCTAAGAAGCCCGCGGAGATTATGTTAATTGTGCACTTCTTCTACAGCCCTCTTGATGAGAAGATGCAAAAACTGGTGTGACTAAATTTTCATTTAAAGGACAGCAGAATGTCTGAATCTGAGGTAAGCTTGTGAATCCTTAGATTAAAACTGATGCCCAGATGTACCAAGTGTAAAGTGATGGTATCCAGTGTTTGTGAAGTCGATTGAAATGTATTATTTTAAATTAAAACCTCCGAAGTGTAAAATGTTTAACTGTAGATTCTGACGACGCAAAGCCGTTCCCGGGCAACTGACAATCTACTACTCTCTTTGAATACTGCAATCTCTGATATTCTTAAAGATAGTATTAACTTTAAGAAGTGCATAATAATAATAATAATAATAGTAATAATACTATATTCTATTCTAGACAACTGTGCGAAGTGATGATTCTATTCTAAAACAATCTTGTGCATTTCTGCAGAAACACTGCTTAAATTACTATCACTATCGACAGCTCATAAGACAGTTTGTGTACTAGAAAAAGTGCCTCGTTTAAAACAGACTTATCTATGCCTATTTACAATCTAGAGAGCTGGAAAATAGATCATACTTTTCCTTTATCCTTCATCTATTGAATAGATAGGGTTTGATGGAATAAATATTTATATTTATGTCATGTCAGATTTTACTCAGATAAGGGCACTCATGAACTGCATTACATCAGAAAAGTTATGCTTCGCGGAACACCATCACCAGCAGTGGACTGAACCCACTACTCAACATAACTTTAAACACAACACTACACCACCCAACACTCAACATCACAACAATAACAGGTAATGGGGGAAGAGTTATTATACACAGAAGAAGGAAATGTTGGTTAATTGGGAAAACAGAGAATCATTTATACACACTACAAACCCAATGGAGTGATAGAAATGTTATAAATGTATGTCATTTATTCATATGCATTTTGACACCTCCTCACTCTTGTCACTGTCTTACTGTGCACGTCTCACTGACCCCAGGTCCTATGAGAACTTACATACAGCAGGAACCAGTGATACCAGGCCTACACAGTGTGATAAACTCTGACCACCCCAAATTAACCCAACACTAGATTAGAGAGAAAAGAGGAGGGGGGGGGGGGGGAAGACTAGTTCCTACTTCAGGAATTTAGATTCTTCCGACCTACTTCTTATTTTTGTATTGAAAAGAATGTACATATGTATTCGACTATTACACAGTGAAATCTTGGTGGCTACCTACCAACACCCACCTGGCCAAACCAACCCAGACCAGAGAGAGAGAGAGAGAGAGAGAGAGAGAGAGAGATGACCGTGAGATGGAAGATGACTAAGCCATGAGCAAAGTATGGGAAGTTTTTTTAGAGACGCTACACGGGCAGACCTGAAGTGGATCCATCAGACAATGGACCGAAGCTATCCTAATCTTTCCAGCACAGGTTTATTTCTATAACAAGAACACCCCACACCATTTCAGGAACAGATTCCTAATTTTATGAATTAACATCACCACACTCATATGTACACCATTTGAATGTTTACAATGTTCTCCAGAAATGTTGACATTGATGTTATTTATGACGACTGTAACTTGCGTCTATAGGCCAATTTCTATGTTCTCCTATGTAAACCACTGTGGAAAATGTATTTAAAAGGCCAGAGGACACAGGCCAGTCAATAAATTGATGAACTGTTCAATGACCTTATGTGATTTGTGAGTCAATGTCTACTGAGATTTGTCAACTGTGTACACCATGTGTCAATGTCTACTGAGATTTGTCAACTGTGTACACCATGTGTCAATGTCTACTGAGAATTGTCAACTGTGTATCACATGTGTCAATGTCTACTGAGATTTGTCAACTGTGTACACCATGTGTCAATGTCTACTGAGATTTGTCAATTGTTTAATTGTTAACACAAATCCACTCATGAGAAAGTACTAAAATTGAGGAGACAAGACTCTAGATCTATCAACTGCTCATCATCCATGCTTTCTTAACATAAATCAGGCTGAGAGAATTCTCCAGACTTTTCCTCAGAATTTATAAATAAAAGGGGGGCTCAAGAGCTAAAGAAATCCTTGGAGAGGGGCAGAGTCTCATTTAGTATTTACTATTCCCACCAGGACCATAATCTACATCTCCTAGACTAAATTAATAAGACGACACATGCAGATAACTCGAGGGTCATATTCTGGGGTTATTGAAGACAGAAGAGGATGGGGCCCAACTTCTTTGGTTAGAAAAGGGGCATGCACTAAAGTGATTTCCCAGTCCATTCAGAATATATGACAGGCAGTAAATTGCGGAACACAATTGAACAAATTAAAAACAGGTTGGAAGCAATGAAGATGTGGCTCTCGCAACAAATGTTGTGAATAACTTGGACAGCCGAAGTAACTAGCAATGATTGCTTGGAAGAAGCTAATGACACTAGAACATTACACACAACTGTAAGACAGAGACAAAAAGCATTCTTTGGTAATATGAAAAGACATGTACACCTAAGCCATCTGACAGGGCACATGATGATGATGTATTCCCATATGTTTCTTCAAATCGCCAAGTTGAGTAAAAGAAGCACCACAATTATCACACTTGTAAGGTTTATCTCCGGTATGTGTTCTCCTATGGACCCTCAGAGTGCTAGCGTTAGTAAAGGAATCACCACAAACATCACACTTGTAAGGTTTCTCTCCTGTATGTCTTCGCATATGATGCTTCAAAGTGCTAATTTCAATAAAAGAAGCACCACAATCATCACACATGCAAAGTTTCTCTACTGTATGTGTTTTCTCATGGGCCTTCAGATGGCCAAGTTGAGTGAAAGAAGCACCACAATTATCACACTTGTAAGGTTTCTCTCCTGTATGTGTTCTCTTATGGACCTTCAGATGGCCATGTTGAGTAAAAGAAGCACCACAATAATCACACTTGTAAGGTTTCTCTCCTGTATGTGTTCTCCTATGGACCCTCCGAGTGCTAGTGTTAGCAAAGGAATCACCACAAACATCACACTTGTAAGGTTTCTCTCCTGAATGTCTTCGCATATGATGCTTCAAAGCGCTAATTTCAATAAAAGAAGCACCACAATCATCACACATGTAAGGTTTCTCTCCTGTATGTGTTCTCTTATGGTACTTCAAATTGCCAAGTTGAGTAAAAGAAGCACCACAATTATCACACTTGTAAGGTTTCTCTCCTGTATGTGTTCTCTTATGTCTCTTCAGATGGTCAAGTTGAGAAAAAGAAGCACCACAATTATCACACTTATAAGGTTTCTCTCCAGTATGTGTTCTCCTATGGACCCTCAGAGTGCTAGTGTTAGTAAAGGAATCACCACAAACATCACACTTGTAAGGTTTCTCTCCCGTATGTCTTCGCGTATGACGCTTCAAAGCACCAATTTCAATAAAAGAAGCACCACAATAATCACACTTGTAAGGTTTCTCTCCTGTATGTCTTCTCTTATGGTCCTTAAGATTGTGAGCATGATTAAATGAAGCACCACAATTATCACACTTGTAAGGTTTCTCTCGTGAATGTGTTCTCTTATGGCTCTTCAGACTACTAGCATAAGCAAAAGCAGCACCACAATCATCACACTTGTAAGGTTTCTCTCCTGTATGTGTTCTCTTATGGTATTTCAGATGGCTAGCACGCTTAAAAGAAGCACCACAATCTTCACACTTGTAAGGTTTCTCTCCTGTATGTGTTCTTTTATGGTACTTCAGATGGCTAGGAAAAGCAAAAGCAGCACCACAATAATCACACTTGTGAGGTTTCTCTCCTGTATGTGTTCCCATATGGTACTTCAGATTACTAGCACACTTAAAAGAAGCACCACAATCATCACACATGTAAGGTCTCTCTCCTGTATGCGTTCTCTTATGGTACTTCAGATGTCTAGAAAAAGCAAAAGCAGCACCACAATCATCACACTTGTAAGGTTGCTCTCCTGTATGTATTCCCATATGGTACCTCAAATTGCTATCACATTTAAAAGAAGCACCACAATCATCACACATGTAAGGTTCCTCTTCTGAATGTGCTCTCTTATGTTTCTTCAGATGGCTAGCATAAGCAAAAGAAGCACCACAATCATCACACTTGTAAGGTTGCTCTCCTGTATGTGTTCTCCTATGGGCCTTCAGATAGCTAGGTATAGTATAGGAAATACCACAAATATCACACTTGTAAGGTTTCTCTCCAGTATGTATTCTCTTATGGTACTTCAAACTGCCAGCTTGAGTAAAAGTAACACCACAATCGTGACACTTGTAAGGTTTCTCTCCTGTATGTGTTCTCCTATGGATCTTCAGATAGCTAGGTTTAGTACAGGAAACACCACAAATATCACACTTGTAAGGTTTCTCTTCTGTATGTGTTCTCATATGGTACTTCAAACTGCCAGGTTGAGTAAAAGAAACACCACAATCATCACACTTGTAAGGTTTCCCTCCTTTATGTGTTCGCTTATGGTACTTCAAACTTTTAGCGTGAATGAAAGAAACACCACAATTATCACACTTGTAAGGTTTCTCTCCTGTATGTATTCGTATATGACACTTCAAATTGCTAATATGAATAAACGAAATACCACAATCATCACACTTGTAAGGCTTCTCTCCTGTATGTGTTCTCTTGTGCATCTTCAGACTGCCAGCTTGAGTAAAAGAAGCACGACAATCATCACACTTGTAAGGCTTCTCTCCTGTATGTGTTCTCTTGTGCATCTTCAGACTGCCAGCTTGAGTAAAAGAAGCACGACAATCATCACACTCGTAAGGTTTCTCTCCTGTATGTATTTGCATATGACGCTTCAAAGTGTTAATTTGAATAAAAGAAGTACCACAATCATCACACATGTAAGGTTTCTCTCCTGTATGTGTTCGCTTATGTTTCTTCAGACTGTCTGTTCCAGCAAAAGAAGACACATTTTCTGACATTTGACAATTTTCATGATTTACTGATGCCTTACAACTGTTCTCAACCATTCTTGATTCTGAGTTGCTGTTCCCTGCTATTTCTTGAATGATGCTACCCCCAGCTGTCTACCATTTTACTGAAGCTGTGATTCCTGTCCTCACACAGAACATCCGATGGTTCTTGTTTCACAACCTTCACGTCTATGCTGTCATATGTCCACTTTTGTGAATGCCCTTGTATGGAGAGGGAAGTACTATTTGAAGACCATGAGTCTGTTTCTGAAACACACCAAAAGCAAATAATTAATAGCCTTATGAATATACAAGGTATTGAACATATATGTATGTGTAATCAAACAGGCAAACATCGCAGCTATAGACAATCAATTTCAAGTGAGCGAAAGATGGAGAAGAATGATGAATGTGCTCATGTATGATCTAAGCTGATGTATGATCTAAGCTGATGTATGATCTACGCTGATGTATGATCTAATCTGATGTATCTTCTTCATCTGCTGCGTTCATCCGGAGTTTCTTTTTTTCGGACGTGACTGCGTTGTGCCTGTTTACAGCAGAGCTGCGTTCTTGCGCCGTTAGGCCGACACATCCGACTTCTGCGGGCATTTGTTGACCGGGTTAACCTTCCCAGTAATCTGATGCATGATCTAAGCTGATGTGTGATCCAAGCTGATGTGTTATCTAAGCTGATGTGTGATTTCTTCTTCTTCTTCTTCGTTCATCCGGATTTTTTTTCCCCGGACGTGACTGCGTTGTGCCTGTTTACAGCAGAGCTGCGTTCTTGCGCCATTAGGCAGACACATCTAACTTCTGCGGGCATGTGTTGACCGGGTTAACCTTCCCGGAGGTTTCTTAGGATGTTTGAATCTCACTGTTGTGGTGTTATCCCCCATCCTAGCTGGCCCATATAGAACAGCCAAAGACATCCTGGTCAGCCCTCAAGGGAAGGCAGGGGCAGACCATGGGCATTCCCCACCATCCAAGGAGGCTTCCATACTTGCAGAGCTGACACACAGCGCTCTGGTACTGGGCTCACCCAAGGAATCGTCACGTCCTGTACATGGCTGCTTAGCCTCACTTCCGTATATTGGGCCTTCCGTTCACCATAGGCTGTTCCTCCGGAAACCAGAAGATTGCAGACTGCAGATGACATCCACAGAGTTTCGATTCAGACTTTCCACGTAATGGATTTGCTATCCTAGCAATATTCCATTTTGTGCCACTAGGACACTTTTTCCACCTTTTATGAAGCCCACACAGTGAGCTTTCGATTCGGACTTTCCACGTAATGGATTTGCTATCCAAGCAATATTCCATTTCATGCCTCTGGGAGGCGTGTGTAACCGACATGCCTGTGGTATGAAGTGTGGCAGTCTAAATACTTCTTCATGCACATTTAAATGTCAACCTGAATACAGTTAAAGTAAGCTGCAGTCGACTTGAGCTTGTTGATATCTCCATAGAGCTTGTCCTCGAATGAAGCAGGTGTGGGCCAAAATATCTTTCTCTGTTCTGCATATATTGGGCACTCTTGCAGCAAATGTTTAGCTGTCATTTTACCAGTTCCACAATTACATTCATCTGTATCTCCTATCTTTAGTTTGTTGAACAAGTGATATTTCAGCCTGTTATGTCCTGTGCAGAGTCTGAAGATTGCTACTTGTTCTCTTCGGTCGAGTTTGTAATATGCATCATCCTTCTGGTGGCCTGGATGCTCTGATTCCCATTTGGCTCTATAGGCGCTTTTTATAAACCTTTTTGCCTCATTATAGGTTATGTCTATGTCAGGCTGTGGTAGTCGTCCACCCTCTTTTGCTAGTCTGTCAGCCTCTTCATTTCCAGGTATACTGCAATGTGATGGGATCCACTGTATTACAACTTTTTTGGATTTCTGACATAGACCATGCAGTGCCGCTCTTAGGTCAGCTAGTTCTGTGCTGTTTTTGCTCTTCAGCATTGAGACAGCTGACTTTGCATCTGTGAAGATAGCTATTTGCTTCTCTTTATTTTCCTCCATCAAGAGCATTTCTGCTGCAGTTTTCAAAGCCTCTACCTCTGCTTTGAAGTTACTTGAAAATTTTCCAGTTGCCACTGACTGTTTTTTTCACTGCATTTTTTAAATTAAGGAGAATTCCTCCTCCTCCATTTTTAATTGAATCTTTGGCTGATCCATCTGTATATGCATGGGTCCAATTGCTGCTTGGGTAATGTTCTTTTATGTAGTTTAGGGTTATTTTTTTTCTTTCAGTTTCATTCTGAGTGTTCTTTTTCTCAATACCAGGAATGTTTTCTATCATCTCAGGCAGTTTCTGCTGTCTCCAAGTTGGGAACTTGTGTGCATTGTAAATGGGTTTGACTGTTGATATGTTAAGTATGGGATCTGCCCTAATCTTTCGTTTTGTAGTTTCTACAAAGTTGCTACACTTCAGTCTTCCCTTTCCAAAACCAATAAACCTGTTATACATAGGGTGGTCGGTCAATCTTCTAAATTTTTCTGCTTGTTGCTGGGCTCTGCTATCCCTTCTATCCTGCATTGGTTGTAAATAAGTGATCTTATTTAGTTCATTAATAGGCGTTGTCTTCAGGCTTCCAGTTATGATTCGCATTCCTTGATTTTGGACTCTATTTATTTTGTTAAAGTTTGACTTAGCTGCTGTTGCCCAAGCTGCAATGTTGTATTCTAGTACTGGCCTCACCCGTCCAGTATATAACTTCTTGAGAACTTTCTCATCTGCTCCCCATGTTGTACCAGCAAGCTTTTTCATGATTGCCATTCTTTGCCTTGCTCTTGTTCGATTTTTCTCAACCTGTGTCTTCCATGTCAGGCGACGATCAAAGGTGACTCCTAGATAGTTTGGATTTTCTTCATGGCGCAATATTTTCCCATTCAATACCAGCTTAGGTTGCTGAGTTTTATTTGAGAGGGAGAACACTGCATGTTGTTTTCTCCTCCTTATCTTCACTAGCCATGATTTTGACCAGTCCTCTAGCGCTAATAAGGCTTGCTGTATTCTGCTGTTAGCTGTACTAATATATTCTTCAGATGTCCATATGGCTAGGTCATCTGCAAAAGAGGATGTGTGTACTCTGGCTGGAAAATTTTCCGTGATGTCATTTATATATGCTAGGAATAATGTTGGTGAAAGAACTCCTCCTTGGGGGACACCTTGCTCCAACAGCATCATTTTGCTGGTTTGTTCTTGTACTTTTGTCCTGGCAGTTCTGTTCTCAAGGTAGTGGCTGATCCATGTATACATTTTCCCACAAACATGCATTTTTTGCAGTTTTACTTTCAGTCCTTCCTTCCATACTTTATCAAATGCTTTTTCTAGATCTATCCAAACCGCTAGTATGTGCTTTTTCTCTTGGAAGGCATCCTCTATTTCCTGAGCTATATAGGTTATTTGATCTTCAGTGGATCTGTACTTTCTGAATCCTGCTTGATGTGGTGTTAAGAATTGGTTTTCTTCCAGATGCCATGTTAGCCTGCCATTGATAATGCGTTCCATTAATTTTCCTACACAACTAAGTAGACTGATAGGTCGATAGCCATTCGGTTCTTCCAGGTCTTTTCCTTTCTTTGGGACTGGTATTAGTATAGCTTCCTTTCATGCCTATGGGACTATTCCTCTCTTCCAGCTGTAATTTAGGACTGCTAGTAGTTTCTTTTTTGCCTTAGTGCCTAGTCCTATTAGCATTTCATTTGTGATTCCATCCTTTCCTGGTGATTTCTTCTTTTTTTAGAGTATTCATTGCCTGTTCCATTTCTTCCATTGCTAGATTTGCGATCATATATTCTGCTGCTGTCTCTGTTTTACTATGATGCATCTGTTTGTCTTTGATTGCTTTCTTCTGTTCGATTGTAATATCAATGTGGTTTGCACTGGCATAGTGTTCCATTAGTGCATTTGCAGCCTTTTTTCCTGTCAGCAAGGCATCTCCTTGTTTAATTGTTATCTGTTTGTTTCTAGGTCATTTCATTGTTCATGGCTTTCACTAGTTTCCATAGTTTGTTTCCATCCCTGTCAAAATTCAGGTTTTCTGTTTTTTCCCTCCAACAATCTCTTGTTGTTTGATTTACTGTTCTTTTATATTTTGCTGAGGTGGCTTTGAGAGAGATGTTCGCTTCAGTTGTTTGTTCTCTCTCTGCTGTCTTCCTGGCATCTTCAACTTTGTCCTCCAAAATGTGGAGTTCTTCAGTCCAGTATGGTTTGTAATTTTTCCTCGCTCCTCTTGGAATAGACTCAGTGGCTGCCTGTATTATTGCTCTGTTTAGACTTTCCACCATTTGCTTCATGTTGCCATATCGCATATTTATGTTTTCACAATATTTGTCTGTTAGTATGGCAAATCTGTCCCAATCAGCTCGTTTGTAATTCCAACGAGGCAAAGGCTTTTCCTCCTGTGGAACATACTCCATATTCATTACAAGCTTGATTGGTCTGTGGTCACTACCTGCTATTTGGTCAAGCACATGGTGATCGATTTTGTGGGGGATGTCTCCTGTGCAGAAAGCTAAGTCTGGAGTAGAAGTGGTAAACCATCTTCTGGAGCAGAAGCTCGGAATGGGAAATAATACCACAACAGTGAGAGTCAAACGTCCTACGAAAACCCCGGGAAGGTTAACCTGGTCAACAAATGCCCACAGAATTCGGATGTGTCGGCCTAACGACGCAAGAAAACAGCTCTGCTGTAAACAGGACAAATGCAATCACATCTGAAAAAACTCTCCGGATGAATGCAAATAAAGAAGATATGCTTGATAGCACCAGTGACTTCATCTTTCAGTATAGGTGTACCTTCTAAGTTAGTTTCTTCTGTCAGTTCTGTTCTTTCTCCATCACATAATTCTGTTATGTTATCATTCTATCTCTTTATTACAATACTTTCTTCCAATAATATTTTTACTGTTTATGATTTCAAACATCCTGTGTTTACTCTTACTTTTCTTCTTGTCTCTGTGCATATCCTATGTATCTTTAATAGAATTAAGTTCAATTTTGATGCACTGCACTGAGATGTAAAGAATTAAAAACAGTTGCACAATAGTTCAAATGAAAACAACTGTAGCGAGACAGAAATACGTGACATGCCTAGAAAGTCAGTGAGCTCTAATGACAAGAACTCAGGTTAGTATGAGAAATATTCAAGACCAGAGTTGTTGTTCCAAGAAAGAACTCTCATTCAACTAGGCAGCTCAGAAACAAGTCATCCATTAGCGACAAGTCATCCAGCTTAGCAATAAAATTTTACAGCATAGCGACCAGTCATACAAGTTAGAGGAGTCATACAAGATAGAGAGGTTCTATGTTAGATGCAAGCAGACACACAGAGGACATATATACAAGAACTGTGCATTATTTGTACAGTATCAACAACCCGTCCTGTGTTTATACTTCCAGTGTATTTTCACAAACGTCATAATCCATCATTTGAGGATGTGTGTGTGAGTGTGTGAGAGTGAGAATCAATTGAGAGATAGAAAGTCCGGTGTGTGATGCGAGAGAACATTAACGATTATCAGCAGGGGTATCCCATAAGTGAGTTGTTTCTTCAAGTATATACAACGACTATTGTTTGGGACTGCACCAGGTCACGACAGAAAAATTATAGTGTGTCAAAGCATACCACGAGCTGGACTGTACATATTGTACAAAGGACCACAAAGCTCTCGGTCCACAGTAGACAATGTATGAGAATTCCATGAACATAAGTAAGAGTAAGGGACTCTGCTGGATGCGGAGGTTTGTTTGAGTGTGTATCCTCAGAAATAACCTACATGTCAGCTGCCACCGGAGCTGCATTAAATGCATTAAACTCAGCATCTACCAGACTATCGTCTGAGTGAGCCACGTTGTTGTGTTTACTGTCTCATCTACATCACAACCCCCTGGACCTACAACGTAGCCTCTTGGCACCAAGTATGATTTTTTTTTCTTGTGATTTTTTTTCAGATATCGCAATTTCTACTGTCATAAAATGTTTGTATTTCCACTTCATTACTGCTTGTTATTGGTGCCTACACTTGTATAATATGTATGTCTCTTTGTTTGCCTTTGAATTTGACAAAAATAACTATCTGATTTAATAAAATAATTAATTGATTAGCTGTTTTCTCATGAATCATTAGTCCTACTCCTTCTCGGTAAGTATTATCTCCCGAACAAATTATTGTGTTTGTCTGTTAATACTTTACCAGATCTCCTCCACCTCATCTCACTCATGCCTAGGATATTAATCTTTATAGTTTTAATTTCTTTCATTACATTATCTAACTTTCCTATCTCAACTATGTCCTGGCATTCCATGTTCATATCTTAAACTTGTTCATGTTGTTATTGCCATCAGTAACTTGATGATGGTATGTTGTCACTTGTGGCTCATGGCAGTCTGTATGAGATGAAGGTGTGTCCTAAGATAGCCATTAACGTTGATCCCAAACTCATCTCTCTAAATTCATAGTCTTGGCAAGATAATGTGGTGGTTTCCCCTAACCTTCCATATTCACACAAGGGCTTTTATTTCTGCCTTTGAACGCCATCTTCGACTGTCAAGACAAGAGTGCAGAGTTGTGCACTGATCCCAGTGGATACTCGGTAATGTCCTATCATTGTTTTCCCAATTCCAATTTTCAAAAACAAAAATTCCAAATTCGTCCTCGTCTAACCTGCTTCATCAGCTGTAGTTATTGTTGAGGATCGTGGTTTTTGTGGGTTTATTCACCCTAATTCTTGTCTTGTGAGTCCTATCTTGGACTGGTTATGTAGCGTTTGTGTCTGTGACGTCAGCAGTGGGATCGGTCGACGGCTGTCCTTTGTGCATGTTACCTCTTGTGGTTTTCTTTATTGGTGCAGGCTTCTGGCTCGTCTGGCTTGATTGGCTGCAGTCCTTTGAAGGACCTGTCTCCTCTGGTGGTGCCTGTTGTTGGTGAAGGCTGCTGGTTCCTCTGGCGTGAAGGTTGCAGTCCTTAAAAGGACTTTTTATTTATTTTGTTGCCTTCCTTTTTGAGTATTTTACGTAGGAGCTTCTCGGCGGTTTCCATTTCTTGATTGCGCAATATCTCTTTCCTCTCCCTGTTGATTCTTTCGCGCCTCTTGTCCATTTCGAGTGATCTGCATTCTTGTTGCCTCTCCCATTCTGCTAGCTCATCTTTATTCATTCTGCCCAACGCTTGAAATTCCGCCTTTGTCATTGGAGCAGGGTACTCTGTGCCGCCGTCACTCTCCGACCCTATGATTTCTCCAGTGGTCTCATGGTATACTGGTTTCCTCTTCTCCACCCCAGGTGGCCCGAATAACTCCTGCATCGGATCGGCCTTTTTTTGGGTTTTCTCTTGCGGCTGTTCTGTGATCGTTTCCTTGGCTTCAGCTGGTTTTCTTTGGGTTAGTTCACTTTTTAGCATTTCTCTCTCCACTTTGATGTTTCGTAGAATCTCTTCATTCTCCTTCTTAATCAGTGCCATATGTTCTACTTCTTGCTGATGTTTTGTTGTATCTCCTTCATTTCTGCCAGTAGTTCTCCGTTGTCGTTATTCGGGGTTGGCGTTAGCAGTGCCTTGACTTGTCTCTTCAACTCGTCTATCTGTTTTTGAAGTTGATCTCTTTCGGCTTGTGCTATACCCATGGCTGTCTCACCCCTCTGCATTGCTTCCTTGAATGGTGTCTTTGTGATTATGGCGATTTTTAAGATGTTTCTATGTCTTTGCAGGTACGGACAGCCCAGGTATCTTGCTCCATGTTTGCCCAGGCAGTTGGCGCACTTTCTTTTGTTGTTGGGTGCTCTGTAGTCCGTGTCCAGCTTCGCCAGCGGACACTCCTTGAAGGCGTGGTGATCGGCGCAGTATCGGCATATTTCCGTCTTACTGCGACACGTAGCTCTACTGTGGCCGGCCTTCTGACATCTGGAACATTGCGTGATTCTTGGTATGAATCTTTCTGGTTGCTGCATTCTCTTGTTGAATGATACTGTGGTCGGCATCTTGCTGCCCTCCGACGTCACTACTCCCAAGGTTGTAGGTATCTTGGAGCAGGTGAGGAGCCGCTCCGCCTTCAAGAATCAGATGTGAAGATTCTCTTCCCGTAGCTGCTTCAGGATTTCTTCATCTGTCAGCTCCACAGAAATCCGCTTGACAACCCATCGGACTGTTTTTGAGTCGGTGTTTCCGACTCTGGTGTCTTTCTCCTTCTTCTCTGCTGTCTTGGTTCTTGACTGTGTTGGGCTGTCAATCTTCTCCCTCGTAGTAGCTTCAGTAATGGCTGTAGTATCAGGCTCTTTGCAGCTAGCAGGTGGGCTCTCGACGGTCTTCTTCTTCTTGTCGGTTCCCACGCTGCACATCTTGGCAACAGCGTGTTTCTTGTTGTTGGACTTTATACGTGGCATTTTCCCGCGAATCAGGCTTCTTGACAGAATAATGCGACTTGACTTGTTAGCGTTCGCAGTGCGAATGACAACGGTGACACGATGTTGTTTTCCCAGTGTCTGAGTTAAAATTTATATTCAGCTATTGTGTTGATTTTGATGGTATAATGCTTTGACCATTGAGAAAGCAAAAGCAAACTACTCAATGTAAAATTAACTAGTAAATCAAAACCAGCCAGTAAATGCTGGGGCTGACTGCAACAATCTGTAAAGGATATTCAACTATGTTATATTACACTTAATCTTACCTTGACCTACATATACTTCAGGTTGTTCTATCTTGACTCTGATGGTAGTTTACTCTGCATCTTTCAATTTGAAAGGATTTGTAAGTTACATATGTATGCAAAAATAAACTATATATGAATTTGATGTTTTGTTTTTCAAGATAATATCTAATCATGATTAATGATACAAAATGTCTTATGATTACTTCAAGACATGATTTCTGATATGTTATTACTTTACACGAAGGTCAACCCGGTCAACAAATGCCCGCAGAAGTCGGATGTGTCGGCCTAACGGCGCAAGAACGCAGCTCTGCTGTAAACAGGCACAACGCAGTCACATCCGAAAAAAACATCCAGATGAACGCAGAAGATTCCTGAAAATGAAACAAAATAATGTTGCCTCCCCGGCGAGGAATCGAACCTCAAGCTCCTGTGTACCAGGTGGAGACAGTAACCAATATGCTACGGAGGACACGTTAACAGATCAACAAAATATTGTAAAATGGACACACGCATAGGAATAATCACGTGACCTACTTCGATTACGAATATAATTTTTCTCTATTCGCAATTCCATTGCTAATATAATTTTTTTCTATTCGCAATTCTATTGCGAATAGTCACTCCGATTAATAAATACTCAATTTTAAAATCATGATCTTTCCTGCTAATAATATTAATATATGATTCAGAAAGTCGAAGCTGGATCTGTACGTAGACAGTGGACTGAGTCGCTGCGGAAGTCTGTTGTCTGTAAAGTCACCTTCATCTTCATCCCGGGACATGCAGGAGTCGAGGGAAATTAACGAGCTGATAAACTGGCTGGCTCTGCACCCCCTGTAGATGGCCAGCCCATGGATCGTGCCGATGTTATTAACGTCCTCAAAGATATGGCGAGAACAGAGGACTTTGACGTCTGTGAATCCACATCGCTGTCCAGGATGAAAGACTTGGGTGAAAGAATAGGCACAGCCAGACGCGAGAGGTACATCGGGAAAACGAGGTGCCTCGTCAACCAACACAGAACTGGCACTATTAGTAAATTAGTCACCGGACGCTGATGCATATGCTGGGGGGGGGGGGGGGGGGATCTGAGCACCTATGGACCTGTCCGGAGTGCAATGAAGATACCCCAACTGATAACTGATAATAATATAATTTATATTAAAAAGCCACACTATGTGCGCCTCACACGCCAGTGATCCGGAGTTCGATCCCGGGTCCAGTCAGGAATATGCACTACTGACGAGCTCAAAAGAGAGCGAGACTCGAGTCTAGTGCTTCCATCCAATCTGACGTGGACAAAGCTTTGCCCTAGGTTCGTACCGATCGGAAATAGATCCCCGATCAGCGTTGTGCTCAATCTCAATCTTTAAAACTTCAAATCCCGAAACAACCAAATAAATCAAATTTTAAAATTACCAATGGTAGAGGTCAGTGAGATATTAAGACGATATTTAACATCAATACACGTTGACTGAATGATGTAGTCCAATATTCAACACTGCCAAACATCCGCCTGATGTATCCGCCATTCAACATAGACAAGCCGCCATGTTTCAATCAACTGGGAAAGCGCGTACAAAAACTAAAACTAAGATGGGTACTCTGTAATGGCCAGTAGCATTGCTTGCTTGCTTGTTCAAGCGACGAATGGCCCCGTTCAACCATCGGCTGTACCGAATTGGTTTTATTTGGGGCTATTATGTTGCTCTCGTTCTTCTTTCGTACATGGAATTGCTTATATCTGCTTCCTTGAAGATGTTTGAGCTTCTGTAATTGTGTTCTCACCGGTCTCTGTGGCTAAAGGGCTTGCGAACGCGGTTTGTAAGCCTGTATACCCGGGTTCGAAACACGGCGGTGCTTTTTTTTTTTTCGAAAAAGGTATAGGGGCCGGTCGTTCAGAAAGCAATGGCAAACTACTGAACGTAACACTTGCCTAGTACATCAACAGCAGCTGAAAATGCTGGTGTTGACTGCAACGTCCCGTAAGGGATACGCAACAAAATTAATTAATAATTGTGTTCGTTTCATCCTTGTGGTCTGACATAGTAGCATTACCGAAACAATATATAATTTAGTTAGTTGCATCCAGAACAAGTCATTATTCTGCGCCTCAGAACAGGACACAATAGATTATGCAACCACATGTATACAAAATTCAAGATTGGTGAAACAGCCATGTGCACATGTGGATTGGCGTCGCAGACAGCAGAGCGCATACTCCAAGACTGCCCAAAATATAACATATCTAGGCAAACCTTCTGGCCTAGAGAGACGACAGTGAAAGATAAACTCTATGGGCCGCTGAGTGAACTAAAAGAGACGGTTAAATTCATACAAGAGACAACATTGCAGTTATAGACATATTTCAAGCGAACGAAAGAAGAAGAAGAAGTTAGTTGCGCATCCTTTACAGCAATGCTTCCCAAACCTTTCACTTTCGCGGACCGACATAAAATTTTCCTTTTGCACCAGGGACCTGTGCCGTTTAAAAAAAAAAATGTGTCTCCTTGTAATCTGGAATTTTATACGATCTCAATATACATTTTAATATAAATATAAGATTTACCACAATTGTCGGTGTTGTCCCTGTGCGCCAAATACTGTTCCATAATATTATTGGATGACGGTGATTTATTTAATGGTGGTCCCATTTTCATTATAGAGATTTACAATTCCCCCTCTGCCGTGCGTCCACCTTGACGAGGTAGAGGGGCTTGAGCGTTCCAATGACCCCAAGAGCTATGCCGACGGTAGCACAGCTACTGGTAGGGTCACCCATGTCGGACAGGTCAAGGGAGAGGGACCAGACGAAGTGACGCACAAACCTGCTGCCTTGTAGGTAGACTGGGGACAGTCAAAGGCTAGGGAAAGCATCCCGAAAAGTGCTTGTCGAAATCGGATGTACTGAGCCACAGGCTTGACAAAGAAGTGCAACGTAACTTTATCATTTCATGATGCCACAGATGAAAATTAATCGTTATGGTGCTAATCCCGTGAAGTCCCATCAGGCGGTGATAGTGCCGGGCCCCCTGCCTCGAGGGGGTCCACCCATGACTACTGGTGGTCACCTTCCCCTGTGCTGTGGAGTCAAGGCACAGAGGAGTAGGTTAAGAGCTATTGACCAAACACCCCGGACTCTCAACATACTACAATGGAATGCCGAAGGAGTTTATAACAAGAAAGCCTCCCTAACACAGCGTCTTCATAAAGATAGAATAGATGTGGCATGCATTCAAGAGACACACCTCAACGCCAATCGCACATTTTCAGTCGAGGGATATCAGGCCACACGTTTCGACCGCAAAGGACACAAAGGAGGAGTTGTAATACTTACACGAAATACAATACCTTGCAGCGAAGTATCTGTGATCTCTGACAACCAAACGGAAATTATAGGTGTTGATATAATGATAAAGGACATGAAAATAAGAATTTACAATCTGTATAGTCCGGCAGATAAGGATCTTACACTCTCAAACATGGAAATAACTGACACAAATTGCATTGTTGTCGGAGACTTTAATAGCCGCTCAGAAAGATGGGGATACCCAGATACTGACAAAAGAGGAGATGAAGTGGAGGACTGGGAAATAGACTCAAATCTCCATCTACTCAACAAAGCGGATGACACACCGAGCTTCTACTCCAGAAGATGGATTACCACTTCTACTCCAGACTTAGCTTTCTGCACAGGAGACATCCTCCACAAAATCGATCGCCATGTGCTTGACCAATTAGCAGGTAGTGACCACAGACCAATCAAGCTTGTAATAAATATGGAGTATGTTCCACAGGAGCAAAAGCCTTTGCCTCGCTGGAATTACAAACGAGCAGATTGGGACAGATTTTCCATACTAACAAACAGATATTGTGAAAACATAAATACACGATATGGCAACATGAAGCAAATGGTGGAAAGTCTAAACAGAGCAATAATACAGGCGGCCACTGAGTCTATTCCAAGAGGAGCGAGGAAAAATTACAAACCATACTGGACTGAGGAACTACAAATTTTGGAGGACAAAGTTGAAGATGCTAGGAAGACCGCAGAGAGAGAGAACAAACAACTGAAGCGAACATCTCTCTCAAAGCCATCTCAGCAAAATATAAAAGAACAGTAAATCAAACAACAAGAGATTGTTGGAGGAAAAAAACAGAAAACCTGAATTTTGACAGGGATGGAAACAAACTATGGAAACTAGTGAAAGCCATGAACAATGAAGGACCTAGAAACAAACAAATAACAATTAAACAAGGAAATGCCTTGCTTACAGGAAAAAAGGCTGCAAATGCACTAATGGAACACTATGCCAGTGCAAACCACATTGATATTACAGCCGAACAGAAGAACGCAATCAAAGATAAACAGATACATCATAGATATACAGAGACAGCAGCAGAATATATGATGGCAAATCTAACAATGGAAGAAATGGAACAGGCAATGAATACTGTAGCATGATGGAACAGAATTCCACATTTCCAGTCCGACATATTTCATAGGGATACTTTAAGTCTTAACGGGGACCATCCCAAATATAAGGGCTATTCTTAGATCGTAAGTTCTAGAACGAGTTGGGGGAGGCGGCGGTATGCACTTGTCTTTTGATTGGTTCATAATTAATGAGCCCACGCTATTCCTGGGCCATATTTTAAAATCTAATTAGTAGGAGCGGGAATTTCACCAGGAGCGGTCGCTAGTGTGATGTGATGACCCAAAAATGCCCTTAAAGATTTAATAATATATTGTTCTCTGGACAGCAGGTACCACTTTAAAACATACTTTAATGTTGTAGTTGTGCCTGATAAATGAATGAGAATAATGTATGAGTATTTTATGAATAAAATGTGAAAGTGGAAAACCTAACTTCTGTGCGCCAGAATTCTGAACACTGCATCTTCCACCTTGACACGTCTTTCACGCTGTATACTCCAAATGCATATCAATCCCTTGTTGTGACTGGTTGCGTATGCTTGATGAATGTATGACACTCATGCAGATTCGCAAACCAAAACCCCTTGTGCATTCTTCATGCCTAGGATGACTTATTCTTAACTCAACTGTACCTTTGCTCTCGTGCGAGTTAACAAATGGCAGTTTGGACTGGAATGAGTGATGAAACTGTACACGTCCCTTTGTAAAAAGCTGAGAATGATGGAGTGAGTGAGTTGGTGATTTAATAAATAGCCTCTCACATCTAGTGGAAGGAAAGATGCTTCAAATATCCATATGTAAACAGGTTGTGTGTGGCACGCCAGAATTGCTAAGTCCATGTGATGCCTGGTGAGTATATGCTCAAGAGAGTTAATACAAGTTCTCTCTGAAGCATTACACTGTTACCTCTACTGTTGGATGGTTCATATAAACTAGTTCCTAAGAGAACCATAGGTGTGTGAACCTGTGTCTTAGTTGGCTGAATATATGTATGGCTCATGCAAACTTACAAGGACTAAACATGTTTTCCACATATGTGCTTGGTGCATATGTGAACAATTGTGTATGCAATTGAGCTTCTGTTACCTACTGAAGTAGACATGAAAATTACTCAGTGGGGAAAGAGCACATGATGATGATGATGTACCTGTGAGACAAGTCTGGTGAAAAAGGGGTGAGGTCTGGCATTGCTGTGTAAGTGTATATGGAATAAGACATTCATGCACCAACATCACAGCCATAGGAATGGATGTCTGGTCTGCTAATTGGGTAAATGCCATTAGTAAATACATAATGCATATTGCAGTTGTAAATGCCTATTTTCCATTTCCCTTCACAATGCCTGTCCCATGTTGCTATGTCACAATGATTGCTGTACTGTGTCTGGTCCTCCTTGTGCCCAGGTCTACTGTGGTTCAAACATGGTGAAACTTAGACCACATGAATGCTTGTAATTGTGTTAAGCTACCCCTGTCTCAACCTATGGTCTTGTGATTACCACAGATAAGGGTGAATGGAACACATATCACCCACAGTACATCAGAGTGAAATACACTGCATCATCAAACTAGGAGAGGTGTGTTTGGACCACACCCATCCTTTTCCTCCCCATCCCCAATCTGTGTCTGTTGATGTATAATAACATTATCTTTTAACATATGTAAAGAGATGTTGTGCCATTTTATATGTCGACAGAGAACAGTATGGTGGAGAGGCCATCCATATATCATCTGGGACAACTAAACAGAAGTCCTAGATCCAGATGTGACTCCCTATCAAAATGTGGGAATATCAAGAAGAGTTTTCTCTCAGCTCAACAGCTGAATGCATAAATGGGAGCAAAACACAATCTGAAGCACTACCAATGTGGTGAACTGGACAGTGATCTTTGAGTCAGTCAAAAGGTCAAATGAGACTAACAGCAAGTCTATAATACAACAATACAACAATACAAAATCAGTGCTCGAGGCGCTCCTGTCAGGGAAATTGCCGATAGTAAGGACATTACTTTCTGAACTTAGCAGTCGGCATAACGTCTTGATCATTTCATCGATCACTTTAACCATCATCATGTCACTACACATACCATACCCTACAATTTAAGTGATCCTTCGACCACTTGATCACTACTTCACCAGTACTTGACCACTATTTGACTATGTCCTTACTTATTTTACCATCACCGTTTCACTACACGTACCATACCCTATAATTTAAGTGGTCATTCGACTACTTGACCACTACTTGACCACTATTTGAGCACCACTTGACCAACTCTTGATCATCACCATGTCACCATACCTACTTTCACCGACAATTTAAGTAGTCATTCGACCATTTACCACTACTTAACCACTACTTGAGCACGTCATCGATCACTGTAACCAACACAGGTTCACTACACGTACTTTCCCTTACAATTTAAGTGGTCACTCGACCATTTGACCAGTACTTGCCCGCTACTTGATCACTACTTGACAACGTCACTACTTAATTTATTCATCTCTGTTTCACTACACGTACCATACCCTACAATTTTCTCACTTGAGCGGTTGACCACTGGTTGAGCACTACTTGACCACTGCTTGACCACGTTGTCGACCATTTTACCATCACCGTTTCAATATACGTACTTTTCTCTACCTTTTAAGTGTTCATTCGACCACTTGACCACTGGTTGACCGCTACTTGACCATGTCATCGATCACTTTAACCACTACCATAATCTTAGGGACATCGTCATCTACAATTTAAGTGGTCACTCGACCACTTGACCACTACTTGACCATTGGCTGACCACTACTTGACCACTAATTTACCACCCTTTAATCATCACCATATCATTATAACCACTTTTCCCTAAAATTTCTTCACTTGACCACTACTTGACCATTGGTTGACCACTACTTGACCACTAATTTACCACCCTTTAATCATCAACATATCATTATAACCACTTTTCCCTAAAATTTTCCTTACTTGACCACCACTTGACCCCTGCTTGACCACTAATTTACTACTAATTTACCATCCTTTAACCATCACCATGTCGCTACGACCAATTTTCCCTAAAATTTTCCTTACTTGACCACTACTTGACCACCACTTGACCATTGCTTGACCACTAATTTACCACCCTTTAATCATCACCATATCATTACAACCACTTTTTCCCTAAAATTTCCTCACTTGACCACCCCTTGACCACTGCTTGACCACTAATTTATCACCCTTTAATCATCACCATATCATTACAACTACTTTTCCCTAAAATTTCCTCACTTGACCACTACTTGACCACTGCTTGACCACTATTTGACCACTAATTTACCACCCTTTAAGCATCACCCTATCATTATAACCACTTTTCCCTAAAATTTCCTCACTTGACCACTGCTTGACCATCTGTTGACCGCTAATACCTGGTACCCACCCCTTACCACCGAATGATACTACACTATATCCATTACAATCAGCGATCTTTAGCTTTCAAGGTTTCATTTGTAACACGTGTTATGTTAGTGAATAAGCTACTATGAACATCTACATAGCACTAATAACCACCCTTATCAACTAATTTCACTAACCCATACCCACTACTATCCCACCGCACCTATTCCTTCTATTCGTACTATTGTACACCACCAATGCGCTAACAGTTCAAAATATTTTAACACACCACTCACCCACGTTTTTACAACCCTTTACTTAATGACTTTTCCTTATGCACCCCTCCACGTCTGTTATGAACCGACCACCGTCACACCCGCCGGAGCTTTTCCCACACTTGCCGACGTATAACTCCCCGGTACTACGTTCCAGAATTTTCCACTATGCCGCTACTTATTTAATATGCATTGTATTGTTTATACATGATTTAATAAAAATTATTATATACCTAATAGTGTTTAAGCCCGAACCGCCTAGTCTCACCCCACGCGCCCACCCTCTCGCCACCACCCCGCACCCCGTCGTTATTTATTTTTATTTTTATTTGTTTTATTTTATTTTTTAATAATTAATTAAATTTTTTATACACCCACTCAATAGTTATCTGCCCTTAGAAACATAAAATCTTAGAATTATCGCCCTTAGATATGACCTAGATACCACCCCTTACCCCTTACCCAACTATATGACCGAGGGGGAGTGAAAATCAACCGAGGTCAAGGTCAATCCACAGGTCAATCCACCAAATAAGCTTAGAATTGCGCCTTTCTAACTACTCAGGCTGACCTGATTATTTGTAATTTTTGTTTTTGGTTGAGAGGTAGGGTCAAGTTAGCCGTAACCTACCGGACTGGCTGTGTCTCAGCGAAGTAAAATCCATGGAATTGATTGTACTTGACAAGTATGCTTGATGGGTAGGCATGGAGTTTGTATGCATATTGTTTACTAATCACCTGTACATATTAAGAGAAACCAAAGATTTACGTCAGATGAAGTGCAAAGTTCGATTCTGACAAGATAAAGAACAGCCATATAGAGTACATGAAAGGAAAACCTTTCATGAGAAAAGGGGGGGGGGGAGAATGTCAGAGTCTCACCCGGAGTTACAACGCGTTGTCTGCACCAACGCCAATCAATGCAAGGCTGATCTATGATAAACACTACAGTTATAACGCGGCGTGGTCGACAACGCCAGGCAATCAACACTGAGCGATGCTAAGCAGTCGGGGGTCAGCTGGAACACAGCGTGAACATTGGGGGGTCACGCAAGCTGACTCGAGCACAACTGACGCGTGTGCTAAAAGGCCAAAGAGACTGGGCTTGGGCGCCGTACTGGACAGAAGTGTGAATGCGGCCTGAGAGTTTGTGCATGTATTGATAGCTAGCCTGTATGACCGTTGGAGATGAAACGCCTGTGTGTTTGACATGTAAGTGGAGTGCATTGATGTATTATTATATTGGTGTACTGATTGCTTGTATTTATGATCTATTTGATATTGTGAATTGTGATTGCGCGAAGCCTGTATTGTTTCTGATGTGTGCAGTGCGCGAATAAAGAGTGCGAAGTATATCATCGGGTATTCGCGTCGCGTTATTTGATAATCATATTTAGTATCACACTTGTCAAGATACGAGCCACATTTCTTGCTCTACGCAAGACTCTGACAGCATCGCACAAAGCACGAACTCCGCAGCTCTAGCGACGACCCACAGGAGAATGAAATTTAACTTGTGAACCGAAGGATGCAGCCCGGAATCGAACACACAACCTTTGGAGCCCGAGTCAAAAGGCTTGACCACTTCGCCACGGAGACTCCTAAAATTATAAACATCTTGGATTTTATATTCAGGATTATCCAGCATTATAAAAATGCTGGATGCCAAAGAAACAGTGACTGTAAGAAAACTTAGGGTTTGGTTCAGTAAGAACAATAACACAGAGCTATCCAAAACAACTTTGTGGAAAATTATAAGGACATTATCTTCACTTTTAGAAAGTACAAGGGAGGTAGAAATATTCTTTGCGAGCAACCGCATTTAGGAGCCACGAGAAGCAGATACCTACGTGAAATAAGGGAAATGCGCAAAGAAAATTATGACATAGTGTATTTGGATGAAATGTGGATCAATGCGCACCACACAAGTGATAAGGAATGGCAATCAGTGGATGGACAGATAAAGCGATATGTGCCCAGTAGTATAGGACAGCTTTTGGTCATGGCCCATGCTGTCAATACGCATAATGGCTTACAACAGAATGCTGGGCTCGTGTTCGTATCAAAGCATACAGACAATAGGGATTATCATAATAAGGTGAATGGTAATGTATTTAGAGATTGGCTCGAAAATACTGTGCTTCCATTCTTAGATAGACCGTCGTGTCCAATTATGGACAATGCATGATATCAATGTTGTTGCCCAATAAGACAAAATACCTACAGCATCGAGCACAAAGGGAGCAATAAAGATATGACTCCGAGTGGAAAACATACCATTTCCAGAAACGTATTTCTAGCTAGAATTATTGTCCCTTGTAAAGCAGGAGCATAAAAGCAAGAAATATCAAATCGACAAGTTGATAGAAGAGCATCGTCATGGGTGCTTGAGACTTCCACCGTACCATTCTCATTTTAACCCTATAGAACTTGTGTGGGCTAAAATTAAAGAACACGTGGCAGCTGACAATACTATATTCAAATTGTCTGACGTCAAGATACTAATCCAGTCCGCGCTATTAAATATTGTAAAAGTTACAGGGAAAATGTGAGGACAATGTGTTGGAAGAGGACTATTGGAGAAAGGATGGATTGAATTTTATGCAACCGAGAGCAGTCATCAACCTACTAGAATCGTCCGACATAGATTAAGGTCGGAGCAGATCGCAGACCTTAATCCACGTGCACGCTTACTGGGATATTTTGTTCCAATTATTCAGACGAATTGCAGGCTGTAAATATTACAGCATCAGCACAATGTCAATGGCAACATTTTGTATTCCACAGTGATGAATTTTCAATTCCGCAAGCCCTCAGCGGTGACAAACAACTGGTATTGAAAAAAAAAAAAACACACACACACACACACTAAACGCATTGAATACCAACAGAAGAGTAATATTGCGGTGGGAACTGACGCATTGTGGCATAACAAGAAACGTGAGAGCAAACACGTTGTCAAATTAGGGGACAACATATGTGCATACGAATCAATCTATAAACTTCAATGAAAATAGGACCATCATCTTGGTCGTTAAGAAGAAAGCCCACTACAGAGACACTGACAACTATTTTCATAGTGCAAAACAGGTAATCATGTTCCATCTCTGAACAGTAAACAGCAGAGTAGACAATCTTTCACGAAGACTCAAAGCGAGTCTGTCACCCATGTTTACGTGTGAACAAACTACACAGACACTACTGAACAGATCCTGTAAAATGGACACATGATGACTAAATTGCTGTATCATTTCTGGTCACTCCATACGCACATTGACGCACAGCTATTTGGAAGCATTTACGAACTCAATATAAAAAGCTAAATGCATCCTAGTAACATGAATACTTGTGTACAATTATTAACCAGCAGCTGAAGAAACAAGAAGGAAATGAAAAATAAGGTAAGAAATATATTCCTTTTATATTTCCTGTCAATATACACATTATTTACACCATGCCTCTGTAAATTCTCTGTCTTTACTAATATTACACATTGCGCCTCTCTCGGGAGTCTCCGTGGTGAAGTGATCAAGCCGTCTGACTCGGGCTCCGAAGGTTGTATGTTCGATTCCTTCATTTAACGAGTGCATTTTTTCGGAGACTCCCGAGGGTCGTCACTGGAGCTAGGGGGTTCGTGCTTTGTGCGACGCTTTCCACGATGCGGAAAGATACTGAGCCATGTGGGATAAAAACCCGGTGCAATGCAGTCGATCCTGTCGACTTTTAAGGTACTTTTTTTTTTATTGCACCCACTCCCATACGAATCTGGCTACGCCTTGTACTTGTGTCCTTACCCGAAATGACGTTGCTTTACTGTAAGACTAAATTGTTAGCGTGAATTCACTACATTTCCCCCAATACATCAAAGAAATGTCGCCGCTTTCGATGATTTAAGTTGCATTTGGGCCTATCAAAGACATATTCTTGGGTGGGGGTGCATATAAGACGGCAGGAAAAATTTTATAACGATGCAACAGACAGTTTTCAAAATAATTGATTGTGAATGACGGCATTAATTTCCGGACAGACTATAGCAAGGTATTGATCACAGAAGTGGAGGTTGAAAGTACAGATTTGAACGCACACTAGAAAATATCATAATTGAAATTTATAGCGATCACGTCGAGATTTCAGCAAACACCGCCCTGTCGTCATTTGCGAATTTATTTTATTGATCTCAATGGTTACCAAAATATTGATGTCTCTTTGTTCATCATCATCATCACCACCATCTCCAACTTATGCCTTCAAGCATGGTGATGAAACAGTTCCAGCGCCCGATGGGTGGCACCGGATAGTAATGCCGTCAATCCATTTTCTTCTCGGGCGCCGCTTGCTCTCGTAGCAGATATTCTTTGATGTAGCGCCATATTGGTGGTTGATGGTGTTGCATTCTAACGAGATGACCGAACAACTTTCTGCCTGTCAATATATTTGGTAAGGTGTTGATCCCACTGTTTGTCTGATAACATCATTTCCTACTAGGTCTCAGAGAGTTACGTTGGCGGATCTTTTCAAGCATCTCATCCATCTCACGTGTGTTGAATTTGTGTCAGTGTGATTTGGTCCACATGTATCATTTTTCTCGTGCCCTGGATGCTCTGTTGCTTACTTGGTTCTTCTTCTTCTCCCCTTCCACCACCCCCCCCCCCCCTGCTTCCTCTACCACTTCGTGTCCGGATGATGTCATCATTTACATGGACGGCTCTGTGTAAAGAACCAAAAGATGTGCCTTGGAGTCCATACTGAAAGTGAATGGACAGTGTCTAGTCACTCTAGTGCATAAGAGCCTGGTATTTGATACCACAAGATCTAGCCTGAACATGGAGATTGAGACAGTCATTACAACGTTTCGCTATCTGCAGGATAAACAGCACACACATGCCGCGATTGTAACGGACTAACAGTGCATGCTGGGTAGGGTGAAAGTAGGTACGCTGAGTTGAGTTGAGTTTAGTTAAGAACCAACATAACTGCACTCAGGACATTCCCATACGTGCTCCGTCTCCTCGTTCACCAGCCAACGAAGAGTCATACTACTAATCGTTCCCACCGCTATCTGATTGAAAGTTCTCCTGGTATTCCCTCTTAGTTTTGAGATTTTTCGAAATCCCTCGCCTATTATTCTATCCACATACGGGTTCTCAGTCTATTCCACCGCCTTCTCTACCTGGTCCCACAGGTGACCGACCACCTCTCCCATGTCCACATCTATCACCAAGAGGTGAATTTCCTGCCAGCCTATCAGCCTGTTCATTCCTCCGCACTACCGCATGACCAACGCAAAAAACCTATACAATTCTCACAATTTGTGATCAATGAAGCGAGGAATGCCATTCCACACAAAACAGTCCTTTCTCCACCTTACTAAGCATACTCCTTGAGTCCTCAGTAAAAGCAATGCGTATAGTAGTGGTCATTTCTAACCATCGAAAGGCCGCTGTTACTACTTGCACCTCCATTTTCATGCTGGAGGTCGTAGTCTCATATGCCAGACTCTTCTTTTTCAAACATCGTCCATTAGCCTTCGCAATGAAACCCCAACCACTACGTCTGTTTTTCACCACTGACCCATCGGTATAGATCACTATGCTTCGTGCAGAGTTGTAGGGTCAATTAAGAAGTCTACGAAAGGAAGCATCCGTTGGATCTTTTCTCCAAGGGCAGTCTGGTGTGTTGGGACATTTGTTCCTTTGAAATGTGTATATGCCTGCAGTGTTGTCTCTTGTATGAATATCATTGTGTTTTTTAGTTCACCCAGTGACCCATAGTGTTTATCTTCCACTATTTTTGTCTAGGCAGAAGGTATGCCTAGATATGTCATATTTTGGGCAGTCTTGGAGTATGTAATCTACTGTTTGTGGTGCCAGTCCACATGTACACATGGCTGATTCCCCAGTCTTGAATTTCGTATACATGTGGTCACGTAATCTATTGTGACCTGTTCCGAGGCACAGAATAATGATTTGTTCGTCTGTCCCTAAAGTGGTAGTTATCTTGTGCTGGTGTTGTGACTTTCTTATTGATTTCTCCTCATCTTCCTAATCCTCCTCCTTCTCCTCCCTCTCCTCATCCTCCGCATCCGCCATCTCCTCCTCCTCCTCCTCCTCCTCCTCAAGTTCAAGTCCCGGTAAGGACCAAGATTTTTTCACATGGACTTCTAGTAATAAAATTTCCCCTGATCTCTGGGTAGTGAGATCGGACACCCGAGTGTATTGTTGCGCATGTAAAATATCCTTTGGCAGTTGGAAATCGAAAAAGAGTAGCCTAACGGCAGCTTCTTCTCTTCTTCAGCGTTCCGAGCCATTGAGGTTCTTTGCTGCAAATACAATCCGTCTCCATTCGTCTCTCTGGTGGACCTTCTCTTGCCAGTCGTTGATTCCAAGTGCTTGTAGGTCTGTACATGTATTATCTCTCCACCGCCTTCTTGGTCTACCTCGGGGTCTACGGTCATTTATTTCCTGAGTGTAAGCGAGTTTTGTTTCCCTATTATCTTCCATTCTTTCTATATGCCCCAGCCATTGTAGTCTATTAGCCTTCATGATACCAGTGATTAGCGGGGACTTAAACAGATCATAAATGTCTTTGTTACTTCTTCTTTTCCACTCTCCACTTTGTGTATCCCTAATGGGTCCAAAGATGCGTCTTAAAATTTTGTTCTCAAAGGTTTGTAACAAGGCTTCGTCTCCTTTCGTTGTACTCCAGGTTTCAGAGCCATACAGCACAACTGGTCTGATCAGTGTTTTGTATATTGTGATTTTGGTGTTACGAGATAGCGCCTTTGATTTTAGTAGATGTTGTAGTGCATAGTATATCTTATTTCCAGAGTTGATTCTAGTTTGTATTTCTTCCCTTATGATGTTGGAGCAGTTGAAGATCGTACCCAGGTATTTGTATGTTTCCGTTCTTTTAATGGTCATATTATCTATTTGTATGTGGCCAGAGTTTCTAGCCATTCCGTCTCTTGAAATTACCATATATTCTGTCTTATCTTGGTTGATAACCAGCCCCATCTGTTGGGCTTTTTCCTTTAAGTGAGTCAATATTTCCAATGTCTTTTGTTCACTTTGCCCTATAATATCTATATCATCTGCATAACCAAGCAGCTTGGATGTTCCTCCAATATCACATTCCTCCTTTACCTTCCTTACAACTTTCTCTAGAGCCAGATTGAAGAGTAGCGGCGATAGTGCATCACCCTTTTTCAAGCCAGATGTTATTTGGAAGGGGTCTGATTTCCTGCCTTTATATGTTACTATATTATAAGTATCTTCCATGCATAGTCTGGTCATGTTGATTAACTTCCTTGGTATTCCAAATTCCTGCATAGCATTCCATAGACTATTCCTATGGACACTATCATAAGCCTTTTTAAAATCCACAAAAATGTTATGGAGATCTCTTTTATTATAACGGCAGCTGCCCGGGCAAAATTTCGAGTTAAAAATCTACCCAAGTATTTCAGGATCCTCGCCAGTGCTACGGAGTTCATGCACTGAGCTGAGTTTCTCCAAACTCAGGTTTGAGTTAGGAGGAGAACGGAGCACTTATGGATTACACCCATGTGCCGTGATGTTGAACCATCAACTAAACTAAACTATTCTTCTTTTTCTTCTTCTTCCTTCTTCTTCTTCTTCTTCTTCTTCTTCTTCTTCTTCTTCTTCTTCTTCTTCTTCTTCTTCTTCTTCTTCTTCTTCTTCTTCTTCTTCTTCTTCTTCTTCTTCTTATGCACCCTTGAGCCAAAACTCCCAGGCCAACACATCCGACTTGTGCGTGCGTTTTTAACCAGGTTAGCATTCCTGGGGGGACTCTCACTTTTGTGGTGCCGCCCACACCCCAGCTGGTCAAGTTGGAACGGTCGAAGACTTCATAGCCTGCCCTCAAGGGAAGGCAAGGGCAGTCTATGGGCATTATCCGCCTTCCAAGGAGGCTTCTATATTTGCAGAGCCGACACATAATGATTAATGCTCTTGTACTAAGCTCACCCAAGGAATCGCCACAACCTGCACATGGCTACTTTAATTCCCCATTTCCATTTATTGGGCATTTCGTTCGCCACAGGCTGCTCCCTGCACAAACCAGGAACGGTAAGTCTGCAGACGAATTCCACTAAGCGAGTTTAGGTTCGGACGTGTTGATTAATGTTCTTGTACTAAGCTCACCCAAGGAATCGCCACAACCTGCACATGGCTACTTTAATTCCCCATTTCCATTTATTGGGCATTTCGTTCGCCACAGGCTGCTCCCTGCACAAACCAGAAACGGTAAGTCTGCAGACGAATTCCACTAAGCGAGTTTAGGTTCGGACGTGTACGGACGCTGTACCCGGAAAACAAGATTGTCAGAGCGGTTCCGGCCGCAAAACAAGATAGCCACAGCTGTTCCTACCGGAAGACAACATAGTCAGAACTGTTCCGGGTACGAAGGACATTTCACTCGGACGTTTTGCGCTGTGCCTGTTTTATTTGCGCTCTTAGGCCTGCAAATCCGACTTCAGTGGGCATTTGGTAAACGGGTATGCCTTCCCGTGGTTTCGAGGGACATTCGACTTTTACTGCTGTGGTATCGTCCACATCTCTGCTGGTCAAGTTTGAACGGCGAAAGACTTTACGGTCAGCCCTCAAGGAAAGACAGGGCAGTCCATAGGTAGATTCCGCCATCCAAGGAGGCTTCCATAATTGCAGAGCCGACACATAGTGCTCTGAGACTGGGCTCACCCAAGGAATCGCCACGTTCTGCTCATGGCTGCTTTAATTCCTCACTTCCATATATTAGGTATTTCTTTCGCCCCTGGCCGCTCCCCGCACAAATTAGGAACGGTCAGTCTGCAGGCGGCATTAACTTAGCAAGCTTTTTCTCCGGACTTCCACGCAATGGATTCGCTTGCAAAGCGTTCCATTTCGTGTTAATGAGACGTTTTCTACCCTAGTCTGCAGACGACATCCACTCTGCAGCTTTTCACTTCGGATTTCCACATAATGGATTTGCTAGCCAAGCGTTCCATTTCATGTTAATGAGGCGTTTCTCCACCTTTGACTATACTCACTCAATGAGTTTAAAAAAAAAAAAAAAATACTTGCACTGTAACCACTGCGTGCGATTGGGACGTTTTTTTTTCACCGTTAATAACACTCACGGGGTAGGCTATATGTGCTGCAGACTCAGCACCTTACCTCCATGAAGCAGAGAGCGAGTAGCGACCAAGCCCTCTCATCCGGGGGATCTTGTGAAATAAACGTTACCAAGCTGCTGACGTGTGTTGACTCCAATACATCTGGGCATCTGCAAGAAGGCATAGATTTCCGGTTTCAAGATGGCGACGGACGGTCGTGTTGTTTTGTGCTCGTTAACTTTTTCGCGTAGGGGATGGATTTATTCATCTCTTGCGTGTAATTGGTGTGCCAGGATGTAAAACCAGGAGTTTCTACTCAAGATATGCGCGGGTGCTACGGAGTTCGTGCATCGAGCGAAGCCATCCTTGAGTGAATTTTCAGCAGCGTGTGTGGTTTTCTCAGTCTGTGTTTACGTTTTTTCAACATGGCGGAACAACGTGTGTATTTCGTGCGGTCAGCAGTCAATATACCGAAGCGGCGTGGTAGCCGCGCAGGGATAAAGAAGCAAGGTAAGCGTGGTGGTTTGAGGCGTTTTAGACTCAAGTGTCACCGTCTAGGACTCAGGAATATCCGTATTCTATATTGGAACTGTGCCAGTGTAAAACAACGGGGCTCTATTTTAGAAACCCTAGTTTACAGGAACGACATTGTAGCACTCCAGGAGACGAGACTGGGCGATCAGCTACTCCAAATTGCCGGCTTCAAATGTTTCTACAACAGACGACATCTGGGAATGGCGATTCTCGTTCGCGACAGCATGGTGGCGTCAGAGCTAGACATGTCCAGCTGGGACAGTGACGATATACAAATACAGGCGTTGAGAGTTCATTCCAGTATACCATTCTTGTTGGTTAATGTTTATGCTCGCAATGCCAGTGTGGACGCCCAGAAGTGGCAGTGCTTAAGTGGCATATTAGGCCACGAGAGAAATGTTATTTTCTGTGGTGACTTCAACGCTAAAGGCAGATCATGGGGAAACACTTCCTCCAATACACAGGGGGAGGAGCTCGAGACTGCACTGGAAACCATCGACCTGGTTTGTATCAACAGTGGCTGTGTCACCAGGACAGCAAGCCGTCCGGGCGATGAGGACAGTGCTATTGATCTGGCGCTAGTTTCACCTTCACTCACTACAGTGTGTAGATGGGGTGTCCTAGGACACCATGGCAGCGACCACCACCCTTGCAGCATACTGGTGGAGAAAGGCAGAACCAGGCAGCACAAGCTAAAGGGAAAGACGTTCCAGTATGACAGTACAGGGCAAGATGTGGTGAGTAAAATAAGACGTGACAAGCGCAGAACGTTTCAGGGCAGGAAAAAAAGCTGGGAGCAGCCACCGTGGTGGAGTTTCGAGGTGGAGAAGGCTTGGGTGGATAAGCGTAGTGCTGTAAGGAGATGGCAAAATGCCAAGAAGAACAGAGCTGGTCATCCTAGTCCCTGCTTGCACTTAGAAAGAGAGATGCACACAAAAGTAAGCTACTTCAAAAAACTGGTCAAGGTTGTTAAAAGCGAAAAATGGGCAGAGGTGTGTCAAAGAGTAAGCACAGACAAGTCACTGAAATTGTTCTGGCGACTACATAAAAGCATGAGTGGTGTAGTCAAGAATAAGAGCATTTCTGACTTCCAAGGTGCTGACCTCATCTGGCAGAGGACTGACGAGGACAAGGGCAAAGCCCTCTTTGAACGCTACCTTGAGCAGAGCAACCAGACAGACATGGGAGGCCGAAATCTGGCCAAGGAGGTCACCTCAGACAGATGCAAGGGCCAGAACACTTCGGATGAAGACACAGTGACAGTGAAAGAAATCAAGGCTGTGCTTCGACAATCAAAAAACAGTGCTCCAGGTCCTGATGGCATAAGATACGACGACATAAATAGGTGTACCGACAATGAGCTAGAGAAACTAGCAGACATGTACAACAACAGTATAGGGAGTGCTAGCATCAAGGAGGAATGGTTACACAGCTATCTGATTCCCTTGCCGAAGCCTGACAAAGACCACAAAAAAATTCAGGGATATCGAATTATAACCATGCAGAATGCAATAGGCAAGCTGCTGGAGAAGGTAATTGCCAGGAAAATATCAAGCCAACTAGAGAGGCAAGGTGTTTTCCCACCAACCCTGGGTGGGTACCGTCCAAAAAGAGAAACCTGGACCAATGCAGCAGTCTTTGCCTATGATGTCTATGAAGGTTTCCACTCAGGCACTGAAACCGTTGCTGCAGCGATTGATCTTGAGGACGCATACAACAGAGTACCACTGGATTTTTTAATGTTTCAGCTTCTTGAACTAAACGTAAGTCTATTCCTCCTTAGTTGGATCGCTGCAGCCCTCTTCCAACGGAAAGTAGTTTTTAGATGTGGCAGATGGACTTCGGAACCAACAACAATACATCCTGGCCTACCACAGGGATCACCGTTATCTGTTCAACGCCTACACAGTGAGAATCACCAGTGAGCAGATCACTGGACCTGGCAGGACATTGTCATATGCCGATGATGTTTTAGTGTATCGTCAGGGTAAGGATAGAGAGGAGGTTGCTGTGGAACTACAAACCGAACTCAATCGCATAAGTACTTGGTGTGATGAAGCTGGGGCAATGGTCAACCCAACAAAGGCAACAATGACTTGGTTCTCGTTGAATAATCATATTGTCAACACTCCAACACCAACTGTAATGCTGTGTTCAGAGACGGTGGAAAGAACGCAGGCAATGAATTACCTGGGGATACGGTTTGATCGAAGCCTTGCTTATAATGTGCACATAGACCAGGTGATAACAAAGGCCAAGCGGGGTTTGGCAGCGATGCGGGTGATGGCGGCAGCAAACTGTGAGCAGCGCCATCTATGTCTTCTGTACGAGGGGCTGGTCATGTCTGTTTTGGAGTATGCAATGGCAATCCTGACTCTCAGCCATAAGCAGATAGAAAGGATGGAAAGGATACAGAATGAAGCTATGCGCATTATTCTTGGATGTACAAGAGATACAGCATGCAGGGCGATGCGCTACCTTCTTGATTTTCCAACCATTGAAGAGAGAATACAAGGTTGCAGGGCACGCGCCTACCTCAGAATTAACGCAAACACACAACATCCACTGCATAGTGAAATTAGGAAGGTGAAGGGCAGCAGGTTAAAAAGAGGAAGGTCGTGGATGGGTCAAGCCGAAGACATTCTTCAACAGGTGTGTTCACTTGAGGACTTAGAACCTGGCGAGGAGTGGGTGCAAGTGCCAACAGACTTCTGCACATTCTTTTCAGTTTGCATCCAACTAGATAGAAAATGCAGACAAGAAAATCCGGCTGCTGTTGAGGCTGAAGTACAAGCGTTGATTTTCGAGAATTCGCTAGACGGTGACGCGGTCATCTACACAGATGGGTCGGTCGTCCGACATGTGAGAAGCTCATGGGCCTTTACAGCTCGGGCCGGAGGGAGAATTGTGAAGGAGGACTCTGGTGCTTTCACTGAAACCACAAGTAGCCTGACCATGGAAGTCATGGCAGTAAGTAAAGCAATAACATGGCTCGAGACACAGACATTCACTAGGGCTTGTTTCCTCAGCGACTCAATGAACATGATCAAGAGGATAGAGGAGGGATCGATCCGAAGAGAATGGTTGCTGCCTCTGGAGCGGTCTCGACTGGCAAAGATTAGTTTCATCTTCGTGCCAGGGCATGCGGGAGTACAAGGAAATGAGCGGGCTGACAAGCTCGCAGGTGAGGCTATTGTGGAGGGCGGACGCGCCATGGACCAGGCCGACATCCTGAATGCTCTACGAGAAGTAAGACTTTTGCGAGAACCAAGTGATGACTGTGAATCTACAACAATGGCCAGACTGCGAGAGCAGCAAATTAAAAGAGGGGTGGCCAAACAAGAACACTACGCAGGAAGCCAAAGAAAACTGATAAACCAACACAGAACTGGCGTCGTTAGCCGCTACACGCTGTGGGATTTGCTGAGGAGGGGATCCGAGCACTTCTAGACTGAATGGTTCGATGTGCAATGAGGATGATCTGTTGACTAACTAACTAACTAACTAAGAAGGCATTGTGATCAAGCCACGTGAACGAGAGAGAGATAGAGAGAGAGATAAAGAGATAGAGAAAGAGATAGAGAGAGAGAGAAAAAAAAAGAGAGAGAGAGAGAGAGAGAGAGAGAGAGAGAGAGAGCGAGAGAGAGAGAGAGAGAGAGAGAGAGAGAGAGAGAGAGAGAGAGAGAGGTCACTGCCACCACACCAGCCATAACATATCCTGTAAACATCACATTTAATAGCAACACCCCAACAAGTGACACGCAGGCACGCTCCACCGTTTTGCAGAGACAGCTAGTAGGCTAATACTAATGGTCTGTAGCCGGAGGCACTGGAATGGTCTTTCTCTGATATTAGGAGAAGCATCATGATTGCTTCTCTCCACGTTTTGGAACTTTGCCCTAAGGTACAGCATTTCTTCTTCTTCTTCTTCTTTCGTTCGCTTGAAATATGTCTATATCTGCAATGTCGTCTCTTGCATGAATTGAACTGTTTTTTTTTCAGTTCACACAGTGGTCCATAGAGTTTATCTTCCACTGTCGTCTCTCTAGGCCAGAAGGTTTGCCTAGATATGTTATATTTTGGGCAGTCTTGGAGTATGTGCTCTGCTGTCTGCGACGCCAATCCACATGTGCACATGGCTGTTTCACCAATCTTGAATTTTGTATACATGTGGTTGCGTAATCTATTGTGTCCTGTTCTGAGGCGCAGAATAATGACTTGTTCTGGTCTGTCCATAATGTGGTAGTCATCTTGAGCAGGGTTTGGTGGCTTTCTGACTGATTTGATCATTCTTTTCTTTTGGTGGTATGTAACGGGCACATCAGGCTGTTCCTCTTTGGCTCCTTCCTTAGCCAATTGATCAGCTCTGTCGTTTTCGGGTACTCCACAGTGGGATGGTATCCACTGTATGGTGACTTTATGCTGACTGCTAAGTTCAGAAAGTAGTGTCCTTAGTACTGGCAATTTCCCAGAGAGGAGCGCCTCGAGTACTGATTTTGCATCTGTTAGAAGCACCACAGGTTGTGTACCATTGCTGTTATTTAGTAATTTCTCTGTTGCTATCTTGATTGCCTCAATTTCGGCATCATAGTTATGGCAGTACTTTCCTGTCGGTACTCTGGCTGTGTCCCTAGTATTATTTGGGTATTCTATGTACACTCCCGCTCCTCCATTTCGAACAGCATTTTGTGCTGACCCATCTGTGTAGACTCGGATCCAGAGGTCCTGTGGGTATTCTTCATCAAGGAAGCTGAGAGTGGCTGTTCTGCGCTGCACACTGTTCTGTTCTTCCTTGTCAAATATTCCTCTCACTTTTGTCTGGATTTGTAACGATAGTCTATGCTCATCTTTCCATGGAGTTCGCTCTGGAATAGTTGTTAGGGGGATACCAACTGTGGGCAGATCAGTGGTTTCTCTGCAGAGTCGTTTGGCCTGGTGGATAAAACTACTTCTTTTCAACCGCCCCATAGCTAGGTTTTCAAATCTGTTCTTCATAGGGTGGCCTGGCAAGCTGAGGAACTTTTCTGCTTGTATTAGCGTTTTCGTATCTCTGCGCTCACTCAGTGCCTGTGTCCTCCCCATCTTCTCCATTTCCACTATAGGGGTTGATCTCATCCCTCCTGTGGTGACTCTAAGTGCTTGATTTTGCACCTTGTCCAGCTCTTGTAGTGTGGTATTTGATGCTGAACACCACGCAGTTGACCCATATTCCAGGTGTGGTCGTATGCTCTGTTGGTAAACTTTGCTAAGTATTTTCGTACTGGCTCCCCATGTGGTTCCACTTAGCTTTCTCAGGATGGCTATTTTCCTTCTGGCTTTTGCTACTGCTTTGTTGATGTGCTTTCTCCATGTCAGCTTGCCATCAAATGTTACTCCAAGGTATGTTGGTTCTTTATCTTCTCTTAGGGGTGTTCCATTTATCTGGATGATCCCTGCCTTTTGTTTTGGAGAGAGGGTAAATAGGGTGGTGCTGCACTTGTCAGTGTTTATGCTGACACACCATCTATTTGCCCATGCAGCAAATGTATCTACAGCTCTTTGTAGCAATCTGGTGGCCACTGATGCATATTCATTTGTGCTCCATAGAACCAGGTCATCGGCGTACATTGCCGCTTTAATTCCATGCGGTAGGTGAGCAACAAGATCATTGATGAAGATTAGAAAAAGTGTGGGGGACAAGACTCCGCCCTGGGGGACACCGTGACGCAGTAGTACTTTCTTGCTCTTGAGTCCGTCTATCTGTACTCGGGCTCTTCTGTTGTGCAAGTATGCTTTCACCCATTTGTACATTCTTCCATTGACTTTGCAGTTTCTCAGTTTCTTCATCAGACCTTCTTTCCAGACTTTGTCAAAGGCTTTCTTCAGATCTATCCATGCCGCAAGCACCAGCTTCTTCTCTTGGAATGCATCCTCAATTTCTTGAGAGAGGTAGGTTGTCTGATCTTCCGTAGAGTAGCACTGCCTAAAGCCAGCCTGCTGTGGCACAAGGATGTTTTTACTTTCAATGTACCACTGCAGTCTGTGATTGATGATGCGCTCCAGTGTTTTGCAGAGACAGCTGGTGAGGCTAATTGGTCTGTAGCTAGAGGCAATGGAACCATCTTTCCCTGATTTTAGGAGGGGTATCATGATTGCTTCTCTCCAGGCTTGTGGAACACTGCCTAAGGTCCAGCTGTTATTGAAGATCTGCAACAGCTTTGTTTTGGCCTCTGTTCCTAGGTTCCTGATCATTTCATTGGAGATACCATCAGCTCCTGGTGACTTTCTCATTTTCAGTTTTGATATGGCTAGCTCCAGTTCGCTGATTGTGATGGGTGCCTCCAGAACCTCATGTACTATTTCCTTCTGTCCTGTATGTTGTCGTTTCTCTCGAATCTCTTGTTGTTTCTCTGGACTAATTTTGATATTGCTATCTTGTGCGAACGAGTCCGCAAAATGGTCAGCTGCTTGCTTTCTTGTTAAGATTTTTCCATCTTTATGTAGTGCAATTTTTGAGTTTCTCCCTGTGCCCTCGTCATTAAGCTGTTTTATTAGCTTCCACAATTTCCTTGTGTCTCTTTCAAAGTTCAGAGACTCCGTTTTCTCCTGCCAGCTTTTCCGTCTAGCCTGCAGCTTGGCCCTTTGAAATTTGGCTTTTGCATGCTGGAATTTATTGTGGTGCTCTTGGCTGGGTGTGGCCTCTGCTTGCTTTCTACACACTTCAACATCATTATGCAACTGTTCCAGTTCACTACTCCAGTAGGGTTTATATTGTTTACGGGCTCCTCTTGGTACTGTTTCTCGCGCTGCCTGTAGTATGCATTTCCCAAACTCTTCAACTGCTTTATTTATGTCTTTCTCAGTGTTCAGGTTTCTAACCAGTATGCTGGTGCGATGCTTGTACATTGCCCAGTCTGCTTTCTTGTAGTTCCACCTCGAGAGGGTGCTGCTTTCACTTACAAGCTCATTTTCTACGGTTAGAAAGACTGGCCGATGGTCACTGCCACCAAGTTGTTTCCCAACAGTTCGTGTAATGTTCCACTCCAGGTCTGGTGAATGAAAAGCCAGGTCAGGTGTAGTTGTAGAGTGCCATGATCTCGAGTAGAAAGTATGTGGGTCGGACGGCTTGTTAATCAACTTGAATCTATTCTCATCCTGCCAGTCTTCCAGTCTCTCTCCTCTCTGGTCCATGTGATCATAGCCCCAGCTCTGCGAGTGGCTGTTGAAATCGCCACACACAATCATTTTTTCTTTTAGTGGTAGAGTGTCCAGTGCCTGTGGGCGGTCACTTGGACAGTAGTAATTGATCAGATGTAGATCTGTATTACCTGTCTTAAGTTTAAGTGTCTGATACTCAGCCCCTTCCATGTAGACTTTGATTTGGGAAGCCATGATGTTATTTCTTACAAGGGTCAGTATCCCACCTTTTCGCCTGTTCTTTCGGTCAGATCGGTAACACTGGTAGCCTCTGATTTTGAAGGCTATATTTTCATTGAGGTGAGTTTCTTGCAAGCAACATATGCTTACTTTTTCTTGGTCCAAGATTTTTTCTAATTCTATTTTTTTGTTGCTGACTCCCTCCGCATTCCAGTGCATTATTTTAAGTCTTCGTTTAGTATGGCCAGTCGTCCTATTCTTATGTCCCCTGGCTCCACAGGACATCTGAGAAGGACCTCCAGTAGTTGGGGTTGGACCCTTTCGAGACATAGGGCCCGGCACTGCACCTGCCTGGGGGTCCAAAGCAGGGCGAGCACCATAACGATTAGCAGTAGTCGACATATTCCATTTTGCGTGATTGCGTGGCATCCTGATTTCTGTGGTGCGCCTCTTGGCTGGTTGCCTCCGTCTTCAGCACCTTTCTTTGCTAGAGCAGACTGTGGTCTCACTCGAGTGTAGATGTGTACGCGCGCACACACCTGTTTGCGCATGCATGTACGTGCATACACATCTAGAGCATACTGGTTATTCTCCGGCGCCAGAGACTCGCCGTCGCCCCTTCTCCTGTTAGTTTAAACAGGCCCGCCACGTGAAGGCCAGGAGTTGGACTTTTGCTGCATAGGTTATGTATTCACGAGCCATTGAGGTATTTGAGCAATGTTGGGCGCTCACCCCAACACCGCGCCTCGGCTACATACAGCAACATTTGGAACCCGGTACAGCATTTGATGAAGATCTGCAGCAGCTTTGCTGTGACCATTGTTCCTAAGTTCGTGATCATTTCATTGGAGAAACCGTCGGCTCTTGGTGACCTTCTCATTTTCAGTTTTGATATTGCTAGCTCAGGTTCACTAAGTGTGATAGGTGCATCCTGCTCCTCGTGTACTATTTAATTATGTCCTGTATGTTGCCATTTCTCCAGAATCTCTTGTTTATCTGGGCTACTTTCGATATTGTTATTTTGTGCAAATGAGTTTCGCAAAATGGTCGGCTGCTTGCTTTCCTGTTAGGATGTGTCCGTCTTTAGTAGTGTAATCTTTGAGTTTCTCCCTGTGCTCTCTTCAAGTTGTTTTATTAACTTCCACAACTTCCTTGTGTCTCTTTCAAAGTTCAGTAACCGTTTTCTCCTGCAAGCTTTTCAGTCTAGCCTGTAACTTGACCCATTGTAATTTGGCTCTTTTGTGTGCTGGTGTTTATTGTGGTGCGCTGGGCTGGGTTTGTCTCTGCTTGCTTTCAACATAGTGTAGTTATAGTGTGCCAAGATCTCGATTAGAAAGTAAGTGGGTCAGATAGCTTATTAATCAAGATAAATATTTTCTCATTCTGCCGGTCTCTCTCATGTCTGGTTCACGTGATAGTTCCAGCTCTGTGAGTGGCTATTAAAATCGCCACAAGCAATCATTTTTGTCTTTTAATGGTAATAATACTAGTGCCTGCGGGCGGCCACTTGGACAATAGTCATTGATCAGACGTAGATTTGTACTGTGAGTCTTAAGTTTCTTTTAGAGTCTGATACTCGGCCCCTTCCATGTATATTTCAATTTGGGAAGCAGTTATGTTATTCTATACAAGGGTCAGTATCTCAACCTTTCGCATGTCTTTTCAGTCAGTTCAATAGCACTGGTAGCCTCTAATTTTGAAGGGTATGTTTTTGTTTAAGTGAGTTTATTGCAAGCAACTGTCACATAAAATCTTGGAGGTCGATCGATGACAGAATATCGCGCCAAAACGTCTACAAACCCACGGCATTCTTTTAGGTGTGGTTGATCGAGGGAAGACTATCGCGCCATACGTCTGCAGGCGGCAGCCATCTTTTGATGTTGTAGACGGACTGTCTGGATGTAGGTCGGCAGTATCTTTTGTTGTGGGGACAAGAATTCTCCAGATTACAGGTTAGCGGGACTTTTTGAAGTACCGGGATGATTCCCCAGATGAAAGGGCCAGCCAGTCAGTTGTTTACATTAAGTCGGAAACGGAGAGAGAAAAATAGCTTCTAGACGTCTAGTGTCTATATAGTTTTGTGACGTCATTCAGTCAAAAGTATTAAAAAGAGTCTGGATAAACAACTTTGATGGTAGTTGACCAAAAGTTGTGAAGCGCTACGGACGTGTGCAATATTCCTAGTTTGTTTCTAGAGAGAGACTATAGTGTCTATTGTTGATTTATATCGGCGGACATCTATCCAGTGTGTGATTTCATAGTCTCCATCTCAAACAGGAATAACTATATGGTATTTAATTAATTAAATAGATCTACACTGGATTATTCTTAGGAATCGAGTGTAGTAATGTGCGTTGATAGAACGTATTATAAGAGCATCGGCAACAGTAGCGTATCACGTAGCTTAAACTAGCTGGTGTGAGATATCATTTAACTCAGCGAGTTAAGGACAATGTAGTGGGATGATATTTAGGGAGATTGAGGATGGTTGGGGGGGGGGGGAATGAAGGAAATGTCAAATGGTAGGATCTTCCAGTAGGGCATCTGCTGGGTTTCTGCCCTTTTCCTTTAGTCTTTCCTTGTCTTACAATGACCCAGACCGATGTGATGAGCTCCTCGGCCTTATGACAGAGTTTGGTTCTCTGTTATATTTCTGTGTGCGGCCGGTGGCTTACACTCACCTAATAAAGGTCGGAATCGGGTTGCTCTCACCAGGTGTGTTCTCTCTTCAACAGGTTCCACTAGATTCTACCACCAACTAGAAGAAAGTCATGGCTCGAGCATTGAAGGCAGAGTTTACTAAGAGGCTTTTGCACTGGGCCCATAACCCAGAGGGTCTGCAGGAACCTGACCTCTGCTGAGCAGGAAACGATGATTATATAAGTTTGTTTCCTAGGTGATAGTTTACATAACAGTAAAATCAAGACACTGACAAAAACACCTGTACCAGGAACACTAGTAGATATAAATACTTGGAAAATTAACATTTTGAGTTCCAATTCCTATCATTACCAATTAACAGTGTGTGTTACAATTGGGGAATTCCTATGATCAATTAAATACTAACATTTAGTTTTCCAAAGTGAAAGTAACATTATTTTTAGGATTCTCTGATCACAGAACTTTTATGAACAGAGTAGTTACACTGGGTGTGTTAGATTGATGATCAATATTGGACTGTTTCCACTATTGATGACCAAGCATCTGGAATGTCCAAGAGCTATCGGAGGAAGTCGGCACTTGGCCTGAGAGACACATCATATGGGTGAGGTCTTCTGTCCATCATATATGGTGCCGTTGTGTGGCCAGTACAGTGATGAAACAGACTTTTCTCCTGAACTATTCGGTCTGATTCTACATACACACTAGATTATACGACAGACATTCTACACATACACTTTGCACATACATGACACTTTTCTCTATTAAACTAATTTGTTGTTTTTGTTAGAGCCAGTGTTGTGTAGTGTGTTTTGGGAAAAGAATGAGAGGGGGCTTGGTTCAGTAGTAAGAGAGAGAGAGAGAGAGAGAGAGAGAGAGAGAGAGAGAGAGAGAGAGAGAGAGAGAGAGAGAGAGAGAGAGAGAGACTGATGGGGTGTTGTGGACAGAAATCAAGAAGATCCTCAAGATAGTGATATGGGGTTAAAAGAATGTTGGTGTTGATTCCCCTAACCCCAGGGACGACACATATATATAATACGACAGCAACATATATTTATCGGTTCTTTGTTCAAGATATTTTTCTAACTTTTTTTTTTGCTGACCCCCTCTGCATTCCAGTACATTATTTTCAGCCTTTGTTTGGTATGGCCAAATGTACTCTCAGGTGGCTCTACAGGATACCTGAGAAAGACCTCCAGTCATTGTGACTGGACCCTTTCAAGGCACAAGGTCCGATACTGCACCTGTATATGCAGTTCTGAAGTAATAGATATTTTTAATGAGTGTTACATGGTATCACGATTGCTGTTGTGCACCTCCTGGCTGGTTGCCTCCGTCTTCAGCACCTTACTTTTGCTAGAATTCACTGTGGTCTTACTCGAGTTACATGTTTATATATGCATGTGTGTACATAAGTACACATCTAAAGCAGTCTGGTTTTTACGGCACCAGAGACTCGCTGTCACCCCTTCTCCTGTTAGTTCAAACAGTTCTGCCACATGAAGGTCTGGAGTTGGACTTTTGCTGCCAGAGATGATGAATGCACAAGTCATGGGGGTATTTTGCAAGGATGGGCACTCACCATCAACTGTTGCTGCTATTTCAGCAATTGGGAACCAGATGCATTGATGAAATCAACACTAGTGCATCAGCCTTAATAATTAAAATTTAGTTTTCTGGAGGATTTATAATAAACAATCTCACTATTATTAATCATCCTTTGTATAATTATTAATAAACCATCTCAAATGTGTACACTATTCTGTACAACTATTTTATTCAGTATGACAGGTGCTCAAGATTACTCAGATTATCCAGTACTGAAAATCTACAATGTGCATGTCATTGTATAAGCAATAATGGCTGTTCTAACCTGTCAAGACATACCATGAGATTTTGTGAAAAGAATTCTTAAAAATAAATTGAGTCACTAATGTGACATTGCCAGCTCTGTGTCGAAGGGGTTAAGGACGCAATTTGTAATCCTGCATACGCTCGTTCGAAACACAGCTGTGGATGATTTGGTAGCAGACTGTTTTACGTTGGTTTTTATGAAATGGCATGGGTGCCGGTCGTTCATAAAGCAATGGCAAACTACTGAACGTAAATTTGCCAAGAGTCACTTGTAGACTGTGACGTCCTGTAAAGGATACACAACTAACTTTTTTTAAATGTGACATTGTGCGTCAGAAAATTAAAAAATTATTTTCTCAACACATTTAAATATCAGTTATACTTATCATTCAATCAGATCAGAGCCCAAGATAACAGCTGTCATTTTTTCAAGATATATAACAGTTTGAAAAAGTTTGTGAGTTTCCAGAAAGTAGAGTTGTATCAAAATCTTGACAAGGCACAAAGAGAAAAGCTGTTGCAAGTAGGTCACTAAAGTAAAGGACCTTTTCAGGAGGTGAATGGGTATATGGTGCTAGCCTACAATTTATAGACCAATCAGCACTCGAGGGATCATGTGGTCAATATCAAGTGGGCTGCCTTTACTTCCCCGGACATTTCCTGTGACCTTTTTAGGAAGGTTGACTTTGGAGCCCAGGTCAGTTTTAGGACGTTGACTTTGGAGCTCAGGTCAGTTTTAGGATGGTTGACTTTGGAGCTCAGGTCAGTTTTAGGATGGTTGACTTTGGAGCCCAGGTCAGTTTTAGGACGTTGACTTTGGAGCCCAGGTCAATTTCACTGCCATGGCTACCAACCACCACTACAAAAACTCCTTCTTTTGTAGTAAGAGAACAGCTGTAATAGAAAGCTGATCAAATACAAGGTTACCACAGCTTTACCGGTCACACTCCAAGAGGACAGTGTTTTGAAAACACGAACAGATTAAACTTAAATATTCAAATATTATCCTGCAACAAATTAATAACACTACAAGTTATGTTGTTTGTCATTACCACTTCAAAGAAGACAGTCCCTTACTATTATAACCGCCCATGTAAGTGAACCAGACAATTTTAGTTAGCCATTGTTCACAGAGCCACTCAGCTTTAGTATAATCAACCAACTTTATTTGTTTACTTTGCAAATGTCAATAATTGTACTATTATTCATAATGATGTATTACATTAATGTCTGTTACAAAGAATAACAATTTCTGATTTATTACACAAGATCACACAAGTTGGGAAGTCCCATCACCAGTTAAACAAAGTTAACTATTCAAGTTAACCAAGTGAATTGTAAAATATGATCGATTAAACTATGAAAACAGATTCAATTTTACACCAATAAAGAACACAAACTCAAGGCAAATAAATGTTACACTTATTCATGAAACCCATGGACAGCTCAGTCAGTATCACTGTTTCCCTGTCAGACTGGCTGCAACAGTTGTCAAAGTGCATGTGAGAGACTAGTGTGGCAATATTATTTTGTGTGGGTTTCTAATCAGTTGTGATACCATTATTATTTGTAAATGTACAGGCTGAAATTATGGGCACACCTAGACATTTGTATATACATGGTATATAGTATATACACTACACAGAAATGGCTGTTAGGAGACCGACCAAACAAACACAGTCGGCCAGTATCACTTTAATTGAGTTATCTACCAGAGATATTTTGGCACATGCTTTGTGGCGGTTCTTGTCAAGATCACTGTGATAGCCTCTTCACTCTGATAGCCCATCAGACTAACAAGTGTTGAGTAGATTATTTGGTTGTTTCGGGATTTGAAATTTAAATATTGAGCACAACCAACTACTGGCGATGCTGATCTTATTCTGGCATGAACCTAAGGCCTATCCACGTCAATATGGAAGCACTATACTCGAGTTTCGCTCTCGTTTGAGCTCGTCGGTGTTGAGTAAAGAGGAACATCATCATCATCCTGTGCCATGACGGTAAGCATGGGCGGTCATGTTTTGCCATCTCACTCGATCACCAGAATCGTGGATCAGCTCCGTGTTCATGTCTCGACAATACAACATGACCAAGCTATCCAGATATTTGCTTCTCTGCCCTCCCCTTGTTCCCTTCCCCTCGATCTTGTCAGTTGTCACCAAGTTCTCCAATTTATTTCTTCTCATAACGTGAGTAAAACATTGTGACTGTCTACGTCTAATTTCTCTAATCAGTTTACGGTTTTCATTTGTTTCTTGTAGGACTTGGTCATTGGTTTTTCTGTCTGTCCATGGTATTCTTTGCATTCTCCTCAGAAATCACATTTCCACAGCCATCAGATGTTTTTCAGCTTGTCTGCTCGTCCACTCTTCACATCCATATAAAAGTACAGGCTCTATGTAGCACCACAATACCCTTTTTCTCATTGCAAATGACATATTTTTTATTGGTCAGTGTTTTTTGCATCTTGCAAAAGGCTGCCTTTGCCATGGCAATTCTTGTTCTAATCTCTTCAAGGCATCTCCCATCAGATGTTATGACTGTTCCGAGATAATTGTACTGATTCACTTATTTAAGAATATGCCCATTTACTTGTGTATTACATTGTGGTATTTCCTTCTTCTTAGTGACAACCATAATCTGTGTCTTCTTACAATTTAATTCTAACCCCAGTTGTTCACTGCGCGCAACAATCGCATCTACTAAACGTTGCAGATCCTGCTCATTGTCTGCAATCAATATTGTATCAGCCACATATCTAATGTTATTGATTGTATGTCTCCCAATGATGATTCCTTTCATATCGTCAACATTTCTGAAAATACTTTCACTGCACAGGGAAAAAAAGATCTGGAGACATTACACATCCTTGACTCACACCTCTCTTAACCCTTTGAACCCTGGGGTTCCCGGGTAATTACCCATTTTTTGGCATACTAATAATATTTCAATATTTTAGCCTGAAAAAGACATTATTTCTGGAAAATAAATCATTGGTGAATACCAACAAGAAACTTAGGAAATGTTCCTAAGTGATAAAAAATATCATATTTATGCAATTGGATTGGTTCATTCTGTGCATTACAAAGTCGCCCTTCCATGTGTTCCCCCACAACTCGGCCAGGGGTAACTGGCGCATCATGATGGATATTTAAAACAAGTTGTTTGCAAAGTGTTTCAATGTACATATGGAAGGTTGTCTTCCTTTGTCCAGAAACTGCTGGCACTAATTCTCCATGTATGATGTAGGTATTGAAAATAGTCCACATGCAGAATTTGACTGTCCATCTTTGAGGCCACTGGTGGTGACGTCTGCAGCGCTGAAGTCGTGTTAGCTGATCATTTTTATCAGTCCAATAAGCATCCAGCTTACATCTAGACAGGTTAGCCATGTCTAAATGTAAGATGGGTGCTTATTGGTCGGCTGGTTGCTGATTAACAGTGAGATGTAAACAGGAAACACGTGGAAGCCGGTATATCGGCTCGTAGGGTTCAAAGAATATTTAGAAACACAATGTTTATATCAAAGAAAAAGATTATACCAAAATATGATATAACAGAAGGGAAAATGCTTAACCAAGTTGATACTTTTAAATACCCAGGGGCAATTATAACACCAGATTGAAGACGTAACAGAGATTAAGAGTAGAATAGGTCAAGTTAAAAGTTGCATTTCAGAAAATGAAAAGTATTTTATGCAGTAAGTCACTATCATTGCATGTCAAAGTGCTAAAACGTGATACATAACATGTCTTACTGTATGGCAGTAAATTACGGAGCATGACTGAACGAAGACCGGCTGGAAGCAATGAAGATGTGACTCTCGCGACAAATGTTGTGAATACCTTGGACAGCCAGAGTAACTAGCAATGATTGCCTGGAAGAGGCTAATGACACTAGAACATTACACACAACTGTAAGACAGAGACAAATAGCATTCTTTGGTATTGTGAAGAGATATGAACGCCTAAACAAGCCGACAGGGCACAAGGTGATGATGTATTCCCGTATGTTTCTTCAGATTGCAGAATTTAGTAAAAGTTGCACTACAATCATCACACTTGTAAGGTTTCTGTCCTGTATGTGTTCTCTTATAGGACTTCAGATGGCCAACTTGAGTAAAGGAAGCACCACAGTCATCACACTTGTAAGGTTTCTCTCCTGTATGTCTTCGCATGTGATGCTTCAAAGCACTAATTTCAATCAAACTAGCACCACAATCATCACACATGTAAGGTTTCTCTCCTGTATGTGTTCTCTTAATGATGCTTCAGATTTCTAGCATGATTAAAATAAGCACCACAAGTATCACACATGTAAGATTTCTCTCCATTATGTATTCTCCTCTTATGGTCCTTCAGACTGCTAGCACACTTAAAAGAAGCACCACAATCTTTACACATGTAAGGTTTCTCTCCTGTATGTGTTCTAATATGATGCTTTCAGAGTGCCAAGTTGAGTGAAAGAAGCACCACAACCACCACACTTGTAAGGTTTCTCTCCTTATGTATTCCCATATGGTACTTCAGATTACTAGTATGCTTAAAAGCACCACAATCATCACATGTATGATTTCTCTCCTGAATGTGCTCTCTTATGGCTCTTCAGAAGGCTAGATTTAGTAAAAAAAGCACCACAATCATCACACTTGTAAGGTTTCTCTCCTGTATGTGTTCTCTTCTGGACCTTCAGATGGCTAAGTTGAGTAAAAGAAGTACCACAATCATCACATATTGTCAAAAGTCGGGGTGCCCCACCAGCTAGATGAAAGTATTATTCACTGGCGAGCAACCCCAAATAGTCAGAAACTAACTAGGGACACAATCTATATGGCTGAACTACAGATTAAGCCCATGAATATCCAACGTACAGCTCCAAGTGGCTGTTACAAAATGAAATGAACTGTGCTGAATATTCGCCAAGGAATGGGAAAGAGAAGGTTAGCTAAGATAGATGTTAAAGTCTAAATAAAAGAGTATTGATGACTATCTCAGTACAGGTTTTTCTCCCTGACTGCTCCCTTCCTTGGTGTCTAAGTGAACCCCCACCAATGTACACAACAACACGTATGCACAATTGGAAAAAATAAAATGACAGAACTATGAGTTACAATACTACAACAATTATTTACTAATAATAACATTAGACATATGATGGTTGTCAATATGAGGATGATGAAATCATATACATATTGATATTGATGACAAACATTACGTAACTTGTTACTTAATCTATCTGGATCTGTGGTCCAGACCCCCACTCTCCAGTAGACACACACAAAAAAAAAACAGCTTGCCGGTATTCTGACTTTTCCTGTCAGTCCTGACACTACTTAGTCGTCACTCGTTCTTGAGATCTATAACATAGGTGCTCCTTGTGAGAGCTTGAAAGAAAGTCAAGAATGTGTTATATCTAGTTCTACATCAGCACAATCCTAAGTAATACTAACACATACATATACAATGACCAGTCTGACCAAGTTTATCTTCCAGCTCTACTGCGTTCACCATCCTCCTTCTCCCTCCATATCTCTCTCCTACTGTCTTAGTCGGGGACGGGCTTTTCCATTGTCTCACACGTCTGTGATTATTACATTTCTGCCGCCCATGTCCATATCGCTAATACAGAAATTCTGTCATACAGCCGCTCCGTCCAAAGTTGGTTTAGCAGCTCACAGGGTAGGTAATGGTCAGTAAGCTCGGCGTGTCACAGGAATCGCATGGGTCACCAGCGACATCTTGAAAGGGAACTGGCTGGACTCTAGTCATTCAGGCACGGGACAGCTTAGCGACCACAAAAAGTTCGTTTATTATACACAACGCAATTCTTTTGCTACATTACATTATACATCAGACAGTATTCAACACCAAGTATGGAAATATGTTTGCTGACAATTAGATTCCGTCAGAACGTTACATGTATGTTATAGTGATTTCCATTGAGGCCGATTGTGAGCGACCGTAATGAGTAAAGAGTGGCAACACACCGGATTGCGACAGATAGAGAGCGAATGTAAGGAGAACAACATAACACGATCTACAATGGCAATAAAAGTTGTGAAAGATGTTCACAAAGTGTATTGTCTACAGTGGTCAGTGAACGAGCGACAGAGCGAAAGTGAGTGTGTCTCGGCTATCTGTAGAGGTTTGTTTGTTCATGCATCAGTGTGAAATATACATTACCAAACGTACTGACCAGTGGTCAGTGAGCGAGCACCAGAGCGAAAGTGGGTGTGTCTTGGCTATCTGTAGAGGTTTGTTTGTTCATGCATCAGTGTGAAATAAATGTTACCAAGCTGCTGAAGTGTGTTGACTCCAATACATCTGGGCATACGTGTTTAATACGTGCATATGTGTTTAAACATACTCCCGTGTGTTGCCGGGGCCCATGAGGGAAGCAAAGAATAGCAACACTGCAGCCTACCACGCATGTCATAAGAGGTGACTAAGGAGGCTTGATGGTTCCGTCACCCTGCTACTGAGTGAGTGCGTGGCGCGACACTGTGAGCTGTGAGTTTCGTATGAAATGCTTTTGAATCTGTCTGAGGTCTTTTTTGGAACGTGATTGCATGTTCGGCGTGATGGCAGGTGGCTATGTCCCAGAGTTGACCGGTTTTTGCCTTATGCAGAAATGCGTGGCTGCTGGGCTTCTAGTTGAGTGCCATTGCCATCAGCGATGAACTGTATTTTCGTGGACTGTGTGGGTGAACATCTAGGAAACATTCAGATAGGAAAATGACAGCCGATTCCATCAGAGATGAACTGGGTGTTTCGTGGGGGACTGGTGTGTTGACATTCTGGTGGCGGCATTATGCACAGTGTATTTGTGAGGTTGCTTGTCGAGACTCCTGTCTTTTCCACTTTTCACATTGGGCAGCGTTTTGTGTGATATTCACTGGCACAGGAACGGAGCATAATGGGGACGACCCGTTGCTGTGAAGTTGAAACTGCGACTAACTAACTAACATCTGGGCATCTGCAAGAAGACATTGTGAGCAAGCCACGTGAACGAGAGAGGGAGGGCGAGCGAGAGAGAGAGAGAGAGAGAGAGAGAGAGAGAGAGAGAGAGAGAGAGAGAGAGAGAGAGAGAGAGTTGTCACTCTAACCACACCTGCCATAACATATTCTGTAGACATCACATTTAATAACAACACCCCAATAAGTGACACGCAGGCATGCCCCACTGTTTTGCAGAGAAGCTGGTAGGCTAATGGTCTGTAGCTGGAGGCACTGGAACAGTCTTTCCCTGATTTTAGGAGATGTATCATGATTGCTTCTCTCCAGGTTTTGGAACTTTGCTTAAGGTCCAGCATTTGATGAAGATCTGCAGTAGCTTTGCTGTGTCGATTTTTCTAGGTTCTTGATCATTTCATTGGAGAAACTGTCGGCTTCTGATGACTTTCTCATTTTCAGTTTTGATATTGCTTGCTAAGCTTCACAAAGTGTAATAGGTGCATCCAGCGCCTCGTGTACTATTTAATTATATCCTGTGTGTTGCAATTTCTCTCGAATCTCTTGTTTCTCTGAACTAATTTCGATATTATCTTGTGCAAATAAGTTCGCAAAATCTTTGAGTTTCTCCCTGTTTTTTTTCGACTCAATTTCACCTCTACCCCGTTCAACCTCAAGGAGAAGTTATAGTAGGGTTCATCACCGGCTCAGAATGATAGTTTCATAGCGTGTTTACGTGGTATCCTGATGGCTGTTGTGCACCCTTTGGCTGGTTGCCTCCGTCTTCAGCATCTTACTTTGGAGCCCAGGTCAATTGTTAAAAATCTGCACTTACGTGTAATCAAATACTTGATCCCCGGGCCAGCAGGCAAGCATGCTAGTCACTTCACTGTCATGGCTACCAACCACCACTACAAACTTTTATTGTAAGAGAACAGCTGTAATAGAAAGCTGATCAAATACAAGATTGTCAAGAGACACCTCTGTATGTGTTGTAATATGGTGCTTCAGAGTGCCAAGTGGAGTAAAAGAAGCAATGCAACCACCACACATGTAAGGTTTCTCTCCTGTATGTATTCCCATATGGTACTTCAGATTACTAGTATGCTTAAAAGAAGCACCACAATCATCACATGTATGATTTCTCTCCTGAAAGTGTTCTCTTATGGCTCTTCAGAAGGATAGATTTAGTAAAGGAAAAACCACAAATATCACACTTGTAAGGTTTCTCTCCTGTATGTTTTCTCTTATGGTCCTTCAGAGTGCTAGCATGCGTAAAAGAGGCGTTAAAATCTTCACACATATAAGGTTTCTCTCCTGTATGTGTTCTAATATGGTGCTTCAGAGTGTCAAGTTCAGTAAAAGAAGCACCACAATCATCACACTTGTAAGGTTTCTCTCCCATATGTGCTCTCCTGTGGACCTTCATTATGCTAGTGTGAGCAAAGGAATCACCACAAACATCACACTTGTAAGGTTTCTTTCCTGTATGTATTCTCTTATGGGCGTTCAGATGGCCAAGTTGAGTAAAAGAAGCACCACAAATATCACACTTGTAAGGTTTGTCTCCTGTATGTATTCTCTTATGGGCTTTCAGAGTGCCAAGTTGAGTAAAAGAAGCACCACAAATATCACACTTGTAAGGTTTCTCTCCTGAATGTGTTTTATTATGGACCTTCAGATAGCTAGCACTCTTAAAAGAAGCACCACAATTATCACACTTGTAAGGTTTCTCTTCTGAATGTGTTCTATTATGGACCTTCAGATAGCTAGCACTCTTAAAAGAAGCACCACAATTATCACACTTGTAAGGTTTGTCTTCTGAATGTGTTCTATTATGGCTCTTCAGATTGCTAGCACATGCAAAAGCAGCATCACAATAATCACACGTGTAAGGTTTCTCTCCTGTATGTATACTCCTCTTATGGGCCATCAAAATGCTAGCACGCGTATAAGCACCACCACAATCTTCACACTTGTAAGGTTTCTCTCCTGCATGTGTTCTATTATGGTCCTTCAGGGTCCTAAGTTGAGTAAAAGAAGCACCACAATCATCACACTTGTAAGGTTTCTCTCCTGAATGTGTTCTAATATGGCTATTCAGATTGCGAGCATAAGCAAAAGAAGCACCACAATCTTTACACATGTAAGGTTTCTCTCCTGTATGTTTTCTAATATGGTCCTTCAGATGGCCAAGTTGAGTAAAAGAAGCACCACAATCATCACACTTGTAAGGTTTCTCTCCTGAATGTGTTCTATTATGTATGTACAGATTGCTAGCATAAGCAAAAGCAGCATCACAATACTTACACTTGTAAGGTTTCTCTCCTGAATGTGTTCTATTATGGTTCTTCAAATGGCTAACACGCTTAAAAGAAGCACCACAATCTTCACACATGTAAGGTTTCTCTCCTGTATGTGTTCTCCTATGGACCTTCAGAGTGCTCGTGTTAGTAAAGGAATCACCACAATCATCACACTGGCAAGGTTTCTCTCCTGTATGTGTTCTCTTACAGTCCTTCAGAGTGCTAGATATAATAAAAGAAGCATCACAATCATCACACTTGTAAGGTGTCTCTCGTGTATGTCTTTGCATATGATGCTTCAAAGAGCTAATTTCAATAAAAGAAGCACCACAATCATCACACATGTAAGATCTCTCTCCTGTTAGTGTTTTCTTATGGTACTTCAGACTGTTAGCACAAGCAAAAACAGCACCACAATAATCACACTTGTATGGTTGCTCTTCTGTATGTATTCCCATATGATACTTCAGATGGCTATCACACTTAAAAGAAGCATCACAATCATCAAACTTGTATGGTTGCTCTCCCGTATGCATTCTCCTATGGACCTTCAGATAGCTAGGTTCAGTACAGGAAACACCACAAATGTCACAATTGTAAGGTTTCTCTCCTGTATGTGTTCTGTTATGTTTCTTCAGACTGCCAGTTCCAACAAAAGAAGAATTTTCTGACATTTGACAACAATTTTCATGATTAACCAATGCATTACAACTGTTCTCAACCATTCATGATTCTGAGTTGTTTTCCCCGCCGTTTTTTGAATGATGCTACCCCCAGCTATGTCTACCATTTTACTGAAGCTGTGACTCCTGTCCTCACACAGAACATCCGATAGTTCTTGTTTCACAACCTTCATGTCAATGCTGTCATATGTCCACTTTTGTGAATGCCCTTGTATGGAGAGGTAAGAACTACTTGGAGACCATGAGTGTATTTCTGAAACACCAAAAGTAAATATTTAATAGCCTCTTGACTATACAAGGTATTGAACAGATGTGTGTGTGTAATGAAACAGGCAAACACTGCAGCTATAGACAATCAATTTCAAGTGAACGATAGATGGAGGAGAAGAACGATGACTGTATGATCTATGCTGATGTATGATTCTAAGCTGATGTATGATCAAGGCTGATGTATGATCTAAGCTGAAATATGATCTAAAATGATGTATGATCTAGGCTGTTACTGTTTTGCATTGTAACCCAGAGTTGTTGGTCCACAATCTGCTGTAGTGCATTGAACCCCATTAGGTAAGCAAAAACACCAGATATTTAAACTAAACCTTTTGAGGGCAAGGTTATGACACCACCGCTCATTGGCTGCTCACTGACTAGAATCATAGATTCATCATTTCATGTGCCTTGCTGGCTGGTGTAGGTATTCATATCTCTCCACAGATCTCGGTTCCTGGTGCTAAGAATCAAATCTGCTGATGATATCCCACCATGCCACTGTCTCAGTCCATCCAGTATGCAATCATCACAGTGTCTTCCAATGTCCCTCTTCTCACTACATGACCACAGAATGATGTTTGTCTCCTTCTTACAGTTGTATATAATGTTCTAGTGGCATTAGCCCTACCAGGCAATCATTGTTGGTTACTCTGGAGGTCCAATGTATTTGCAACATTCGTCTCAGCATCCACATCTCTGTTGCTTCTAAGCTGTTTTGAATTTGTTTATTCATGTTCCATAATTCACTGCCATACAGCAAAACTGGTTCTACATAGCATTTCAGCACTCTCTTTCTTACATTCAGTTTAGTGACTTATTGCATAAGATACTCTTCATTTTCTGAAATGTGGCTTTTGCTTGCCCTATTCTGCTCTTAATCTCTGTTGTACACCTTCCATCTGATGTTATAAATGCCCCTAGGTATCTAAAATTATTCACTTGGTTAAGAATTTTTCCTCCTATTTCTATGTCACATTTTGGTGCCACTATTTTCTTTGATATCACTATTGTTACTGTTTCCTTGGTATTCAAGGAGTTTTCTTGATATTCAAGGAGTGTCCTTTCCTTGCACTCTCTGATACTACAATGTCCAACAATTGTTGTAGGTCTGTGGATTTATCCACCACCAACACTGTGACATCTGCATAGCATATATTATTTATATATAACCTCCTGGTCTTAACTGGTCTCGGAATCAAAGCGAGAGGCAACTGTTATGGGTTATAAGTCCCTGTCAACTGGCGTAGACATGGGGCGCCACGCGTTGCCTCTGACGGTGGGAGACACCTACAGGTGTCACTGATCAGCTACCGCCCGCCTCAAGCTGGGCAGCCCCCAGCCAATTGGGTGCTGATCTGCCACAGCCTGCATGCTTCAATGGGTGCTTGGAGCTAGGACAAAATCTGAATCGCAGGCTGTAAAACCAATGCACCATGGACAAACAAAAATAAAAATAGAAACCTCAAGCTACGGCTTGCAACCTGAAACGTGAGAACCATGTGTCCAGGATTTTCCACTGACTTAACCAATAGTGATGATGTGAGAAAAACGGCTGTGATTGATGCCGAACTCAATCGTCTTAACATTGATATTGCTGGCCTGCAGGAGACTCGCCTCGCTGAGGAAGGGTCACTCAGGGAAAACAATTACACCTTTTTTTGGAAGGGTAGAGGGCAGGCATAAAAAAGGCAACACGGTGGGGCTTTGCAGTGAATAATTCGCTACTGGGAATGATTGAAATTCCAGCAGGAGGAAATGAAAGACTATTATCCCTGCGCTTGGCAACCTCTTGTGGGTTTGCCACCATAATTACTGCATATGCACCGACACTCGATTCCTCTGATGATGTGAAGGATTCGTTCTATGAGGAGTTAGACTCCGTGATCAAGGCACTCCAAAATCTGACTACATTTATATGCTCGGTGATTTCAATGCTCGTGTGGGCAAGGACTCGAGTTCATGGCCAGTGTGCCTTGGAAAATACATCGGTCGCATGAATGAAAATGGGCAAAGGCTGCTGGAGCATTGCACCAGTAATGACCTATGTATTACAAACTCCTTTTTTAAAACAAAAGAGACGCATAAGGTCACATGGAAACATCCAAGATTCGGCCATTGGCACCAGCTGGACTTCATCATCACACGGAGACAACATCTGAACCATGTATCATTGACTCGAAGTTACCACAGTGCTGACTGTGATACGGATCATTCTTTGGTTGTTGCAAGGGTTAGACTGAGACCAAAGAGAATCTACACAGCTAAACACAAATCTAGCCCCAGGATTAATATTATTAACACTCACGATCCTGAAAAGTGCTTTCAGTTTCAACAGCAACTTGAAGACGCTTTCACTGATACACCAGAAAATTGTACAGTAAATGAAAAGTGGGGTCAAATTAAGGAAGCTCTTTATAAAACTGCAGTAGGGGTTTACGGCACTGTGGATCATAAGAGGCAGGACTGGTTTGTGGCAAACAGCGAGACTCTGCAGCCCTTGATTGATAAGAAGAAGAAAGCTCTCTTAAGAAACAAGGAAAGACCAACGCGTAACACTCTGAGTGAACTAAGGCAAGCTAGGAAGGATGTGCAAAAGGCTGCCAGGCAGTGTGCAAATGATTATTGGATCAAGTTATGTGAGTCCATTCAAATCGCAAGTGATAAGGGAAACATAAGCATGTATGAAGGAATAAAGAAAGCCTGTGGTCCAGTGATCAAAAGAAGTGCACCATTGAAAACCTTGACTGGAGAAATCATCACTGACAAGAAACAGCAGATGGACAGATGGGTAGAGCACTATTTGGAGCTTTACTCAAGTGAGACCAAACTAGCGGATGATGCCCTCAACGCCATAGAGGCTCTACCAACTCTTGACCACCTGGACACACTTCCCACCATAACAGAAGTTAAGTGTGCTATAAATGAACTTGCATCTGGCAAGGCTCCAGGTAAGGATGGGATTCCAATAGAGGTTATAAGGAGTGGGCAAGACACACTCACTCTACAGATCCACCAGCTAATAGAGCTATGCTGGCAAGAAGGACAAGTCCCACAGGATTTCAAAGATTCAAGCATCATAACACTGTACAAGAACAAGGGCGATCGGAGCGACTGCAACAACTATAGGGGTATCTCACTTCTGTGTATTGTTGGAAAAGTATTTTCCAGAATTGTTCTGCGCAGACTTCAAGTCCTAGGAGATCAAGTCTACCCCGAATCACAGTGTGGCTTTCGACAGAACCAGTCTACCATTGATATGATATTCTCATTGCGACAAATGCAAGAAAAATGTCGTGAACAGAATCAACCACTGTTTATTGCCTTCATCGACCTCACAAAGGCATTTGATTTGGTCAGTCGTGAGGGTCTATTCAAGGCACTAAAGAAGATTGGCTGCCCACCAACTCTTCTGTCCATTGTGGAATCGTTCCACACAGGCATAAAGGGTATAATCAAGTTTGATGGTGCAAATTCTGAAGAATTTGAAATCAAGAGTGGAGTTAAGCAAGGTTGTGTACTAGCTCCCACCCTCTTTGGAATATACTTTTTACTTCTACTGAAATATGCCTTTCGTGATCAGGATGGTGGTATATACATTCACTCACGCTCAGATGGCGGCCTCTGCAATGCTCAGAGATTGAAGGCCAAGACCATAATTAGGAGGGTACTGATCAGAGAGTTGCTTTTTGCAGATGATGCTGCAGTTACGACCCACTCTGAGGAAGAATTGCTATGTCTACTATCTGCATTCTCCAATGCTTGTTCTGAATTTGGTTTAACAATTAGTAAAAAGAAGACACAGATTATGACACAAGGTGCACATGGGGTACCATCAATCTTTATTGACGACGCCGAACTAGAGATGGTAGACCATTTTACATATCTAGGATCAGTGGTAAATAGCAAATTATCCCTAGATCAGAAAATCAACATCCGGATTGGTAAGACAGCAACAACAATGAATAGGTTAACAAAAAGAGTCTGGAAGCTTACTGCAAAAACAAAAGTCCATGTCTTTCAAGCCTGTGTCCTTAGTACTCTTCTTTATGGCAGTGAAACCTGGACAACTTACTCACACCAAGAGAAACATTTAAACAGCTTTCATATGCGGTGTCTGCAAAGAATTCTTGGTATTAAGTGGCAAGACAAAATCACAAATACTGAAGTATTGGAAAGATCAGGTTGTGTGACAGTTTATTCCATGCTCAGTCTTTGTAGACTTAGATGGATAGGACATCTTAGGAGGATGGATGATGGTAGAATACCAAAGGACATCTTTTGTGGTGAATTACAGATGGGTAAGAGATCTCAGGGTCGGCCTTTGAATTTGACAATAATAACTGATTAATCAAATCTTATATATAAATTGCGATCTCCGTCTGTCTGTCTGTCTGTCTGTATGTATGTATGTCCTTTATTTGTTCGCGAACGGTCCATCCGATTGAGATGAAATTTTCTATACATCTTCCTTTCATTCCAGAGCTGTCAACTGTGAAATTTTTTTAGTGTGAAATCGCCTGCTTACTCAGTATTATTTCATTTTTCATTATAATTTCATATATCTCAGGGGACCTAACTCTGTAAAAGTTATTTCAAGGGGCATAACTTTTCTGTATAACTTATAGTCATATTGTGGCATCGTTTTCAAAGATTTATAAACTCTTTGTCCATAGTTATGTACCGGCATATGAGTTATAATAAATAATGATACAATCTGTAAGGCATTTTCAAAGTTTTCATAAAAATAATGCACAATGCATAAAATTGTAACTCATCTTTTTTTGCTTAAGAAGTTACTGTAGTCATGCAGGTGATTAGAAAGAGTTTTCATTAAAAATAATGGATGGTGTGTGGAAGGACATTCTTTTAAGTTACTTTTTTTGTTGTATGAATTTAATGAGAACTTATATGACTACTTATATGAATTAAATGAGATGCTCCCCACCAGAGACTGGGCGAAGCCGGACAGGGTCAGGCAGACAGACAGACAGACAGACAGACAGATAGTCGGTAACGGGAACGGGAACTTATATGACTACTTATATGAATTAAATGAGATGCTCCCCACCAGAGACTGGGCGAAGCCGGGCAGGGTCAGCTAGTAATTAATAAATTTAGCTGTTTCCTCATTAAACATTATTCCTACTCTATTCCCGAATGTATTACCACCCAAACAAATTATTTTGTGTTTGTTAATACTTTACCAGATCTTCTCCACCTCATCTCAACTCATGCCTAGGATATTAAATTTTTAACTCCCCAGGAAGGTTAACCTGGTCAACAAATGCTCGCAGAAGTCAGATGTGTCGGCCTAACAGTGCAAGAACGCAGCTCTGCTATAAACAGGCACAACGCAATCACATCCAAAAAACTCTCCGGATGAATGCAGAAAAAGAGGAAGATATTTTTAATTTCTTTCATTACATTATCTAACTTTCCTATCTCAACTATGTCCTGGCATTCCATGTTCCTATTTTAAACTTGTTCAGTTTTGTATTGCCATCAGTAGCTTGATGATAGTATGGTGTCACTTGTGACTCATGACAGTCTGTATGATATGAAGGTGTCCTAAGATAGCCATTAACTCATCTCATAGCCCGGACTCATCTCTCTAAATTCATAGTCTTGGCAAGATAATGTGGTGGGTTTTCCTTGCCCTCCATATTCACACAAGGGTCTTTAACCCCTGCCTTTGACTGCAATCTTCAATTGTCAAGACAAGAGTGCAGAGTTGTGCACTGATCCCAGTGGATACTCGGTAACGTCCTGTAATTGTTTTCACAGTGTCTGAGTAAATTTATATTCTGCTATTGTGTTAATTTCGATGGTATAAGACTTTGGCCATTCAGAAAGCAAAGGCAAACTACTCAATGTAAAATTATCTAGTAAATCAAAAACAGCCAGTAAATGCTGGCGTTGACTACAACATCCTATAAAGATATTCAACTTACTGTTACATTATATTGTACTTAATCTTGATGTATATACAGCAGGAATTGGCAGTACAAACTAGAGATATCTTGATAACTGTAGCCAAAATCGGCCGATACAGCTGGAACCTGATAAATATATATGTAAGTGGGGAATCTTGCATAAGCAGAGAGAGTTGGGACTGGCTGAAAGGTTCAGTGGACACCCCAGGTACCAGGTATCTGATATGTGGTGACTTCAACGCCCGCGCCAAGGAATGGGACAGGTCAGGATAGAACAGACAGGGTACTGCTCTTGCTGAGGCCTTGCTTGAGACGGATGTTGTCTGTCTAAATGACGGGACACCCACTAGGCTAGCAATGAGACCGGGGGACCATGACACGGCCATCGACCTGGCGCTTGTATCCCAAGAGACGGCATCAAATATAAAATGGAGCGTCCTTGGAGACCATGGAAATGATCGGAGACCATGGAAGTGATCACCTCCCCTGTTCTGTGCTGATACCTAAGTCCAGCACAGTTAGGACTATAAGAGCTCGCAGGGCATTCAGTCATGAGCGCGACCACTCTTCACTCTTGGGGCGCCTTAGATCACAGGGAAGATCTAAACCAACAAGAAGAATCTTTACTCAACCACCATGGTGGACACCAGAGGTGGAGAATTCATGGAGGGAAAAGAGGGTGGCCATACGGAATTGGCAGAGGGTGCGGAGAGCAACCAATTCAGTTGACACAGAATTGGAAGAGGCTGAAAGATATAAAAAAAAGTAAAGGTGCAGGATTTTAAACTCCAGGCAGCAGAGGCAAAGAGGATTAAATGGGAACAGTTTATCAATGAAGTTGGTGGGGATGTGACATTGGGAAAATTCTGGAGGCTGCACCGGCAGATGAAGAGACAGGTGATGCCTGGTACACATGGTACCGTTTATGATGATAACAACCGACCTATGACAACTGACAAGGACAAAGGGGAGATTTTTCTTGCACGATTTTTAAAACAGATGGATCAGCAAGATAGGGCTATTAGAGATAACGTCAGAGAAGCCTTGTCACGGGTCACTAGGAAGGAGGACTGTGAGATTAAAGTGGAGGATATTAGATGGGTACTGAAGCGGGCTAAAGACATAGCGCCAGGATGGGGTGAGGTACTCCCATATGAGGAACATAAATGATGGGACTTGGAAGAGATGGCTCTTTGTTTCAACCTAAGCATCAATACAATGGAAATACCCCACGATTGGCTGCCCAATGATGTCCCACTCTCAAAGCCAGGTAAGGATCACTCCAGACTTAATAGATACTGAATCATAATCCTGCAAAACAAGTATGGCAAAGTCCTCGAAAAGATAGTAGCACGTATTTGGAAAGTCGTCGCCTGCTTCCCCAAGGACTCGGGAGCTACCAGCCTGGGAAGGACACCTGGGCCAATGCTGCGACTTTTGCATTTGATGTCTACGAGGACTTCCAGGATAAACAGGAGACAGTGGCGGTAGCTCTTTACCTGGAGGATGCGTATAACAGGGTCAGGTATGATCGGTTGATACACACACTGTCGGACATGGAAGTCTGCCGTTGCCTTGTTAGATGGGTTGTGGCAGTCCTTTATGAGCATAAGGTTGTACTGTGCATGGGTTCCTGGACTTCTGACCCCTATAGTATTACACCTGGGTTGCCGCAGGGATCTGCCTTGTCCCCAGTGCTCTTTAATGTCTACACCAGCAAAATGGCAGCTATTGAGACACCAGGTGTGGATAGAATCTTGACATTTGCAGATGATGTGCAGGTGTACTTGGGTATCACCTTTGGCAGGTGTTTTTCTTTTAAGGATCATGTGAAGGCTTTGATGGTGACGGCTGGTAGGGGACTTAATGCATTGAGAGCTATGGCAGCAACCGGGGTAGATCAGAGGATGCTGTACAGGCTCTTTCAGCAGTTAATAATTTCTGTCATTGAGTATGGTTTGGGGCTGCTGACAGTATCAAAGAGCCAGCTTGAAAGATTGGAGCGCATACATAATACTGCCATGCGGTTAATCCTGGGGTGCACAAAGGACACATCAATTATCTGCATGAGGCATATCCTGGCGCTACCAACAATGACGGACAGGCATAGGGTCCTTCAGGCCAAATGGTACCTGAGAGTTGCCGCAGACAGGGATCACCCGCTGCATGCAGCAATGGATATAGTCAAGGGTCATAGACTAAGACGAGGCAGGTCCTGGATGGCACAGGCAGAACTTTCTATAAGTCAGGTGTGTGATCTAGAGACCATCAGTTGTGAAAGAGAGTGGGTTGAAGTTCCAGAAGGCATGACGGACTGGCACAATGTAATAAAAACACTGGGTCGTGAGATTGTGAGAATTGTATGGATATTTTGCCCTGGCCAAGCGGGTGTAAGGGGGTACGAACAGGCTGATAGGCTAGCAGGGAATGCACCTCTTGTTGGTAGTTTGCCTATGGACAAGGGGGAGGTGGTCGTGCGCTTGTGAGGCCAGGTGGAGAAGGCGGAGGAACAGATTGAGAACCCATATATGGAAAGAATAAGATCGGCAGGGGTTCTGGAAGAATTTCACAACTGAGAGGGAAGACCAGGAGAAAGTTTAATCAGATAGCGGTGGGAACGATTTGTAGTATGACTCTTTGTTGTTGAACGAGGGGACGGAGCACGTATGGGAATGTCCTGAGTGCACTGATGTCGGTTTTTAACTCAACTCAGTCAAAGATTTAATTTCGACCAAGAAAAAGCAACATAAGCCATGGATTACATCAGACACGTTAGAATTAATCAAACAGTGAAGGGAACTGAAACAGAAAGGAGGTGAATCTGATAACAGAAGGATGAAGTATAAATCTTTAACTCAAGAAATAAGAAAGAACACAAGAAAGGACAAAAACCAATATATACAAGATTGCTGTACCAGAATAGAACAATATCATAAGACTGGAAGAGATTACAAAATGTTCAGAGAAATTAAGTTATTGACAAGAAATGTTCAACCTAAACTGAATGTTATCTGTAACAAAATTGGAAATATCTTAACAAAATCTGGACAATTTCTAGAAAGATGTTGGGAGTACTGCAGTGGAATGTATGATATGAATGACAGTGAGGATATGAATGAGATACATGAACCAATGACAGTAGAGACAGAAGCTGAACCATCATTAGATGAAATTGCGTGAGCAATAAAGAACCTGAAGAATGGTAAATCACCTGGATGTGATGAGATACCAGCTGAACTAATTAAAGAGGTAGGAGAAGAAAGCATACAAATCTATCACACATTATGTAAAGAGATATGGCCAAAAGATTGGAAAAGAACTATCTTCTTTCCAGTACCAAAATAGGGCAACCTGAAATTATGCATCAACTATAGAACTTTTGCCCTGATCAGTCATGCAAGTAAAATTCTACTAAACATCATAATGGGAAGAGTTTGTAAGAAAATAGAAGAAGAAATTAACGTGGTTAAAGCTGGATTTAGACAAGGAAGTGGAACAAGAGATCACATACTCAACATGTGTTTAATAATAGAGTAGTGCAGAGTATTTAATGTAAACCTATTCTCATGTTTTGTGGATTACTCAAAGGCATTTGACTGTGTACAACATCAGAAGCTTTGGGAAATCATGAGGAATATGGGCATTCCATAACATGTAATACAACTCATAAAAATGCTCTATCTAGACCAACAAGCAGCAGTTAGAATAGATGGCGAGACATCAGATTGTTTGACATCAAACAAGGAGTCAGTTAGGGCTGTGTGCTTTCCCCATATTTGTTTAACCTGTATGCCAAAAATTTAATGGGAAAAAGAAATATATGTTAATGAGAAAAAATTGGAGGTGATAGAAAATTTTGAATATCTTGGGTTATTGATTACCAACAATGGTGACACAATGCAAGAAGTTAAAAGTAAAATTAAAATTAACGACGACTATCAATTGCTCTTCAAAGACTAAAACAACTGAATAAATTATGGAATGGGACAGACAGAACTACAAAAATTAGATTTTTAAGAGCATGCATCTTTCCATTGCAACATACGCATGTGAGACCTGGACACTTACTAAACAAGCTGAACAGCACATAAATGCCTTTGAATATAAATGTTATAGACAAATTCTAAGAATATCTTCAATAAAGATAAGAACAAATGCATCCATACTTCAAGAGCTAAATACTGAACAAGGTTGGCTATTAAAGATGATAAAACAAAGAAAATTGAAATATTTTGGTCACTTGAAACGTCACGAAAGTTTGGAGAGAACAATAATGGAGGGGTATATGCCTGGGAAGAGAGGAAGAGGAAGGCCAAGGAGAAGATGGGTGCAGGATGTGGCGGATGATCTCCAGATGGGTGTATCTGACATGGAACATCTTACTTCTGATTGAGAGGTTTTCTGGAAGGTGGTTATGGGCATGAGGTTCTGCAAAGGACATGCTACTGAATGAATTAATGAATCTTACCTTGACCTACATAAACTTCAGGTTGTTCTACCTCCACCTTTTAATCTGAAAGGGTTTGCAAGTTACATATGTATGCAAGAAATAAACTATATAAATGAATTTGATATTTTGTTTTTCAAGCTAATATCTAATCGTGATTTTTTTTTTTTAAATAGCATATCCTTTACAGGACATCGCTGTCAACAGCAGCATCTTTCAGCTGTCTGTTGATTTCTTGGCAAGATTACGCTCAGTAGTTTGCCATTGCTTTCTGAGCGGCCGGCTCAGTATCCCGCAAGTCACCAGCGGGGGTCGAACCGCTCCCAGTTCTCTCCCGCTTCGAGAGACTGCGTGATAAACGGGATTACGGAGAAAGTGTTGTAACCCCTCAGCCAGAGAGACCGGCAATCATGATTAATGATACAAAATATCTTTTGATTACTTCAAAATATGATTTCTGATATGTTATTCATCAAGTTCCCATTAAGAATCAATCAATCAATCAATCAATCACAGTGTATTGATATTGGTTTAACATAGCAATACATGACAGCTTTGTGGAAAATCTGTATTACTTGTGTCACACATCATACAAACATTAAAGTTAATGCAATACTTATAACAGCAGCCATTCTTTGTTGTATCTGTTTCCTGCTTTCATATATTCAATAACATCTTCAATTGGAGAGAAAAACAATAAAATCTGGTCACAAATATTCCTTTTAAACTGTTGCTTATGAGCAAGAATTATACTTTGTGAGCTTCTAACTTGAAAGTTGTGAGCATTTAACAATTAGGCAAATTTGGTCCCAATACTGTCTGCTTTTGCACTGAAGCTCAATGATCTGGACTTCATTGATGATATTGCCACAACAATTAGGTCTAAAAATTCATAGGGAAATCAAAAATATTGAAGGAGAACTATACACCTATTTAGGTAGCAATGTAGACACAGATGTTTGAGCATATACAGATATTACAAGAAGAATGCTAAGGCAAGAGGAGGTTTGATTTGTGGAAGATAAAAGAAATAAAATAGAATATTCAATTATAACATTAAATCTGTAGAACTGTGTGGATCAGAAACATGGAAAGTGACTTAAAATGACCACTAATATTATTGGAAATAAACTACAAACATTCGTTAATTGTTGACTAGGCAAAATAAAAGGACTAAAATGACAGAATTACAAATGTGGAGCTCATAGTGAGAACTAAACAAATACCAGTGTATCAAGAAGCTAAACAAAAACTTCTGGCACTGGATATGTTGTTTGTCCATCAAGAATGATGATGACCATTTATTTCATCCAGTGGGGTTGAAGGTATGGAGCCGTGGGTTCTAAGATGGCTGATAAGGCCTATTTTGGCTCGAAATGTTCTTTGACAATGTGGGCAAAGAATACTTGACGTTTCTGGAGGAGGATTTCCTGCAGAAGTTTTTCTGTCCTGCCTTTTCTTCACAGCTCTTGCAGTCCTGGTTGCCTCACATATGACTGCACCCTTGCGTAATGATGCACGCCACGAATTTCGGTCTCTGGCTGCAGCCTCCCAGGTGTCATGATGAATTCCAAAAGCATTCAGTGAGATTTTCAGAGTGTCTTTAAAGTGTTTCCTCTGGCCACCTTGGGAGCGTTTACCACAACGCAGTTCGCTGTAAAAAATTCGTTTAGGGAGCCTGTGATCTGGCATGCGAGTCAAGTGACCAGCCCAGCGAATCTGATTCTTCATCAGTAGGACTTCAGTGTCTGGAATCTTGTCTTGTCATTTAATCTTCAGTAGCTTCCTTAGGCAGACTGTGTGGAAGTGGTTTAATTTCCTAGCGTGTCGCTGATAAACAATCCAGGTTTCACAAGCATATAGCAGTGTGGATAATACAACTGCTTTGTAGACTTTTAGCTTTGTTTGCAGGCTTATTCCAGTTCTGTCCCATACATTCTTGTACAGTCTGCCAAAGGCCGCGCTGGCCTTGGAGATTCTTGCATTCACTTCGTCATCAATTGTGGCAGCTTGTGACACAGTGCTGCCAAGATAAGTGAATTATATTCGCAGTAGAAGTAGGTCACATGATTATTCCTATGCGTGTAGCTACATTATAAATTTTTGTTGATTTGTTAACGTGTCCTCAGTAGCGTTGTGATAAGTGTCTCCGGGTATCATGCGGGAGTTCGAGGTTCGATTCCTCGGCATCGAAGTTAATTTTTTTTTCTTTCCATTTTCAGCAAATACGTAAAAATATTAAACATTAGGAACTAAAATATAGAACTGAGAAACTCGAAGCATGGTATAAAGTGTGATGATCAAAGCATATTACTGTCAGCTTGGACCAGAATTATCAGGACATACAAAGTAGGATGGTAACGTAAACAAACATGGATGCCTCGTAACGGTAGTTAAGTGTACAGAAACGAAAGTTAACAATTCTTGAACTCGTCTGGGGACACAATTATTTGTAGGGATCGTTATTTGTATTGCCTATTGGAGATACCAGTTCTAAAAAATTATTCTTGATATTTAAGCAGGACTAACGTAATGTAAAAATAAAACGAGATGCCAGAAGAATGGACAGAAGTACGAAGAAGGGTGATTCATTAAAAATTATGTAGAATTCGGCAGGATTAAACTCGCAACAGTGAACATTTCTATTTAAATTAACCACCTTCTTAGACTTCTTAATCGCTCAAACTAAAATTGACTAGTGAGCAGATGCTGTGACATGTTTGTTACTTCCCGCAATTCTATTGTGAATATAATTTTTTCTCTATTCGCAATTCTATTGTGAATATAATTTTTTCTCTATTCGCAATTCTATTGTGAATATAATTTTTTCTCTATTCGCAATTCTATTGTGAATATAATTTTTCTTTCTTTCTTTTTTTTACAACATCTGCTAATATTATTATTACATTTCTATCCTATAGCAACAATAGCAATACCAACGTGTTCCTTGTGCAATGCCCTTTAATTTGATATATAATACAATATATTTGCTACCATTTTAACAATGTTTAGATCATTAATATGACACACCCCTACTTCCATTTTCTGCCATCAATTTCTGCTTGGGCCATACCCACTTTTTGTTTGGCACTGAATCAGTTAAGAATATATATACTTTTATATACCTATTTAAGGTTCTAATTTATTGTTTTTAATTTACAAAATTGTCACTTCAGTCATTTCTGTACTCGAAAAAAAAAAAATGGTCTTCTTCAGAGGGAAAGCTAAATTTGGTCCAAATGTTGTTTCATCCTAAAAGGGTTAATCTAAAGATGACTTTACTTCAGCGACTGGCCTAGCAAACCAGCAGGGGATCTTCATACTGCTCGTGGAAAAACTAAGAAGTACCTAAACAACATCCCTTGAGACAAGTAAAGAGTTTCAAGTACCTAGGAAGTATAATATCATCAAATGGCAAATCAGAAGACGAGATCGAAAATAGATGCAATCAATAAGGCAAACCAACTCATTGAACAAATGGCACTAATACTACAGAACAAACATGTATCAATAACTACTAAGAAAGCACTTTACAACACAATCTTCCTACCAACTCTATGTTACCAATGCCAAACCTGGACAATGACAGAAAAAGAGAAAAGAAAAATCACAACAACAGAAATGAGGTTCCTGAGAAGAATACTCAACGTATCAAGAAGAGATAAGATCAGAAATGAAGAAATCAGGACTAAAGTGGGGGTTATAGCTGCACTAGATTTTATTAGAAAGCAGCAAGTCAAATGGTTTGGCCATGCAAGTAGTAAGTAGTTTACCAACTAGCAGTATACAACAACAAGCAATGATGTATAGCCAGAGGGATACAGAAGAAGAGGCCAACCACGTAAACGATGGACGCATGGAATAACAGTCCATGGGAATATCGATATATGAAGCCCATAATAGGGCACTCTCCCGCTGTTTATACTTCACCTCGACACCGCAAGGTACAAGAGGAACATGATGAGTTGAGATGAGACTTTACTTTAGCAACAATCTGTGTACACGGTCAAAATTGTTGGGACAAGTTATGAGAAGAAATGACTTGGAGAACTTGGTGACAACTGGTAAGATCAAAGGGAAGAGAACAAGGGGAAGATCGAGAAGTAAATACCTGGACAGCTTGGTCACATGACATGGTCGAGACAGGAACACTGAGCTGATCCACGACTCTGGTGATCGAGTGAGATGGCAGAACATGACCGCCCATGGCACATGATGATGGCAATGATGGATTGAATGGATGGATGATGATACACACGTGAACTTACCTCAACTTGAAAATACACACGCAATGAAATAGTCACCAACGAATAGCCTTTTGAGCACATGTGCTTGAAACTACAAACATGGCTTTACAGTACTGGCCTAAGTCAAAATCGCACTGTTTTCGGAATTAAAAAACAAACAAACACAAAAATGACAACATTTGGAATTTGGCCGAAGGTTCGGGAGCAAGCAACATGGCCGCCGGGTCATGTAATTTTGACCCTTGACCGGCAATGCCCGATGGGAGAGTTTATACGGACTTGAGTCCGAATAGACAGAGTAGTTTATACGGACTTGAGTCCGTATAGACAGAGTAGTTTATACGGAGCGGAGTCCGTATAGACAGAGTAGTTTATACAGAATTGGGTATAGCTGAAGTATGAAGCTGTTTAAATATCAAGAATAATTTTCCAGATTTGTATCCCCAATGTGTCCCCATGCGAGTTAAAGAATTGTTAACATGCGTTTCTGTACACTTACTGTTTACTACAGGCTTCCATCTTTGTTGACATTACCGCCCTACTATTTCCTGCTATTGATGTCCTCATAATTCCGGTCCAAGCTGACAGTAATATGCGTCGCCTCAGAAAGACATGATTAGGCAATTCAAACACCAGGCTTCCGACTTACTGGCCTGATGAATTAACAAATAAACAAGGAAATGCTTCGCACATAAAGTGCAGGAAAACCTGGTATATGTGAAGCAGGTTGAAAAGAGAGGGGGGGGGGAGATAGATAACGAAGATAGTGTGAGAGACAGAGATACGAGAAAGATGTGTTGTGTTGAAAGACATAACAAAGTGATAGGCTAAAGACAAGTGAGAGAAAGAGGGAGGGATATATATATATATATATATATATATATATATATATATATATATATATATATATATAGAGAGAGAGAGAGAGAGAGAGAGAGAGAGAGAGAGAGAGAGAGAGAGAGAGAGAGAACTCGTGTTCGGTTGGCTAAGCGCCTTTCCCAAGACAACAAAAGTAGAGGACAGATAAGAACAGAAAGACAAGTGTGCAGGTTCTTGTGCAACAAGATAAAGACACATGTAACCAACACAAAACACAAAAACCCTAGGAAACACTGTTTGCTGCCAAAAGCGAGATCATCAGACCAGCACTGGTTGATACCAACTTATTTGTTCTTCATTTACCAGGTATCTGTTATGTGGCTACTTCAATTAGCGAGTGGGACAGAGTGGGACAGGTCGGGAGAGAATATACCGGGCACTGCTCTCGCTGAGGCCTCGCTTGATACGGATGTTGTCTGTCTAAATGATGGGACACCAACTAGGCAGGCAATGAGACTGGGGAGTAGTATAGGTTGGCGCCCAGACCCCACTTTCAGCCTACCCAGGTAGGTTGATAGGGTTTATGAAGGAAATATGGGTAAAATTTGTCGACTCGGCTCCAGAACCTGGAGGCTGATTTATGAACGAAATATTTTTGGGCGGGTGGAATTTTTTTCGGCGTGTGGGAAATTTTTCGTGGGAACGGGTTTTTTGACGCTGCCTGGTGGGTGTAAAAAGTAATTAAGGTAAATGTTTAGTTGGTTCTGGAAAGCGAAGGGGGAAAGTTATTTTGGTTACGTCTATTAGTATGTGTAGTGATAAACAAGGGTGTGATGGGTATATGGTGGTTACGTATATGAATGTGTGGTGAGTAATGTATAAACAAGGGTGTGATGGGTCGTGGTTATACTCGATGAAGTAAGAGGTGGTTAGTGTCATCTGAACAGTGTGATAGTAGTGAAGGTAAAGGGTGGTATATTCACTACCATCATTACAAAGGAAAGCATATAAAGTTATAATGGGTATATGGTGGTTACGTATATGAATGTATGCGTGGTGTAGTATACACAAGGGTGTGATGGGTCGTTATACTCATGGGTATATGGTGGTGGCGTAGACATAATGTGTATGTGTAGTGATAAACAAGGGTGTGATGGGTATATGGTGGTTACGTATATGAATGTGTCTGTTCGTGGTGTAGTGATGTATACACAAGGGTGTGATGGGTATATGGTGGTTACATATATGAATGTGTCTGTTCGTGGTGTAGTGATGTATACACAAGGGTGTGATGGGTATATGGTGGTGGCGTATATGAATGTGTTAGTATGCGTGGTGTAGTGATGTATACACAAGGGTGTGATGGGTATATGGTGGTTACGTATATGAATGTGTATGTGTAGTGATGTATACACAAGGGTGTGATGGGTATATGGTGGTTACGTATATGACTGTGTCTGTTCGTGGTGTAGTGATGTATACACAAGGGTGTGATGGATATATGGTGGTGGCGTATATGAATGTATTAGTATGTGGTGTAGTGATGTATAAACAAGGGTGTGATGGGTATATGGTGGTGGCGTATATGAATGTGTATGTGTAGTGATGTATACACAAGAGTGTGATGGGTATATGGTGGTTACGTATATGAATGTGTATGTGTAGTGATGAACAAGGGTGTGATGGGTCGTTCTACTCATGGGTATATGGTGGTGGCGTAGACATAATGTGTATGTGTAGTGATGTATAAACAAGGGTGTGATGGGTATATGGTGGTTACGTATATGAATGTGTATGTGTAGTGATGAACAAGGGTGTGATGGGTCGTTCTACTCATGGGTATATGGTGGTGGCGTAGACATAATGTGTATGTGTAGTGATAAACAAGGGTGTGATGGGTATATGGTGGTGGCGTATATGAATGTGTATGCATGGTGATGTATAAACAAGGGTGTGATGGGTCGTGGTTTCTACTCATGGGTATATGGTGGTTACGTATATGAATGTGTCTGTTCGTGGTGTAGTGCTGTATACACAAGGGTGTGATGGGTATATGATGGTTACGTATATGAATGTGTTAGTATGCGTGGTGTAGTGATGTATACACAAGGGTGTGATGGGTATATGGTGGTTACGTATATGCATGTGTATGTGTAGTGATGTATAAACAAGGGTGTGATGGGTCGTTCTACTCATGGGTATATGGTGGTGGCGTAGACATAATGTGTATGTGTAGTGATGTATAAACAAGGGTGTGATGGGTCGTGGTTATACTCGATGAAGTAAGAGGTGGTTACTGAACAACGAGGTGTAGTTGGTTACTGAACAAAAAGAGAGTTGTAGGAGTCTGACACAGTAAAATACAGAGACAAAAGTAAAAACAAAGTGGGTTCAATAATGAAACAATCAGGGTCGTGGTGTAATACGAAGGCATTCTCCGGTCTTGGGGATAAAAGAGGCCGCCGGGGTGTGTTATAGGTGGTAGTAACTGCAAGGGTGGGTTCTTCACCGAAAAGCTTATAAAGAAGGATATGGTGGTAAGGGGTGTAAATGGTGATGTCGATCGGGCCCGCAGATCACCCGGTGTCAAATACGGTTCCAGGTGCTTGAACTGTTCCTCTAGGCGATATATCAGCGTCTACACGAGTCTCCTTGTCTATAACAAATACATAAACACAAATACAACGACAACCATACAAGTACACATACAGACACCAATCATACAATCAGGGCCATTTTAGAGTCAGACACACAAGTATAACGAATCTAAAATACAATCATACAAACACAAAGAGGATCACACAAACACACATACAAATACAAAGACAACCAAACATACACATAAAGACAGACAAGCACAAAGACACACCCATACCATTACTACTGTCACAACAACAGCTATACACAAGTACACACCCATAATCAAATAAACAACCACTCAAGTACAAACACAAAGACAACCAAACATACACATAAAGACAGACAAGCACAAAGACACACCCATACCATTACTACTGTCACAACAACAGCTATACACAAGTACACACCCATAATCAAATAAACAACCACTCAAGTACAAACACAAAGACAACCATAGAATAGCTTGTCTACAAAATTGCTACGTCAGCTATGTAGGGTGCAGACCCAGTGTATAAAATAGACGGCGTCTCTTGTGAGCTGAGTTGGGTATCTACAGAGGTGCCTCAGGCTGGTGTGAGCATTGTGTAGTAAGCAGATATTGTTCACGTACTGACTTGGCTACAGCAGTGAACCAGGTTGGTGTGAGCATTGTTCGTGTAGTAACCAGCTATTTTTCACGTAGTGACTTGGCTACCTACAGTAGTGAAACTTGGTGTGAGCCTTATTCGTGTCGTTGGCCTCTGATAAAACAGTGAAACATTGTATACATCAGAACTTTTTGGTGTTGTAAGAAAGAAAAAAGAAAAAAAAAAAAAGAAAAAACCAGTTTATCAATATGACCACCAGATCTACTTTCACGTGTTCAGTGTGCGACAAAGCCTATTGTGATAAGTATACCCTTAATCGTCACATTCGGACCATTCACGAGGGGAAAGACCAAGTATATCCCTGTCAGTTATGTGATAAGGTGTATAATACGAACGATGGCCTACAAAAACACAAACGAATACGTCATCACCCACGTATGAATACACCAAACACGGCAATACCAGAGACGACAGCACCACCTGTCTATTTACACCATCATCGTAGTCTAACGCAAGTACCAGACTGCCACCACTGTATCTTCAATGATAACCTTACCCGCCATAATAGGAACATTCACAATGATTATCCCTGTCAGTTACGTGACAATCTATACAATTCGAACCTACAACGGTACTTACATCACCAGACATCACGAGAATGAACGACACCATTAGACACCCTGGCAACAAGTCCACTCATAGTAGCAGAGGATATCCAACCAAATGATAGAGACAGTTTGGCAGCCCTTAAGGCGTACTGCAAGGACCTCTCGATTATGCTACCCAATCAAATGGTAGTATTAGAAAAAAGTGTCGACCACCGCTATCGGGTGGTTTTGGTATGATAAAAAGAAGTATTCAGATATCTTGTATGATATCTCATACATGTCTTTATTCTGGATCCGAAACAAATAAGGTATGTGTGATGACTTCGACAACAACGGTGTTTTTTGATAGTCAACCAACAGAGCCCAGAAGAATGAAGATCACTAATCCAGAACTTTTTGGTGTTTCACTAATCAACCACTGTTAGAAAGCGAAAAAGTTAAATTTTAATTAACACTTAAAAATAATAAATCGCAATTTTATTGCGCAAAATGTAAGCTCGATATAGTCATATACATAACCTATACCTATACCTATACCTATACTTAGTCTATATCTGTATATTAAGTGAAGCGAAATAAAATTGCGACTTTTGTCTCTGTATTTTACTGTGTCAGACTCCTACAACTCTCTTTTTGTTCAGTAACCAACTACACCTCGTTGTTCAGTAACCACCTCTTACTTCATCGAGTATAACCACGACCCATCACACCCTTGTTTATACATCACTACACATACACATTCATATACGTAACCACCATATACCCATCACACCCTTGTGTATACATCACTACACCACGCATACTAACACATTCATATACGTAACCATCATATACCCATCACACCCTTGTGTATACAGCACTACACCACGAACAGACACATTCATATACGTAACCACCATATACCCATGAGTAGAAACCACGACCCATCACACCCTTGTTTATCACTACACATACACATTCATATACGTAACCACCATATACCCATCACACCCTTGTTTATACATCACTACACATACACATTCATATACGCCACCACCATATACCCATCACACCCTTGTTTATACATCACTACACATACACATTCATATACGTAACCACCATATACCCATGAGTAGAACGACCCATCACACCCTTGTTCATCACTACACATACACATTCATATACGTAACCACCATATACCCATCACACCCTTGTTTATACATCACTACACATACACATTCATATACGCCACCACCATATACCCATCACACCCTTGTTTATACATCACTACACCACATACTAATACATTCATATACGCCACCACCATATATCCATCACACCCTTGTGTATACATCACTACACCACGAACAGACACAGTCATATACGTAACCACCATATACCCATCACACCCTTGTGTATACATCACTACACATACACATTCATATACGTAACCACCATATACCCATCACACCCTTGTGTATACATCACTACACCACGCATACTAACACATTCATATATGTAACCACCATATACCCATCACACCCTTGTGTATACATCACTACACCACGAACAGACACATTCATATATGTAACCACCATATACCCATCACACCCTTGTGTATACATCACTACACCACGAACAGACACATTCATATATGTAACCACCATATACCCATCACACCCTTGTTTATCACTACACATACACATTATGTCTACGCCACCACCATATACCCATCACACCCTTGTGTATACTACACCACGCATACATTCATATACGTAACCACCATATACCCATTATAACTTTATATGCTTTCCTTTGTAATGATGGTAGTGAATATACCACCCTTTACCTTCACTACTATCACACTGTTCAGATGACACTAACCACCTCTTACTTCATCGAGTATAACCACGACCCATCACACCCTTGTTTATACATTACTCACCACACATTCATATACGTAACCACCATATACCCATCACACCCTTGTTTATCACTACACATACTAATAGACGTAACCAAAATAACTTTCCCCCTTCGCTTTCCAGAACCAACTAAACATTTACCTTAATTACTTTTTACACCCACCAGGCAGCGTCAAAAAACCCGTTCCCACGAAAAATTTCCCACACGCCGAAAAAAATTTCACCCGCCCAAAAATATTTCGTTCATAAATCAGCCTCCAGGTTCTGGAGCCGAGTCGACAAATTTTACCCATATTTCCTTCATAAACCCTATCAACCTACCTGGGTAGGCTGAAAGTGGGGACCCTGACACCGCCATTGACCTGGCGCTTGTATCACAAGAGGCGGCATCCACAAAATGGAGTGTCCTTGGGGATTGTAGAAGCGACCACCTGCCCCGCTCTGTACTGGTACCTAAGCCCAGTACAGTCAGGGCTATAGACCAAGCCATGTGAGAAAACCCGGGTCAAGGAGGTCTTTCTGGTGACTGCCGAGTCCATCAACGATGAATGGTGGTATTTACTATTTGTGGATGCATTTGTAAAGAAAAGAACAAATGCATCCATACTTCAAGAATTGAATATTGAAGAAGGTTGGCTATTAAAGATGATAAAACAAAGAAAATTGAAATATTTTGGTCACTTGAAACGTCACGAAAGTCTGGAGAGAACAATAATGGAGGGGTATATGCCTGGGAAGAGAGGAAGAGGAAGGCCAAAGAGAAGATGGGTGCAGGATGTGGCGGATGATCTCCAGATGGGTGTATCGGACGCGGGGCATCTTGCTTGTGATCGAGAGGTTTTCCGGAGGGTTGTTATGGGAGCGAGGTTCTGCAAAGGACATGCTACTGAATGAATGAATGAATGGATTGATTTTGTGTTGATATTCTGACGGCGGCATTAGTGCACAGTGTACCTGTGCGGGCTGATTGCCGAGACTCCTGTCTGTTCCACTTTTCACATTGGACAGTGGAGAGCATTTTGTGTGATATTCGCTGACACCGGAACGGAGCAAAAATGGGGATGACGCGTTTGGAAATGAGGATGACGCGATGACGTTGGAACCTAACTAACTACGGTAACTAACTAACAGTCAGGGCTATAGGAGCCCGCGAAGCATTCAGTTATGATTGCTCTTCGCTCTTGGGGTGCCGTCGATCACAGAGACGGTCTAAACCAGCAGGAAAACCACACATTTCCTAGTGCCAAGACCCACCTCCCCACCTGTCTATGTTGCTTCCTAAATGGGTGTATGATTCCATGCTTGATTAAGTTGCATTATTTTGTTTCCAAACAAATTTTTATCCATAATTGTTGTGACTTAACAATTTTAATTCAATTATAATAACCCATGCTGCTCTGTGAAGAGTCCATGTTCCATGTCTAGCGTTAGCTGTTGGTTTCAGTCTACAGCAACAATAAAGATGCAAAGCATGTCTGCCCCACCCCTGTTATTTAAAACAAATGTTCTCCCTCACGGAGAACTCATTTCATTCCTTTATATGTGATGCCTCTATAAATTAACGATCGATGGATTCCCGTAATGACATCTATTTCCAAAGCGATTTTCTATCAATGTCATAAAAAAAAAAATTGTCTCGCTGGTGAGGAATCGAACCTCAGTCTACTCAAAAACGAGCCTCAAGCTACTGAAAACACAATGAAAACTTTACAAAAATGTGTAATATAGTCAAACACATGTCCCGATGACGCAGTTCACGTGACCAGCCGGGGTTTCCGGAAAAAACGGACCGGAAAAAACGGAGTGGAGTCCGAATAGACAGAGTAGTTTATACGGACTTGAGTCCGTATAGACACTTTCATGCCCGATTGCGACACCGAATCATCATCATCATCTTCCACTTCTGCCGTCAAGCGGCGTGGGGAGGTATAATTTGCGTTCCAGCGCCCGGTGGGCGGCACTGGATAGTGTCATTCCGTGTGGTTGTAAAATGTCTTTGATGTCGTCAATGCATTTTCTTCTTGGACGTCCTCGTGGTCTCGTCGCAGATGATCTTTGATGTAAGGCCAGTGATGGTAGTTGCTGGTTAGTTAGTTAGTCGACAGATCATTCTCATTGCACATCGAACCATTCAGTCCATAAGTTAAGTGCTCGGATCCCCTCCTCAGCAAATCCCACAGCGTGTAGCGGCTAACGACAACAGTTCTGTGTTGGTTTATCAGTCTTCTTTGGCTTCCTGCGTAGTGTTCTTGTTTGGCCACACCTCTTTTGATTTGCTGCTCTCGCAGTCTGGCCATTGTTGTAGATTCACAGTCATCACTTGGTTCTCGCAAAAGTCTTACTTCTCGTAGAGCAGTGGTTCTCAACCAGTGGGGAATTCCCCCCCCCCCCCAGTGGGGGAATTTTAGGGTTTCCAGAGGGGGACTGAAGATCATTTCAAGATCCCGTTAATACAAGAACCGATTACTTGATATTGCTTTTACCTTCATACTTTACATTTATGTACATCTCATCCTTCTAAAATTCATTTTATAAAGTAAGTAGACCCACACATCACGTTTTAAGTGGATGTCTAGACCTGTTTTAACATATTTACCTTTCATTTTTGCGTATACTGTGTAGGGGTGGGGGGATTTTTAGGTAGGAAATATGAAAGGGGTGGGGGGGGGGGAATGACGTTCTGAAAATATGGTGAAAATATGGGCCAAAAAAGGTTGAGAACCACTGTCGTAAAGCATTCAGAATGTCAGCCTGGTCCATGGTAGTTGATGGTGTTGCATTCTAATGACATGGCCAAACCACTTGATCTTCTGCCTTTCAATAAATGTGGCACAAGGTGTTGATCCCACTGTCTGTCTGATAACAGCATTTCTTACTCGGTCTCGGATTGTTAAGCTGGCAGCTCTCATCATCCTTAACACCATCTCGCAAGTGTTGATTTTCACCGAATCAAAGTGGCTATAGTATAGTGCATTCACATTTGTTCGCCTCCATATAAAAATCCATATCTCAGTAACCAACTGAGGGAAAATTATCAGATTTAGCATATAACCTTATCATCATGTCCACCCAACACAAAAATTTGTGTTATGGAGATTGTACAGCAGATTTCAATGTTTGTTTATATGCGGTATATAATTTACGGGTCAGAGATTAAGTTCATAATTTTAAATGTATTACACCGTAGCCAGACAATCAGCGTTCAATGTTGAATATTCTGCGTGTTTCACGGGATGGGCCTTATGCCAAGAACCCCGCGCTATTGAAATTGGCAGTCTTCAGAGGTGTCGTCAAAAGTGGGTTATTTCATGAAACCTGATTATTTTGTTTTTAAAATCTTACCACTTATAGCTAACATTGAAATGTGTGAATATTTTTCAATGGGATTGAATGAGAAATTGTGTACACTTCAAAGCATCACTGTGCAGTTGTACACATACTTTTGCCCAGCCCCTGGCGGAGAGCGTCTCATTAAATTCATACAACAAAAAAAAAGTTACATAAAAAGTCCTTCCACACACCATCCATTATTTTTAATGAAAACTGTTTTTAATCACCTACATGACTGTAGATAACTTCTTTAAGCATAAAAAGATGAGTTACAATGTTATGCATAATGCATTATTTTTATGAAAACTTTGAAAATGCCTTAAAGATTATATCATGATTTATTATAACTCATATGCCTGTAAATAACTATAGACAAAGAGTTTATAAATCTTTGAAAACGATGCAACAATATGACTATAAGGTATATAGCAATGTTATTAAAAGTTATGCCCATTGAAATAACTTTTCTAGAGTTAAGTCCCCTTGCTATATAGAAATTATAATTAAAAATGAAATATTAAATAATATTAAGTAAGTAGCCGATTGTACACTAAAAAAATATGACAGTTGACAGCGCAGGAATGAGAGTAAGACGTGTAGAAAATGTCATCTCAATCGGATTGACCGTTCGCGAACGCATAAAGGACATACATACATACAGTATCTTTTATATATATAGAAGACAGATGCTCAAGATTACTCAGATGATCCAATACTGAAAACTTACAACACGCGTGACATTTTATAAGCAATAATGGTAGTTCTCATCTGTCAAGACATACCAAACTACTGAACGTAAACTTGCTAAGTGATCACAACAGCAAAAAATGCTGGTGTTGACTGCGACGTCCTGTAAAGGATATGCAACTTACTTTTTTTTTAATGTGACATTGTGCATCAGAAAATTAAAAATATTATTTTCTCAACACATTTAAATATCAGTTATACTTATCATTCAATCAGATCAAAGGCCAAGATAACAGCTGTCATTTTTTTCTTCAATATATATAAGTTTGAAAAAGTTTGTGAGTTCTCAGAAAGTAGAGTTGATCAAAATTCTGGCAAGGCACAAGAGAAAAGCTGTTACAAGTAGGTCACTAAAGTAAAGGACCTTTTCAGGAGGTGTAATGGGTATATGGTGCCAGCCCTACAATTTATAGACCAATCAGCACTCGAGGGGTCATGTGGTCAATATCAAGTGGGCTGCCTTTACTTCCCCAGACATTTCCTGCGACCTCTTTTAGGATGGTTGACTTTGGAGCCCAGGTCAATGATTTAGGATGGTCGACTTTGGAGCCAAGGGCAATATTTTAAACATGCTCTTATGTGTGTTCAAATACTTGATCCCCGGGCCAGCATGCTAGTAATTTCACTTGCCATGTAGCAACATAGGGTGTACAGCACTAGTCCTATGTATTAATAGAATGTGTACAGTACAAGAGCAACAAAGAAACAGCGAGTGTGATTTAAGTTAACGACAGTTAACTGACAAGAATTAGGAAAACGAGCGGTGTAGTGTATAGCCGTAGCTCAGTATACACCTAACCATGTACGTGCTGGACGGTGGCTGAACGCAGACTGCCCTTTTTCGACTCGCCTCAGAAGCGAGTTCCCGCGTTTTCACGCTTTGTGTAAAGTATCCACTTTTCACGATCCCAGTGTCCAATTCCTGAACACGGCCATAACCTTTGCCCTGCTATAATTTAGGTTATGGCACATGGCTACCAACCACCACTACAAAAACCCATTACTTTATTGCAAGAGAACAGATGTAATAGAAAGCTAATCAAATAAAAGTTTGTCAAAAGACATCTGACTCCAAGAAAACTGGTGATTTCTTCTTCTTCTTTGCGTTCATCCGGAGTGTTTTTTTTTTCTTTTCCAGATGTGATTACGGTGTGTCTGGTTAGGTACCCTTGGGCCGAAACCCTTAGGCCAAAACATCCGACTTTTGGTGTGCATTTTTGACAGTTTAGCATTCCCGTGGGACTCTCACTTTTGTGGTGCCATCCACATCCCAGCTGGTCAAATTGGAACGGTCGAATAATTTACGATCACGCCCGTGTGTTACCGGGACCCATACGGGGGAGCAAAGAATAGTAACACTGTTGCCTACCATGCATGTCGTAAGAGGCGACTAAGGAGGATATAGTTCCGTCGCCCTGCTATTGAGTGAGTGGCGCGACACTGTGAGCTGTGAGTTTCGCGTGGAATGCTTTTACATCTGTCCACGGTTCTTTGTAGCGTGAACTACATGTTCGGAACGATGGCGGCCGGCTGTATACATGTAGTTGCGTAATCTATTATGTCCTGTTCTGAGGCGCAGAATAATGACTTGTTCTGGTTTGTCCATAACGTGGCAGTCGTCTTGAGCAGGTTTTGGTGGCTTTCTGACTGATTTGATCATTCTTACGAAGTTTGTGCTTTGTGCGGCACTTTCGGCGGGTTGTCCTGCGGAAAGAGATCGAACCATATGGAATAAAACCCGGGTCAATTAAGTCTTTCTGGTGACTGCCGTTTCCATCGACGATGAACTGTATTTTTCATGGAGGACTTTTGTGTAGGCATTCTGGCGGCGGCATTATGCACAATGTACCTGTGCGGGCTGTTGGCTTGCCGGTACTCCTGTCTATTCCATTGTTCACATTGGGCAGTGAGGAGCATTTTGTGTGATATTCACTGGCACAGGAACGGATTAAAATGGGGACGACCCGTTACCGTGAAGTTGGAACCACGACTAACTAACTAACCCTCAAGGGAAGGCAGGGACAGTCCATGGCATTTTCCGCCATCCAGGGTGGCTTCCATAGTTGCAGAGCGCTTTGCTGCTGGGCCCACCGAGGGAATCGTCACGTCCTGCTCATGGCTGCTTTAATTCCTCACTTCAATATATTGGACATTTCGTTCGCCCCGGGCTGTTCCCGCACAAACCAGACCGGTCTGCAGACGGTATCTACTTAGCGAGTTTTCGATTCGGACATATGCTTGTCGTTGTGCCCGGAGGACAATATAGTCAGAGCTGTTCCGAGCACGACTGACATTCGGAAAACTAGCTAGTCAGAGCTGTTCTGGATACGATGGGCATTCGGCAAACTAGCTAGAGCTATTCCCAGCACAAGGATCAATCGGAAACTAGCCAGTCAGAGGTGTTCCGAACGTTAAGGACATTCAGAAGACTAGTTAGTCAGAGCTTTTCCGACCACGAAAGACATTTCACTTGGACGTAATTACGTAGTACCAATTTTTATATTGCCACCCGTAGGCCGGCACTTCCGACTTCGGAGGGGCATTTTTAATGAGGTTAGACTTCCTCGTGTTTCGAGGCACGTTGGACTCTTATTGTTGTGGTGTCGCCCACATCTCAGCTGGTCAAGGTAGAACGGTCAGAGACATCACGGTCAACCTTCAAGGGAAGGCAAAGGCAGACCATGGGCATTCTCCACTATCCAAGGAGGCATCCATAATTGCAGAGCCGCATATATTGCTCTGAGACTGGGCTCACCCGAGGAATTGCCCCGTCCTGCTCATGGCTGCTTTAATTCCTCACTTCCATGTATTGGGCATTTCGCTTGCCACTGTTCTCTCAAGCACAAACCAGGAACGGTTAGTCTGCGGACGACATCCACTAGGTAAGCTTTCGCTAATGAGACGTTTTCCCACCTTTGACTACACTCTCTATGAGTATAGATACACACACTTTTCGTAACCATTTCGTGCCACTGGGGCACTTTTTATACCTTTAGTACACACTCACGGGGTAGGCTATATGTGCTACTTGCTCAGCACCTTACCTTCGTGCAGCAGTGAGCGAGAAACGGCCAGGTACTCTCATCCGTGGATCCCTCATATCCCCCAGCTCAGACCCTTCGAACAAGTATCTGAACTGAGCATGTAGCGTGCTCAGCATCTCACTTCCATTTTTCGGTAGGTGGGTATCAGCCCGACTCTCACATCTGAGGGTTTATGAGGCGTTCAGCGATATCCCTCGACCGGGAGCCTTAAAGTATGTGTCCGGACCAAGAATTAGTGGCATCGTGCGCCTGATTTAGACTTTGACTGCTATCCTCAGTCCACCTGCAGAGCAGCAGGTTGTGTCTCACTTTGTCTGGCCCCTACCCCAAGAGCTGTCCGACATGTATAGTATGTCCACAAACGAATGCCTTCATTCACGATCAATTATTTTGAAAACTGTCTGTTGCATCGTTATGAAATTTTTCCTGCCGTCTTATATTTACCCCCACCCAAGGAATATGTCTTTGATAGGTCCAAAAGCAACTTAAATCATCGAAAGCGGCGACATTTCTTTGATGTTTTGCTGAAAAACTAATGATTTCTCGCTAACAAATTTGTGTTTACAGTAATGGACGCTCTGCCAATTCAGATGACACACAAGGCGTATCCGGATTCGTATGGGAGTGGGTGCAATGAAAGAACTAGCTTAAAAGTGTACAGTGTCGGCTGCATTGCACCGGGTTTTTTTTTAATCCCATATGGCTCAGTTTCTTTCCGCAGCGCGGAAAGCGTCGCACAAAGCACGAACTCCGTAGCTCCAGCGACGACCCTCGGGAGTCTCCGAAAAAATGCACTCGTAAAATGAAGGACGTGGCCCGTAATCGAACATACAACATTCGGAGCCCGAGTCAGACGGCTTGACCACTTCACCACGGAGAATCCCGAGAGGGGTGCAATGTGTAATATTAGTAAAGACAGAGAATTTTCAGAGGCATGGGGTAAATAATTTGTAAATTAACAGGAAAGTAGAAGGAATATATTTCTTACCTTATTTTTCATTTCCTTCTTGTTTCTTCAGCTGCTGGTTAATAAAGTGTACACAGGTATTCATGTTAGCTTTTTATATTGAGTTCGTGAAAGCTTCCAAATAGCTGTGCGTTAATGTGCGTATGGAGTGACCAGAAATGATACCGCAATTTAGTCATCATGTTTCAATTTTTAAGGATCTATTCAGCTGTCTGTGTAGTTTGTTCACACGTACACATGGGTGACAGACCCGCTTTGAGTCTTCGTGTAAGATTGTCTACTCTGCTGTTTACCGTTCAGAGACGGAACATGATTACCTGTTTTGCACTATGAAAATAGTTGTCAGTGTCTCTGTAGTGGGCTTTCTTCTTAACGACCAAGATGTTGGTCCTCTTTTCATTGAAGTTTATAGATTGATTCGTATGCACGTGTGTTGTCCCCTAATTTGACGTGTTTGCTCTCACGTTTCTTGTTATGCTACATTATGTCAGTTTCCACCGCAATATTACTCTTCTGTTGGTATTCAATGCGTTTAGTGTGTGTGTGTGTGTTTTTTCTTTCCAATACAGTTGTTTGTCACCGCTGAGGGCTTGCGGAATTGAAAATTCATCACTGTGGAATACAAACTGTTGCCATTGACATTATGCTTATGCTGTAATGTTTAGGGCCTGCAATTCGTCTGAATAATTGGAGCAAAATATCCCAGTAAGTGTGTGCGTAGATTAAGGTCTGCGATCTGCTCAGACCTTAATCTGTGTCGGACGATTCTAGTAGGTTGATGATTGCTCTCGGTTGCATAAAATTCAATCCATCCTTTCTGCAATAGTCCTCTTCCTCTTTCAACACATGGTCCTCACATTTTTTTCGGTAACTTTTATCAATATTTAATAGCGCGGACTGGGTTAGTATCTTGACGTAAGACAATTTGAATGTAATATTGGCAGCTGCCACTTGTCCTTTAATTTTAGCACACACAAGTTCTATAGGGTTTAAATGAGAATGATACGGCGGAAGTCTCAAGCACCTATGGCCATGCTCTTCTATCAACTTGTGGATTTGAAATTTCTTGTTTTTTGTGTGCCTGTTTTACAAGTGACAACAACTGTAGCTTGAAATATGTTTCTGGAAATGTTATATTTTCCCTTCGGAGCCATATCTTTATTGCTTCCTTTGTGCTCGATGCCGTAGGTATTTTGTCTTCTTGGGCAACAACATTGTGATATGATGCATTGTCCATGATTAGACAAGACGGTCTATCAAGGGATGGAAGTACTGTATTCTCAAGACAATCTCTAAATACATTACCATTCATCTCATTATGATAATCCCTATTGTCTGTATGCTTTGATACGAACACGAGCCCAGCATTCTGTAGTAAGCCATTATGAGTACTACCAGCATAGGCTATGACCAAACGCTGTCCTTTACTACTGGGCACATAACGCTTTATCTTTCCATCCATTGATTGCCATTCCTTTTCACTTGTGTGGTGCGCATTGATCCATGTCTCATCCAAATACACTATGTCATAATTTTCTTTGCGCATTTCCCTTATTTCACGTAGGTATCTGCTTCTCAAGGCTCGTAATTGCGGTTGCTCGCAAAGAATATTTCTACCGCCCTTGTAATTTCAAAAAGTGAAGATAATGTCCTTAAAATTTTCCACAAAGTTGTTTTGGATAGCTCTATGTTATTGTTCTTTCTCAACCAAACCCTAAGTTTTCTTACAGTCACTGTTTCTTTCGCATCCAGCATTTTTATAATGCTGGATAATCCTGGATATAAAATCCAAAATTTTTATAATTTTAGGAGTCTCCGTGGTGAAGTGGTCAAGCCTTTTGACTCGGGCTCCAAAGGTCGTGGGTTCGATTCCGGTCCGCATCCTTCGGTTCAAGAGTTAAATTTTTCGGAGACTTCTGTGGGTCGTCGCTAGAGCTGCGGAGTTCTTCTTTGTGCGATGCTTTCCGCACTGCGGAAAGAGACCGAGCTATATGGGATAGAAACCGGTGCTATGAAGTCGACCCTGTCGAATTTTAAGCGACTTTTTAAAGCATTTTTATAATAGCTCGCCTTATGACATCTTTGTCAAAGCTGTCTACAATAATCTTTCTACCTACCGTTTGGTTATTGCGTGGTGGTTTAATTCCAGATTCTTGCACCCATCGACGAAATTACCGTTTACTCAAACCCAATGCATGCACTGTTCTTTTTTCGGAATTTGTAATAGTATACACAATTTCTCATTCAATCCCATTGAAAAATATTCACACATTTCAATGTTAATAAAAAAAATACCAAATTAGTGCACAAAAGAATTCAGGAACTTACTAATAAAAGAACAAATACATCAACAGGCTGTCTAAAAACTAAAGATGGCAAGATCATAGTAGAAAAAGATCAGATTCTACATGTGTGGACATTATGTGAAAAACCTGTATAATGATAACAGAGAGGAACAGTATGATATTAGATTTAATCATGAAGGACCTCTAGTTTTAAAGATGGAGGTTCAAAATGTTCTTAAGCATATGAAAGCTTGCTGTGAGCTGTGAAATTCGCGGGGAATGCTTTTACATCTGTCCTGTACAGTGACCTGCATGTTCAGAACAATGGCTAACGGCTGTTGCTGAATTGACTGAGTTGCCTTTTCGGTTAACGAGTGCATTTTTCAGGAGACTCCCGGGAGTCGGCGGCTGAAGCTGCGGAGTTCGTGCTTTATGCGACACTTTCGGCGGGTCGCCCTGCTGTAAAAGACCGAGCCATGTGAGAAAACCCGGGTCAATGAGGTCTTTCTGGTGACTGCCGAGTCCATCTACAATGAACTGTGATTTTCGTGGATTAATTTTGTGTTGGCATTCTGGCGGTGGCATTATGCACAGTGTACCTGTGCGGGCTGTTGGATTGCCGAGACTCTTGCCTATGCCACTTTTCACATTGGACAGTGGGGTGCATTTTTGTGATATTCACTGGTACAGGAACGGAGCATAATGGGGACGACCCGTTGCCGTGAAGTTGGAACCTCGACTAACTAACTAACGTACAATATTCAACATTGAGCGCTGATTGTCTGGCCACGCTGATTGTCTGGCTACGCTGTAATACATTTAAAATTATGAATTCATCTCAGACCCGTAAATTATATACCGCATATAAACAAACTTTGAAATCTGCTGTAAAATCTCCAGAACAAAATTTTTTTGTTGGGTGGACATAATGACAAGGTGGACAACATGATAAGGATGCTTGAAGATCTACAGATTGATAGGAAAGACCTTAGACTTGTAAAAAACATATATTGGAAACAACAAGCTGCCATAAGAGTTGATAATGAAGTAAGCCAATATCAGCCTATTAAGAGAGGTGTGAGACAGGGATGTGTAATGTCTCCAGATCTGTTTTCCCTGCACAGTGAAAATATTTTCAGAAATATTGAAAATATGGAAGGAATCAACATTGGGGGACGATGCACCAATAACATTAGATATGCAGATGATACAGTCTTGATTGCAGACAATGAACAGGACCTGCAAAATTTAGTAGATGCGGTTGTTACACACAGTGAACAACTAGGGTTAGAATTAAATTGTAAAAAGACACAGATTATGGTCGTCACTAGGAAGAACGAAATACCACAGTGTAATATACAAGTAAATGGGAATATTCTTCAACAAGTGAATAGGTACAATTATCTCGGAACAGTAATAACATCTGATGGGAGATGCCTTGAAGAGATTAGAACAAGAATCGCCATGGCAAAAGTAGCCTTTAGCAAGATGAAAAACATACTGACCAATAAAAAGATGTCAATTGAAACGAGAAAAAGAGTGTTGAGATGCTACATAGAACGTGTACTTTTATATGGATGTGAAGCTTGGACAATGAGCAGCCAGGCTGAAAAACATCTGATGGCTGTAGAAATGTGGTTTCTGAGGAAAATGCAAAGAATACCATGGACAGCCAGAAAGACCAATGAACAAGTCCTTCAAGAAACAAATGAAGATCGTAAACTGATCAGAGACATTAGACGTAGACAGTCACAATTTTTTGGGCATGTTATGAGAAGAAATGATTTGGAGAACTTGGTGACAACTGGTAAGATCGAGGGGAACAGACCAAGGGGAAGACCTAGAAACAAGTATCTGGATGGCTTGGCCTTGTGGCATGGTCGAGACAGAAACACGGAACTGATCCACGACTCTGTTGATCGAGTGAGATGGCAGAACATGACCGCCCACGCTTACCGGCATGGCACATGATGGATGGATGGATGGACATAATGATAAGGTTACATACTAAATCTCATAATTTTTCCTCAGTTGATTACTGAGATATGGATGTTTATATTGAGGCAAAAAAATGTGGAATACTATAGTTGTGCTTCCGTCGGCATAGCACTTCGGGTCACTGGGACACGCAAGCCCCCCCCCCCCCCCCCCCCACTGCGACAAGGTGGAGACACATCGTTGGGGGGGGGGGGGGAGAGAGGAAGAAACAGTGATTTTAAAACCCTAACAGATGAACCTTAAATATTCAAAGAATATTATCCTGCAACATATCAATAACACTATAAGTTATGTTGTTTGTCATTACCACTTCAAAGAAGAAAGTCCCTTTCTATTATCTCCACTTCTGTAATTGAACCAAAGACATTTTTAGTCAGCCGTCGGTCACAGAGCCATTCAGCTTTAGCATAATCAACCAACTTTATTTGCTTACTATGCAAAACAATAATTCTCTAACCCTCTCTTCCCCTCGATCTTGCCTGTTGTCACCAAGTTCTCCAATTTATTTCTTCCCATAACATGCCCAAAAAATTGTGACTGTCTACGTCTAATTTTTCTAATCTTTTACGGTTTTCATTTGTTTCTTGTAGTACATGGTCATTGGTTTTTCTGTCTGTCCATGGTATTCTTGCATTTTTTTTCAGAAATCACATTTCCATAGCCATCAAATGTTTTTCAGCTTGTCTGCTCATTGTCCGTGGTTCACATCCATACAAAAGTATAGGTTCTATGTAGCACCTCAACACTCTTTGCCTCATTGCAATTGATATCTTTTTATTTGTCAGTATGTTTTTCATCTTGCAAAAGGCTACCTTCACCATGGTGATTCTTGTTCTAATCTCTTCAAAGCATTTCCCATCAGATGTTATGACTGTTCCGAGATAGCTGTACCGATTCACTTGTTTAAGAATATTCCCATTTACTTGTATATTACATTGTGGTATTTCCATCGTCCTAGCGATGACCATAGTTTGTGTCTTCTTACAATTTAATTTTAACAATTTTTTAATGTAAAAACACCACAGACATAAATTTTTAAGAGTTTTCTCTCTTGCGTTTTTGTGTATGTTCCTTACATGAGAACATTAAAATAAGTGTAAAACACTACATATATCACATTTCTAAGAATTCTCTCTTTTGTGTTTGCTTGTGTTACATGAGAACATTAAAATAAGTGTAAAAACACCATAGACATGAAACTCCAGTATGAGTTCTAGTGTGAAATTTCAGACTATCATCACGAGTAAACAAAGAATCACAACAACCACATTTGCAAGGTTTTCCTTCTGCATGTATTCTCTAATACAGCATTGATAACTGAGAATGCAACAGATCTACAACTTTTAAACATGTAGTAATATAGTGTGCAATAAAGGACTTTCCTTGAATATTTAGAAAACAGACACGATGTTTATATCAAAGAAAAAGATGACACCAAAATATAACAACAAAAGGAAAAATGCTTAACCAAGTTGATAAGTTTAAATACCCAGGGGCAATTTAACACCAGATTGAAGATATATCATAGAGATTAAGAGTATAATAGATCAAGTTAAAGTTGCATTTAGCGAACGAAAAAAGAAGAAAGTTGTATGTCAGAAAAAGTGCTGAAATGTGATATAGAACCTTTCTAACTGTATGGAAGTAAATTACGGAACATGACTGAACAGATTAAGAACAGGTTGGAAGCAATGAAGATGTGGCTCTCACGACAAATGTTGTGAATACCTTGGACAGCCAGAGTAACTAGCAATGATTGCCTGAAAGAGGCTAATGACACCAGAACATTACACACAACTATAAGACAGAGACAAATAGCATTCTTTGGTGTTGTGAAGAGACATGAACGCCTAAACCAGCTGGCACATGATGAGATGTCTCTTCAGATGGCCAAATTGAGTTTTTAAAAAAGTACCACAATCATCACACTTGTAAGGTTTCTCTCATGTATGTGTTCTCTTATGGGCCTTCAGATGGCCAAGTTGAGTAAAAGAAGTACCACAAACATCACACTTGTAAGGTTTCTCTCCTGTATGTATTCTCTTATGGTATTTCAGATGGCTAGAATGCTTAACAGAAGCATCACAATTATCATACTTGTAAGGTTTCTCTCCTGCATGTGTTCTCCTATGGACTTTCAGATTGCTAGGTTTAGTAAAGGAAACACCACAAATATCACACTTGTAAGGTTTCTCTCCTGTATGTGTTCTCTTATGTCTCTTCAGATGGCCAAGTTGAGTAAAAGAAGTGCCACAATCATCACACTGGTAAGGTTTCTCTCCTGCATGTGTTCTCCTATGGACTTTCAGATTGCTAGGTTCAGTAAAGGAAACACCACAAATATCACACTTGTAAGGTTTCTCTCCTGTATGTGTTCTCTTATGGGCCTTCAAAGTGCCAGCATGAGTAAAAGAAACACCACAATCATCACACTTGTAAGGTCTCTCTCCTGTATGTGTTCTCTTATGGGCCTTCAGATGGCCAAGTTGAGTAAAAGAAGTGTCACAATCATCACATTGGTAAGGTCTCTCTCCTGTATGTGTTCTCTTATGGACCTTCAGAGTGCCAAGTTGAGTAAAAGAAGTGCCACAATCGTCACACTGGTAAGGTTTCTCTCCTGCATGTGTTCTCCTATGGACTTTCAGATTGCGAGGTTCAGTAAAGGAAACACCACAAATATTACACTTGTAAGGTTTCTCTCCTGTATGTGTTCTCTTATGGACATTCAGATGGCCAAGTTGAGTAAAAGAAATGCCACAATCATCACACTGGTAAGGTTTCTCTCCTGTATGTGTTCTCCTATGGACTTTCAGAGTGCTAGGTTGAGTAAAGCAAATACCACAAATATCACACTTGTAAGGTTTCTCTCCTGTATGTGTCATCCTATGGGCCTTCAGATGGCCAAGTTGAGTAAAAGAAGTACCACAATCATCACACTTGAAAGGTTTCTCTCCTGTATGTGTTCTCTTATGGGCCTTCAGATGGTCAAGCTTAGTAAAAGAAGTCCCACAAACATCACACTTGTAAGGTTTCTCTCCTGTATGTCTTCGCATATGATTCTTCAAACCTCTAATTTCAAATAAAGAAGCACCACAATCATCACACATGTAATGTTTCTCTCCTGTATGTTTTCTCATATGGTACTTCAGAAGGCTAGGAAAAGCAAACGCTGCACCACAATCATCACACTTGTGAGGTTTCTCTCCTGTATGTATTCTCATATGGTACTTCAGATTGCTAGAAAACTTAAAAGAAGCACCACATTCATCACACTTGTAAGGTCTCTCTCCAGTATGTGTTCTCTTATGGACCTTCAGTTGGACAAGTTGAGTAAAAGAAGTGCCACAATCATCACATTGGTAAGGTTTCTCTCCTGTATGTGTTCTCCTATGGACTTTCAGATTGCTGGGTTCAGTAAAGGAAACACCACAAATATCACACTTGTAAGGTTTCTCTCCTGCATGTCTTCGCATATGATGCTTCGAAGCTTTAATTTCAATCAAAGAAGCACCCAAATCATCACACTTGTGAGGATTCTCTCCTATATGTATTCCCATATGGTACTTCAGATGGCTAGGACATTTAAAAGAAGCACCACAATCATCACACATGTAAGGTCTCTCTCCTGTATGTTTTTTCTTAGGGTACTTCAGACTGTTAGCACAAGCATAACCAGCACCACAATAATTACACTTGTACGGTTTTACTTTTGTATACATTCTCTGATGGGCCTTCAGATTGCTAGTTATATTATAGGAATATGACACTTCAAAGTGATAATTTGAATAAAATAAGCACCACAATCATCACACATGTAAGGTTTCTTTGTATGTGTTCTCTTATTTTTCTTCTGACAGCCGGTTCCAGCAAAAGAAGACACATTTTCTGACATCTGACAACAATTTTCATGATTTACTGATGCCTTACAACTGTTCTCAACCATTCTTAATTATGAGTTGCTGTCCCTTGCCATTTCTTGAATGATGCTACCCCCAGCTATGTCTACCATTTTACTGAAGCTGTGACTCCTGTCCTCACACAGAACATCCGATAGTTCTTGTTTCACAACCTTCATGTCAATGCTGTCATACGTCCACTTTTGTGAATGCTCTTGTATGGAGAGGTATAAGTACTATTTGGAGACCATAAGTGTATTTCTGAAACACACAAAAGTAAATAATTAATAGCCTCTTGAATATACAAGGTATTGAATAGATGTGTATGTGTAATCAAACAGGCAAACACTGCAGCTATAGTCAATCAATTTCAAGTGAACGACAGATGGAGGAGAAGAACGATGAAAGTGCTCATGTATGATCTAGGCTGATGTATGATCTAGGCTGATGTATGATCTAGGCTGATGTATGATGTAGGCTTATGTATGATCTAAGCTGATGTATGGTCTTGGCTGATGTATAGTCTAAGCCAGGGGTCACCAAACTTTTTTCACGGCGGGCCAGATAACTGACAAGATGACGAGCGCGGGCCGCATGCTCATTCTGTACAATATTTAGGTTGGTCTGCGTAGTGAAGGTCTTACGGATGCGGTTCGTAATCCTGTATACACGCATTCGAAACACACGCGATTCGGCAGCAGACCGTGTTGCGCTGTTTTTTTTTTACGCTGTAGTATGGGTGCCGGTTGTTCAGAAAGCAATGACAAACTACTGAATGTCACAAATTCCATTTCTGCTACTTCATGGGAACCGAGTAGTTGTGCTTTTTGTTGTTTTGTATTTTGTTTTTCGTTGTTTTATCTTGTCTGTATGAGTGTGTGTCTTTGTGTTTAAGTGTCTGTACGTATGTGTCTTTGTGTGTGTGTCTGTTTGTGTGTGTGTGTGTCTTTGTGTGTCTATACGCGTGTGTCTGTACTTGTGTCTCTATGTGTGTGTGTGTGTGTGTGTGTGTGTGTGTGTGTGTGTGACTTTTACACATTCCAATAAAGAGACTTGTATCTCTACCAATGCAGCAGCTACTAGTGCTGTCGCTTCTACTACTAGCACTATTTCTACTACTATTACTACTACTACTATTACTATTGTTGTCACTACAACTAATATTACTACTATTAATAAACCTACTACTGCTTCCTCCTCACTTTACCCATCACGGTTTCACTACACATATTTTCCTCGACAATTTAAGTGGTCACCTGACCACTACTTGACCATGTCAACGATCACTTTAACCATCACCGTTTCACTACAAGTACTTTTCTCTACAATTTAAGTGGTCACTTAACCACTACTTGACTACAGGTTTACCACTACTTCAACACATCATCGATCACTTTAACCATCACCGTTTCACTACACGTACTTTCCCCAACAATTTAAGTGGTCACTCGGCTACTTGACCACCTCTTGATCACCCCAATGTCACTACACGTACTTTCCTCGACAATTTAAGTAGTCACTTGACCACTACTTTATCACTACTTGACTACTGCTTGACCACTATTTGATCATGTCATCAATCATTTTACCATCACCATTTCACTACACCTACTTTCCCCTACAATTTAAGTGGTCACTCGACCACCTCTTGACTACTAATTGACCATGCCATCGCTTACTTCACCCATCATGATGTCACTGCACCTACTTTCCCCTACAATTTAAGTGGTCACTCGACCACTACTTGACCACGACCTGACCACCACGTTATCACTCACTTTAAGTAACTAATGTCAAGCCATACCAGCAACAACCATCTTTACTTTTCAAGGTTTTCAGATGATAGTGAATACGACCCTCAACAGACCATATACTCACCATATTTATTACTATTATCACTAATACGACTATGTGATAATCAACCATTCATATCACTGCCAATTATTTTACAGTTCAAAATAATCACACCACTCACTTTTTTACAACCCGTTACTTAATGACTTTTCCGTATGCACCCCTTTACGTCTTTTACGAACCGTGCCACCCTCTCAGATTTTTCACACTTCGCCGACCGCAAAAATAAAAAAAAACTTCCCGGTACTACCATCCAGATCCTCCCCCCCCCAATATAACTTTGTCTATATATGTTTTCCCTGTATTAAGAAAATTATTATATACCTTACCTGACTCATTTGTTTGTTATTTTGAATGTTGTATACTAGATGTATCTACAATTTAAGGGGCACTTGACTACCTCACGCACAACCCTGCTTGACCACACACACTCTGATTACTTGACCATGCCTACTTTTTCAAAAAAAAGGAGTTATTGCTCTTTGTGGTGGAAATCGATAACCCACCACCACCACAAAAAAACCAGCGGCTTTAGCCCGAATTAAACTACATAGGTGTAACTTCTAAGTTACTTTCTTCTGTCAGGTCTGCTTTTTCCCCATCATATAACTCTCTTATATATTCATTCCATCTCTTTATTATAGCACTTTCTTCCACTAATAATTTTAGTGTTTATGATTTCAAACATCCTGTCTTTACTCTTATTTTTCTTCTTGTGAACTCATTAATCTGTCTGTGCATATCCTGTGTATCTTTGATAGAATTCAGTTCAATTTTGCTGCACTGCTTGTTTAACCAATTTTCTTTTTCCTTTATGTACTTGTTAACACAGGTATTGTCTTTATTTATCCATTAAGGCATTTCTAAAGCTCATATTGATCAGTATGTAGTCAACCTGTTTGGATTTTTTTTAAATTGGGGCTTTTCCCTGTGTACAGTTGTCTACGGGTCAGATCTTAGTCAGATATGACTGAGCTACCGTATGACAGTAGACGGTACTACCTGCTTTCTGTCAGCGCCGAATGTTGGGCGGCGCTTACCAAACCCGACACCCCACATTGTGCCAACGGCTTCGGGCGGAAATTGGGAGGGTACTAGCCTTAGGAAATGCGAGGAAATGCAACCCAAAGACAAAATAAGTCATGGCAGGGCAGACCAGGCCCTAAGCCTTGGTTGGCAGCTGGTCTAGGATCGAAGCTCCGACAGGCGGACAGTTAGAGCATTGCTTTGCTGATCCGGCAGCTTCTGCAGCTTGTCTTGTTCCAGATTATAGGTGTAAACTTTCCTCTGGAGTGAACTAGGCAGGCCGAGAGAGGGATCATGCTGCATGGGCAACACATGGTTTCTTTATTTTAGCCCAGGCTTTGTGCTGGTCTTAACCGGTCTCGGAATCAAAGCGAGAGGCAAATGTTACGGGTTATAAGTCCTTGTCAGTTGGCGTAGACATGGGGCGCCACGCGTTGCCTCTGATGGTGGGAGACATCTGCAGGTGTCACTGATCAGCTACCACCCGCCTCAAGCTGGGCAGCCCCCGGCCAATTGGGCGCTGATCCGCCACAGCCTGCTTGCTTCAATGCTTGCTTGGGGCTAGGACAAAATCTGAATCGCAGGCTGTAAAATCAATGCACCAGGCACTAATAAAAAGAATAATAGAAACCTCAAGCTACGGCTTGCAACCTTGAACGTAAGAACCATGTGTGTCCAGGATTTTCCACTGACAAATATTGACGATGTGAGAAAAACGGCTGTGATTGATGCTGAACTCAATCGTCTTAACATTGATATTGCTGGCCTGCAGGAGACTCGCCTTGCTGAGGAAGGGTCACTCAGGGAAAACAGTTACACCTTTTTTTGGAAGGGAAGAGGGCAGGCAGAAAAAAGGCAACATGGTGTGGGCTTTGCAGTGAAGAATTCGCTACTGGGAATGATTGATATCCCAGCTGGAGGTAATGAAAGATTATTATCACTGCGCTTGGCAACCTTTTGTGGATTTGCCACCATTCTCACTGCATATGCACCGACACTGGCTTCCTCTGATGATGTGAAGGATACATTCTATGAGCAGCTAGACTCTGCGATCAAGGCAGTTCCAAAATCCGACTACATTTATATGCTCGGTGATTTCAATGCTCGTGTGGGCAAGGACTCGAGTTCATGGCCAGTGTGCCTTGGAAAATACAACATCAGTCGCATGAATGATAATGGGCAAAGGCTGCTGGAGCATTGCACTAGAAATGACCTATGTATTACAAACTCCTTTTTTAAAACAAAAGAGATGCATAAGGTCACATGGAAACATCCAAGATCCGGCCATTGGCATAAGCTGGACTTCATTATCACACGGAGACAACATCTGAACCATACATCATTAACTCGAAGTTACCACAGTGCTGACTGTGATACAGATCATTCTTTGATTGTTGCAAGGGTTAGACTGAGACCAAAGAGAATCTACACAGCTAAACACAAGTCTAGCCCAAGGATTAATATTATTAACACTCACGATCCTGGAAAGTGCTTTGAATTTCAACAGCAACTTGAAGACGTTTTCAATGATACATCAGAAAATTGTATAGTAAATAATAAATGGAGTAAACTTAAGGAAACTATTTATAAAACAGCGGTAGGGGTTTACGGCACTGTGGATCATAAGAGGCAGGACTGGTTTGCGGCAAACAGCCAGATACTGCAGCCCTTGATTGATAAAAAGAAGATAGCTCTCTTAACCCCTTACATGGCATAGCGTCCGATTCCGGCCGATGCCATAAAACGCGCATAGCGTGCGATCCCGGCCGATACTATTATGCATTGTAAAATCGCGATCTCTCGGCTTTCCGACACTTCCGACGACTACTTTCGCTGACAGCTTGACAACATGGCCGCCATTTGTAAACGCGATAGTATGAATGTGAACGGACTTTTAAGGACAATTTTTGATAGTTTTCGGGATTTTTACGCTGTTTTTCAAAATGGATTTCGGCGATTCTTCAAGTGATAGCCAAGATTTCGCTAGGTTCATTTTAAATTACATTAAAGGGCACGAAGTTGACTATTAATCGGAGCTAGATATCAGTGCAAAGCGTTACTTTGCATTAGCAGTCTGAGTCGGACTTTAAAGAAAGTGATTATGATTCTGAAAATGTGTTTGTAAATTGCCGTATAGATGACGGAAAATCACAAGCAACATGCCGTATTTCGTAAATATTTGTGTTCATATATGGATTACCGACAACAATCACGTGAGTAACATATTCTACATGCTTTTCCCTTCCTTGTGTTGTTTCTTCTTCTTCTTCTTCAGCGTTCCGAGCCATTGAGGTTCTTTGCTGCAAATACAATCCGTCTCCATTGTGTTGTTTATTTAACTAAAATCGGTTGACTAACACCTTATTTGTGATGTTTTTACTAACGCGACCCAAAATTTTACCGAACCTGAAAAAATCTTGCCCGTTCAGGGCTAGAAAATGGACAAGCGTTTGCCCTGTAAAGGGTTAAGAAAGAAGGAAAGACGAACGCGTAACACTCTGAGTGAGCTGAAGCAAGCGAGGAAGGATGTACAAAAGGCTGCCAGGCAGTGTGCGAATGACTATTGGATCAAGTTATGTGAGTCCATTCAAATCGCAAGTGATAAGGGAAACATCAGAAGCATGTATGAAGGGATAAAGAAAGCCTGTTGTCCAATGATCAAAAGAAGTGCACCGCTGAAAACCTTAACAGGAGAAATCATCACTGCTAAGAAACAGTAGATGGATAGATGGGTCGAGCACTATTTAGAGCTTTACTCAAGTGAGACCAAGCTAGTGGATGATACTCTCAACGCCATAGAGGCCCTACCAACTCTTGACCACCTGGACACACTTCCCACTATAACAGAAGTTAAGTGTGCTATAAATGAGCTTGCATCTGGCAAGGCTCCAGGTAAGGATGGGATTCCAATAGAGGTAATCAGGAGTGGGCAAGACACACTCGCTCTACAGATCCACCAGTTAATAGAGCTCTGCTGGCGAGAAGGACAAGTCCCACAGGATTTCAAAGATTCAAACATCATAACGCTGTACAAGAACAAGGGAGATCGGAGCGACTGTAACAACTATAGGGGTATCTCACTTCTGTGTATTGTTGGGAAAGTATTTGCCAGAATTGTCCTGCGCAGACTTCAAGTCCTGGGAGATCTCAAGTCTACCCCGAACCACAGTGCGGCTTCCGTCAGAACCGGTCTACCATTGATATGATATTCTCATTGCGACAGATGCAGGAAAAATGCCGGGAACAAAATCAGCCACTGTTTATTGCCTTCATCGACCTCACAAAAGCATTCAATTTGGTCAGTCGTGAGGGTCTGTTCAAAGCACTAAAGAAGATTGGCTGCCCACCAACTCTTCTGTCCATTGTGGAATCGTTCCACACAGGCATGAAGGGTATAATCAAGTTTGATGGCTCAACTTCAGAAGAGTTTGAAATCAAGAGTGGAGTTAAGCAAGGTTGTGTACTAACCCCCACCCTCTTTGGGATACACTTTTCACTTCTACTGAAATATGCCTTTTGTGATCAGGATGACGGTATATACATTCACTCACGCTCAGATGGTGGCCTCTATAATGCTCAGAGATTGAAGGCCAAGACCAAAATTAGCAGGGTACTAATCAGAGATTTGCTTTTTGCGGATGATGCTGCGATTACGACCCACTCTGAGGAAGAATTGCAATGTCTACTATCTGCATTCTCCAATGCTTGTTCTGAATTTGGTTTAACAATTAACAAAAAGAAGACACAGATTATGTCACAAGGTGCACATGGTGTACCATCAATCTTTATTGACGACACCGAACTGGAGATAGTAGACCATTTTACATATCTAGGATCAGAGGTAAATAGCAAATTATCCCTCGATCAGGAAATCAACATCAGGATTGGCAAGGCAGCAACAATAATGAACATGTTAGCAAAAAGAGTCTGGGAGAACAGGAAGCTTACTGCCAAAACAAAAGTCCTCGTCTACCAAGCCTGTGTCCTTAGTACTCTTCTTTATGGCAGTGAAACCTGGACAACTTACTCACACCAAGAGAAACGTTTAAACAGCTTTCATATGCGGTGTCTGCGAAGAATACTTGGTATTAAGTGGCAAGACAAAATCACAAATACTGAAGTATTGGAAAGATCAGGTTGTGTGACGGTATATTCCATGCTCAGTCTTCGTAGACTTAGATGGATAGGACACGTTAGGAGGATGGATGATGGTAGAATACCAAAGGACATCTTTTTTGGTGAATTACAGACGGGTAGGAGATCTCAGGGTTGGCCTCTACTACGATACAAAGATGTGTGTAAGCGGGACATGATTGATACAGGCATTGATAATGCACATTGGGAGCAAGTCGCCGCTGAACGTGTTGCATGGAGGGCAATTATCAGAAAAGGAATAAAGACAAAGGAGAAAATGATCGCAGATAAAGCACACACAGAGCGTGAGAGACGTAAGATGGTGCAAAATGGTGGAAATGACCATGTTTTCACATGCACCTACTGTGGGCAAACATTTGCAGCAAGAATTGGCCTTACCAGCCACACTCGCCACCGCCAAGGATCGTAGTTATTAAGCCTTTTTGAAGCACAATGTACCAAACTATCGTCTGTCAAGACGGAAAGGTGCCAATGAATGAAGTTGTCTATGACAATGTTCAAACCATTTGCTTCCAATTATCATATTATTATTATTTGGTTTTGCCCACTCCATCAGTTTTTATCTTTTTTCATATTTAGTTCCTAAACCATAATCACCAACTACATCTTCCATTCTTTCCTTTCCTGCGTTGCATTGAAATCTCCAAGTGTCAGGTATCGAGATAGAGTAACTATGACTGAAAGATGAGACATAAAGAGTTAAAGACAATAGTTCAAATGAAAACTGACTGTAGCGAGACAGACAGAAATACATGGCAAGCCCAGAAAGCCAGTCAGGCAGCTAAGCCAGTGATCTCTAATGACAAAAACTCAGGTTAGCATGAGGAAAGTTCAAGACCAAAGTTTCTGTTGCAAATCTGGCAGAAAAAAAACCCTTCATTCAGGCATGAGACAGCATAATGACAAGTCATCCAGCTTAGCCAAAAGTCATACAACTTAGCAACCAGTCATAAAAGTTGGAGGCCTCATACAAGATAGAGAGGTTACACGTTAGACACAAGCAGTCACGCAGATACAAAAACTTTGCATCATTTGGACACTATCAACTACACATCCTGTATTTATACATCCAGTATATTTTCATGAAAATCATAACTGTTTGAGGAAGAGAGAGAGAGAGAGAGAGAGAGAGAGAGAGAGAGGAGAGAGAGAGAGAGAGAGAGAGAGAGAGAGAGAGAGAGAGAGAGAGAGAGGAGAGAGAGAGGAAAGAGAGAGAGAGAGAGAGAGAGAGAGAGAGAGAGAGAAAGAAGAGAGAGAGACGAGAGAGAGAGAGAGAGAGAGAGAGAGAGAGAGAGAGAGAGAGAGAGAGAGAGAGAGAGAGAGAGAGAGAAAGAAGAGAGAGAAAGAAGAGAGAGTGTGTGTGTGGTGTGTGTGTGTAAGTGAGAATTATCAGGAGTCTCTGTGGCGAAGTGGTCAAGCCATCTGAATCGGACTCAGAAGGTTGTGGGTTCGATTCTGGGCCGCGTCTTTCCTGAGGGTCGGCACAGGAGCTACAGAGTTCATGCTTTGTGCGACACTTTCCACACTGCAGAAAGAGACTGAGCTGTATGGCATAAAGCCGGTGCAAAGAAGTTGATCCTGTCAACTTTTAAGCGACTTTTTAAGTAAGAATCAATTGAGAGATAGAAAGTCTGGTGTGTGATGAGAGAGGACATTAACGATTGTCAGCAGCGGTACCCCACAAGTGAGTTCTATCTTCAAGTATATACAACAACTATTGTATGCCAGTGTTTGGGACTACACGTAGCTATGACAGAGAGAAATTATAGTGTGTCAAAGCGCACCATGAGCTGGACTGTACATATTGTATAAAGGGCCACAAAGCACTCGGTCCACAGAGGACAGTGTATGAGAATTCCATGAACATAAGTAAGAGTGAGTGGCTCAGCTGGCTGTGGAGGTTTGTTTTACTCCAGGGGGTCACAGCTTGAGCTAGAGTTCATCCATGTTGCTCTCAAAGTGACATTTGGACAGGGCTGAAGACATGGAGTCCGTGGCAAAATAGTCAACCTGTCTGCCTTGCACTTCCAAGGTTGTCAGAAATAAACTATGTCAGCTGCCACTGGAGTTGCATGAAATGCATTAATCTCAGCATCTGCTAGACTGCCGTGTGAGCGAGCCCCATTGTTGTGTTTAATGTCTTAAACACGTCATAACCCCCTGGACCTACAACATAGCCTCTTGGCACCAAGTATTAATTTTATTTCTCGTTATTTTGTTTGAGATATCACAATTTCTACTTAGTCATGAAATGTTTGTATGTCCACTTCATTACTGCTTGTTATTGGTGCCTCCACTTGTATTATATTTATGTCTCTTAGTTTGGTATTGAATGTGACAATAATAACTATCTGATTTAATCAAATAACAATTAACTGATTTAGCTGTTTCCTCATCAAACATTAGTCCAACTCCATTTCCATATGTATTACCTCCCAAACAAATTATTGTGTGTTTGTCTGTTAATACTTTACCAGATCTCCTCCACCTCATCTCGCTCATGTCTAGGATATTAATCTTCATATGTTTAATTTCTTTCATTACATTATTTAACTTTCCTATCTCAAGTATGTCCTGGCATTCCATGTTCATATTTTAAATTTCTTCATGTTGGTATTGCCATCAGTAGCTTGATGATGGTATGGTGTCACTTGTGGCTCATGACAGTCTATACGAGATGAAGGTGTCCTAAGATAGCCATTAACGCTGATCCCGGACTCATCTCTCTAAATTAATAGTCTTGGCAAGGTAATGTGGTAGTTTTCCCTTGCCTTCCATATCCACACATGGGTATTTTACCTCTGCCTTTGACCACAATCTTCGACTGTCAGGACAAGAGTGCAGAGTTGTGCACTGATCCCTGTGGATACTCGGTCACACTTATCCTTTTTCCCCCCAGTGTCTGAGTAAATTTATATTCTGCCATTGCACTGATTCGATGGTATAAGGCTTTGGCCATTCAGAAAACAAAGGCAAACTACTCAATGTAAAATTATCTAGTAAATCAAAAACAGCCAGTAAATACTGGGGTTGACTGCAACATCCTGTAAAGGATATTCAACTAACTGTTACATTATATTGCACTTAATCTTACCTTGACCTACACAGACTTCAGGTTGTTCTATCTTGACATTTGATGGTAGTTCACTCTCCATCGTTCAGTCTGAAAGGATTTGTAAGATACATATGTATGCAACAATAAACTATATAAATGAATTTGATATTTTGTTTTTCAAGATAATATCTAATCATGATTAATGATACAAAATGTCTTATGATTACTTCAAGACATGATTTCTGATATGTTATTCCTCAAGTCTCTATTAAGAATCAATCAATCAATCACAGTGTATTGATATTGGTTTAACATAACATTACATGACAGCTTTGTGGAAAATCTGTATTACTTGTGTCACACATCATTCAAACATTAAAGTTAATGCAATACTTATAACAGCAGCCATTCTTTGTTGTATCTGTTTCCTGCTTTCATACATTCAATAACATCTTCAATTGGAGAGAAAAACAATAAAACCTTGTCACAAATATTCCTTGTAAACTGTTGCTTATGAGCAAGAATTCTAGTTTGTGAGCTTCTAACTTGAAAATTGTCAGCATGCCTACATTTGACAATTAGGCAAATTTGGTCCCAATATTGTCTGCTTGTGCCCTGAAACTCGATAATCTGGACTTCATTTAAATCAAATGCAAGATTTAGCTAAACACAATAGATAGGTCACAACAATTAGGTGTAAAAATTCATAGGGATAGTCACAGATACTGAGGCAGAATTATACACCTATTTAGGAGGTAATGTAGAAACAGATGGTGAGCATATACAGATATTGAGGCAGAATTATAAACCTATTTAGGTAGCAATGTAGACACAGATGGGTTAACATATGCGGACATTGAGGCAGAATTATACACCTGTTTGGGTAGCAATGTAGACACAGACGGGTGAGCATATACAGATACAGTGGAACCTTGCTTAACGAGCATAATTCGTTCCAGAATCTTACTCATAACGCGAAACACTCGTTAAGCGAAACAGTTTTTCCCATACAAATTAATGTAAAATACAATAATGTGTTCCATGCCGAAAAAATACTTAAAATATTTTGTATAACGTTTATTATAGATCAGCAACACTCACACCTCGTTCTCGCTTTTCAATGATTTTACGTTTCATTTCCACGGTTATTTTTATTATCTTATGGCTGTCTCCTTGCGGCTTTTTCTTCAGGTACATTTTTGCAAGGGTTATTAAACTTTGCACACAAAAAATCACAAATAATATGTCTGAACAAAAGTTTGGAAAAATATGTGATCACAAGCGACACTAAGATCCTAGCGGAACGAGTGCGAAACACAGACTGATATACAGTAACAGGCATGGACGGTTGACTAAAGAGGGAGGGGGGACGGACAGAGCGGAAATCCAAGCACACTGTCAGCAGCAGGCTTGCAGCTAATGCACCTGTTTCTCAGATTGGCTGATTTCGAGACGTCAGGGGACTGCAGCGCTCTGCGGTGCTGGCCTTATATAGAGCACCCCGCACCGCTCTGTATGGCCCCCCTTATCTTCCGACCCTCGCTGTTGCAGGCGCACAATCCGGGACTTCCCCTCCCCTCGTCATGTGAAACGTCACTCGTTCAGCGAATCATGTTTTTACAATTTATTTTGCTCGTTATGCGAATTACTCGTTTTGAGAGGTGCACGTTAAGTGAGGTTCCACTGTATTGGGGAAGAATTATACACCTATTTAGGTAGCAATGTAGACACAGATGGGTGAGTATATACAGATACTGAGGCAGAATTATACACATATTTAGGTAGCAATGTAGACACAGATGGGTGAGCATATACAGATATTGAGGCAGAATTATACGCCTATTTACGTAGCAATGTAGACACAGATGGGTGAGTATATACAGATACTGAGGCAGAATTATACACATATTTAGGTAGCAATGTAGACACAGATGGGTGAGCATATACAGATATTGAGGCAGAATCATACACCTTTTTAGGTAGCAATGTAGACCAGATGGGTAAGCATATAAAGATATTAAAAGAAGAATGCTAAGACAAGAAAGGCATTGATAGCAATGGAATATTTGTGGAAGTCAAAAGAAATTAAATAGAATATTCAATTATAACATCAAATCCGTACTACTGCGTGGATCAGAAACATGGAAAGTGACTTAAAATGACCACTAAAATTATTGGTAATAAACTACAAACATTCATTAATTGTTGACTAGGCAAAATAAAAGGACTAAAATGACAGAATTACAAATGTGGAGCTCATGGTGAGAACTAAACAAATACCAGGGTATCAGGAAGCTAGAAAAAGCTTCTGGCATTGAATATGACATACATTGAGAAAACCTGATAATCATATCACTAGAAAACTCTTTGTCTGGAATTCCCAGGGTAAATGAAATAGAGAAAGACCTAACAACACAAGAAGAGAATTAGAAATTCAGGCAGAATTAGAAGATTGTGATATAATCCAGTCCCCCCCCCCCCCCCCCCCCCCCCCCCCCCCAAGGTAACCCAGCCAACAAATGCCTGAATAAGTCAGATATGCTGGCCGAAAGGTTCAAATATCGCAGCTCTGCTGTAAACAGGCATAACACAATTACGTCTAAAACAGCAGTCCGGATGAACGCAGAAGAAGAATTAATAAATATTAGGATTTTTTACCGTGCTGCGACCCGAAATGAAACCGGAAGTGATATACCACGCCACCCCGCAATGAATCATTGTCTCCAAGAATGGCTGCTGTAAAGACCATTCATGCTTCCTACGTTATTCATTCATTCAAATATCAAGTGACAATAACAAACACCATTTTAGGTTTTCCAGAAAAGGTCAGTCTACTATTCTGTGTGCAGCGATTGGTTGAAATTATCATGGCATTTAATAAATTTAATTATTTGCCGTAAAGTAAGTAATTTTATGTTCTAGAGCTTGTGTATTTATATTGAATGATATTTTTAGATGTACATTTGAATTCTGCACCCATTTTTACACATATGTGGAAAGTTTCATCGATTATGGTCAATTATGGGGGGTAGAAAAAAATTATGTCTGCTGACGTATGTCGTCTTTGTGAATGGAAATTCAAGATGGCTAGCGCAATTTATAGATTGGACTGGGTCAAAATGTACAATTTGAACTACTAAAGTTAAATAGAATACAAGTTTAAAGATTATTAATAATTTATTTGTATACTTGTACAATTTGTATATCATTTAACATGACGGAACATATATTTGAGGTCAGTTTTCATATCAGTCTATGACCCATTTGAGACAACGGTGCGCGTGGAGGCATGGGCCACATTGAAGAGTTTCAAAGTCAAGGCAATCATGTGAATATTTTATACAGATAAACCTTCACAAAAATGTGAATATCTTCACTTAGAATTGACATAGGCTCGTTGAGGTACCATTAGATTTTTTTTTTTTTCAAGGCCAATCTATCTGTGGTGATCTTGTGAGTAAATACCCAATTTAAAAATCATGACATAATACCTATAAATATCAATCAGGCCACAGTCATGTGAGCCCTGCCACAACAGGCTTTTCCTATTTAGGTCTACGCTATGCCCATGGATTTCCACATTCTCTGACCAAAAGTCAACCAACTAGCATTTCTTCTTCTTCTTCTGCGTTCATCCAGAATTTTTTTCCGGACGTGATTGCGTTATGCCTGTTTACAGCAGAGCTGCGTTCTTGCGCCGTTAGGCCGACACATCCGACTTCTGCGGCAACTAGCATTTTATTGTTAATTGTGCAGCTGATGGACACAATAATATTAGCAATGTCAATTGTCAGCGGATCTAAAATGAGTGAGGTACGGTGTGACCCTAATCAGCATAAAGTTTCTTGCGACATCCGGTTTATGCCTGGGGTTACCCATGTTTGCTTATGATTGGATGTATTCGGAAATAACTGGTCAAACTTTGCGGGAAACAACTATAAAAATTGTATAAGTGGCCTGTCTGCTAAGACTGGAAATCTTTATCGCTAGACGTTATTTCTCCGTGGAGTTAATTTAGATAGTTGATGCCTGATAAGCTAATTGTTCTTATAGCTCACATATTATAAATATAACTAGAATTTTTATTGCATTTTTGGACTCTCCAATAAATTTCTCATATATGTGAAGAGTTTCAACAATTACTGTTTCTTACTTTGTTAGGAAAATAATTTTTTAGTATAGCATGCATGCAGCAAAGCCAGTCAGATCGAGAATGAAATTGAATCCATTTCGCAACATTCTACCTATGGCGACACACACGCTGTAGTATTTATTATAGCCGATCCTTTGTTTATTTTATAATTTGAACCGTCAGTTTAATTACTAAAATTAAACAGAATAGAAGTTTAATTTATAGTAATCATTTATCTGTTCACGTGTGTGTTTTCACCATTTGACATGTCTGAAAATTATTTTAAAAGTCAGTTTTCAGACGCGTCTATACAAACCTGTAAGGATTACTTTAATTTTTAATACTTTTTTTTAAAGCAGAGCAGTACATAAATAATCAGATTTAAATAAAATATGGTGAGACAGTTTTTTTTTTTAATTCACAACCAATGTCACTTTTATTTTTGTATCTTTCATTTTCTGTTTTACATTATGATAATGATAGTCTGTTGGAGACATTTTTATCTAACCCCACAACAGATGAAAGAATCCGAATCAATGTTACTTTTACTTTTGATAATCACGGCTACATTTCCTCAACATTTAGAATAACTAGATGATGTTACATGTTGCACATATATTAAATCAATTTCAGTAACATACTTATTCATGAATGTAATACATTATACACTTTTTTTCTTTAGAATTAGACTACTGAACATGGCAAAGAGGACTACTATGCATTTCATAGAACACTTGTCAGTGTTTCAAGCTGGATATCCAATTCTTAAAGGCTACATTGCTCAGCTGTTGGTGGTAGATGGTCGTGCTGTACCTGATGTGCTGAGAGAAGTCAGCAGTATCATTCTTGCGAATGAACCGGGCAAGCTATTACAGAAAGGTACTCTTACTAATAATTTGCATGTATTAAAAAAAATGTATTCTGAAAAAAAAAAAAAACTGCATTTAGCCAAAGAATGGCCATCACTTGTCACACTCTTTCTTGAACCATTTCCTGTGACATTCAAGACTCTGCCTGTCACACCTGCTTTGCCACAGCCTGGGCATACATCACCAACACAGCACCCAGAATCAACCTACACGCCACCATTAAATACACTGCTACAATTAGACATATCACAATCAGCACATTCTTCTTCATCGTCTTCATTTTCAGCGTACTGTAGACAGTCACCGAAGAAACTAAAGAGAGATTGTGACAACTGTGTCAACAAGCAACGCACTATTGTCTCTTATACACACCTATCTGTTCTTTATCTCTTGCAATGAGCAGCAACGAGAGAAGCTGTGGTTGACACAACCGCAGTATATCAATCATCCGTGCTGTCTCTGGTATATGCTCATGGATGATTTCCATTCTGGGACATGCACTCACACACAACAAGAGAAATCCTGGGTGTTACACATCAGTGCCACACAGTATAATAATCTTGCTGTACCAACCCATATTGTGTGGATTACCGGTGGTCTGATCTTATACAACCCCAATAACACAATGCATTGGGATTCTGAGGAAAAGTAGCAAAAATCTTTTTTTTTAATTTACATTTTCTCTTCACTGCTTTTTTCAGCTTTTTGTTCTTCTTACCCCATTCTTATGCCTTAATGTAGTCACCGGAGGGTCTTCTCCGAGGTTATATGTTGTGTTTTGTGTATGTATTTGTTTGTCGATGAAGGCTAGTCGCAGCAATATCCTGTACATTTCGTAATTTTGTTCTGTAAAGCTGGATTACTTTGTGTTATTTTATGTTTATATCTTTGTAATTATAGAGCAATAAAGTATAAATAAATTATTTGTGATTGCTTAATTTATAAAAGTTACTAATTTACTCTATATAATGCAGGAAATGTTATCAACAAAAGAAAGCTGATGCAGTGTATAATGAACAGATCAAGGAAATGTAAGCACATTTTCATTTTTTTTTGGGGGGGGGGGGGGGGGAAGATCATTTAATAAATAATACACAATTGGCGGCCATGTTGAATTGTTAATTAGGTCACAGGACATCCTATCGAAACAGGAATGTGGCTGTGACTTTTCTTTTACCAATACGCACAATAAAATATACATCTTGCTAGGTTCGTTAGCAATGCCACAGACATTTAGCGAATAATGCACATTTGGCCTTGGCGGCCATTTTGAATTGTTAACTAAGTCACGGCACATCCTATCGAAACAGGAATGTGGCTGTGACTTCCTTTTTACCAATACACACAATAAAATATACATCTTGCTAAGTTCATTAGCAATGCAACAGAATTTAGTGAATAATACACAGTTGGTGGCCATTTTAAATTGTTAATTAGGTCATGACACATCCTATCGAAAAATAAATAATACGTCAAGTTAGGCCTCGCTGCCCCGGACACAATGATATATGGCACAACATTGTCCGTTTAAAAATAAACAAGCCACAGTAATAGAAGGCAGATAATAAACAATTGGCAGCCATTTTAAATTGTTAATTAGGTCAGGGGCACATCCTATCGACAAATAAATAATACGTCAAGTTAGGCCTCGCCGCCCCGGACGCAATGATATATGGCACTACGTTGTCCGTTTAAAAATAAACAAGCCACAGTAATAGAAGGCAGAATTTCTCAGCCTCCAATTTTAGGGCCACGATAAAATCTTACTTATCTCTTAGGTTATCATTGTACTTCCTGGTATTAAATTACGTCACCAAAAAATTCATAACTCCGCTTAGAATTAACGTAAACTCTTCGTTGAGATACCGTTGGATTCGTCTTGTCAAGCTCTATCTAACTGGTATGATTTCATAAGTAAAAACCCAATTTTTAAATATTGACCAAAATTGCTAATTTTATACACATCCACATACATGATAGTGATAGTAATTAGTATTGATAGTAAATGATAGTGATACAGATTCTTGACATACAATTACATTAATTACAATGATACACCCACCCATCTGCAGATCATTCGCCACAACTGCACCCATCTTCTCTTTGGCCTGTCTCTTCTCTTCCCGGGCATATACGGGCGCCTCCATGATTCTCATCAACAACAATCTTTCATGACAATTTACCAAAATATTTCAATTTTCTTTATTTAACATTATTACCAAACTGAATGTTGAGTCCGACATTCGACATGGGCAAGCCGCCATGTTTCAACCAACTGGGAAAGCGCGTACAAAAACTAAAAGAGGGGTACTGAATTATGGCCAGTAGCATTACCGAAACAATATATAATATAATTAGTTGCATATCCTTTACAGGACGTCGCAGTCAACACCAGCATTCTTTGTTGTGATTTCTTGGCAAATTTACATTCAGTAGTTTGTCATTGCTTTCTGAACGACCGGCATCCATACCATTTCGTTAAAATGCAGCAGGATATAACAATAATGAATTGGAAACAAATAATATTAAACTCCTGCGAGAAGAAACGTACTAAACATCAACAACATTGCACATACCTTACAAGGAGATCCATCGTATCGGTATCGCGAAACACAGGTGAAAATCCGAAATCAGAAGCACTCAATATAAAATAAAATAAACTACACACAAAACGCGTACAATACGACGTTTCGATTCTCAGAATCTTTGTTAAGGACACCACAGATAGCTAACACAACAAAATACAGCAAACAAAGAAAAAAACACACGAACTCTCCCTATGCCATGTGGGGTAGAAAAGGTAGATTGGCCAGCTGCGAAGGCGCCCGTTGGCTGCAGAATTTGCCAGATAGGATTTAAGTAGCCAAAAATATGTGAACCGGTCTGCTAGCAAAAGGTCTGCGATGTTTCGAACGCGGGTATGATGTGAGATTACGAAGTTCGTCCGTAGTCTAATCGCCATGGAGCGGGCTATAATATAATACCAGATATAAATTAGCATGTATTCATCACAGAAGTGAAAATTGCAAGTATAGATTAGAACAGACATTAGACAATATCAAAATTGAAATTTATAGCGATAACGTCGGGATTTCAACATACCGACTGTCACATAATACTGGAGAATTCAGATCCAGAATTGATGAAAGGCCTGAAGCCGCCATCACTAGGCGCCACAACTATTTGATGTGGAGAAATATGTTCCCAATTTCAGACACCACCGGGATTCCAGGAGAAGTCCCGAGATCAAAGGGAAACGTCGGCATTCTGTTTACCCGATCAGGAGAATGGAGAGGGGGGGGGGGCGGTGCCGTCTTGATTGAAGTCCGGTCACGTGAGTGACGTCACTCGAACAACATATTTCGGCTGTTTGAAGTTAACGAAACTTGCTTTCAGTCTGTGGATGAACTACAGATAACGGGAGTGTTTTTGTGTTCCTAGTTCTAATGGAGAAGAGGATTTACGGGGTCTCCTGTGTTTTGGAAACTGATGAATTGTGAATTCCGACTCCGAACAGGAACACTAGCATAAGGTAGTCTAGTATTAAATAGAGTTAGTACTTGAATTTAGTGATAGTGTGTTGTGTGAACGTAGTCTAGGAGCGTCGGCCGCAGCTGGCTGATGCCTAGCTTAAAAGAGGTAGAGTGATATAACATTTCACTCGGCAGGGTAAGACCAGTGTAATGGGATGATATTCGGTGAGATTTGGGATGGCTGGGGGGATAGGGGAAATGTAAATGGTGGGATATTCCGGTAGTGAGGCCTAATGGGGCTCCTGTGTTTTTCCGTTTGGTCTGTCCTTTCCCTTGCCACCCGAATGTGACGAACGACTCTGATTTAAGCCAGAGTGTAGTTCTAGGTTAACCAGGATACATGTCTGAGTGGCCCTTGGCCTACAATCACATACAGTGGATTCGAATAGGGTTTTTCTCTCACAGAATGTTTTATTTTTCACCAGGTTCCACAGTTTAACAGAAAGAAAGTATTACTACTAGGTGTGGACAATGCCAGTCACACTGAGTGATATTTTACTGTACCGGAGAAATTAAGGACAGCTGGGAGAGGAGGAAAATAGCAGTTATACTGAGTGCAGTTATATACAAAGACCACAGCACTTATGCAGAAGATTTCACAAGAAGAGAAAGCCGCCATCAAGCTTCCCCACGGCATCTTATTGGAAGCCACCCGGCACCGCACAAGCAAACGATGGGTCATTAAAGAGTCAGGACCTATCTCACCAACGACCAGATCAGCGAGGTGCTGACGAGGGAGAACCGGAAATTCAAGATCACCAGAGCTGAGAGGATCATCGGCAAGAATAACATCCGCTCCACATTCGTCATCGTAACGTCGGATGACCGAGTGATCCCTCAAGTCATTAGATGGGACAGGAAAGACTACGCTCCAGAACACTACATACAGAGAGTGCTGCAGTGTTCTAAGTGCCAAAAGTTCAGGTACATCCGTGCAACCTGCAAAAGTGAGGTGGAGGTGTGTAGATACTGCTCTGGATCCCATCCATACAGCCAGTGCCAGCATACAAAGATCGACAAGGATTTCAGGAGGCCTAACACTAACAAAAGTGCACAAACTGCCTTGGCAACCATGGCGCCAGGTACCTCGGTTGCCCCGCCACCATGACAGCAAATAAGCAATGAAGATTGCCACCAAAAGTAACCTGCCCTATAAAGAGGCTAGGAGGCAGTACTAGGCGACCAATCGACTCACAAAAAGTGACAAAGCGCAACTGGAGGGCCAACTGAAGGACCTAAGATCAAAGTTCCACAGCATGGAGGAAGAAAGAGACAAGACGCAAGAAACACTGACAACAGCCCTTCAGCGCATCCTGGACGAACTGAAGCAATTCCAACAGAAGATTGAGCAGGGTGTCGCTCGAACGGCTGCAATAAAGACCGAGACAGAAGAAACTCTATCCAAAATCCAAGAAGAGAGAAAAAAAGACAAAAGAAACTTTCAAACAGATCCAAGAAGAAAGAGAACAAATAAAACTTCTCAAGCCCAAGACCGAAACACCAGAAGCAGAAGATGCAAAGGCCTAGACAGAAGAAGAAGCAACAAAAGAAGAAATAGAAGATGGGGAAGAGAAACCAGAACGACAGCGACCAAGACCAAGAGTGGACGGGGGTCGGGAGAAGAAACTACTGGTCACCTCATGGACCGAATGGTCAACCCGTGGAGTGGGTCAGAGTGCAACGGAGCAGTCAGACTTGTGCAGTTATAATCACATTGAGCCGGGAGTGCAGGGAGTGGCCTGCAGGGGCCACGGAAGTGGAGATCCAGCAACTAATTCAGGATAATGCTCGCCCGTGTGATGTGATTATCTACACAGATGGTTCGTTGTTGAGAGGTAGGAGAAGTGCCTGGAGATTCTTATCAAAAGCTAATGGTCGACGTTTGGTGTAGGAGAGGCTGGTTATGATACCACAGCATCTAGCTTAAGAATGGAGGTGGAGGCGGTCAGTACAGCTTTCCGCTGGATGGAGAACACGATACATACACACATCGTGGTTGTGACTGATTCAAAAAGCATTTTGAGGAGGGTGAGGACAGGCAGGCTTAGTGCAGGGTGGCTTGCTTCGCTTCGGAGGTCACGGGTGGCAAGCATCACCTGGATCTTTTCTCCGGGGCATGCCGGTATGCTGGGGAATGAACAGGCGGACAGATTGGATGGCTCGGCAAAACTTGGTGGAGTATTAATGCATGACAAGAAAGACGTGGTTGCGGCCTTGTGGGAGCACGTGTTCACCTCGGAGGAGCAAATGGATCACCATAGTCTGGCAAGAATGAGGCAGCGAGGTGTGACGAGGGGATCTGGCCGACGCTCGACGCTCAGTGGAAAGGTGAGACGGACATATAATCAGATTGCTACTGGAACTATTGGTGTTGGAACTCTTCGCTGGCTGCTGAGGATGGGGACGGAACGCTTATGGGAATGCCCTGGATGCTGTGATGTCGGTTTCTAAATCAATCAATCAAATCAATCAATCAATCATGTTCAACCCGCACACGACACAAAGTATCAGAGAAAACCCAGACGATACGAAGATAGACCAAGACGGGGAAATAGGTGGAACAGCGGGAGAGACGACAACTGGTAAAGCTCCCTGAAGGAAACAGCACCATATGACGGGGTGGGTACCCAATTACTCCAGGCCTCAACAAGTGTGCGACTCTGTCCAGACATGTAAAACCTAACAAGAAAGGAACGAACACAATCAACCCATCAGAAGCCGGGAAGCTGACAACAAGCAGCCCAATCTACGAAAGACAAATTACAAGCTACACCATAAAGGCCCCAATTATAGCCAAGTCGACAAATCGAAGACTGAAAGGGGGTATTCGTACCAAAAATTGAAATTGGAATTCATAGTGACAGTTAATGGACAGTATTAAGTTCAGGAGAGCCTGGCATTTGATACCACATCTAGCCTGAACATGGAGATGGAGGCAGTCATTGCGGGGTTTTGCTATCTGAAGGATAAACAGCACACACATGCCGTGATTGTAACTGATTAACAGTGCATGCTGGGAAGGATGAAGATGTGTACGCTGAGTTGAGTTGAGTTGAGTTGAGCTAAGAACCGATATCACTGCACTCAGGACATTCCCATACGCGCTCCGTGCTCTCGTTCAACAGCCAGCGAAGGATCATATTACTAATCGTTCCTACCGCTATCTGATTGAAAGTTCTCCTGGTCTTCCCTCTCAGTTTTGATATTCTTCCTTAACCGCTGCCGACCCCCCGCCTATCATTCTTTCCACACACGGGTTCTCTGTCTGTTCCCTCGCCTTCTCCACACGCGCCCAACCACCTTTCCCTTGTCCATAGACAATCTACTGCCAAGAGATGTATTCCCTGCCAGCCAAACAGCCTGTTCATTCCCCTTCACTCCCGCGTAGCGAGAGCAAAACATCCATACAATTCTCACAATCTGTGACCCCTGAAGCGATGAAAGCTAATCCACACAAACATTCTTTCTCCACCTTACTAAGCATACTCCTTGTGTCCTCAATGAATGCACTATGTGTTGCAGTGGTCTCCTCTAACCACCGAAAGGCCGCGGTTACTGCTTTACACCTCCATTCTCATGCTGGAGGTCGTAGTCTCATATGCCAGACTCTCCCTTTTCAAGTATCGTCCATTAGCCTTCTCGGCAACACCAACCACCACGTCTGTTTCTCACCACTGACCCATTGGTATAGATCACCATGCTTCGTGCCGAGTTGTAGGCGTCAATTAGGAAGTCTACGGTAGGGAGCATCCGTTGGAATGTGCCACCCCACGTGATTGTACAATGTCTCCAATCCATTTTCTTCTCGGGCGTCCTCTTGCACTCGTAGCAGATATTCTTCGATATAGCACAAGTGTAGTGTTGGCAGTTGATGGTGTTGCATTCTAACGAGATGGCCTAACCATCTTCTGCCTTTGCCATTCAATATATGTGGTACAGGGTGTTGATCCCATTGTTTGTCTGATAACATCACTTCTTACTGGGTCTCGGAGAGTTAAGTTGGCGGATCTTTTCAAGCATCTCATCCATCTCACGTGTGTTGAATTTGCGTTAGTGTGATTTGGTCCACATGCATCATTTTTCTCGTGCCCTGGATGCTCTAATGTTTACTTGGTTCTTCTTCTTCTCCCCTTCCACCACCTCCTGCTTCTTATACCTCTTCGTGTCCGGGTTATGTCATCATTTACATGGACGGCGCTGTGTTAAGAACCAAAAGAGGTGCCTTGGGGTTCATAGCTCCTCTCCATACTCGACTCGATGCTCTATCTAGAACAGATCACAATCGGATAACGCAGAGGATGACTCGCTTTAAATGTACCGCGAAGAGACACGCATTATATGCAGCCGGGAAGAAGAAGATAGAGGCGAGGAAGGTCGCTGCGACTGCTGAGCCCATTACAACACACAGCAGCCCAACTCCTGCACCAGCTGAAGCCGTTCCCATCGCTGAATAAACCACAACTGAAGCCAGCAACAGCCGGGAAGTTCTCAACAGCAACAAGGTGATGTAGCCAAATCTACCAAAGACCTCCACACAGGAAGAAACAACAACAACAACCGAGGACTTCACCAGCAAAATACTGCTAATACAGACAAGCGTTGGAGAAGCCAAACTGTCGGCGCTACCAACAGACAAGATACTTAGTCTGTTGGAAAACAAGCTGGGAAGAAACAGCATCGACCAGCCGCGCAAGACACCTGATGGATTAGTGGTCTCCGTCAACAAAAATCCAAAGACCACAGCACTTATGCAGAAGATTTCACAAGAAGAGAAAGCCGCCATCAAGCTTCCCCACGGCATCTTATTGGAAGCCACCCGGCACCGCACAAGCAAACGATGGGTCATTAAAGAGTCAGGACCTATCTCACCAACGACCAGATCAGCGAGGTGCTGACGAGGGAGAACCGGAAATTCAAGATCACCAGAGCTGAGAGGATCATCGGCAAGAATAACATCCGCTCCACATTCGTCATCGTAACGTCGGATGACCGAGTGATCCCTCAAGTCATTAGATGGGACAGGAAAGACTACGCTCCAGAACACTACATACAGAGAGTGCTGCAGTGTTCTAAGTGCCAAAAGTTCAGGTACATCCGTGCAACCTGCAAAAGTGAGGTGGAGGTGTGTAGATACTGCTCTGGATCCCATTCATACAGCCAGTGCCAGCATACAAAGATCGACAAGGATTTCAGGAGGCCTAACACTAACAAAAGTGCACAAACTGCCTTGGCAGCCATGGCGCCAGGTACCTCGGTTGCCCCGCCACCATGACAGCAAATAAGCAATGAAGATTGCCACCAAAAGTAACCTGCCCTATAAAAAGGCTAGGAGGCAGTACGAGGCGACCAATCGACTCACAAAAAGTGACAAAGCGCAACTGGAGGGCCAAGTGAAGGACCTAAGATCAAAGTTCCACAGCATGGAGGAAGAAAGAGACAAGACGCAAGAAACACTGACAACAGCCCTTCAGCGCATCCTGGACGAACTGAAGCAATTCCAACAGAAGATTGAGCAGGGTGTCGCTCGAACGGCTGCAATAAAGACCGAGACAGCAGAAACTCTATCCAAAATCCAAGAAGAGAGAAAAAAAGACAAAAGAAACTTTCAAACAGATCCAAGAAGAAAGAGAACAAATAAAACTTCTCAAGCCCAAGACCGAAACACCAGAAGCAGAAGATGCAAAGGCCTAGACAGAAGAAGAAGCAACAAAAGAAGAAATAGAAGATGGGGAAGAGAAACCAGAACGACAGCGACCAAGACCAAGAGTGGACGGGGGTCGGGAGAAGAAACTACTGGTCACCTCATGGACCGAATGGTCAACCCGTGGAGTGGGTCAGAGTGCAACGGAGCAGTCAGACTTGTGCAGTTATAATCACATTGAGCCGGGAGTGCAGGGAGTGGCCTGCAGGGGCCACGGAAGTGGAGATCCAGCAACTAATTCAGGATAATGCTCGCCCGTGTGATGTGATTATCTACACAGATGGTTCGGCGTTGAGAGGTAGGAGAAGTGCCCGGGGATTCTTATCAAAAGCTAATGGTCGACGTTTGGTGTAGGAGAGGCTGACGTATGATACCATAACATCTAGCTTAAGAATGGAGTGGAGGCGGTCAGTACAGCTTTCCGCTGGATGGAGAATACGATACATACACACATCGTGGTTGTGACTGACTCAGAAAGCATTCTTAGGAGGGTGAGGACAGGTAGGCTTAGTGCAGAGTGGCTTGCTTCGCTTCGGAGGTCACGGGTGGCAAGCATCACCTGGATCTTTTCTCCGGGGCATGCCGGTGTGCTGGGGAATGAACAGGCGGACAGATTGGCTGGCTCGGCAAAAATTGGTGGAGTATTAATGCATGACAAGAAAGACGTGGTTGCGGCCTTGTGGGAGCACGTGTACACCTCGGAGGAGCAAATGGATCACCATAGTCTGGCAAGAATGAGGCAGCGAGGTGTGACGAGGGGATCTGGCCGACGCTCGACGCTCAGTGGAAAGGTGAGACGGACATATAATCAGATTGCTACTGGAACTATTGGTGTTGGAACTCTTCGCTGGCTGCTGAGGATGGGGACGGAACGCTTATGGGAATGCCCTGGATGCTGTGATGTCGGTTTCTAAATCAATCAATCAAATCAATCAATCAATCATGTTCAACCCGCACACGACACAAAGTATCAGAGAAAACCCAGACGATACGAAGATAGACCAAGACGGGGAAATAGGTGGAACAGCGGGAGAGACGACAACTGGTAAAGCTCCCTGAAGGAAACAGCACCATATGACGGGGTGGGTACCCAATTACTCCAGGCCTCAACAAGTGTGCGACTCTGTCCAGACATGTAAAACCTAACAAGAAAGGAACGAACACAATCAACCCATCAGAAGCCGGGAAGCTGACAACAAGCAGCCCAATCTACGAAAGACAAATTACAAGCTACACCATAAAGGCCCCAATTATAGCCAAGTCGACAAATCGAAGACTGAAAGGGGGTATTCGTACCAAAAATTGAAATTGGAATTCATAGTGACAGTTAATGGACAGTATTAAGTTCAGGAGAGCCTGGCATTTGATACCACATCTAGCCTGAACATGGAGATGGAGGCAGTCATTGCGGGGTTTTGCTATCTGAAGGATAAACAGCACACACATGTCGTGACTGTAACTGATTAACAGTGCATGCTGGGTAGGATGAAGATAAGTACGCTGAGTTGAGTTGAGTTGAGCTAAGAACCGATATCACTGCACTCAGGACATTCCCATACGCGCTCCGTGCTCTCGTTCAACAGCCAGCGAAGGATCATATTACTAATCGTTCCTACCGCTATCTGATTGAAAGTTCTCCTGGTCTTCCCTCTCAGTTTTGATATTCTTCCTTAACCGCTGCCGACCCCCCGCCTATCATTCTTTCCACACACGGGTTCTCTGTCTGTTCCCTCGCCTTCTCCACACGCGCCCAACCACCTTTCCCTTGTCCATAGACAATCTACTGCCAAGAGATGTATTCCCTGCCAGCCAAACAGCCTGTTCATTCCCCTTCACTCCCGCGTAGCCAGAGCAAAACATCCATACAATTCTCACAATCTGTGACCCCTGAAGCGATGAAAGCTAATCCACACAAACATTCTTTCTCCACCTTACTAAGCATACTCCTTGTGTCATCAATGAATGCACTATGTGTTGCAGTGGTCTCCTCTAACCACCGAAAGGCCGCGGTTACTGCTTTACACCTCCATTCTCATGCTGGAGGTCGTAGTCTCATATGCCAGACTCTCCTTTTTCAAGTATCGTCCATTAGCCTTCTCGGCAACACCAACCACCACGTCTGTTTCTCACCACTGACCCATCGGTATAGATCAGTATGCTTCGTGCCGAGTTGTAGGCGTCAATTAGGAAGTCTACGGTAGGGAGCATCCGTTGGATCTTATCCCTCCAGGCAGGCTGGTGTGTTGGAACATTTGTTCGTTTATAATGTGTCTATATCTGCAGTGTTGTCTCTTGTATGAATTTTATTCTCTTGTTTAGTTCACCAAGTGACTCATAGAGTTTATCTTCCACTGCTGTTTCTCTAGGCAGAAGGTTTTCCTAGATATGTCGTATTTTGGGCAGTCTTGGAGTATGTAATCTGCTGTCTGCGCCGCCAATCCACATGTACACATGGCGAATTAGTCAGTCTTGAATTTCATATACATGTGGTCGCGTAAATTATTTTGCCTTGTTCCGAGGCGCGGAATAATGATTTGTTCTCGTCTGTCCATACAATGGTAATCGTCTTGGGCTGGTATTGGTGGCTTTCTGATTAATTTGATAATTCATTTCTTTTGGTAGTATTAACAGTAGGCACATCAGATTTTTGCTATATAGCGCCTTCCTTAGCTAGTCGATTAACTCTCTCGTTTCCGCTGGCTGCCTAATTCAGAAAATAGTGCCCATAATACTGGTCATTTCCTAGACATGAGCGCCTGAAGTACTGATTTTGCATCTGTTAATAGCACCACAGTTTGTGTCTAATAGGTTGGCATTTAATAATTTCTCTGTCGTGTTGGTACTCTGGCCGTGTCCTTAGTATTATTTGGGTATTCTATGTAGGCCTACACTTCCGCTCCCCCATTTCGAACAGCATTTTGCGCCGACCCATCTGTGTAGACTCAGATTCAAAGGTCCTGTTGGTATTCTTCATCAAGAAAACTGAGAGTGCTTGTTCTGCGCTGTATACTGTTCTTTTCTTCCTTGTCGAATATTTTTTCTTCAGTCTGGATTTGTAGTGATAATCTATGTTCCTCTTTCCACGAAGCTCATTCTGTGATAGCTTTCGGGGGATACCAGTTGTGGGCAGATCAATGGCTTCTCTGTAGAGTCGTTTGGGCTGGTGGGTAAAACTGCCTCCTTTCAACTTTCACACAGTTAGGATTTTTAATCTGTTCTTCATATGGTGGCTTGGCATGCTGAGGAACTCGCTCAGTGCTTATGTAATCCCCATACAGGTTGATCTAATCCCTCCTGTGGTGACTCTAAGTGCTTGATTTCACAACTTGTCTAGCTCTTGTAGAGTGGTTCTGATGATGAAAACCACGTAGTTGTCCCGTATTCCAAGCATGGTCGTGTGCTCTGTTGATAAACTTTGCTATATATTTTCTCTCTGGCTCACCATGTGGTTCCACTTAGTTTTCTCTGGATAGCTATCTTCCTTCTGGCTTTGGTTACTGCTTTGTTGATGTGTTTTCTCCATGTCAGTCTGTCATCAAATACTACTCCAAGGTATGTTGGTGCATCTTCTCTTACAGGTATTCCATTTATCTGGATGATGCCTTCCTGTTATTTAGGAAGTGCTGCACTTGTCAGTGTTTATGCTGACACACCATCTATTTGCCTATGCAACAAATATACAGTATTAACAACGCTTTCTAGTGATCTGGTGGCCACTGATGAATGTTCATGTGTGCTCCACAGGACCAGGTTATCAGCGAACATTCCCACTTTCATTGCATGTATTAGTTTAGCTACAAGGTCATTGACGAAGATTAGGAAAAGTGTGGGGGGGGGGGGGGGGCCAGGACTCCAGCCTGTGGAACACCGTGACGCAATAATACTTTGTTGCTCTTGAGTCCTTCTATCTGTACGGCTATTCTTATTCTGTTGTGCAAGTATGCTTTCACCCATTTGCAAATTCTTATATTCACTTTTTAGTTGCTTGGTTTCTTCAACATATATTCTTTCCAGACTTTGTCAAAGGCTTTCTTTCTTCTTGCATGCCTCAAGCACCAGTTTCCTATCTCGGAATGCATCCTCAATTTCTTGAGCGAGGTAAAGTCTGATCTTTCATAGAATAACACTGTCTGAAGTCTGCCTGCTGTGGCATAAGAATGTTTTAGCTATCAATGCATCACAGTAGTCTGTGATTAATGATGCTGTCATAGCACATAGAGAGTTAAGCACATAAACTAGCAGTTTAAAGAAAGAGTTAACTATTGTCAGTAGAAGTAAGACAACAGAGTAGAGAATCGGTTAACCGTGGTCAGTTAGCTCGGCGTTTCACGGGAAACGCAGGGGTCACCAGCGACTACTTGAAGGGGAACTGACTGGACGCGAGTCATTCAGGCACGGGACAGCTCTTAACGACTACACACAATTCGTTTAATATCAATCAATCAATCATGTGCCATGCCGGAAAGCGTGGGCGGTCATGATTCGCCATTTCACTCGATCACCAGAGTCGTGGATCAGCTCAGTGTTCCTGTCTCGTCCATGCCATGTGACCAAGCCATCCAGGTCTTTTCCTCTCGGTCTTCCTCTTGGTCTGTTCCCTTCGATCTTGCCAGCTGTCACTAAGTTCTCCAGTCCATTTCTTCTCATAACATGTCCAAAAAATTTTGACTGTCTACGTCTAATTTCTCTAATCAATCTACGATTTTCATTTGTCTCTTGTAGTACTTGTTTAATATACACAACACAATTCTTTTGTTACAGTAAATTATACATCAGACAGTATTCAACACCAAGTATGGAAATATGTTTGCCCGACAATTAGATTCCGTCTTTCAAGTAACTAGCAAAATCAGCTATAGTGATTTCCATTGAGGCCGATTGTGAGTGACCGTAGTGAGCTAAGAGTGGCAACGCACCGGATTGCGACAGATAGAGAGCGACTGTAAGGAGAACAACATAACACGAGATACAGTGGCAATAAAAGTTGTCAAAGATGTTCACAAAGCGTACTGTCTAGTGGTCAGTGAACGAGCGCCAGAGCGAAAGTGTGTCTCGGCTATCTGTAGAGGTTTGTTTGTTCATGCATCAGTGTGAAATAAACGTTACCAAGCTGCTGACGTGTGTTGCTTCCAATACATCTGAGCATCTGCAAGAAGACATTGTGAGCAAGCCACGTGAACGAGAGAGAGAGAGAGAGAGAGAGAGAGAGAGAGAGAGAGAGAGAGAAAGAGAGAAGAGAGAGAGAGAGAGAGAGAGAGAGAGAGAGAGAGAGAGAGAGAGAGAGAGAGAGTTGTCACTGTCACCACACCAGCCGTAACATATCCTGTAGACATCACATTTAATAACAACACTTCAACAAGTGACATGCAGACACTCTCCACTGTTTTTGTTCTTTTTACGGTTTTCAATTGAAACTTTTTTTTTGCACCCGTTTTCGACCACATGTCGTATATCACCCCCAACCATTAGTCCTATCCGCAAACCCGTGTACCCTAACCTGTAAACATACACCTGTACCGTCGGAGATCGCAATATGTGGAGAGGTATGATCGCCCATGCTAGCCGACAAGATTCTTGATGTTGATGATGACTACTGCTACTGTTGCTACTAGTAGGATCATCACTACTACTACCACTACAATGACGAACAGAGACATGAATATTATGTTGTCACGTGATATTAATTGGGTATTTATTCACACCAAGGCGTAATAGGAGACCAAGTCATAACACAGAAACGAAGATCTAGTAAGACACAAACAGTCATCCAAGAAAATGAAACACTCTATCATGTAAGAGTTTCAGACGAATTCAGCACAAATCTAAGAACGCGTGGTAGAATCGATTTCTGACACACACAAGTTGCGGTATTTTCTCGCCAGCAATATCATTGGCACCTTTCCGTCTTGACAGACGATAGTTTGGTACATTGTGCTTCAAAAAGGCTTAACAGCTACTACCCATGGCGGTGGCGAGTGTGGCTGGTAAGGCCAATTCTTGCTGCAAATGTTTGCCCACAGTAGATGCATGTGAAAACATGGTCATTTCCACCATTGTGCACCATCTTACGTCTCTCACGCTCTGTGTGTGCTTTATCTGCAATCATTTTCTCCTTTGTCTTTATTCCATTTCAGATAGTTGCCCTCCATGCAACACGTTCAGCGGCGACTTGCTCCCAATTAGCATTATCAATGCCTGTATCATTCATGTCCCGCTTACACACATCTTTGTATCGTAGTAGAGGCCGACCCTGAGATCTTCTACCCGTCTGTAATTCACCAAAAAGATGTCCTTTGGTATTCTACCATCATCCATCCTCCTAACATGTCCTATCCATCTAAGTCTACGAAGACTGAGCATGGAATACACCGTCACACAACCTGATCTTTCCAATACTTCAGTATTTGTGATTTTGTCTTGACACTTAATACCAAGTATTCTTCGCAGACACCGCATATGAAAGCTGTTTAAACGTTTCTCTTGGCGTGAGTAAGTTGTCCAGGTTTCACTGCCATAAAGAAGAGTACTGAGGACGCAGGCTTGGTAGACGAGGACTTTTGTTTTGGCAGTAAGCTTCCTGTTCTCCCAGACTCTTTTTGCTAACATGTTCATTGTTGTTGCTGCCTTGCTAATCCTGATGTTGATTTCCTGATCGAGGGATAATTTGCTATTTATCTCTGTTCCTAGATATGTAAAATCGTCTACTATCTCCAGTTCGGCGTCGTCAATAAAGATTGATGGTACACCATGTGCACCTTGTGACATAATCTGTGTCTTGTTTTTGTTAATTGTTAAACCAAATTCAGAACAAGCATTGGAGAATGCAGATAGTAGATGTTGTAATTCTTCCTCAGAGTGGGTCGTAATCGCAGCATCATCCGCAAAAAGCAAATCTCTGATTAGTACCCTCCTAATTTTGGTCTTGGCCTTCAATCTCTGAGCATTATAGAGGCCACCATCTGAGTGAATGTATATACCACCATCCTGATCACGAAATGCATATTTCAGAAGAAGTGAAAAGTATATTCCAAAGAGGGTGGGAGTTAGTACACAACCTTGCTTAACTCCACTCTTGATTTCAAACTCTTCTGAAGTAGAGCCATCAAACTTGATTATACCCTTCATGCCTGTGTGGAACGATTCCACAATGGACAGAAGAGTTGGTGGACAGCCAATCTTCTTTAGTGCTTTGAACAGACCCTCACGACTGACCAAATCGAATGCCTTTGTGAGGTCGATGAAGGCGATAAACAGTGGCTGATTTTGTTCCCGGCATTTTTCTTGCATTTGTCGCAATGAGAATATCATATCAATGGTAGACCGGTTCTGACGGAAGCCGCACTGTGATTCGGGGTAGACTTGATCTCCCAGGACTTGAAGTCTGTGCAGAACAATTCTGGCAAATACTTTCCCAACAATACACAGAAGTGAGATACCCCTATAGTTGTTACAGTCGCTCCGATCGCCATAGTTCTTGTACAGTGTTATGATGTTTGAATCTTTGAAATCCTGTGGGACTTATCCTTCTCGCCAGCATAGCTCTATTAGCTGGTGGATCTGTAGAGTGAGTGTGTCTTGCCCACTCCTGATTACCTCTATTGGAATCCCATCCTTACCTGGAGCCTTGCAAGACGCAAGTTCATTTATAGCACACTTAACTTCTGTTATGGTGGGAAGTGTGTCCAGGTGGTCAAGAGTTGGCAGGGCCTCTATGGCGTTGAGGGCATCATCCGCTAGCTTGGTCTCACTTGAGTAAAGCTCTAAATAGTGCTCGACCCATCTATCCATCTGCTGTTTATTATCAGTGATGATTTCTCCAGTCAAGGTTTTCAGCGGTGCACTTCTTTTGATCATTGGACCACAAGCTTTCTTTATCCCTTCATACATGCTTCTGATATTTCCCTTATCACTTGCGATTTGAATGGACTCACATAACTTGATCCAATAGTCATTCGCATACTGCCTGGCAGCCTTTTGCACATCCTTCCTAGCTTGCTTCAGCTCACTCAGAGTGTTACTCGTTGGCCTTTCCTTGTTTCTTAAGAGAGCTATCTTCTTTTTATCAATCAAGGGCTGCAGTATCTGGCTGTTTGCCGCAAACCAGTCCTGCATCTTATGACCCACAGTGCCATAAACCCCTACAGCTGTTTTATAAATAGTTTCCTTAAGTTTACTCCATTTATCATTTACTATACAATTTTCTGATGTATCAGTGAAAGCGTCTTCAAGTTGCTGTTGAAATTCAAAGCTCTTTCAAGGATCGTGAGTGTTAATAATATTAATCCTGGGGCTAGATTTGTGTTTAGCTGTGTAGATTCTCTTTGGTCTCAGTCTAACCCTTGCAACAACCAAAGAATGATCTGTATTACAGTCAGCACTGTGGTAACTTCGAGTTAATGATGTATGGTTCAGATGTTGTCTACGTGTGATAATGAAGTCCAGCTGATGGCCGGATCTTGGATGTTTCCATGTGACCTTATGCAGCTCTTTTGTTTTAAAAAAGGAGTTTGTAATACATAGGTCATTTCTAGTGCAATGCTCCAGCAGCCTTTGTCCATTATCATTCATGCGACCGATGTTGTATTTTCCAAGGCACACTGGCCATGAACTCGAGTCCTTGCCGACACGAGCATTGAAATCACCTAGCATATAAATGTAGTCGGATTTTGGAACTGCTTTGATCATAGAGTCTAGCTGCTCATAGAACGTATCCTTCACGCCATCAGAGGAAGCGAGTGTCGGTGCATATGCAGTGATAATGGTGGCAAATCCACAAGAGGTTGCCAAGCGCAGGGATAGTAATCTTTCATTACCTCCAGCTGGGATATCAATCATTCCCAGTAGCGAATTCTTCACTGCAAAGCCCACACCATGTTGCCTTTTTTCTGCCTGCCCTCTACCCTTCCAAAAAAGGTGTAATTGTTTTCCCTGAGTGACCCTTCCTCAGCGAGGCGAGTCTCCTGCAGGCCAGCAATATAAATGTTAAGACGATTGAGTTCAACATCAATCACAGCCGTTTTTCTCACATTGTCAACATTTGTCAAGTCAGTGGAAAATCCTGGACACATGGTTCTTACGTTCCAGGTTGCAAGCCGTAGCTTGAGGTTTCTACTATTCTTTTTATTAGTACCTGGTGCATTGATTTTACAGCCTGCGGATCAGATTTTGTCCTAGCCCCAAGCAAGCATTGAAGCAGGCAGGCTGTGGCGGATCAGCACCCAATTGGCCGGGGGTTGCCCAGCTTGAGGAGGGCGGTAGCTGATCAGTGACACCTGCAGATGTCTCCCACCGTCAGAGGCATCCCGTGGCGCCCCATGTCTACGCCAGTTGACAAGGACTTATAACCCGTAACGGTTTCCTCTCGCTTTGATTCCGAGACCGGTTAAGACCAGGGATGGAGTTATTGCCTTTCCATAACACAAAGCCTGGGCTAAAATATAGAGACCATGTGTTGCCCATGCAGCATGATCCCTCTCTCGGTCTGTCTAGTTCACTCCAGAGGAAAGGTAACACCTATACATCTGGAACAAGACAAGCTGCAGAAGCTGCCGGATCAGAAAAGTAATGCTCTAACTGTCCGCCTGTCGGAGCTTCGATCCTAGACAGCTGCCAACCAAGGTTTAGGGTCTGGTCTGCCCTGCCATGACTGAATCCCAGAAATATACAAGGTCAATAAACGCGGGAATATCTTGCGCCTCACCATACCACCACGAATAACTACCCTCCTCGTTCCGCCGCAGTGTATACTGGATTTTATACCTCACCTGCAATACCACACTAATGACCGGGTATCTTCCTTGACTAACTAAATAATTGTATACGTCACCGATTATAACCAGCTCTGACCTCTAGTGCAGTCCATATTGTAAGATGGCCCCGACTGATATCACTAAAACTGACTTGATTCAATATAACTCTTTAGAACGAAAACAAATGATGATGATGTTTATACAATGAAAATACCACCACACACTCTCTTCCCCCCCCCCCCCCCCCCTTCTGTGTTATCTCTTACAGACATGAACCCTACGAGGAGTCATTTTGTATGGCATCACCTCTCACTCCCCATACCACTAGCCCAGGGGTGGGCAAACTACGGCCCATGGGCCGCATGCGGCCCGACAACGTATTTTATGCGAGGGCATTTAGGAACAAACATTTTTACTTCGTTTTTAAGTTATTTTATTGAATTTTACAGAATTTCATGTACCCGTATGATAAAATTTCTGATAAAAAGCAGGGCGAGCACCGTAACATTTAGCAGTAGTCGATATATTTCATTACGCGTGATTTGTGGCATCCTGATTTCTATGGTGCGCCTCCTAGCTGGTTGCCTCCGTATTCAGCACCTTTCCTTTGCTAAAGCTGACTGTAGTCTTACTCGAGTTTAGGTGTGTAGGCACGCACACACGTGTCTGCACATGCATGTACGTGCATACACATCTAGAGCGTTCTGGTTATTTCTCGGCGTCAGTGATCCACCGTCGCCCCTTCTCCTGTTAGTTAAAACAGTTCCGCCCCGAGAAGGTCAGAAGTTGGACTTTTGCTGCATAGGTGATGAATGCACGAGCCATTAGGGTATTTATGCAAGGTTGGGCGCTCACCCCAACCCGGCCCCTGGCTACATACAGCAACATTTGGAACCATGTAATGCTAAAATGCGAATTTATTGATTTTTATAGAGAGGAATATTTATCGACATGTAAAAATTTAATAAGGATGATTTTAGGGGGAAAAAAACAGCAACATATATTTCTCCGATGAATAAAATGATTTATCTTGCAAGATAATATTAAATTTAAAAGTCTTTCGCTGTTATAAATTATTTTCACATTTACAATCTTCTTCTTCTTCTTCAGCGTTCCGAGCCATTGAGGTTCTTTGCTGCAGATACAGTCCGTCTCCATTCATCTCTCTGGTTGACCCTCTCTTGCCAGTCGTTGATTCCAAGTGCTTGTAGGTCTGTATATATATTATCTCTCCACCGTCTTCTTGGTCTACCTCGGGGTCTACGGTTATTTATTTCCTGAGTGTAAGCGAGTTTTGTTTCCCTATTTTCTTCCATTCTTTCTATATGCCCCAACCATTGTAGTCTATTAGCCTTCATGATACCAGTGATTAGCGGGGACTTAGATCATAAATGTCTTTGTTACTTCTTCTTTTCCACTCTCCACTTTGTGTATCCCTAATGGGTCCAAAGATGCGTCTTAAAACTTTGTTCTCAAAGGTTTGTAATAAGGCTTCGTCTCCTTTCGTTGTACTCCAGGTTTCAGAGCCATAGGCCTACAGCACAACTGGTCTGATCAGTGTTTTGTATATTGTGATTTTGGTGTTACGAGATAACGAATTTGATTTTAGTAGATGTTGTAGTGCATAGTATATCTTATTTCCAGAATTGATTCTAGTTTGTATTTCTTCCCTTATGATGTTGGAGCAGTTGAAGATTGTACCCAGGTATTTGTATGTTTCCGTTCTTTTAATGGTCATATTATCTATTTGTATGTGGCCAGAGTTTTTAGCCATTCCATCTCTTGAAATTACCATATATTCTGTCTTATCTTGGTTGATAACCAGCCCCATCTGTTGGGCTTTTTCCTTTAAGTGAGTCAATATTTCCAATGTATTTTGTTCATTTTCCCCTATAATATCTATATAATCTGCATAACCAAGCAGCTTGGATGTTCCTCCAATATCACATTCCTCCTTTACCTTCCTTACAACTTTCTCTAGAGCCAGATTGAAGAGTAGCGGCGATAGTGCATCACCCTGTTTCAAGCCAGATGTTATTTGGAAAGGGTCTGATTTCCTGCCTTTATATGTTACTATATTATACGTATCTTCCATGCATAGTCTGGTCATGTTGATTAACTTCCTTGGTATTCCAAATTCCTGCATAGCATTCCATAGACTATTCCTATGGACACTATCATAAGCCTTTTTAAAATCCACAAAAATGTTATGGAGATCTCTTTTATATTCCCAATTTTTCTCGGCTATTTGTCGTAAGATAAATATCTGATCTATTGTTGATCTGTTTTGTCTAAAACCCGCCTGGTAGTCATCTAATATGTCTTCTGAATATGGTGTTAGTCTATTTAGTAATACTGCGGATAATATCTTATAGCTTGTGGACAGAAGTGATATTCCTCTATAATTTTCACATTGGAACTTGTCTCCTTTCCTAAAGATAGGTATCAATAATGACTCTTTCCAGTCATGGGGTAATTCTTCAGTCCTCCAGATTTTTATTATTAGTTCGTATAGCTTTAGATGTAATGCATGGCCACCTGCCTTTATAAATTCAGCAGCAATTCCATCAGTGCCTTATTGTTTTTAAGTTGTGTGATTACATATAGGATTTCTTCAAATGTAGGTTCTTCAATTTGTGGTTCACATGTTAGAACCTCTTCCTGTGGGAAATGTTACTTGGAGCTTCACAATTTAGTAATTCAACAAAATATTCTTTCCATGTGTTGCCCATTTCCTCATTGGTATTTATCATATTCCCATTTTTGTCTTTTAAACCATATGTATTTTGTTGGTGCCATCGTTTCATTGACTTCAGTTATTTAAAAAACTTTCTGGATTCATTTTTCTGGTGATTAGTTTCCATATCTTTGATTATATTACTCATAAATTCTCGCTTCTGCTGTCGGACTATTTTTGTATCCTCTTTACATTCATTTCTATAATGCTCTTCCTTTTGGATGTTGTTGTCATTTAACCATAAATGTCTGGCATTCTTTTTCCTAATGACTGCTTCTTCACATTTTTGATTGAACCATCTGTTCTTTCTATGCGTGGTTAACACACCGAGACATTCTTCTGCGGTAGACTGAATTGTATTCTTGATGTTCAACCAAGTTTGGTCAACGCTTTCCTCCGAAGGATTTTGCAGAGTTTCAAGTTCACATTTTATTTCATCTGTAAATTTCTCTTTGACTGCAATTTCTTGTAGTTTTTCTCTGTTATATGTTGGGTGTAATCTTTGTAATTTAGTATAGAAATCTCTCTTAAGTTATATTTTAAATTTTGCTCCAACGAGGAAGTGGTGACTGTGGCACTCAGCTCCTCTATAACTTCTAACTTGCTGTATGTTTGATGCATTTCTGTTGTTAATTAAAATGTGATCTATTTGATTATAGGTTCTCTTGTCACATGATTGCCAAGTTTGTTTGTGTATATCCTTTCTTTGTAGTCTGGTACTGCTAATCTGCAGTCCTTTGGCTTCTGCCAGGTTGATGACTCTCCATCCATTATCATTTGAAGTTGTATGTAGGCTTTCCATACCGGCCACTTTTTTATTAGTTTGCTCTTTACCTATTTTTGCATTGAAGTCTCCCAGCACAATCAGGATGTCCTGTTTGGGGGTTTCTTCTATGACATCTTCCAGATCATTATAAAAGTCTTCTTTAATATCATCTTCTTTCTCCTGTACCCCTAAACATGCGTATGATGGTGATGTTTCTACAACGTATGATGCCAGTGATTACCAACTACAACAATAATAACCAGCAATATGTTACTTTTTACGGTTTTCTTTTGAAGATAGAACACGGGTCACTATACAACTCCAACATCAAGACTCCCCCATGACTCCTACGTCATTGAACCATGCCCATCTACACCTGTGTGATTTACAACATGCGTGACATTTTATAAACAATAATGGCTGTTATCTGTCAAGACATACCATAAGATTTTGTGAAGAGAATTCTTAACAATAAATTGATTCTCTAATGTGACATTGGCGGCTCCATAGTGAAGGGCTTACGGACAGTTTGTAATCCCGCATACCCACATTCAAAATACAACTATGGGCGATTTTGCAACAACTGTCTTAAGTTGGTTTATTACGAAATTGTATGGGTGCTGGTCATTCTGAAAGCAATAAAGTAGCCAAACTACTGAACGTAAACTTGACAAGACATCACAACATAAATTCTGGCGCTGAATGCAACGTCCTGTAAAGAATATGCTACTAACTTTTTTTAATGTGACATTGTGCCTCAGAAAATAAAAAAAATTATTTTCTCAACACATTTAAATATCACTTTTATACTTATTCAAACATATGAGACGCCTGGATAACAGCCGCCATTTTTTCAAGATATATAACAGCTTGAAAAAGTTTGTGAGCTTCCAGAAAGTAGAGTTGTATAAAAATCTTGACAAGGCACAAAGAGAAAAGCCGTGACAAGTAGGTCACTAAAGTAAAGGAACTTTTCAGATGCCAAGAGATGTAATGGGTACATGGTGCCAGCCCCACAATTTATAGACCAATCAGCACTCGAGGGGTGGGGGATGGGGGGGGGGTGATGTGGTCAATATCAAGTGGGCTGCCTTTACTTCCCAAGACATTTCCTGCAACCTGTTTTAGGATGGTTGACTTTGGAGCCCAGTTCAGTTTTAGGATGGTTGACTTTGGAGCCCAGGTCAATGTTTTAGGATGGTTGACTTTGGAGCCCAGGTCAATGTTTAAGGATGATTGACTTTGGAGCCCAGGTCAGTTTTAGGATGGTTGACTTTGGAGCCCAGGTCAATGTTTTAGGATGGTTGACTTTTGAGCCCAGGTCAGTTTTAGGATGGTTGACTTTGGAGCCCAGGTCAATGTTTAAGGATGATTGACTTTGGAGCCCAGGTCAGTTTTAGGATGGTTGACTTTGGAGCCCAGGTCAATGTTTTAGGATGGTTGACTTTTGAGCCCAGGTCAGTTTTAGGATGGTTGACTTTGGAGCCCAGGTCAATGTTTAGGATGGTTGACTTTGGAGTCCAGGTCAATTTAAAAAAATCTGCACTTGTGTGTATTCAAATACTTGATCCCCGGGCCAGTTGGCAAGCATGCTAGTCACTTCACTGCCATGTCTACCAACCACCACTACAAACACCCCTTCTTTTATTGTAAGAGAACAGCTGTAATAGAAAGCTGATCAAATACAAGGTTGTCAAGAGACACCTGTTACCACAGCTTTACAGGTCACACTCCAAGAGAACAGTGTTTTGAAAACCCTAACAGATGAAACTTAAATATTCAAAGAATATTATCCTGCAACAAATCAATAACACTACAAGTTATGTTGTTTGTCATTACCACTTCAAAGAAGACAGTCCTTTACTATTATCTCCACCCCAGTAAGTGAACAAAAGACATTTTTAGTCAGCCATTGATCACAGAGCCACCCAGCTTTAGCATAAACAACCAACTTTATTTATTTACTTTGAAAATGTCAAAAATGTACTATTATTCATAATGGTGTATTACATTAATGTCTGTTACAAAACAACAATTTCTGATTTATTACACAAGATCACACAACTCGGGAAGTCCGTCACCAGTTAAACAAAGTTAACTATCCAAGTTAACTCAGTGAATTGTAAAATATGATCAACTAATCTATGAAAACAGTTTCAATTTTACACCAATAAAGAACACAAACACAAAGCAAACAAATGTTACACTTATTCATGAAACTCAGTCGGCATCACTGTTTCCCTGTAAGACTGTCACAGTTGCCAAAGTGCACGTGAGAGACTAGCGTGGCAATATTATTTTGTGTGGGCTTCTAATCAGTTGTGATAGTCATCATTTGTAAATGTACAGGCTGAGATTATAAGCACACCTACATATTTGTATATACATAGTATATACACTACACAGAAATCGTTTACACTGGCTGTTAGGGCAGAGAAGACCGACCAAGCAAACACAGTCGGCCAGTATCACTTTCATTATCTACCAGAGATATTTTGGCACATGCCTTGTGGCTGTTCCTGTCAAGATCACTGTGATACCCCATCATCAAAGACTAACAAGTGTTGAGTAAAGCGGAACAACATCAATATCATGTGCCATGCCGGTAAGGGTGGGCGGTCATGTTTTGCCATCTCACTCGATCACCAGAATCGTGGATCAGCTCCATGTTCATATCTCGACAATACAACATGACCAAGCTATCCAGATATTTACTTCTCTGCCCTCCCCTTGTTTTATTCCCCTCGATCTTACTAGTTGTCACCAAGTTCTCCAATTTATTTTTTATCATAACGTGACCAAAACATGTTGACTGTCTACGTCTAATTTCTCTAATCAGTTTACGGTTTTCATTTGTTTCTTGTAGGACTTGGTCATTTGTTTTTCTTTCTGTCCCTGGTATTTTTTGCATTCTCCTCAGAATCCATATTTCCAGTGCCATCAGATGTTTTTCAGCTTGTCTGCTCATTGTCCATGCTTCACATCCATACAAAAGCAAAGGTTCTATGTAGCACCTCAAAACCCTTTTTCTCATTGCAAATGACATATTTTTATTGGTCAGTATGTTTTTCATTTTGCAAAAGGGTGCCTTCGCCATGACGATTCTTCTAATTTTAATGTCTTCAAGGCATCTCCCATCAGATGTTATAACTGTTCCGAGATAATTGTACTGATTCACTTGTTTAAGAATATTCCCATTTACTGGTGTATTACATGGTATTTCCTTCTTCTTAGTGACGACCATGATCTGTGTCTTCTTCCAATTTAATTCTAACCCCAGCTGCTCACTGTGTACAGCATCCGCATCTACTAATTGTTGCAGATCCTGCGCATTGTCTGCAATCAATATTGTATCATCATCATATCTAATGTTATTGATGTTTCATCTTCCAATGCCGATTCCATTTATGTCTTCTACATTTCTGAAAATACTTTCACTGTACAGGGAAAAAAGATCTGGAGACATTACACATCCCTGTCTCACACCTCACTTAATTAATAGCTCCATATTTCTACATCAACTGGCATCCGATGGGTGATATGGTTGATTTGTCAAAGCTCACAGTTATAATTTTGAGGTATTTTTGAGCTTACATTGGAATTAAAGAGACATCAAAATAAATATGCTTATAAAGTTTCCTTCGTGTTCTCCTGAGGTTCTTCACACGCCAGGCTTAAGTAACAGAAGCACCACAGACATCGCATTTCGAGTTATCTTTTTTGGTTTTTTTTTGTCTCACACGAGAACATTAAAATAAGTGTAAGAACACCATGGTCATCACATTTCTAGGAGTTCTCTCTTTTGTGTTTTCTTGTGTTACACCATAGACACGACACTCCACAATGCAGTAATTCACTTTCATTGTATGTCAGAAAAAGTGCTGAAATATGATACAGAACCTGTTTTACTGTATGGCAGTAAACTACGGAACAAGATTGAATGAAGAAACGGTTGGAAGCAATGAAGATGTGACTCTCACGACAAATGTTGCGAATACCTTTGACAGCCAGAGTAACTAGCAATGATTGCCTGGAAGAGGCTAATGACACTAGAACATGACACATAACTACAAGACAGAGACAAATAGCATTCTTTGGTATTGTGAAGAGACATGAACGCCTAAGCCAGCTGACAGGGCACATGATGATGATGTGTTCCCTTATGTTTCTTCAAATTGCGGAATTGATTAAAAGTTGCACCACAATAATCACACTTGTAAGGTTTCTCTAATGTATGTATTCCCATATGGTACTTCAGAAGGCTAGATTTAGTAAAGGAAACATCACAAATATTACACTTGTAAGGTTTCTCTCCTGCATGTGTTCTCTTATGGTTCTTCAGTTTGTCAAGTTTAGTAAAAGCACAACCACATTTATCACACTTGTAAGGTTTCTCTCCTGTATGTATTCTCCTCTTATGGACCTTCAGAGCGCCAAGTTGACCAAAAGCACCACCACAATCTTCACACATGTAAGGTTTCTCTCCTGTATGTGTTCTCTTATGGCCCTTCAGATGGCTAGCACGCTTAAAAGAAGCATCACAATCATCACACTTGTACGGTGTCTCTCCTGAATGTGTTTTATTATGGCTGTTCAGATCACCAGCACAAGCAAAAGCAGCATCACAATAATCACACTTGTAAGGTTTCTCTCCTGTATGTATTCTCCTCCTATGGACCTTCAGACTGCTAGGACACTTAAAAGAAGCACCACAATCTTCACACTTGTAAGGTTTCTCTCCTGTATGTCTTCTCCTCTTATGGACCTTCAGAGCGCCAAGTTGAGCAAAAGAAGCACCACAATTTTCACACATGTAAGGTTTCTCTCCTGTATGTGTTCTCTTATGGCCCTTCAGATGGCTAGCACGCTTAAAAGAAGCATCACAATCATCACACTTGTACGGTTTCTCTCCTGAATGTGTTTTATTATGGCTGTTCAGATCACCAGCACAAGCAAAAGCAGCATCACAATAATCACACTTGTAAGGTTTCTCTCCTGTATGTATTCTCCTCCTATGGACTATCAGACTGCTAGGACACTTAAAAGAAGCACCACAATCTTCACACTTGTAAGGTTTCTCTCCTGTATGTGTTCTCCTCTTATGGACCTTCAGAGCGCCAAGTTGAGCAAAAGAAGCACCACAATCTTCACACTTGTAAGGTTTCTCTCCTGTATGTGTTCTCCTCTTATGGACCTTCAGAGCGCCAAGTTGAGCAAAAGAAGCACCACAATTTTCACACATGTAAGGTTTCTCTCCTGTATGTGTTCTCTTATGGCCCTTCAGATGGCTAGCACGCTTAAAAGAAGCATCACAATCATCACACATGTAAGGTTTCTCTTCTGAATGTGTTTTATTATGGCTGTTCAGATCACTAGCACAAGCAAAAGCAGCATCACAATAATCACACTTGTAAGGTTTCTCTCCAGTATGTATTCTCCTCCTATGGACCTTCAGACTGCTAGGACACTTAAAAGAAGCACCACAATCTTCACACTTGTAAGGTTTGTCTCCTGTATGTGTTCTCCTATGGTCCTTCAGGGTGCCAAATTGAGTAAAAGAAGCACCATAACCACCACACGTGTAAGGATTCTCTCCTGTATGTCTTAGCATATGATGCTTCAAAGCGCTAATTTCAATAAAATGAGCACCACAATCATCACACATGTAATGTTTCTCTCCTGATTGGGTTCTCTTATGGTCCTTCAGATTGCTAGCATGATTAAAAGAAGCACTAGAATTATCACACTTGTGAGGTTTTTCTCCTGAATGTGTTCTCTTATGGCACTTCATATTGCTAACACACTTAAAATAAGCACTACAATCTTCACACATGTAAGGTTTCTCTCCTGTAAGTGTTCTAATATGGTGCTTCAGAGTGCCAAGTTGAGTAAAAGAAGCACCACAACCACCACACTAATAAGGTTTCTCCCCTGTATGTATTCCCATATGATACTTCAGATTACTAGTATGCTGAAAAGAAGCACAACAATCATCACATGTACAATTTCTCTCCTGAATGCATTCCCTTATGGCTCTTCAGAAGGTTAGATTTAGTAAAGGAAATACCACAAATATCACACTTGTAAGGTTTCTCCCCTGTATGTTTTCTATTATGGTCCTTCAGACTGCTAGCACACTTAAAGTAGCACTACAATCTTTACACATGTAAGGTTTCTTTCCTTTATGTGTTCTCATATGGTACTTCAGAGAGCTGGCTTGTGTAAAAGAAACACAACTATCATCGCACTTGTAAGGTTTCTCTCCTGTATGTGTTCGCTTATGGTATTTCAAACCGCTAGCTTGAGTAAAAGAAGCACCACAATCATCACACTTGTAAGGTTTCTCTCCTGTATGTATTCGCATAAGACACTTCAAATAAAAGAAGTACCACAATCATCACACATGTAAACTTTTTCTCCTGTATGTGTTCTCTTATGTTTCTTCAGACTGCCAGTTCCAGCAAAAGACACATTTTCTGACATTTGACAATTGTCATATGATTTACTGATTCCTTACACCTGTTCTCAACCATTCTTGATTCTGAGTTGCTGTTCCCTGCCATTTCTTGAATGATGCTACCCCCAGCTATGTCTACCATTTTACTGAAGCTGTGACTCCTGTCCTCACACAGAACATCTGATAGTTCTTGTTTCACAACCTTCACATCAATGCTGTCATATGTCCACTTTTGTGAATGCCCTTGTATGGAGAGGTAAGAACTACTTGGAGACCATGAGTGAGTTTCTGAAACACCAAAAGTAAATTAATAGCCTCTTGAATATACAAGATATGGAACAGATGTGTATGTGTAATCAAACAGGCAAACACTGCAGCTATAGTATAGGCAATCAATTTCAAGTGAACGACAGATGGAGGAGAAGAACGATGACTGTGAACATGTATGATCTAAGCTGATGTATGATCTAGGCTCATGTATGGTCTAAGCTGATGTATGATCAGGCTGTTACTGTTTCTCACTGTAACTGAGTTGGTCAACAATCTGCTACAGTGCACTGAACTCCATAAGGTATTCATCTTCTCATTAGGTAAGCAGAAACACCAGTTCTTTAAATTCAACTATTTGAGGACAAGGTTATGATACCACTGCTCATTGGCTTATGCTCACTGACTAGAATCATACATTCATCATTATCATGTGCCTTGCCGGCTGGCATAGGCATTCATATCTCTCCATAGACCTCGGTTCATGGTTCTCAGAATCAAATCTGCTGATATCCCACCATGCCACTGTCACAGTCCACCCAGCATGCAATCATTAGTGTTTTCCAATGCCCCTCTTCTCTCTATGCCGGCTGCACATTCCAACCATCCAGATTTACGATGGCACAGCACCTCCCGGAGGAACTCCTGATTTTCAGCAATCACTGCCTACAATCAATCGAAACACAATCCATTCAGCGGAGGAGTCTAAACTACCTAACGGGCTGGAAGGAGGACAGTTAAGTAGCTTCCTTGTAATTTGTCTTTCTGTTCTGTCCAGTGGTCCGAGATCGTGGTACTAAATGTTCACTCTTTTTTTGCACTATCTATCTTTCTCACTGTAATCGTGTGGGTGGTTGGAGGGCTATCTTTGTATTCCAATCTCTACTATTAACACAAAGATACGTTCTGTCTTTTCAATAGCCAAAATTGTACTAGGTGATATTGTAATCGACTGTCATTAAGAGCATTGTCTTATTTGTAACTAATCCTCCGAGAAGTGTTAAACTATCCTGTGATCAGTGTTTCTTGTGTGAAGTATCAAAGTGACTGTCTTGTTAATATTAGATTACATTTCTGATAGGCGTTTTCGTTGTTATTGTTCAGTACTAAATGTGAATGTTAATTGAGAACATTCTGTTGACTCAACTCAGCAAACCGAATTTGGTATTCTTGCACATTATAAGGAGAAGATGAGTGACTGGGTCCAAATTACACCTAACAGGTTGAATTAACAAGTGTCAACTCTTTTATTTTTTTTTGGTGTGTGTGTGCATATCCTTTACAGGACATCGCTGTCAACACCAGCATCTTTCAGCTGTATGTTGACTTCTTGGCAAGATTACGCTCAGTAGTTTGCCATTGCTTTCTGAGCGGCCGGCTCACATGGTAAGTTACCGATGTGATTCGAACCACTGCTGATTCTCACCGTCATCACGTCACCGACGAGAGTATACGAGATTACGGAGAAAAGTCATAACTTCTAAGCCACGAAGCCGGCATTAGGCAAGTTAATTATTACACAAATGGGCTTATACACAAAACCACTTTATTACTAACGGTGTCAGCACATAACAATAAATAATGTCCACATTGCAAGAATTCATTGCCACGGGCAAAGATTGCGGGTTATCAGGCCAAGAACTGTTAACATGGGTTGAATCTAAACTCAGTGAATTTCAGGCACATCAGCGCAAGGAAAGAGCTATAGCCAGAGAAAGATTAGAAGCAGAAAAAGAGAAAGCAGCACTACAAACACAAGTAGAGAGAGAGAGAGAGAGAGAGAGAGAGAGAGAGAGAGAGAGAGAGAGAGAGAGAGAGAGAGAGAGAGAGAGAGAGAGAGAGATATTACTTATAGAGAAAGAGACTAAAGAAAGAGAGTTAGCATTGGAGGAACAAAAATTGGCTTTCAGTAGAGAGAAACTGACAACTGAGCAAATTTTGAAAGATAAAGAGATTGAGGGAAACTTAAAAGTAAAGCAACTTGAAAAAGACAAAGATGCTAAAATAACTCAAGCTAAACTAGCTTCAAAAACTTTGGATACCATCAAACAGTATCAAGGAATCATTAGAAATTATACAGCCGGTAACTCGATTTCAGCATGGGTCACAAATCTTTAAGAGTTGATGAAACATTACAAGGTTCCTATCGACGAATGGGCTATACTTTTTCATTAGCATCTGGCACTCAAGCCTTTGAAGGTAGTGGAAGTTATCTCAGAATATCTCTGTACCAATTATGAGTATGTGAAACAGTCCTCAGCCACCTCAGTTTAGACCAGACAGGATTGCGAACAGCATATAGGACTCTAATGCCGAAGGCTAACCAGAAATTCCTTGACATTGTTTCTGAATCAATCAATCAATCAGGTGCCGTCTCCGCAATGAAGGTTGGCTGCAATGGATTTCCAACACTGTCTGTCTCTTGCCTTGACTGTACATTTTGTCGGGCTGATGTTTGTCCATCTCTTGATGTTATTCTCCCACTTGTATCGTTGTCTACCTCTTGCTCGCTTGCCCTCAACCTTGCCTTCCACTATGGTTTTTATAAGAGCCAAAATATTTCACGTCTCCTCTTTATTTCTTTCATCAACTCTCTTCATTCCCAGTTTTTCTATGACCTCAGCATTTGATTGTTTTTGTTTCCATGAAATACGACCTATTCGTCTGTATATCCACATCTCCAAACTTTCTAGTTACTTGTTTAATGTCCAGGCTTCTGAGCCATACAGTAGCATTGAATATACATTTGCCAATTCTCATTTTTAATGCGTTATTAATCCCTCAAGATGTTAATACTGATTTTATGCCGTTAAAAGCATTTTTGGCCATTAATATTCTCTTTTTGATTTCCATTTCACTTCTGCCATCATCTGTTATTATATTCCAAGATAAGAGAAACTTGTTACTTGTTCTACTATCTGCCCGTTTACTGTGATGTTCATTGATGACCTTTCCTTTTCATTGCTAACTATCATAGTTCTTGTTTTTTGGATGTTAATATCTAAGCCACATTCTGCACTGTGCCTGTTTGCTTCTTCCACTAGGTTCTTTCGTTCGCTTTATGGCGTGACTGCGTGGCATCCTGATTTCTATGGTGCACCTCCAGGCTGGTTGCCTCTGTCTTCAGCACCTTTCCTTTGCTATGGTAGACTGTGGTCTTACTCGAGTATAGGTGTGTAGGCACGCACACATGTGTGTGCGCATGCATGTACGTGCATACACATCTAGAGCGTTCTGGTTATTTCTCGGCGCCAGTGACTCGCCATCGCCCCTTCTCCTGCTAGTTCAAACAGGCCCGCCACGAGAAGGCCAGGAGTTGGACTTTTGCTGCAGTGATGATGAATGCACAAGCCATTGGGGTATTTATACAAGGCTGGGCGCTCACCCCAACCCCACCCCCGGCTACATAACAGCAACATTTGGAACCCATAACATGATGTACTTTTATTGTTTATAAGCAAATACTCATTACAATGGGATATTATTTTAAAACCCTTAATGTATGAGGCCCTTTTTCTTTAAAAGAAGAAGATGTAGAGAAAATAACTAGGTACAAAAGAGGATGGGAAACATAGTTGTCCAATTCCAAATCAATCAAGGTATTATTCAACCTGGAAACCATGATAACAGGCATAGGTGAAGATGAAACTGCACATCTGCTAATCTAAACCTTGAACCCCTTATAATGGAAGATTGAATGGAGAACAGCCAATTATTGTGGATAACTATTTTAGAACCCCAAGAATATCTTTCTCCTATGTTTATTTTTCTCTTGGAACAAAATTCCTTTTATTGATTTCACTTGTTGTGTTCTTAGGAGTTTACAGCATTTAATTTCTGTCACAGTGATGATATCATTAGATTTATGATTGATGCTGAAATTTCAGATAGTGGCTAAGTACCGCTAGATCCAGACTTGACTAGGTTTAATGCAGCACTTTGTGAATGTAGCACTCTGGTGATAGAAGCAACTCTGTGAGAGAGTGCAGCAGAAACCTATCTACCTGCAACAAAAGTTCAATTTTCCTGAAAGAAGAGGTAACATTTATTTAGCATAATTTGCCTAAAAATGGAAAGAAAACCAAAAGCCAACTAAAATATTCTACAACTGAGAAAGAACAACACTCTAAAGCATACAAGATAAATATAGATACCCCAGTGACTGCTTGGAGCAGGAACCCATAACCCACAAGCCAAGACAAGGGAGGGCAGACCAATTTTTATGTTTCAGATTTACTAACACAGAGGATCTGTAGGAAAATTAACTGCCAAATTACCTGTAGTTTCAATCATATTTCAGGAGGGGGGTCACTGCTATATATATATATATATATATATATATATATATATATATATATATATATATATATATATATATATATATATATATATCCCGGACGAGCCCCCACGTCCACACATGTCAGGGTCTTAAACTTGGCTCGCTAACCTAACACATGTGAGACAGTACAAGTACAACGTGATTTGACGTAAGACTCAACGACACACTGTTCAATGGATTTATTCACAGATTAAATACATTACGATGATCACAACAATATATACTTGATACTTCAAAACACTTACATCCACAATACAGCTCACAAGTCTAACTCTCAAGATGTCCAGACACTCGACTTTCAAGCACAGAAAACCACACAACGCCTTTCTCTCATCATACGTCTGTCCGAGTCGAAGTCCCAGATCTGTCTGCCGCTAGTTAACAACCCGGTGGCTTCACGAGGCATGCGTGCGTCTAGCGTCGTCCTGGCCTGACCGCTGGTCGTTTGTCAGCCAGCAATCTTGCAGGCCGGTAACTACTACTCGCCTGGCAGCGTAACGAAGTTGCTGCATCCCTGCTGGGAGCTAAGTCGCCTGGCGGGCGTAACGATGTCACTGCATCACTGTACCCTTTCTGGACTCTGACAATATATATATATATATATATATATATATATATATATATATATATATATAAAGATCTTAATGTAATTGATTTCTGATTGTTCATGTTATGTATTTGATGTATTTGAATTGTTCTAAATTGTAATAAAAATACATGGGGTCGAATGAGAGGAGAGATGCTCAATTCGTGACGTGGTTTGTTGTCAAAGGGCAGTTACCATCAAGATACCGAACAGAAAGGTTGCCACACTAATTCCAGCTGTCATCAACACGAATAAAGTATATTTCTAAAGATCTACCAGACTCCACTCATGTTATGAGTTATCTGTTATGAGTTGACTTCGTTACAATAAGCGAAATGGTGCTGTGACCAGGATTCGAACCTGGTGTAACGCGAAGTCATGCCGTATACTACATAATATCGCGGAGGCCAAAAACTAAGAAGATGATCCTTGCTCCGTTTGTCTGTCGCCAGAAATAATTTCGGCACGCTTTTGAACAACCATTGAATGTAACAAGGCGCAGTGAAAAAAAATGGTCAATAACGTATCAGCGAAAAATACAGCGACCAAAAGCCCGCCCAGGGGTGGTCGTCTGTAAGTCTTTTTCAAGACTGCTGGCGGTCAAAATTTTGCTGGCGTCAGGAGAAAAGGGAAACTGGCCATAACGAATTGCGACACCTGAGATCGTTATCAAACCGGCGAGCGTCAACTGTGGACACCATCCTGGCGACTCCTCTTATCCGTTCATCTAACGGACGTGTCAGGAGCAGAAGTATTCCTGAAGGTCAAGCCGTCTAACCGATATCTCGAGCGAGCAGGAGTGTGCTGAAAGTCGGCCCAGTTTAATCGTGTCTTGACCGAGCAAAAGTTTGGCTAAAGGGCAAATCCAGTCGGATAGTTGTTGCAGGTGAGAAAGAACTTTTCAATAAGATAATCAAGTTCAGCCTCAATGTTAATAGGTTTCGTTCTGAACGCTAACAACTAGAAAAAAAGAACGTCATGGATTGCCCAATGTTTTGTTGACGAGTCAGACTATCTCGGGGCTCTACTGCAGTTGAGAGCCGCTCGCTGTTGTGTGTCAGACTATCTCAAGACATCGATGAAGTACCCCACCCGGGGCGAAATCATAAGCCAGAAGACTGGTCGGGACCCTACCAGGGGTTGAAGTTTGTCCAGGCATCCCAAGAGAAGTTACCTGGGAGAAGAGACAGGCTACCTGAACTCCGCTACCTGAACTCCGCGACTGAATTTCAGCTGACGCAGAATCCTAGTGTTTGAGTAACCTGAAGACGAGTCTAGAGGAATACACGAAACTTGCTTGGGATCAGGAACCGAGAGTAGGGTAATCTGTGACCCTATTATCTAGTCGAACTGTTCTTGTGTATATGTAAACTGAATTTCTTTAATTAGCTGATTACAAATGTGGTTGTGATTGTTTGTTATATATAATAATATTTCAGCATGGCGGAACAAGACTCTTTGGTACAAGTATTGACGGGGGTAGGAACAGCATAACAGCTTCATCACGGCACAGTAGAGAATTATTCCAGCTGAGTTTTTTTTTTTCCAGCTATTGTTTTTAGGCTGAGATAGCATAAAGAGTAAAAATGCACCTGAACAGAGACTTAGGATGCGTGAGTGCATGGTTAGGAGAGTTAAAGGTGGCAGTCAGCGAGGTAGAATGTTTCGTACACTGGTTACAGAGTAAGACAAATAATGTAGGAAGGAATGAGATAAAAAGGAACAACAAGAATAGCCGAGGACAGCCACTTAATGAAAATAGGGGATAGTATAGAAACATTTACGTTAATCCAAGGAAGACTAGGGTTAGGAGCTGGTATAATGATCAGGGATACAGAAATGGACATGAGAGAGACTGTTCTAGGAGTTGGCCATCCTATACCGTAAGCGCTAGAAAAAGACGTGACGAATGGTTTGAAAAAAGACAAAGACAATATCTAAACTCAGGTGTAAGAGACAGAGTTGAACCTGTAAATAAAATACAAACTAGTCCTAAAATGGTTGCGAATGTGACTAGTGGACAAGAAAAGAAAACAATGGTATTAGTGAAGAAAATAAACCGAGAGACACAGACGCAGACAGGTAATACGATAGAAAATAGTACGCTGACTCAGGTAGATATTGTAGAGAAAAATACCCAAGTGCAACCAACTAAGAAAATAGTAAGGGGAACGCAGACTATTAAGACGGTGGAAATTGCGGAAACACCTCAGGTGAAATTAGAAAAAGGAGTCAAGGTTGAAGTTAAGAAAGATAGACAGACGAAAACCAAGGACGAAAGAAAGCCAAAGAGGAGAGGTATTGAAAGAGGAAATAGCAGTATGATAGTTAATAGAGGTACTGACATCTCAAGTTCCTCAAGTATAGACATGAAACTAATTCCCAAATGGTGTAGGAATATTAGCTGTCGGAGTTCAGATTACGAAGAAGATATTTCCACATGTTATAGTGATTCTGAAACAGATATAAATACTGGTGAGTCGAGGAATGAGAGAATTACACTACGAACAGGTCCTGACTTGAAGCGTAATGTTCCCTCGTACGGTGTAGTTGCTGGTGGACAGACGGACAGAGTTTTAGTTAGTGACTCTAGAGAACTAGATACTAGTTTACATGACAAGAAAGTAGGGAAAACTAAGAGACGAATACCGAGAAAGAGAAAGAAAGACAGAGGTTCTAAAGGTGACTATGGGAATAGGGTCGACGTATCTGCAGTAAATCATTATGAGAATTATTATGAGTCTGATGAAGGAACTATTATCAGTGTGTCATCTGAAGACGAGATGGGAAGGTGCAAACGCTACGTAAGGTTGACAAGAAACAGTGAGCAGACCGACGCAAATGAAAGAAATAAAGGAAAGAATTCATTTAAAAAAAATAAATAATAGTAGACAGATAACGGGAATTTATTCAACGACAGAAAGTGACTTGAGAAAAATAGAAGACCTTATGACCTTAAGACCAGAGTATTTTAACAACAGGTTAACAACGGATAGTGATGATGGTATAATTGAAACGAGACGAACATCAGTACTAAGAGACGACAAAATATTTGGTTTCGATGCGCTCTATGGATGTTAAAATTATTTGGGTGAGGAAGGAAAATGGAATTGTTTTGAAAGAATTGCAGTTTGAGCACATAGATATATGAGCTGTCTAAAATAGACATGAAATTGTTTGGTGTGGCATCGCATGGTACAGGGGTGGCGATGGTGTTGTTGAGAGTTACGGCAAATGAGATTTTACGTGGATACGTAATACAGAGTTAGGATATATTGTGTTCAGTGACGATGTAGGAAGAGTAGAAATTAAAATAGTCCTTTGTCCAGAATGAATAGATACAGAGAGTTAGTCACGTTGAGTGATGCATAAATGGAGTAATTAAAGTAGAGTAGATTCAGCATATAATTAGTAGAGAGAGGGATAAAATAAGAATGGATGGTTCGACTCAGAGCTGTGACATGAAGTCTAAGATAGTTTTGTTTGGTAGATTGAGAAGTAGGTGTGGTGTTGTTTACGGATGGGCCGAGAGTGTCTAGTGAAGAGATACAGAATGAGGAGGAATTAGATATTATGTGTGAAATAGCCAGTTGAACGTGAGAATATTAAGAGTAAAAGACTGTAGAAGTTGATGATTGAAGAATACGAGTTCTTGGTGAGACGGATGAAGTAATTACGTCATGCTTGCGGAGAAGGAAGAGCTGATTAAATATGAGAAACTTGTTGTGTGGAGAAGTATAGAATGATAGTTACGAGGTTAGTGGCTCGTCGGAGTGAAATTGGTTATAAGAGGATAAGTGAGAAAAGTAGAAATAAGTAAACAAGTGAATTGTGAAAGTCCTGTTGAGTGTTGAAGTAGTTTGTCTGATAATCCGTTGTTCTTGTAGCTGTAAAAATGTAGACAAAGATATGTGCGTCGAGTATGGATAGGCTGTTGGCAAGTGTTAAGTACAGCATGCATGTACGAGGTGTTTAGTTCGTACGTGAGTATAGTTCTAGACAAACAGGTCTTCGTCGCGATGAGTGAACTAGGAGTGAGGTTTGGTGATGTCGCCTAAGAGAAGTACATAGATAAAATGTAATAGTGCGCTGATATATCTTGTGTCAAGGTGTGTAGAGGAGGTCGATACGCTTAGATTGTGGTGAGTGATTGCTGGAATGTTGAATTGGCGTCTAAAGTAATTTTTTTTGAAGTAATAGTATGGACACGTTAGGTTGTCGTGATGCGAGAGTAGTAGTGAGAGGAGAGAGAGGTTGTGTATCATTGTCCGTGTGAATATACGAAGACTGGTTGATAAATGACGTTGATAAAAAGAGGAAAATAGAGTATGCGAAAATTGAGAGAAGAGAGAACATGATTAGAGAATTGGGATGTCGTTTCGTTAAAATATCTGACGTTGAAAAAAAGTTAGGGAAGTTGTGTGACAAGTTGACGGAAACAGAGTTAACATTCTGAATGATGTTTCATAAAATATGTTTAGTATTGTTAACAGGGATGTGTCGAAGCAAGAATGCCTAACACTGAGAAATGAGAAAAGTGAGCTCTGCTGTCAGTTATAAGTGGAGTGGGTTGCTGTTCTGGAAGAGTCCCGATAAATAGGAAAAGGAGTGAAAGGTACAGAGGTAAACAAGGTTAGTTAAATGAATGTTGGAGAATGTGTTTTGATAAGAGTGACCAGTTTGATTATCGTCACGATACAAGAGTGCTAGGAGAGACCTGAGGATTAGCTTAGAGTAGTCGTGGTGAGATGTTGGAAAGTAATGATGTGATTAGTTAATTGCGTCGGATAGACGAGAAACTTAAAAAGTAGAGTTGGTTGTATTGGTGAGAGACAAAGTTTTGTTGGACGTAAGAGGTTAGAGATACCGTAGTTAACGGTAATAATAATGATTAACAAGTATAGTGATGCTTGGAATAAATCCAAGGGAAACAATTGGTGTACCAGGTCACAGGTTCTATTACTGGATGACCACTGGTACTTTGAGATAACATTGGGATAGTAATAGGTGAAATGAGTTGACCTGTAGTGTACAGTGATTGTGTTCCAAATATTGTGATGTGTAAGGAGTTAGTTTTGTAAAATATGGTGAGGGGAGATAATCAATGTTTGACTTCCAGAAAATGGAACGGTCAATTGTGGAGTGGTGATTTTAGTTGAGGGGAACAAGTATTGTTCCGCGATATGTTAGTCTGCAGATATGTATATATATATATGTGTATATATATTTTAGCATTAATGCTTGGCATTGAGTTGTTTTGTTTTATAACAAAATAGGCATGATGTGTGTGAATAGGTATGTGTTGCTTGATCACTTTAAGTGGTTAATTCTGTGTGAATTATAATTTGTTTGCAAACCTTCTCTTAAGCGAGAAGACACTGGGTTTATTGAGTCTAAGTTTGTAATACCTCGTATATGATATGTTTTTTTTTCTTGATTTGGTTCTATAAAATGATTGTTGTTGTCTCTGTTTAGAATAGGATTGTGGTGTTCTTAGACTTTTACGTACAAACTATTGGTCCGTAAAAGAGACCAGTAGTATTAACTAACAATAGGTTAGGATGTATGTTGTGTTATTTTAATATATATTTTTCTTTGAATGAGTTCATACCTTTAATTAATATGTGGGGAAACATAAATGATGTAAAAAGTTTGGGAGGGTATGATGTTCTGTTTTGATTTTATTTCGCTTAACTTATAATGTAAGTGAATTGTCTTGTATGTTTGAAAATACATGTTGGAAATTAGTTAGGTTAAGTTTAATCTACATGGTTTTGTCTAGAATAAAAAAAATACATGGGGCTTTATTTTAGTCCTTCGTTCAGAAAATAGTAATAAACTACTGGGGACTAGAAGAGAGACATTTATTTGGGATCCTTCGTTCAGAAAATAGTAATAAACTACTGGGGACTAGAAGAGAGACATTTATTTGGGATCCTTCGTTCAGAAAATAGTAATAAACTACTGGGGACTAGAAGAGAGACATATTCTCCTTGTAAATAACAAGTTGATGTATATGCTACTGGCAAGGTTGCTGTGATAATCAGCGTTGAGAGGTTAAGTTGTGGAAACATAGGCCATACTTAAATGACGGGGTTAATATACAAGTAAAATGGTTATGGGGAAAGTAAGGGAGCATTAATTGAAGAAAAGATTAATGAATGAGGGGAAAGTTTTGAACATAGTTTCAGGGGGTCAAAAGAGCCATGGGATTGAAGAAGAAGAAGTGGGTAACAGGTTGCCCCAGACAAATAATTAAACATGAATTGAATCCATGTTTGATTAGATACTGTAGATAACAGTACAATAATAAGTGTGAAATATACATTGGGAACAAAATGACATGGGGTTTTGAGGGTCCGTGTACGGACTGCAGTCACAGACGAGAGTTAGGAGCAGTACATGGTTGCTGTTGATAACAGTATATATTAACAACTGGAGGTTTGAGTAGTTGTGCCCATAATAAATGGACAGTAAGGGGGCAAGAAATAGGTGCTGTGAAAAACCAGCGTTAATTAAATTGATAATGTTCATAGAATATGAACATTGGCTCGTGGTAAAAGGAGAGGTATATTATGTGAGGGGATGTGTATTGGAACAGGTCTTGATTTTTAATTGTGTCCTCGGGACGTGTTTTGTGGTTAACATTACATTGAGGTAAGGTTCAGACTTATAAAATTGGTAGTGTCTGTAATATATAGACAATTATTTTTTGATGCTGTAGATAGCAGCGTAAACGTTTACCATAATGAGTGGTACTATAGGAGATATAATTATTTTAGACTTTATTACATAAAGTCTCAAATGACATAGGAGGGTAAAGGAGTATGGTTTGGTAAAAGGAGTGTGATTTAGCTGAGTGTGGTCTTTGTGTGGAAGAGTTCTACTGCTTCTTTTAAATACCGGTGGCCACCGATTCTTTGTCTTTCTGTTGTGTGAGAGTGATTACAGGTTGAAAGTAGCGAATTGGTAGTGTTGTTGAAGACAATGGGGAGTTGGTACCAGAAAGGTACAGTGGTTGAGTTTTTAAGCAGATTTCTTATGAAGAGGAGGAGGGGTTATTTCAACCATATGTGTCATGACGTATTGTATATACTTGTTAAGTTGAGTTTTCAATGTTATTATGTAGTTGATATGAGTTATTATGTTATGAAGAGGAAATAGGTTATAGTAGGTTACTAGGGTGACAATATGACAGGGAAGAAGGGTTAAATGATATAATATATACTCAAATTTTAGTTGGGTTGGGGAAGATTAGAGGAAATCTGGGAGTTAAGGGAAAAGAAGGAATAGAGTAAGAGAGTTGGGATAAAGAATTTTTCCTTTAGAGGAAAAATTCTTTAGAAAACATAGGGAGGTGTAACAGAGGAAGGGGTTTTGGTAGTATTTAGGTGGGAAATACTACAGCACGATTGAGCATCGGGGTCGAATGAGAGGAGAGATGCTCAATTCGTGACGTGGTTTGTTGTCAAAGGGCAGTTACCATCAAGATACCGAACAGAAAGGTTGCCACACTAATTCCAGCTGTCATCAACACGAATAAAGTATATTTCTAAAGATCTACCAGACTCCACTCATGTTATGAGTTATCTGTTATGAGTTGACTTCGTTACAATAAATATATATCTTCTTCTTCTTCAGCGTTCCGAGCCATTGAGGTTCTTTGCTGCAAATACAATCCGTCTCCATTCGTCTCTCTGGTGGACCTTCTCTTGCCAGTCTTATATATATATAAAGATCTTAATGTAATTGATTTCTGATTGTTCATGTTATGTATTTGATGTATTTGAATTGTTCAAAATATTACTGTTCATTACTCAATATATAGTTAATAAATTATGAGGGAAAAAGAAGTCATTTCTTCTCATGAGTATTTTTTTAAACTTGTCATAGTCAATTAATTTAATCAAAACAACCCTAGATAAAATTAGGTTAACTGAGAGAGGAGAGACAAGGAACCACCAAAAGGATATTTGGGTAATAAAAGGGAAATACTTGTAAATGTTTTCCTAGAGGTATTCCTTGGTTCTCTGAGACTATTTATGGACTCAAGCAACTGAGCCATTAAAGGGTAACATAATTAAACGGGCAGAATCACACTGGGAAAGAAGAACTTAGTATCCTTTCTCTCTTTGGGGTTGAGCCATCAATCCAGACATCCGAAAGGTATATTGTGAGATCAAGTGGGCAAGTCAACAAGTTGTGCAGGTCATCTTATTTGATGTTCAGATCATCTTTATTTGGTGTTCAGGCAATCTTTATTTGTTGTTCATGTTGCTTCAGCAATCAATGTACAGAAGACACAGCAGATCTTTCTTCTTTTTTTTTTAAAGGGATGGTTGAAGATTTCTGATGATGTGAAACGCAAGCGTATTAACACAAACAATGAAACTGCAGCTCACAGAATTGGAGAAATGCTTGTAGACAATAATCCTGAGAGAGCTGAGGAATTCGATGATGAGCAATGGTAAATTGATGACAGGTAGATCAATGAAGCATTATGGAATAGAGACTCCATGAGAACAGTGAAGGAAAAGTAGTAAATAAGAGTACGTCAGAGTTGTAGGTGATGTTGTGATATGGGGTTATGCTAAGAAGAAGGATGACCATTGGAGAATAATAACGTGTAGATGGAAGCCTATTGAATAGGGATATGCCTATTGTTCTCAGAAAGGGTACCTATGGTGAAGATAATGTGATGTGGATGTATTTAATTGATATTTTAATAGTGTAATTATTAAGCGCCGGTCTCTCTGGCCGAGGGGTTATACTACTTTCTCCGTAATCCCGTTTATCACTCAGAGTCTCATAGTGGGCGATAACTGGAAGCGGTTCTACCCCCGCTGGTGACTTGCAGGATAACTGAGCCGGCCGCTCAGAAAGCAATGGCAAACTACTGAGCGTAATCTTGCCAAGAAATCAACAGACAGCTGAAAGATGCTGCTGTTGACAGCGATGTCCTGTAAAGGACTTCCGAATTAAAAAAAAAATTATTAAGCATCCACTGTGGTTGAACATTTACAGCGCCAATTAGTCTGTTCAGTCACATTCACTCCCGCCATTGGTTGTAGATATTATTATGCCTTTTTGAAGCACAATGTAACAAACTATCATGTGTCAAGATGGCATGGTGCCAAGACAATTATTATGTATTTGATAATATGTTAAATGACTTCATTGTAACCATTTAACCTTGTATATCATAACAAAGTAAAGCATAACAGTGCATCTAATGCGTGTAAATATTAATTCATGGTAGTGTAATTATTACTTAATTGATACTTTAATACTTTATTTATTTTAATATGCACTCTCATATTCACCTCTAACCATGTACATCATACTCATTTTATTGATATAAAACTTTATATATATGACAATGTAACTATTGTATAATTGTAACCTATCATGCTTTAATAAGTCTCCATGGCAAAGTGGTCAAGCCGTTTGACTCGGGTCGGGCTCCGAAGGTTGTGGGTTCGATTCGAGGCTGCGTCCTTCGGTTTACGAATTAAATGTTTCGGAGACTCCTGTGGGTCGTCGCTAGAGCTACGGAGTTCGTGTTTTGTGCAAAGCTTTCCACGCTGTGAAAAGAGACAGAGCCATATGGGGGGAAAAAACCGGTGTAATGAAATCGACCCTGTCAACTTTTAAGCGACTTTAAGCTTTAATAAAAGTTTTCCCAGGAGATAATATGTAGACTATTTTTCAACATGACACCAACCACTATAGATGCTTGAATATTGTATTGGTATGAGATCTTAATTGCATATTTTCACATCAGGCCGTAAAGGAGACCAAGTCAAAATACAGATACGAAGAGTTTACAGGTATGACATGTATCAGCTTGCCACACTACCCAATATACTGACCCAAATAAAACCATGACAGTCTATTGTATTATTTAATATAAGCTTTTGTGCCTCCAAAATGCGTTACATACATACCCCACGTAACATTTACATGTGAATAGACATGATGTTCAAATTATGAATGGTTCATGTATTTGAACTGCTAATGTGAAATTTGAGAATAAGAAATGAAATAACACCTGCAATCGGAGAAGAGCAGTGTGGATTTGTGGAAGGTAAAATCACAAACAATGCCATATACATCTAAAGAAAAGAAAGAATGATTGCAATGAACCTAGATTTATATTTGTACTTTATTGAGTAGACTAAGGCTTTTGATAAGATGAAACAAGAAGACATGATTCAAAGATAAGCTTGAAAAAGAAATTATCGAGCTAGAAAAATATGGAATCATTAGAAGGTCCAACTCCACTTACTGTTCCCCAGTTGTGATCATAAAGAAAAAAAGACGGTATTATGAGACTATGTGTGGATGTAAGAAAAATAAATGCGATTACTAGACTTGATGCAGAACCCATACCTAAGGGTGAAGATCTCATCGCTGACAAGGCAAATACCTATGATGGATAAATCGACACTCTTGACAGAATTTGCAACTCCACTAGGTCTATTCGAATGGATATATATATACACCATTCAAGTTAAACATTATATCAGCCACTTATGTTTGAATGACCAGACTACTGCTACGAGACATTTCAAATGTTGCAACATACATTGACGACATATGCATACACATTGTCAGTATGGCTAACCGTCTAAAAATCCTAAGACAAGTATTTGACAGTATCAAATCATTTGGCCTGACAATCAAACCAGCTAAAGTAGTAATTGGTTTTTCACAAATTGATTTTCTAAGACATAAAATCTCGAATGGATACATCACAAGTGATGAGAAATTTGTTTAAAAAATATTGAACCTGAGCATGCCTAAAACAAAGAAGGAACTCAGAAGTTTGTTAGGTTTAGTAAATTACTGAGGAGCAGCTGGCTGAGTGGCTAAGAATGCCGGGTTCCCATTCAAGAGACCCAGGTTCGAATCTTCAATAAGATGTGGACTTTTTCTTCTGAAGGGGACAAGAAAACCAGTTCAGTTTGCGGTGACTGCACTAGCCAGGTGACCTTAATTCCTCAGACTCAAGAACACCCCCCCCCCCCACACACACCAAACACTGCAGGTAGCATAGGCAATAGATGGTAGTAAATTATTACAGCAAGTTTATTCCAAATTTTTCAGAATTGACACACGTTCACAAAATTGCTAAAAAAAGAACCAACCAAACAAAATAGTACAAGTGCAGAACTGGAGCTGGCACTTCAAAACATTAAGACCTGTTTTTTCACAATCACCAATGTTGAGATTACCTAATCTAAAATTACAGTTCATCATCAGAACTGATGCAAGCGGCATAGCAATTTCCAGTGTGCTTCAACAGTGCAACAATGAAATTTTACATCCCATTATATACGTCAGGCATAAACTAATACCAGCTGTACAAAAATACTCCACACTGGAGTAAGAGTGTCTCGCAGTTATTTTTGTCATAACGAAACAGCCATTATTTATTAGGTACACACTTCTTTCTGCAAACAGACAACAGCCCACTTCTGGTGTTGCAGAGTGGACACCCAAAGAACAACTGAATTGCTTGAAAGGCGCTGCTACTTCAAGATTTTTCCTTTGAGATCAAACATATACACAACAAGAAAAACACAACCGCTGACTTATTATCAAGATTGTAACCTAAAATCGTGTATAACATTCATTTTACACCAGTCAGAACATGTGACTCTAAACATACAATGACATATGGATCAAATTCAAAACTATTAATTTCATTGGGAAAAATACTGTTGTTGTTTGTTCATCAAGAATGATGATGACCATTCATTTCATCTAGTGGGGTTGAAAGTATGGAGCTGTGAGTTCTAAGATGGCTGATAAGGCCTATTTTGGCTCAAAATGTTCTTTGACAATGTGGACAAATAATGCTTGACGTTTCTGGAGGAGGATTTCCTGCAGTGGTTTTCCTGTCCTGCCTTTTCTTCACAGCTCTTGCAGTCCTGGTTGCTTCACAAGTGACTGCACCCTTGCGTAATGATGCACACCATGAATTTCGGTCTCTGGCTGCAGTCTCCCAGGTGTCATGATGAATTCCAAAAGCATTCATTGAGATTTTCAGAGTGTCTTTAAAGCATTTCCTCTGGCCGCCTTGGGAGCGTTTACCACAACACAGCTCGCCGTAAAAATTTGTTTAGGGAGCCTGTGATCTGGCATGCGAGTTAAGTGACCAGCCCAGCGAATCTGATTCTTCATTAGTAAAGTATGGATACTGGGTATGGACGCTCTTTCTAGGACTTCTGTGTCTGGGATCTTGCCTTGCCATTTAATCTTCAACAGCTTCCTAAGGCAGACTGTGTGGAAGTGGTTTAATTTCCTAGCGTGTCGCTGATAAACAGTCCAGGTTTCACAAGCATATAGCAGTGCAAACAAATACTACCACAATACCAACAAACTTGGCAGAATTGGAAAATCGGGCGACATGAACATTACAAGATTAGTTTAGAATATTGTAATTTATGGATTTTCTGTGTCATAATTTCATTTTGTATGTTTGTTTTTTTTGTTTTTTTTTCCGCGTTTCCATCCTGTTTCAGGATATTGCAGTCAACATCAGCATCTTTCAGCTGTATGTTGATTACTAGGCTAGATTACGCTCATCAGCACGCCACGACTTTCTGAGCGACCTGCTCCATACTCTCATAAGTCACTGGTGCGACTCGAACCGCTTCCAAATCTCGTGCACTCACGTCAACCACGAGAGTATTCGGGATTACGGAGAAAGCTGCTAACCCCTCGGCCAGGGAGCCGGCATTTTGTATGTGTGAGTTTAGATAATTTTACAATATGACATGAATGAGTGCACAAATAATTTACAGAGATTTTACTAATTCTTGTTAATCGATGTTAAGGACCAATGCTTGATATGCATTCTCATTGGTAATATATCATTGGCACTAGTGGGAATAGCGAAAGCGATACCCAGCGACTGACACTTAACAAATATAATGGTATACTATTATTGAATAAATATATAATTAATATCACTCCATAACATATACAACAAATAATCCTGAATTAGATATAACATATTTGTAAGTTATAGTGTGCCTGAGCTCAATGGGAAGTCAACACATCAAAATGAAATAATTTTGCGAACGGAACTGTGTACTCACAACAAAGCTGAGAAGCATAACATAGAGAAACTAATACTTAAAAGTGATCATGCATGACAGATGAGTGGGAATGATTGCGTTATATCAGATGGTGTAGTTACCCACATCTGAATATATAAGACCAGGGACCTGAGTGTCAATCTAGTGTAAACCGGAAGACAAGTTGTCTCTGATATTGCTTGGAAATGGCCAAGGAGCATTAAGTGTAACTCGTGGTATCTGAGTTGAGGATATCATTGCCTGAGCCTGCGTAGCAAGTCTGGCATAAATCAATGAAATGCTTCAGAGCTTAGATTTCATCAGACAGAAGATACTGGTTGTCGAATATGCGTACACATAACCAATCTACCTACGAGTACTGTTTGCTAATGTCTACATATGAAAGTTTGTTCACTAACATATTGAGTTTCAGACAAGTGGATGACTGGTAATGCCACAAATAGGAAGTGAGAAATTTTCCAGACAGTGCACAAGCATTACACAATAACAAGACTTCGACCATGAAGACAAGGAACACTATGTTCAGTACGATGGCGGAGATAATATAAACCTTTGACAGAAAAGATATACTTCTCTTTGGTATAATAAGCGGGTAGCTGGGTAAGGGTATCCCCTATCAAAGGAGAAGTAAGGCGCCTCCTTCCCTCCGCTAGCCTACGGGACACCTTTGGGCAAGGTGGAGTACCCGTTTAGCCCCCCGATCAGAGTTACGTGAAGCCATGGGTGCAGGTGGTGGATGAAGATGCAGAGCAGCCGACAGATAGTTGTAGGTTATGATCTCCACCTTCACGACGGTAGGCAGAGGATCTCTTTTTTTGAGGAGACAATGGCTACGGTCACTGACCAGTATGGTCACTGCTAGGAAGGAAAGCAATGGCAAACTACCTTCTTTATAAATGCCAAGAAAATCATGTTGTGTGGACTCATCGATAATCAGAGAAACGGCGTAAATGGGTGCTCCATAGGAGCAGCCTCGCCTGGTATGGATAGTCATGCGCACCAGGTGACTCCAGACCGTCAACAGGCTACTAGGTGCAAAAGATTAATACCACTGAAAGTAGGAACTTGGAATGTTAGAGCAATGAATGCAGATGGAAAATTAGAAAACATCAAAAAAGAAATGGAGAGAGAGAAGATTAACATATTAGGAATATCGGAAACGAGATGGAAAGAAGCAGGGAGAGGACAGGAGAGGATTGTAAGATTATTTACTCTGGGGGAGAAGAACAGCAAAGAGGTGTAGCCATTATATTAGATAAGCAAACATCACATTCTGTCAAAGGATATCGGGCTGTGTCAGACAGAGTTCTATTAGTAAAATTAAACGGAAGACCTTTTAAAATAAATGTCATTCAAGTATATGCCCCAACAAGTGAATGCAGTGAAGAAAGTATAGAGGAATTTTATGACATGGAGTCTGCTTTGAAGAACTGTAAAAAATCAGAAATAAATATCATAATGGGTGATGCAAAAATTTCAATGCAAAAATAGGAAAGCAAAGCGATGGATGCAGTGTGGGCAACCATGGTTTGAGAGAGATAAATGAAAGAGGATACAGACTTGTAGAATGGGCAAAAGAACAAGAAATGGTTGTAGGAAACAGTTGGTTTAAACAGCATCCTAGAAGATTATGGACATGGAGGAGTCCAGATAGCAGGATTAAAAACCAGATAGATTACATCCTGATTAGCAACAGGTTTCAAAATGCGTTAACAGTCGTAAAAACAGTTCCAATTGCAGACTGTTACAGTGATCACAGATTAATTATAGGCACATTGAGGGTAAAGTTAAAGAAAGACAAGCATACAGCAGGAAACCCTAAATATGACTTGTGCAAATTGAAAACTGACAAAGAAATACAAGATAATTTTAACATAGAAGTAAAGAACAAATTTGATTTATTGTCTGATCTAAAGATACTATTTCAAGATGTAGATGATCAATGAGAAATGCTGAAGAATTCAATCAGTTGTGCAGCAGAAAAAACGATTCCAAAAGTAAAGAAAGTGGGCCGTAAGACATGGATGACTGAAGAAATTTTACAACTAATGGAAACAAGAAGACAGAACAAAAATAATCCTGAGATTATTAGAATTCAGGAGCTTACTCATCAAAGAACAAGTACATCAGCAGGCTAAAGACAAAAGATGGAAGAGTCATAATAGAAAAAGATCAGATCTTACATGTATGGTCAGATTACGTGAAAAACCTTTATGACGATAACAGAGACGAACAGTATGATGTTCAAAATAATAATGAAGGACCAGCAATTTTGAAGATGGAGGTTCAGAATGCTCTTAACCATATGAAATCTGGCAAGACCCCCGGTTCAGACAGCGTCACAACAGAAATGATTAATGCTTTAGAAGAATATGGAATAGATAAAGTTACCAGTATATGATACCGGAAATATATCTCAGGAGTTATGTAATTCTGTATTTATTGCAATCCCAAAGAAATCCGGAGCCTTGGAATGTGATCAACATCGAACAATTAGTATAATGAGTCACATCACGAAGATTTTGCTAAGAATTATCATGCAAAGAGTTAGGAGGAAAATACAACCTGAAATAGGAGAAGAACAATGTGGGTTTGTAGAAGGCAAGGGTACAGTAAATGCTGTGTATATACTGAGAACCGTAATCGAAAGTTCTATAGAAGTAAACAAAGATCTACACCTTTGCTTTATTGACTACACAAAGGCTTTCGATAAAGTGAGACATGTCAACATGATAAGGATGCTTGAGGATCTACAGATTGATGGAAAAGACCTTAGACTTGTAAAAAACATATATTGGAAACAACAAGCTGCCATAAGAGTTGATAATGAAGTAAGCCAATATCAGCCTATTAAGAGAGGTGTGAGACAGGGATGTGTAATGTCTCCAGATCTGTTTTCCCTGTACAGTGAAAGTATTTTCAGAAATATTGAAGATATGGAAGGAATCAACATTGGGGGACGATGCATCAATAACATTAGTATTAGATATACAGATGATACAGTCTTGATTGCAGACAATGAACAGGACCTGCAAATTTAGTAGATGCGGTTGTTACACACAGTGAACAACTAGGGTTAGAATTAAATTGTAAAAAGACACAGATTATGGTCGTCACTAGGAAGAACGAAATACCACAATGTAATATACAAGTAAATGGGAATATTCTTCAACAAGTAAATAGGTACAATTATCTTGGAACAGTAATAACATCTGATGGGAGATGCCTTGAAGAGATTAAAACAAGAACCGCCGTGGCAAAATTAGCCTTTAGCAAGATGAAAAACATACTGACCAATAAAAAGATGTCAATTGAAACGAGAAAAAGAGTGCTACATAGAACCTGTACTCTTATATGGATGTTAAGCTTGGACAATGAGCAGTCAGGCTGAAAAACATCTGATGGCTGTAGAAATGTGGTTTCTGAGGAAAATGCAAAGAATACCATGGACAGACAGAAAAACCAATGAACAAGTCCTTCAAGAAACAAATGAAGATCGTAAACTGATTAGAGACATTAGACGTAGACAGTCACAATTTTTTGGGGCATGTTATGAGAAGAAATAATTTGGAGAACTTGGTGACAACTGGTAAGATCGAGGGGAACAGACCAAGGGGAAGACCTAGAAGCAAGTACCTGGATGGCTTGGCCTTGTGGCATGGTCGAGACAGAAACACAGAGCTGATCCACAACTCTGGTGATCGAGTGAGATGGCAGAACATGACCGCCCACGCTTACCGGTATGGCACATGATGGATGGATGGATAATAAGACAATAGGTGTGTCACATTTCTAAAATTAGAAAGGTGCCAAATTTGAAGAGGGGGAGAATGTCAGTCTTATATTATATTGATCTGGGTTCAAAATTCCTAAAATCAAACATGCAAGCATCAAATGCAGAAATTTTAAAACGTTCAACCAAGTGTTATTTTTACAAGACTTAAAAATGCACCCCTTGATCATGTTTACCAGCTTCCTGATCCGAACGATGCACTAGCATTTTGGACAAAGACAGTCTACAGTGTGTTTGATAAACACACGCCAGTCAAAGAAGTTTGTGTCAAGAATCAACATAAATCCCCATGGGTCACTAGTGAAGTTCTGGGAATCATGAGAGAGAGCGAGATACAGCACACAAAAATAAAGACTTCATCAACTAAAAATTCAAATAAAGTTAAATATGAAATTCGTTGGATAAAAAAAGATAATGTAAAAAATTTGATTGTAGATAAATCAAATAACACAAATATATGGAAAGCTATTAATTCGCTAACCAACAAGAAACACTCTTCAGAGTCAGCAGCACAAAACTCTATAACATGCGAGGATTTCAGTTGTTTCTTTTAATCAGAAAAAGAGAATCTAAAGTCTCCAATACAAAAATCATCACGTAATTTCAGTTCACTGTCATCATTCTGTGAGGAGAAGTGCACTATAAATATCCCCGCTGAGATTCCCTTGATGTCAGATGCAGAAGTATATAAATATCTCTCAAACCTCAAAGCAACAAACTCACACAGCCTAGATGGTGTCAGTAATAGAATTCTTAACTGCGCCGCACTAGTCATTAGTGAGTCTTTGACATTCATATATAATCAATGCCTTGCCAAAAACTATTTTCCAACTGCATTAAAAATAGCTAATGTTTATCCTCTACTTAAAAATGACTCAAATGATAATAGCGTGTTGGGCAATTATAGACCTATTTCCTGATTATCATCGCTATCAAAGCCATTAGAAAAACACATTTATAAAATAACATTACATCATTTAATTAACAACGATCTAATAATTGGCAGTCAATCTGTGTTTAGACCTAAATATTCTTGTCATAGTGCTCTAACAAAAATGACTGATTACTGGCATTTTAACATTAACAATGGCAAAATTTGTGAAGCAGTGTTTGTAAACTTTAAAAAAAAAAAGCGTTTGGTATGGTAGATCATGATTTTATAATTAGCAAATTGAAACTAACGAAGACTAGTACCAATATGGCAAACCTAATTACGTCATTTTTATCCGACAGACAGCAACTCGTGTCCTTTAACAACCGTCTATCAAGACCCACACAGCTTAATATTGGTGTGCCTCAGGGCTCAATACTAGGTCCACTACTTTTTGCAGTTTATATTAACGACTTTCCTTATATCTCAATACTACATGTGATCAATTTGCAGACGATTGTACTATATATGCTAGTCAGCAGAACCGTGGTGAATTAGAAAGTTATTTACAAAAAGAACTTGATAATCTTAATTGATGGAGCAATGAAAACCGCATGCAAATTAACATAGGCAAAACCAAATCCATGCTAATAATGACCAGAGAAAAACTCCAGACACTAGCCATAACTGGGGCAATGATCGAACTCCGCATAGACAAGTTACATATAGTTAATGTAAATGAACATACAACATTAGGCTTTTAATTGACAGACATTTAAATTGGAGCTCTCATGTCCACGTCCTTACCAAGAAAATAGCACAAAAAGTTTACCAACTTGCTAAAATTCAGTACTTCCTGGACAAAAGCATGCAAAAGTTATTCTATACATCATATATTCAATCACATCTCAATTATTGTTCCACGGTGTGGGATGGTTGCCCTAAATCTAATATGAAACGACTTTGTTCTCTTCAAAAGCGAGCTATATGTCTAGTTTCTGGCACAAAGCACGCTGAAAGTAATAATTTATATAAGCATCTAAGGCTTCTACCACTTCAAAAGCATTTCCTTTTTAAGAAAGTCAAACTAGTTAATAAAATATTAGCATTTGAATTTAACATGAACTACATGCACTGCTTATTTCATCATGTTTAGTCAATTCCAGGAATTATCTTGTTGAATTGCATCACTATTTTTTTTTTATGTTACACAATGTATAACATATTTTGATCATTTTCAAATTTTTCCCCTCAGTTTTTCCAATTCCCCAATTTTGAATTTATTTGTGATGATGCTCACGATAGTCGTCAGTGTATGGGTGTGTAAAGTGTGGAAGTTTGTTCATGTTAGTTTCAGTGATTATGTGAGGCATCATGCATGTGTCTAGAGGTGAGGGTGTGTGTGTGGGGGGGAGGGGGGGAGGGTGGATGTGTGGGTGGGGGATGTATGTGAGTAGGGATGTGTGTGCAGGTGGGGGGTGTGGGGGGAGATGTGTGCATGGTGGGGGTTTGTGTGGGGTGTGGGAAGATGTGTGTGGGGTGTGGGATGGCTGTGTGGGTGGAGGATGTGTGTGGGTGGGCAATGCGTGTATGTGCATAGGGGATGCATGTATGGGTGGGGGATGTGTGGGTTGGTGAGGAAATGTGTGGGTGGGGGATGTGTGTGTGGGGGATATGAGGGTGGGTGGGAAAACGTGCGAGTTGGCGGGGATGTGTGTTTATTAGGGACATGTGGGTAGGGGAATGTGTGTGAGTGGTGATGTGTGGGTGGGGGTATGTGTCTGGATGTTGGTGGATAGTGGGATGTGTGTAGGTGGTGAGGGGGATGTGTGTGGTGAAATGTGTGTGGGTAAATGGGGGATGTGTTGGTGGGTGGGGAGATGGGTGTATGTGCTGATGGGGGATGTGTGTGTATGTGTGGGTGGGGGGATGTGCGTGTGGGTGATTGCAGGATGTATGTGTGGGTGGGGGAATATGTGTAAGTGGGGATGTGTGGATGGGTGTAGCAAGTGTGTGTGGGTAGGTGCAGGATGTGTGGGTTGATGGAGAGATGTGTGTGTATGGGATGTGTGCATGTTTGGGGGATGTGTGCGTGTTTGGGGGATGTGTGCATGTTTGGGGAATGTGTGTGTGTTTGGTGGGATGTGTGGGTGTGGTGAGGGTATGGGAAGATGTGTGTGTGGGTGGTTTATGTGTGTGGGGGTGTGTATGTGAGTGGGAGATGCATGTGTGGGTGGGGGATACATGTGTGGGTGTGTGTGGGGGATGTGTGGGTTGAGGGAAGTGTGTGGGTTGGGAATGGATGTATGTGAGTGGGGGATGCATGTGCGGGTGGGGGATTTGTGGGTGGGTGTGGCAAGTGTGTGTGGGTAATTGCGGGATGTGTGGGTTGATCGGGAGATGTGTGTGTGTGTGTGTGTGGATGATGTGTGGTTGGGGGATGTGTGCTTGGCTGGGTGTTGGAGGATATGTGGGTGGGTCAGTGTGTGTGGGTTATGTGAAGGGTGGGGAGATGTGTGTTGGTGGGGGATGTGTGTGGGTGGGGGATGAGTGGGTTGGTGAATGTATGTGTGCCTGGGTTGTGTGCGTGAAGAGTGGATGGGAGGGGGCATGTATGTGTGCCTGTGGGATGTGTGGTGGGTGGGGGATGTGGGGTGGTTGGGGGATGTGTCTCATAATATGGTAATATGCATTGTTTATGTTAACAACATTCATTGTACAATGTTTTTTCCTATGTGAATGTATCATTCACTATTGATGAACGAAAGATGAGTGATTGGAAGGGCCAAATGTAAGATTGGCCGTCGTGCCCAATTTGTTACTTTTTGAAAATAGTTTGTTTGTTTGATGACAGCTCAGATAAAACAGAACAAGACAGACAGGAAACAAGGACAAAGACGAGTGTAGAGGGTAACAATAATTCATGACAGGTGACCAGGGGTTTTGTGTGAACATGAGGGGATTTTTGCTCGTATTACTGGCAGAAAAACAAGAGGGCAGTCAGACTCGAAATGGGGGCAGAAAAGCTAATCAGGCGTTAGACGAGATAGAGACGGGGTTTAGACTGTAACGAGTTATAGGAATAGATGTGTTAGCTTGAGCGATAATTTGTGAATGAGTTAGTTAGCCACTAGGGGTGTTGTAAATTATGTTTAGATAGAATTATGTTAAATTAGGAAGTAGGGATTTGAGTTAAGAAATTGTGTGTGAAATATATAAGATGTTTGAGTCATTGCAACTGCGGTGCGAATGCCGATCGACTGGAAGTGAGATGTGATGATTTCTGGATGTTTACTCATGGTTTTGTGGGAGTAATATTTTAGTGTAAATAAACTGATATGTTATTCTTGTGATATTGAAGTTTGTTTATTAGTATCAAGTTGTAATATCTATAATCTGACGTATCTATACAAAATAACATCACAACGCAGAAAAATCCATAAATTAAATTACAGTTACTTTAAATTGATATTCTAAGTAACTATCCATCCGACGCAACTGTTCAAAATGTTATTTGTAATGACTATTGTGGGTAAATTATTATTCGTCACATTTCTTAATATCAAAAAATGTCTAAGTGCTGAGAATGTTTGCATCATCCAATTTTTCAATTCTACCGATTGTCCTGAACCCGCTGGTTAGCCTCACCCTTTATGGCAGCAACTATGAGCCTCACAGGCACTGAGCTGAACTCATAATATGTATGTGGGGGAGGTCGTAGCCTGAGCCTCCGTGGCAAGAATGGCGTAAGTCGAGTAATCCTTATAGCTTAGCCTTCATTAGACAGATACCATCAGTTTGACGAATAAGTTGACACATGACCAATCACCTATTATTACTGTTAGGAAGTTGCTTTACCTATGCATTGAGAAACTAGGAACAATGGCCAAAACAATGCTACTGTAGATCTTCAATAACTGCTGGACTCTAGGTAGTGTTTCACAAGTCTTGAGAGAAGCAATCATGATACCTCTCTCTTAGCCTCACCAGCTGTCTCGGCAAAACTATGTCCTATAAAGCACAAATGAACATGCATCAGTGGCCACCAGGTCACTACAAGGAGATGTAGATGCATTAGTTGCATGGGCAAATAGATGGTGTTTTAGTATAAACACTGACAAGTGCAGCACCACCCTATTTACCCTCTCTCCAAAACAAAAGGCAAGGACCATCCAGATAAATGGAATACCTCTAAGAGAAGATAAGGAACCAACATACCTTGGAGTAACATCTGATGATAGACTGACCTGGAGAAAGCACACTAACAAAGCAGTAGCAAAAGCCAGAAGGAAAATAGTCATCCTGAGAAAACTAAGTGGAACCACATGGGGGGCCAGTGGGAAAATACTTAGCAAAGTTATCAACAGAGCATACGACCACACCTGGAATGTGGGTCAAATGCGTGGTGGTCAGCATAAAAAACCACACTACAAGAGCTGGACAAGGTGCAAAATCAAGCACTTAGAGTCACCACAGGAGGGATGAGACCAACCCCTATAGTGGAGGTAGAGAAGTTGGGGAGGACACACACACTGAGAGAGTGCAGAAATACAAAACCACTAATATGGGCAGAAAAGTTCCTCAGCTTGCCAGGCTACCCTATGAAGGACAGATTTGAAAACCTAGCTATGGGGCTGTTGAAAAGAAGCAGTTTTATGCACCAGGCAAAAGGACTCTGCAAAGAAACCACTGATCTGCCCACAGTTGGTATCCCCCTGAAAACTATTCCAGAACAAACTCCATGGAAAGATGAACATAGACTATCACTACAAAACAAGACAAAAGTGAGAGAAATATTTGACAACGTAGAACAGCCACTCTCAGATTTCTTGATGAAGAATAACCACAGGACCTCTGGATCCAAGACTACACAGATGGGTCAGCACAAAATGCTGTTCGAAATGGAGGAGCTGGATTGTACATAGAATACCCAAATAATACTAGGGACATGACCAGAGTACGAACAGGAAAGTACTGCCATGACTATGATGCTGAAATTGAGGCAATCAAGATAGCAATAGAGAAATTACTAAATACCAGCCATGGTACACAACCTGTGGTGCTACTGATGGATGCAACATCAGTATTCGAGACGCTCCTGTCTGGGAAATTGCCAGTACTACAGACACAACTTTCTGAACTTGGCAGCCAGCGTTAGTTCACCATACAATGGATACCATCTCACCATGGAGTACCCAGAAACGACAGAGCTGATCTATTAGCTAAGGAAGGAGCAAAAGAAGAACAACCTAATGTGCCCGATACATACCACCAAAAGAAAAGAATGATCAAATCAGTCAGAAAGCCACCAAAACCTGCTCAAGATGACTACCACGTTATGGACAGTCCAGAATAAGTCCTTATTCTGCGCCTCAGAACAGGGCACAATAGATTACGCAACCATATATATACAAAATTCAAGATTGGTGAATCAGCCATGTGCACATGTGGATTGGCGTCGCAGACAGCAGAGCACATACTCCAAGACTGGAACTAAAAAAGACATTTAAATTCATTCAAGAGACAACATTGCAGTTACAGACATATTTCAAGTGAACAAAAGAAGAAGAAGAATTGAGTTTCAACATGTAATGACTTGTAATGCCGCAAGGAATATGTAATAGTTTTTCTTGTTAGTGCACAAGCATTGCACATTGATAAGACTTCCACCTCAAAGACTTAGCACATTACTTATGGTATGATGACAGAGGTAATATAGATCTGCAACAGGAAAAGATATATTTTTCGTTAGTAAAATAAGATAACAGGTTTTGTAACATTTCTAAAATTAGAAAGGTGTCAAATTTGGAGAGAGGGTGGATGTCACAGTTCCATATTACACATGTTAATGACAGTTCACTTAAAACAGAAGGAGACCGAAAGAGTAGACAGAGTACAAGGACAAAGACTAGTGTACAGAGTAACGACAGTTCATGAGAGGTGCTAGGTGTTTGTGTGAATATGATTTGTGTGAGGTTTCCAGGCACACGACTCATGGAGCGAGAATGGAGGAAAGTGTGAGCAGATGGACTCTAGCCGGGGACAGAGAAAGAGTTAGACATTAGCCGGGGACAGAGAAAGAGTTAAGACATTAGTCGGGGACAGAGAAAGAGTTAAGACATTTGCCGGGGACAGAGAAAAAAGTTAAGACATTAGCTGGGGACAGAGAAAGAGTTAGACATTAGCTGGGGACAGAGAAAGAGTTAGACAATAGCGAATGATAGGGACAGAGTTGTTAGAGCGAGAGATAGATTGTTAGAGAGTCATGTAGCGATTAGGGAAGTGGTGAATGATGTGCTAAATCGTGTTAAGTTAGGAGGCAGCGATCTGAGTTAACAAAATATGCTTTACTTAAGATGTTGACTGAGTTGATATAATTGTGGCGTGGTTGCTGATCGACTGTTAGGGAAATGTGGTAGTAGTTGGATAACTGTGGTTAAACTTGACAGAGGGGTGGCTGTGGAAGCAATTTCTTATTGTGAATAAAAATAGGATTTTTATCCGGTGATTTTGGAGTTTATTTATTAGTGACAATTATTTTGCGTCAGTCTGGGCTTGGGGGGCTCATAGTTATTACTATAGTGCTTTGGGCTAACCAGCAGGTTCAGGACACATGAGAACATTAAAATAAGTGTAAAAATACCATAGACATCACACTTTTTTCTTTTGTATTTTCTTGTCTTACTTGACAACATTCAAATATGTGTAAAAACATTGTTGTTGTTTGGCCATCAAGAATGATGACCATTAATTTCATCCAGTGGGGTTGAAAGTAGGGAGCCGTGAGTTCTAAGATGGCTGATAAGGCCTATTGTGGCTTCAAATGTTCTTTGACAATGTGGGCAAAGAATGCTTGATGTTCCAGGAGGGGGATCTCCTGCAGCGGTTTTTCTGTCCAGCTTTTTCTTCACAAGTGACTGCACCCTTGCATAATATATGTACGCCACGAATTTCGGTCTTTGGCAGCAGTCTCCCAAGTGTCATGATGAATTCCAAAAGCTTTTAGTGAGATCTTCAGATTGTCTTTAAAGCGTTTCCTCTGGCCCCCTTGGGAACGTTTACCACAATGCAGCTCACCATAAAAAATTTATTTAGGGAGCATATGATCTGGCATGCGAGTCAAGTGACCAGGTAAACGCGGTCTTGCCCGTTAAATCACCAATGATTTCTTCCGCGCAGTCTGCCGAATCCTGTCTTCACATGCTGGGTTGTGTAAAACCACCACATAACTAGCAATGATTGCCTGGAAGAAGCTAGTGACACTAGAACATTACACACAACTATTAGACAGAGACAAATAGCATTCTTTGGTATTGTGAAGAGACATGAACGCCTAAACAAGCTGACAGGGCACATGATGATGATGTATTCCCTTATGTTTCTTCAGATTGCAGAATTTAGTAAAAGTTGCACTACAATCATCACACTTGTAAGGTTTCTCTCCTGTATGTGTTCTCAAATGGTACTTCAAATTGCCAATTTGAATAAAAGAAGCACCACAATCATCACACTTGTAAGGTTTCTCTCCTGTATGTGTTCTCTTATGGTTCTTCAGAATGCTGGCACGGTTAAAAGAAGTACCACAATCGTCACACTTATAAGGTTTCTCTCCTGTATGTGTTCTCTTATGGTCCTTCAGAATGCTGGCACGGTTAAAAGAAGTACCACAATCGTCACACTTATAAGGTTTCTCTCCTGTATGTGTTCTCTTATGGTTCTTCAGAATGCTGGCACGGTTAAAAGAAGTACCACAATCGTCACACTTATAAGGTTTCTCTCCTGTATGTGTTCTCTTATGGTCCTTCAGATTCTTAGGTCGAATAAAAGAAGCACCACAATCATCACACTTGTAAAGTTTCTCTCCTGTATGTGTTCTCATATGGTAATACAGATTACTAGTATGCTCAAAAGAAACACCACAATCATCACACATGTAAGGTTTCTCCCCTGAATGTGTTCTTTTATGGCTCTTCAGATGGCTAGATTTAGTTAAGGAAACACCACAAATATCACACTTGTAAGGTTTCTCTCCTATATGTGTTCTCAAATGATACTTCAGATTACTAGTATGCTTAAAAGAAGCACTACAATCATCACACTTGTAAGGCTTCTCTCCTGTATGCGTTAGCATATGTCTCTTCAGATTTCCAGCTTGAGTAAAAGAAGCACCACAATCATCACACTTATAAGGTTTCTCTCCTGTATGTGTTCGCATATGTTTCTTCAGATTTCCAGCTTCAGTAAAAGAAACACCACAATTATCACACTTGTAAGGTTTCTCTCCTGTATGTGTTTGCATATGTTTCTTCAGATTTCCAGCTTTAGTAAAAGAAACACCACAATCATCACACTTGTAAGGTTTCTCTCCTGTATATGTTCGCTTATGTCTCTTCAGACTACCAGTTCCAGCAAAAGAAGACATTTTCTGACATTTGACAACAATTTTCATGATTAACTGATGCCTTACAACTGTTCTCAACCATTCGTGATTCTGACTCGCTGTTCCCTGCCATTTCTTGAATGATGCTACCCCCAGCTATGTCTACCATTTTACTGAAGCTGTGACCTCCTGTCCTCACACAGAACATCCGACAGTTCTTGTTTCACTACCTTCACGTCAATGCTGTCATATGTCCACTTTTGTGAATGCCCTTGTATGGAGAGGTAAGGACTACTTGGAGACCATGAGTGTATTTCTGAAACACCAAAAGTAAATAATGAATTTTTTTTTTTTTTTGGGGCGTATCCTTTCCTTTACAGGACTTAGCTGTCAACAGCAGCATCTTTCAGCTGTCCGTTGATCTCTTGGCAAGATTACGCTCAGTTATAAATAATGAATAGCCACTTGAATATACAAGGTGTTGAACAGATGTGTATGTGTAATCAAACAGGCAAACATCGCAGCTATAGACAATCAATTTAAAGTGAACGACAGATGGAGGAGAAGAACGATGACTGTGAACATGTATATCTAGGCTGATGTATGATGTAGGCTGATGTATGATGTAGGCTGATGTATGATGTAGGCTGATGTATGATGTAGGCTGATGTATGATCTAAGCTGATGTATGATCTAGGCTGATGTATGATCTAGGCTGATGTATGATCTAAGCTGATGTATGATGTAGCCTGATGTATGATGTAGGCTGATGTATGATGTAGGCTGATGTATGATGTAGGCTGATGTATGATGTAGGCTGATGTATGATGTAGGCTGATGCATGATCTAGCCTGATGTATGATGTAGGCTGATGTACGATGTAGGCTGATGTATGATGTAGGCTGATGTATGATGTAGGCTGATGTATGATGTAGGCTGATGTATGATGTAGGCTGATGTATGATGTAGGCTGATGTATGATGTAGGCTGATGTATGATGTAGGCTGATGTATGATCTAGGCTGATGTATGATCTAAGCTGATGTATGATCTAGGCTGATGTATGATCTAGGCTGATGTATGATCTAGGCTGATGTATGATGTAGGCTGATGTATGATGTAGGCTGATGTATGATCTAGGCTGATGTATGATCTAGGCTGATGTATGATCTATGCTGATGTATGATGTAGGCTTATGTATGATCTAGGCTGATGTATGATGTAGGCTGATGTATGATGTAGGCTGATGTATGATGTAGGCTGATGTATGATGTAGGCTGATGTATGATGTAGGCTGATGTATGATGTAGGCTGATGTTTGATTATAGGCTGATGTATGATGTAGGCTGATGTATGATGTAGGCTGATGTATGATCTAGGTTGATGTATGATTATAGGCTGATGTGTGATCTAAGCTGATGTATTATGTAGGCTGATGTATGATGTAGGCTGATGTATGATCTGGGGTGATGTATGATCTAGGCTGATGTATGATATGGGTAGATGTATGATCTAATGAGATGTTTGAACTAATGTGATCTATTATCTAGGCCCGCGACGTCATTTCATCTGGCCCGCCGATGGTACTCAAACTTGCTTGATTTAACGTATGGAACATGAGATACAATTTAAATGTAAATATTATGGTTAGAATAATAGAAGATCTTCACACGTGCAGAGACATCCTGGCCGCTGTGTCTTAAATTTACTGTTTTCAATTTTCGATTTTTTTGGGGTAGCGGGGTAGGGGTATCCCCCATAAAAGGAGAAGTAAGGTGCCTTTTTCCCTCCACTAGACCTATGGGCATGGTGGAGTACTTGTTTAGCCTCCTGATCAGGGTTACATGAAGCCATGCGTGCAGGTGGTGGATGAAGATGCAGAGCAGCCGACAGATAGTTGTAGGTTATGGTCTCCTGCTTCACGATGGTAGGCAGAGGATATCTTTTTTGAGGAGACAATGGCTACAGTCACTGACCATTATGGTCACTTCTAAGAAGGAAAGCAATGGCAAAGTATCAAGTTTACAGATGCCAAGAAAATTATGTTGTGCAGTCTCATCGAAAATCAGAGAAACGGAATAAATGGGTGCTCCATAGGAGCAGCCTCGCCCAGTAGGGATAGTCATGTGCACCAGGTAAATCCAGACTGTCAGCAGGCTACTAGGTGCAAACAATTACTATAATTGAAAGTAGGAACTTGGAATGTTAGATCCAAAGAGTGCAGATGGAAAATTAGAAAATATCAAACAAGAAATGGAAAGAGAAGGTTAATTTGTTAGGAATTTGCAAACCCTGGTGGAAAGGGGCAGGGATCAAGACAGGAGAGGATTATAAGATTATTTATTCTGGGGAAGAAGAACGGCAAAGAGGTGTAGCCATTTTATTAGATTAGCAAACATAAAATTCTGTTAAAGGATATTGGGCCGTGTCAGAGTTTTATTAGTAAAATTAAACAGAAGATCTTTTAAAATAAATGTCATTCAAGTATATGCTCTAACAAGTGAATGCAGTGAAGAAAGTATAAAGGAATTTTATAATGACATGGAGTCTGTTTTGAAGAACTGTAAAACATAAGAAATAAATATTATAAAGGGTGATTCGAAAGCAAAAGTAGGAAATCAAGGCGATGGATGCAGTGTAGGCATGTGGTGATCACAGCATTAATCATTTCTGTTGTGACGCTGTCTGAACCGGGGGTCTTGCCAGATTTCATATGGTTAAGAGCATTCTGAACCTCCATCTTCAAAATTGATGGTCTTTCATTATTATTTTGAATATTATACTGTTCTTCTCTGTTATCATCATAAAGGTTTTTCACATAATCTGACCATACATGTAAAATCTGATCTTTTTCTATTATGATTTTTCCATCTTTTGTCTTTAGGCAGCCTGCTGATGTATGTGTTCTTTGATTAGTAAGCTCCTGAATTCTTTTGTACGTTAGTTTGATATTTTTACTGTTGTGTTGTTTTTCAATTTCTATGCAGTTTTTCTCGAGCCATGCTTCTTTTGCTTCCTTACATAATATTCTGAACCTCGGAGGAGCAAATGGATCACCATGGTCTGGCAAGAATCTGACAGCGTGGAGTGACGAGGGGATCTGGCTGATGCTCGACACTTAGAGGAAAGGCGAGACACACATATAATCAGATTGCTACTGGTACTATTGGGGCTCTTCGGTTGTTTGCCATCTTTGACTCTTCGCTGGCTGCTGAGTATGGGGACAGTGCGCTTATGGGAATGCCCTGAATGCTGTGATGTCGGTTCCTAAATCAATCAATCAATCATATTCTGACTTTTCTGTGAAATTCTTCATATTTGGCAGGATTATTTTTCTTGTTTTCTTGTTTCCATTAGCTGTAAAATTTCTTCAGTCATCCATGTCTTACGACCCACTTTCTTTAATTTTGGAATAGTTTTTTCTGCAGCACAACTTCAACATTTCCCAATGATCATCCACATCTTGAAATAGGATCTCTAGATCAGACAATATATCAAACTTATTCTTTACTTCTCTGTTAAAATTATCTTGTATTTCTTTTGTCAGTTTTCAATTCACACAAATCATATTTAGGGTTTCCTGTTGTATACTTGACTTTCTTTAACTTTACCCTCAATGTGTCTGTAAGTAATCTGTGATCACTGTAACAGTCTGCATTGGTGACTGTTTTTACGACTGTTAACGCATTTCGAAACCTTCTGCTAATCAGGATTAATCTATCTGGTTTTTAATCTTGCTGTATGGACTCCTCCATGTCCATACCAGACTGCTGAATACAATATATGATACTGGAAATATACCTAATGTATTATGTAACTCTGTATTTCTTGCAATCCCAAAGAAATCAGGAGCCTTGGAATGTTATTAACATCGAAAATGTGTACATACTGAGAACAGTAATTGAACGTTCTATAGAAGTAAACGCCGGTCTCCGGTCTCCCTGGCCTAGGAGTTTACGTCTTTCTCCGTAATCCCATATATCCACGTGAGGAACGTAACCTCTGCGGGAATAGGTAGCAGTTCTCACCGTGTTGGTAACCTACGGGGTATGTGGAAAATATTAAAGAAATCAGTCAACCAAGCTGTAGAAACAACATCCCAAAATAAAGATAATAGGATGCAGGAAATGGATGACAGAAGACATCTTAAAACTCATGGAAATAAGAAATAACAAGGGAAAATATGAAGAGATTCACAGGAAAATTAGAAAGCTATAGAAAGAGGCAAAAGAAACATGGCTTGAGGAAAACTGCAAGGAAATTGAAAACCAACACAACACCCGGAATAACAAATGAATGTACAAAAGAATTAATGACATCACTAAGAAAAGAACACACACATCAACGAGTTGCTTAAAAACCAAAGATGGCAAAATCATAATAGAACAAGATCAGATTTTACATACGTGGTCAGATTATGTGAAAAATCTTTATGATGATACAATTCCGGTAAAAATGGCGACGACGTGACGTGTTTATTCCTCAGGATGACGCTATTTTAGTGTTTTCCTGTGGATTATGTGGTGTTATTTCATATTCGTTTACTGGAAGTGTTCAAAAGACGAGACCAGTATGGTCACTGCCAAGAAGGAAAGCAACGGCAAACTACCTTCTTTAAAAGTGCCTAGTTCATTATGATTTGCTTAAAGACAGATCATCGCAAGACAAGGACAGAGACATTAAAATTAGCAACATGGAATGTTAGGATGTTCGAAACGACAACGAAAAATTAGATAACATCAAACAAGAAATGGAAAGAGAAAATTTATATTTTAGGGATGCGTGAAACGAGGTGGACAGTAGCAGGCATCAAGATAGATGAAGATTTTAAGATTATTTATTCTGGAGGAGAAAATCGACAAAGGGGGGTAGCAATTATTTTGGACCGGCAAATATCAAAATCTGTTCAAGGATACTGGGTCGTGTCAAACAGAGTTCTACAAGTTAAATTAAGCGGCAGACCTTTTGGCATAAATGTTATTCAAGTATATGCCCCAACAGGAGAGTCCAGTGAAGATAGTGTAGAAGAATTTTATAATGACGTAGAGTCTGCATTAAAGAAATCAAGGTGATAGATACACAGTAGGAAACTATGGTTTAGAAAAGAGAAATGAAAGAGGATACAGACTTGTAGAATGGGCAAAAGAGCAGGAAATGATTGTAGGAAACACCTGATTTAAGCAACACCCTAGAAGATTATGGACATGGAGGAGTCCTGACAGCAGGATTAGAAACCAGACTGATTACATTTTGATTAGCAGAAGATGTAGAAATGTGCTAACAATAGCAAAAACAGTTCCCAGTGCTGATTGTTATAGTGACCACATATTACTTACAGGAACATTGAGGATAAAATTGAAGAAAGTCAAGTATAAAACAGGAAACACTAAATATGATTTGTGCACATTGAGTAACGACAAGGAAATACAAAACAAATTCAACATAAAAGTACAGAACAGATTTGATATATTGTCTGATCTAGAGATCCTGTTCCAGGATGTGGATGATCAATGGGAAATGTTGAATAATTCAATCAGTTCGGCTGCAGAAACAACTATTCCAAAATTAAAGAAGGTGGGTCGTAAGAAATTGATGACTGAAGAAATTTTACAACTAATGGAAACAAGAAGACTCAACAAAAATAATTCTGCCAAATATAAAGAAATTCACAGACAAGTCAGAATATTATGTAAAGAGGCAGAAGAAGCATGGCTTGAGAAAAATTGCTTAAAAATTGAAAAACAACACATCAGTCAAAATACCAAATTAGTGCACAAAAGAATTCAGGAACGTACTAATAAAAGAACAAGTACATCAGCAGACTGTTAAAAACTAAAGATGGCAAAATCATAAAGATCAGATTCTACATGTATGGTCAGACTATGTGAAAAACCTTTATGATGATAACAGAGATGAACAGTACGATATTCGATTCAATAATGAAGGACCACCAAATTTGAAGATGGAGGTTCAAAATGTTCTTAAACATATGAAAGCTGGCAAGGCTCCCGGTTCAGATAACATCACAACAGAAATGATTAAAGCTTTAGAAGAATATGGATTAGATCAAGTTACTAGACTGCTGAACTCATATGATACTGGAAATATACCTTCTGAATTATGTAATTCTGAATTTATTGCAATCCCAAAGAAATCAGGAGCCTTGGAATGTGATCAAACAATTAGTATAATGAGTCACATCACAAAGATTTTGCTACGAATTATCATGTAAAGAGTGAGGAAGAAAATACAACCTGAAATAGGGGATGAACAATGTGGGATTGAGGAAGGCAAGGGTACAGTAAATGCTGTGTATATACTGACAACCATAATTGAATGTTCTATAGAAGTAAACACCAGTCCCCCTGCCCTAGGGGTTAACGTCTTTCTCCGTAATCCCGTATATACACGTGAGGAACATAACCTGCACGAGAATCAGTAGCAGTTCTCGCTGTGTTGGTAACTTAGGGGTATGTGAGCCGGTCGCTCAGAAAGCAATGGCAAACTACTGAGTGTAATCTTGCCAAGAAATCAACAATCAGCTAAAAGATACTGATATTGACAGCGATCTCTTGTAAAGGATACGCAACCAAAGAAAAATAGAAGTAAACAAAGATCTACACCTTTGCTTTATTGACTACACAAAAGCTTTCGATAAAGTGAGACATGTCGACATGATAAGGATGCTTGAAGATGTACAAATTGATGGAAAAGACCTTAGACTTGTAAAACAAAATATACATTGGAAACAAGAAGCTGCCATAAGAATTGATAATGAAGTAGGTCAATATCAGCCTATTAAGAGAGGTGTGAGACAGGGATGTGTAATGTCTCCAGATATTTTTTCCCTGAACAGTGAAAATATTTTCAGAAATATAGAAGATATGGAAGGAATCAACATTGGGGGACGATGCATCAATAACGTCTTGATTGCAGACAATGAGCAGGACCTGCATCATTTATTAGATGTGGTTGTTGCATACAGTGAGCAACTAGGATTAGAATTAAACTGCAAGAAGACAGGTTATCGTTGTTACTGGGAAGAAGGAAATACCACAATGTAATATACAAGTAAATGGGCATATTCTTAAACAAGTGAATCGGTACAATTATCTCAGAACAGTCATAACATCTGATGGGAGATGCCTTGAAGATAGTTAGTCGAGGTTCCAACTTCATAGCAATGGGTCGTCCCCATTATGCTCCGTTCCTTTGGCAGTGAGTGGAACAGACAGGAGTCTCAGTAATCCAACAGCCTGCACAGGTACACTACGCATAATGTCGCTGCCAGAATGCCAACACAAAAGTCATCCATGAAAATTACAGTTCATAGTTGATGGAATCGGCAGTCACCAGAAAGACTTCATTGGCCTGGGTTTTCTCTGTCTCTTTCCACAGGGCGACCCCCCAAAAGCGCCGCACAAAGCACAAACTCCGAAGCTCCAGCGTCTACTCCCAGGAGTCTATTGAAAAATGCACTAGTTAACCGAAAACGCAAATCAGTCAATTCTACAACAGCCGGTAGCCATTGTTCCGAACATGCAGTTCACTGTACAAACAAAAGCGGACAGACGTAAAAGCATTCCACATGAATTTCACGCTGTCTCAAACCCCTGAAAGTCACATTCGACAACGCTCTCCAGCCAAAACGTCTTCCAAGCAGAAGTGAGGGTTCTCTTGGTAACCCCTTCCATCTTTTCGATCATTTTGAGGCAGGCAACAATGTGGAAGTGATATTTCCAAAACTCTCTGAGCGTGAGATTGCAGGCGCACAATCCAGGACTTCCCCTCCCCTCATCACTCGTTATGCGAAACGTTACTCGTTCAGCAAATCATTTTTAAAAAATTTATTTTGCTCGTTATGCGAATTACTCGTTATGACATGTGCTCATTAAGCGAGGTTCCACTGTACTATGTTGTCCATTTAAAAATAAACAAGCCACAGTAATAGAAGGCAGAAATTCTAGCCGCGATAAAATCTCCCCCATTTCTTCAGATTCGTTTGCACTTCCTGTTTGTAGATCACGAAACAAAAATATTAATTCCCCCACTTAGAATTAATGTACACTTTTCATTGAGATACCGTTGGATTAATCTTGTCAGGTTGTATCCAACTGTGATGATTTAATAAGTAAAAATTCAATTTATAAATATTCTCTATATAAGCTATTATTATTACATTATGTAATTCCTTCTTCTTAGTGAAGACCATAATCTCTAGTTTAGTTTAGTTTAGTCGATGGATCAACATCACGGCACATGGGTGTAACCCATAAGTGTTCCGTACTCCTAACTCAAATCTGAGTCTGGAGAAACTCAGCTCAGTGCATGAACTCTGTAGCTCTGGTGTGGATCGTGAAATACTTTGGGTAGATTTTCAACTTGAAATGTTGCCCGGGCAGCGCCGTTAGGCTACTCTTTTTTTTATTTCCAACTGCTAAGGGATTTTTTACATGCGCAACAATACACACGGGCGTCCGATCTCACTACCCAGAGACCAGTGGAAATTTTATTACTAGAAGTCCACGTGGAAAAAAAAAATCCCGGTTTTCACTGGGGCTTGAACCCAGGACCTCCAGCACTCGAGGCGGACACCATACCTCGAGACCACTCAGGCCCCCTAGACCACAATCTCCATCTCCTTACAATTAGTAATTCGCTATGATGACAACATAAGACAAATAAGCCACACTGTGATAAAAAAAAAAAAAAAACTTATCCTAAAACAGGGATTCAATATCAATAAATGTTTACTTTCTTCTTGCTATCCTCACTCAATGCAGTGACAATCATATATAATTAATATGTCTTTGTTTTCTTCTTCTGTGATGTTGTATTCCAGCAAGCCAATCCACCTCCTTTTTGAGGCGCACATGCCAGTGATCCGGAGTTCGATCCCGGATCCAGTACGGAGTATGGACTGCTGACGAGCTCAAAAACAGAGTGAAACTAAAGTCTAGTGCTTCCAATCTGACGTGGGCAAGATCTTAGGTTCGTACCGGAACACGATCCCCGATCAGTAGCATGAACCATCATGATTTTAAATTTGAGTATTTACTAATGAGACCGCCATAGTAAATAATACTTAGTTAATAGGCTTGAAATTCAAAGTACTGGAACAGAGGGCACACGATCCCAGATTGAGATCACGATCCCGATCAGCGTTGCCAGTCAGTAGTAGTGGCGGGTGGGTTGCGCTCAATCTTTAAAACTTCAGATCCCGAAACAACCAAATAAATCAAATTTAAAATATACCAATGGTAGAGATATTAAGACGATATTTAACATCAATAAACGCTGGCTAAATGATGTAGTCCAATATTCAACATTTACATTACCTTACTGAATCCGCCATTCAACATAGACAAGCCGCCATGTTTCAATCAACTGGGAAAGCGTGTACAAAAATAAGAAGAGAAGGGTACTCTATAATGGAAAGGAGCATTGCCGAAACAATATATAATATAATTTAGTTAGCTGCATATTCTTCTTCTTTCGTTCGCTTGAAATATGTCTATATCTGCAATGTCGTCTCTTGCATGAATTGAACTGTTTTTTTTCAGTTCACACAGTGGTCCATAGAGTTTATCTTCCACCGTCGTCTCTCTAGGCCAGAAGGTTTGCCTAGATATGTTATATTTTGGGCAGTCTTGGAGTATGTGCTCTGCTGTCTGCGACGCCAATCCACATGTGCACATGGCTGTTTCACCAATCTTGAATTTTGTATACATGTGGTTGCGTAATCTATTGTGTCCTGTTCTGAGGCGCAGAATAATGACTTGTTCTGGTCTGTCCATAATGTGGTAGTCATCTTGAGCAGGTTTTGGTGGCTTTCTGACTGATTTGATCATTCTTTTCTTTTGGTGGTATGTAACGGGCACATCAGGCTGTTCCTCTTTGGCTCCTTCCTTAGCCAATTGATCAGCTCTGTCGTTTCCGGGTACTCCACAGTGGGATGGTATCCACTGTATGGTGACTTTATGCTGACTGCTAAGTTCAGAAAGTAGTGTCCTTAGTACTGGCAATTTCCCAGAGAGGAGCGCCTCGAGTACTGATTTTGCATCTGTTAGTAGCACCACAGGTTGTGTACCATTGCTGTTATTTAGTAATTTCTCTGTTGCTATCTTGATTGCCTCAATTTCGGCATCATAGTTATGGCAGTACTTTCCTGTCGGTACTCTGGCTGTGTCCCTAGTATTATTTGGGTATTCTATGTACACTCCCGCTCCTCCATTTCGAACAGCATTTTGTGCTGACCCATCTGTGTAGACTCGGATCCAGAGGTCCTGTGGGTATTCTTCATCAAGGAAGCTGAGAGTGGCTGTTCTGCGCTGCACACTGTTCTGTTCTTCCTTGTCAAATATTCCTCTCACTTTTGTCTGGATTTGTAATGATAGTCTATGCTCATCTTTCCATGGAGTTCGCTCTGGAATAGTTGTTAGGGGGATACCAACTGTGGGCAGATCAGTGGTTTCTCTGCAGAGTCGTTTGGCCTGGTGGATAAAACTACTTCTTTTCAACCGCCCCATAGCTAGGTTTTCAAATCTGTTCTTCATAGGGTGGCCTGGCAAGCTGAGGAACTTTTCTGCTTGTATTAGCGTTTTCGTATCTCTGCGCTCACTCAGTGCCTGTGTCCTCCCCATCTTCTCCATTTCCTCTATAGGGGTTGATCTCATCCCTCCTGTGGTGACTCTAAGTGCTTGATTTTGCACCTTGTCCAGCTCTTGTAGTGTGGTATTTGATGCTGAACACCACGCAGTTGACCCATATTCCAGGTGTGGTCGTATGCTCTGTTGGTAAACTTTGCTAAGTATTTTCGTACTGGCTCCCCATGTGGTTCCACTTAGCTTTCTCAGGATGGCTATTTTCCTTCTGGCTTTTGCTACTGCTTTGTTGATGTGCTTTCTCCATGTCAGCTTGCCATCAAATGTTACTCCAAGGTATGTTGGTTCTTTATCTTCTCTTAGGGGTGTTCCATTTATCTGGATGATCCCTGCCTTTTGTTTTGGAGAGAGGGTAAATAGGGTGGTGCTGCACTTGTCAGTGTTTATGCTGACACACCATCTATTTGCCCATGCAGCAAATGTATCTACAGCTCTTTGTAGCAATCTGGTGGCCACTGATGCATATTCATTTGTGCTCCATAGAACCAGGTCATCGGCGTACATTGCCGCTTTAATTCCATGCGGTAGGTGAGCAACAAGATCATTGATGAAGATTAGAAAAAGTGTGGGGGACAAGACTCCGCCCTGGGGGACACCGTGACGCAGTAGTACTTTCTTGCTCTTGAGTCCGTCTATCTGTACTCGGGCTCTTCTGTTGTGCAAGTATGCTTTCACCCATTTGTACATTCTTCCATTGACTTTGCAGTTTCTCAGTTTCTTCATCAGACCTTCTTTCCAGACTTTGTCAAAGGCTTTCTTCAGATCTATCCATGCCGCAAGCACCAGCTTCTTCTCTTGGAATGCATCCTCAATTTCTTGAGAGAGGTAGGTTGTCTGATCTTCCGTAGAGTAGCACTGCCTAAAGCCAGCCTGCTGTGGCACAAGGATGTTTTTACTTTCAATGTACCACTGCAGTCTGTGATTGATGATGCGCTACAGTGTTTTGCAGAGACAGCTGGTGAGGCTAATTGGTCTGTAGCTAGAGGCAATGGAACCATCTTTCCCTGATTTTAGGAGGGGTATCATGATTGCTTCTCTCCAGGCTTGTGGAACACTGCCTAAGGTCCAGCTGTTATTGAAGATCTGCAACAGCTTTGTTTTGGCCTCTGTTCCTAGGTTCCTGATCATTTCATTGGAGATACCATCAGCTCCTGGTGACTTTCTCATTTTCAGTTTTGATATGGCTAGCTCCAGTTCGCTGATTGTGATGGGTGCCTCCAGAACCTCATGTACTATTTCCTTCTGTCCTGTATGTTGTCGTTTCTCTCGAATCTCTTGTTGATTCTCTGGACTAATTTTGATATTGCTATCTTGTGCGAACGAGTCCGCAAAATGGTCAGCTGCTTGCTTTCTTGTTAAGATTTTTCCATCTTTATGTAGTGCAATTTTTGAGTTTCTCCCTGTGCCCTCGTCATTAAGCTGTTTTATTAGCTTCCACAATTTCCTTGTGTCTCTTTCAAAGTTCAGAGACTCCGTTTTCTCCTGCCAGCTTTTCCGTCTAGCCTGCAGCTTGGCCCTTTGAAATTTGGCTTTTGCATGCTGGAATTTATTGTGGTGCTCTTGGCTGGGTGTGGCCTCTGCTTGCTTTCTACACACTTCAACATCATTATGCAACTGTTCCAGTTCACTACTCCAGTAGGGTTTATATTGTTTACGGGCTCCTCTTGGTACTGTTTCTCGCGCTGCCTGTAGTATGCATTTCCCAAACTCTTCAACTGCTTTATTTATGTCTTTCTCAGTGTTCAGGTTTCTAACCAGTATGCTGATGCGATGCTTGTACATTGCCCAGTCTGCTTTCTTGTAGTTCCACCTCGAGAGGGTGCTGCTTTCACTTACAAGCTCATTTTCTACGGTTAGAAAGACTGGCCGATGGTCACTGCCACCAAGTTGTTTCCCAACAGTTCGTGTAATGTTCCACCCCAGGTCTGGTGAATGAAAAGCCAGGTCAGGTGTAGTTGAAGAGTGCCATGATCTCGAGTAGAAAGTATGTGGGTCGGACGGCTTGTTAATCAACATGAATCTATTCTCATCTTGCCAGTCTTCCAGTCTCTCTCCTCTCTGGTCCATGTGATCATAGCCCCAGCTCTGCGAGTGGCTGTTGAAATCGCCACACACAATCATTTTTTCTTTTAGTGGTAGAGTGTCCAGTGCCTGTGGGCGGTCACTTGGACAGTAGTAATTGATCAGATGTAGATCTGTATTACCTGTCTTAAGTTTAAGTGTCTGATACTCAGCCCCTTCCATGTAGACTTTGATTTGGGAAGCCATGATGTTATTTCTTACAAGGGTCAGTATCCCACCTTTTCGCCTGTTCTTTCGGTCAGATCGGTAACACTGGTAGCCTCTGATTTTGAAGGCTATATTTTCATTGAGGTGAGTTTCTTGCAAGCAACATATGCTTACTTTCTCTTTGTCCAGGATGTTTTCTAATTCAACTTTTTTGTTGCTGACTCCCTCCGCATTCCAGTGCATTATTTTAAGTCTTAGTTTAGTATGGCCAGTCGTCCTATTCTCATGTCCCCTGGCTCCACAGGACATCTGAGAAGGACCTCCAGTAGTTGGGGTTGGACCCTTTCGAGACATAGGGCCCGGCACTGCACCTGCCTGGGGGTCCAAAGCAGGGCGAGCACCATAACGATTAGCAGTAGTCGACATATTCCATTTTGCGTGATTGCGTGGCATCCTGATTTCTGTGGTGCGCCTCTTGGCTGGTTGCCTCCGTCTTCAGCACCTTTCTTTGCTAGAGCAGACTGTGGTCTCACTCGAGTGTAGATGTGTACGCGCGCACACGCCTGTCTGCGCATGCATGTCCGTGCATACACATCTAGAGCATACTGGTTATTTTCCGGCGCCAGAGACTCGCCGTCGCCCCTTCTCCTGTTAGTTTAAACAGGCCCGCCACGTGAGGGCCAGGAGTTGGACTTTTGCTGCATAGGTTATGTATTCACGAGCCATTGAGGTATTTGAGCAATGTTGGGCGCTCACCCCAACACCGCGCCTCGGCTACATACAGCAACATTTGGAACCCGTTAGCTGCATATCATTTACATGACGTCACAGTCAACACCAGCATTTATTGTTGTTGTGATCTCTTGGTAAGTTTACGTTCAGTAGTTTGCCATTGCTTTGTGAACTACCGGCACTCATACCATTTCGTAAAAAAACCAACGCAAGGCGGTCTGCTGCCAAATCGCCCGCATATGTGTTTCAAACGCGGATTACAAACTGAGTCTGTAACGCCTTCGCCACGGAGCTGGCACATAATAAACAGATATAAATTAGGAAGTATTGATCACAGAAGTGGAGGTTGAAAGTATAGATTTGACCACACACTAGACAATTTCACAATTGAAATGTATAGCAATAACGTCGAGATTTAACCTACCGCCATGTCGTCATTTGTGAATTTATTTTATTGATCTCAATGTGATGGGAAAGACATTAGACTTACAAAAAATACATATATTGGAAACAATAATAAAGCTGCAATAAGGAAGTGGGACAATATAAGCCTATTAAGAGAGGTGTTAGGCAGGGATGTGTAATGTCTCCAGATCTTTTTTCCCTAAATAGTGAAAATATTTTCAGAAATGTAGAAGATATAAATGGAATCAGCATTGGAGGACGTAACATCAATAACATTAGATATGCAGATGATACAGTATTGATTGCAGACAATGCGCAGGATCTACAACAATTAGTGGATGCCCTTGTTGTACGCAGTGAGCAGCTGGAGTTAGAATTAAATTGTGAAAAGACACATATTATGGTCGTCACTAGGAAGAACGAAATACCACAATGCAATATACAAGTAAATGGGAATATTCTTCAACAAGTGAATCGGTACAATTATCTCGGAACAGTCATAACATCTGATGGGGGATGCCTTGAAGAGATTAGAACAAGAATTGCCATGTCGAAAGTAGCCTTTAGCAAGATGAAAAACATTTTGACCAATAAAAAGATGTCAATTGAAACCAGAAAAAGAATGTTGAGGGGATACATATAGCCTGTTCTTTTGTATGGATGTGAAACTTGGACAATGAGCAGTCAAGCTGAAAAAACAGCTGATGGCTGCAGAAATGTGGTTTCTGAGGGAAATGCAAAGAATACCATGGACAGACAGAAAAACCAATGACAAAGTACTACAGGAGACAAATAAATATCGTAAACTGATTAGAGAAATTAGACGTAGACAGTCAAAAATTTTTGGACATGTTATGAGAAGAAATGGATTGGAGAACTTAGTGACACCTGGCAAGATCGAAGGGAACAGACCAAGAGGAAGACCGAGAGGAAAATACCTGGATGGCTTGGCCACATAGCATGGACGAGACAGGAACACTGAGCTGATCCACGACTCTGGTGATCGAGTGAAATGGCTAGTCATGACCGCCCACGCTTTCCGGCATGGCACATAATTGGTTGATTGAATAGTTATCGAAATATTGATGTCTCTTTGTTTATCATCATCATCACCATCTCCCATTTTTGCCTTCAAGCATGGTGATGAGGGGCAGTTGACGGTGCAGCGCCCGATGGGTGACACCGGATAGTGATGTCGTCAATCCATTTTCTTCTCGGACTTCCTCTTGCTCTTGTATCAGATCATCTTTGATATAACACCAGTGCTGGTAGTTGATGGTGTTGCATTCTAACCAGATGGCCTAACCATTTTCTGCTTTTCAGTATACATTACGTGGTACAGTGTGTTGATCCACTGTTTGTCTGATAACATCATTTCTTACTGGGTCTCGGAGAGTTAAGTTGGGGGATCTTTTCAAGTATCTCATGTTACAGGTGTTGATTTTGCGTCAGTGTGATTTGGTCCGTATGCATCATTTTTCTCGTGTCTTGGATGCTCTGATTTTTACTTTGTTCTTCTTGTTCTTGTTCTTGTTCTTCTTCTTGTTTGTAGACATTAAAGATGATTTTGATATGTTAGATCACGACATTTTAATTAGTAAATAAAACAAAAGAAGACTAGCACAAGTATGGTGAACTTAATACGTCATTTTTATCCGACAAACAACAAGTCGTGTCCTTCAATAACTGTCTAACAAGATCCACACAGCTTAATATTGGTATGCCTCACGGTTCAATACTAGGTCCGCTGCTTTTTGCTGCTTATATTAACTATCTTCCTTTATATCTCAATACAAAGTGTGACTTATTTGCAGACGACTGTACTATATAAACTAGCAAGAGAACCGTAGTGAATTAGAGAATTCTTTACAAACAGAACTTGATAACCTTTCTAGATGGAGCAACAGGAGCCTATCTTTCAAGGACCACGTGGAGACGGTCGTGACAAGAACTCAAAAGGGACTCAATGCACTTAAAACTATGGCTGCAATGGACACAGAGCAGAGAATGCTTTTCACTCTATACCAGCACTTGATCCTCTCAGTAATTGATTATGGACTAGGACTGCTCACTGTCTCAAAGAGTCAGCTGTTGAAGTTAGAGAGCATACAGAAAGAAGCTATGCGGGTCATTCTGGGATGCACCAGAGACACTCCAGTAGTGTGCATGCGTTACATCCTTGGTCTGCCTACTGTTGCTGGTAGGCTCAAGGTGATGCAGGCGAAGGCATACCTCAGAGTAGCTGCAGACACAGACCACCCATTGCATGAGGCGCTGGACGCAGTTAAGGGTCAGCGACTGATAAGAGGGAAATCATGGATGGCACAGGCAGAGGATACGATCAGACTTGGAGAACATTAGGCGAGGAGAGGAGTGGGTCAGAGTGCCAGCGGAGCAGTCAGACTTGTGCAGAGTTATAATCACATTAAGCCGGGAGTGCAGGGAGTGGCCAGTAGGGGCAACGGAAGTGGAAATCCAGCAACTAATTCAGGACAATGCTCACTCGGGCGATGTGATTATCTACACAGATGGTTCGGTGTCAAGAGGTGAGAGAAGTGGCTGGGGGTTCATAGCCAAAGCTAATGGTCGATGTTTGGGGCAGGAGAGCCTGGCATATGATACCACAACATCCAGCTTAAGAATGGAGGTGGAGGCAGTCACTGCGACTTTCCGCTGAATGGAGAGTACGACACACACACACATCGTGATTGTAACTGACTCAGAAAGCATGCTGACGAGGGTGAGGACGGGCAGGCTTCGTGCGGAGTGGCTTGCTTCGCTTCGGAGGTCACGTGACAAGCATCGCCTGGATCTTTTCTCCGAGGCATGCCGGTGTGCTGGGAAATGAACAGGCGGACAGATTGGCTGGAACTTGGTGGAGTACTGATACATGACAAGGCAGACGTGGTTGCGGCCTTGTGGGAGCACGTGTACACCTCGGAGGAGCAAATGGATTACCATGGTCTGGCAAGAATGAGACAGCGAGGAGTGACGAAGGGATCTGGCCGACGCTCAACGCTCAGAGGAAAGGCAAGACGGACTTATAATCAGATTGCTACTGGTACTATTAGTGTTGGAACTCTTCACTGGCTGCTGAGGATGGGGGCTGAGCACTTATGGCAATGCCCCGAATGCTGTGATGTCGATTCCTAAATCAATCAATCAATCAACTAGACGGAGCAATGAAAAACGCATGCAGATTAGCATGGACAAAACCAAAGGTAATAACGACCAGACAACAACTACAGACACTGCCATAACTCGGGCACCGCTCGAACTCCGCATGGATACGTTACCTATAGTTAATGTAAATGAACATAAAACATTAGGTCTTTTAATTGATTGACAGACATTGAAACTGTAGCTCAGTAGTGTATCAGGTACCCCTGCAAGCAAAAATGAGGCTTCACGACTTATGATTTCATTTCTTCTTTGTTGTCATGTGACATAATTTTTAGGCACCTCATTTTTCCTAATTCCTGTGGTAAGGGAAGATAATCACTTCCAGGTGAGGATTACTACTTCAGATCTTAAATATTTTTAATTAAAGAAATTAAAATATGGTGGTTAGTATTGTCTTCTTCTTCCCCTACTTCTAATGCTGGTATCTCTTGCTAATAGGCGATACTGTCCCTTCCTCCTCCTCCTGATTCCTCCTCCTTCTTCTTTCATAACTAGTTGCGTGGGTGAGTTAGTAGCTTGGTGGTGCTGGGTCATGTCTAATGTTGAGGTGTGGCCATGGGAAATCACTGTGAGCGATTTTTCTTTTCCCGCGCTCTGTCGACTTTTTCTTCTTTGGTCGCATCGGATGTGGGGAGTTAGGCATGTTTCGCGCTAAGGGGACGTTACTACTTCCGATCTTTGAAAATAAAAAAAAAATATTAAAAGATAGAGGTTATTATTGTCTCTAGTGCTTCTCCTCTATCTTCGACTGCTTTCTCTTCTGCCTCATCTGATTCCTCATCTTCCTTCTCCCCTGTCTTCTTCTGTTTTCTTCTTCCTTTCCCTCCTTCTTTTCTTATTCCTCTTCTGTTTCGTCGTCTTCTTCTTCCTTTTCTTCTAACTTCTTCCTCCTCTTCTTCTTCTGTTATGTTTTATATTCTTCGTCCTCTTCTTCGTTCTCTTCTTCCTCGTCCCACCTCTCTCTCTCTCTCTCTCTCTCTCTCTCTCTCTCTCTCTCTCTCTCTCTCCATATCTCTATCTGTCGTTCTCTCTATCTGATGTCTCTCAACCACATGTACTCTGACACCTGGGAGACTGCAGCCAGAGATTGAAATTCGTGGCGTGCATCATTACGCAAGGGTGCAGTCATATGCGAAGCAAACATGACTGCAAGAGCTGTGAAGAAAAGGCAGGACAGAAAAACCACTGCAGGAAATCCTCCTCCAGAGACGTCAAGCATTCTTTGCCCACATTGTCAAAGAACATTTCGAGCCAAAATAGGCCTTATCAGCCATCTTAGAACCCATGGCTCCATACCTTCAACCCCACTGGATGAAATGAATGGTCATCATCATTCTTGATGGACAAACAACAAACAACAACTCTGAACGTGATAAACAGGTAAGCTAAAATAAAAAAAAAATGAAACTGGTAGATGGTTCGAGTGACCTCAGCTTTATTGAGACATGATCACCCAGGCGAGTCGGTGGCCAATCATTCGAGACGCTATTGTCAAAGGGATTATAAAACATACGCCTCCTCATCCTTACTTCTGTCTTCTTCCTCCTCTTCCTCCTTTTCTTCTTGTTTTTCTTATGCCTCGTCTTCTTCCTTCTCATTTTATTCTGTCTTCTTTCTCCTCTTCTTCACCTGTTCCGCCTCGTCTTCTTCCTCCTCTACTTCGTTCTCTTTGTCTCCTTTTCTTCCTCTCTCTCTCTATATATATCGCTACCTCTATCTGTCGTTCTCTCTATCTGCTGTCTCTCGACCACTTGTACCTTGAACGCGGTAAACAGGTAACGTATTTCCTCAAATCAAACATGAAACTGGTAGACGATTCGAGGGCCCTGTGTTCCATTCAGACATGATAGGGGGCTGCGTAGTCTCGAGGTATGGTGTCCGCCTCGAGTGCTCGAGGTTCCGGGTTCAAGCCCCGGTGAGAACCGGGATTTTTTTCATGTTGACTTCTAATAATAAAATGTCCCCTGGTCTCTGGGTAGTGAGATTGGACACCCGTGTGTATTATTGTGCATGTAAAAAATCCCTTGGCAGTTGGAAATCGAAAAAGAGTAGCTTAACGGCGCTGCCCGGGCAAAATTTCGAGTTAAATATCTACCCAAAGTATTTCAGGATCCTCGCTGGTGCTACGGAGTTCGTGCACTGAGCTGAGTTTCTCCAAACTCAGGTTTGAGTTAGGAGGAGAACGGAGCACTTATGGGTTACACCTGTGTGCCGTGATGTTGATCCATCGACTAAACTAAATTAACTAAACTAAACATGATCTCCCAAACCAGTCAGTTGTCAAACTAGCCGAGTCGCTGTTGTCAGATTGTCAAAGAGGGATTATAAACCATAGGCCGGTGGTCAACCGACCACGCTGTTTTCACAAAAGGGATTAAGGATTCAACTGACGTATCGAGACGGCCATGGTATTTTCACAAATAGGTATTAACTGTGCCGATAACAATGAGGGCAGCGAAAATAGCCAGGTTGTGTAATAATGTTAAATTTCACTAGTTAGTGTTGACTGGGGCTGAGCCGGGTTCAGTTTGTCATTGTTAACTAATCTGAGACTTTTCCATGATTACAAGCGTTACAATCTCTCTCTCTCTCTCTCTCTCTCTCTCTCTCTCTCTCTCTCTCTCTCTCTCTCTCTCTCTCTCTTAGGTATATGGTGCTAACCCTATGTCAGCACTACCATCTGTTCCACGTGTAACATAGACATCACCTAGGAAAGCCAGTCTCACTGAGACACGCGGTCAGAATACACTAGTCAGTTCAGAATTCCAGTATTCAGAACAGGCAGCCGTGATTAGAAGGCTGGTCGAGTGTATTATGGTAGTATGTAGAGCTACAAGGGGTTGTCGCTGTGTGGTGCCGGGTCGTGGCCAGTATTGGGGTGTTTGCCTGCGGGAACCACATGCAACCGATATCATCTAGTGCCTGGCCGATATCAAATTATAACTTCTTTCAATTGCTTGCACATATAGAGATATGATATATGAATCATCATCATCATCATCATCATCATCATCATCATCATCATCATCATCATCATCATCATCATCATCATCATCATCATCATCATTATGTGCCTTGCTGATAAGCGTGGACGGTCATGTTTCACCATTTTGTACCAGGGTCGTGGGGCAGCTCTTCGTGTTTTTATCTCGACCATACTACTTGGTCAAGCCACCCAGGTATTTATTTCTGTGCCTTTCCCTTGTCGTCTTCCCCTCGCATCTCTCTCTTTCTCTCCCTCCATAATTCTCTCTCGCTCCATACTTCTCTCTCTCTCTCTCTCTCTCTCTCTCTCTCTCTCTCTCTCTCGTTCACAGGTTCTGTATGTCACTTGATTCATCCATTGTCTCTCTGCAGAGCATAGCTTTTTTTTATTGGAGAGTATATTTTCCATGATGCAAAATGTTATCTGGCGCTTCTTGTTGTAAACTCTTTATGGTATCTTCCAAAAGATTGTTCCAATATAGTTGTATCGATTCACTTGTTTAAGAATATTCTCATTTAATTGTATATTACTTCTTCTTCTTCTTTCGTTCGCTTGAAATATGTCTATATCTGAAATGTGGTCTCTTGTATGAATTTAACTGTCTTTTTTTAGTTTACACAGCGGTCCATAGAGTTTATCTTCCACTGTCGTCTCTCTAGGCCAGAAGGTTTGCCTAGATATGCTATATTTTGCTCAGTCTTGGAGTATGTGCTCTGCTGTCTGCGACGTTGATCCACATGGGCACATGGCTGTTTCACCAATCTTGAATTTTGTATACATGTGGTTGCGTAATCTATTGTGTCCTGTTCTGAGGCGCAGAATAATGACTTGGCACTCCACAGTGAGATGGTATTCACTGTATGGTGACCTTATGCTGACTGCTAAGTTCAGAAAGTAGTGTCCTTAGTATTGGCAGTTTCCCATGCAGGAGCGCCTCGAGTAGTACTGATATTATAAATTTCTTTCTTCTTAGAGGCTACTATTTCTTGCAATTTAATTGTAACCCTAGTTGTTCACTGTGCTCTACAACTGCATCTACTAAATGTTGCCGGTCCTGCTCACTGCATCATCCGCATATCTAATTTTTAACGTTATTATGTCCCCAAACGGTGATTCCTCCCATATATTCTACATGTCTGAAAATAATTTCACTGTATAAGGAAAGAAGAGCTTTATATATCCACAACCATCAGATGTTTTTAAACTTGTCTGCTTATTGTCCATAAGCTTCACAGCCATACAAAATACTTTAACACTCGTTTTCTAGTTGTAAATGACATCTTTATTTATTATTCAGTAGAAGAAAGTCAAGTATATAACAGGAAACACTAAATATGATTTGTGTACATTGAGTAATGACAAGGAAATACAAAACAAATTCAACACAGAAGTACAGAACAGATTTGAAATTTTGTCTGATCTAGAGATCCTACTCCAGGATGTGGATGATCAATGGGAAACGTTGAAGAATTCAATCAATGTGGCTGCAGAAGCAACTATCCCAAAATTAAAGAAGGTGGGTCGTAAGAAATGGATGACTGAAGAAATTTTACACCTCATGGAAACAAGAAGACTCAACAAAAATAATTCTGTCAAATATGAAGAAATTCACAGACAAGTCAGAATATTATGTAAGGAGGCAAAAGAAGCATGGCTTGAGGAAAAGTGCTTAGAAATTGAAAACCAACACAACAGTCAAAATACCAAATTAGTGCACAAAAGAATTCAGGAACTTACTAATAAAAGAACAAGTACATCAACAGGGTGTCTAAAAACTGAAGATGGCAAAATCATAATAGAAAAAGACCAGATTCTACATGTATGGACAGATTATGTGAAACACCTTTATGATGATAACAGAGACGAACAGTATGATATTAGATTTAATAATGAAGGACCGCCAATTTTGGAGATGGAGGTTCGAAATGTTCTTAAGCATATGAAAGCTGGCAAGGCCCCCGGTGCAGATAACATCACAACAGAAATGATTAAAGCTTTAGAAGAATTTGGACTAGAGCAAGTCACCAGACTGATGAACACATTATATGATACTGGAGATATACCTCCTGAATTATGTAACTCTGTATTTATTGCAATCCCAAAGAAATCAGGAACCTTGGAATGTGATCAACATAGAACAATTAGTATAATGAGTCACATCACAAAGATTTTGCTAAGAATAATCATGCAAAGAGTGAGGAAGAAGATACAACCTGAAATAGGGGAAGAACAATGTGAGTTTGTAGAAGGAAAGGGTACAGTAAATGTTGTGTATATGCTGCGAACAGTTATTGAACGTGCTATAGAAGTAAAAAAGCATATACATCTTTGCTTTATTGACTATACAAAGGCTTTTGATAGAGTTAGACATGTCAGCATGGTGGATATGCTTGCAGATCTACAAATTAGACTTATAAAAAACATATATTGGAAACAACAAGCTGCAATAAGGATTGATAATGAAGTGGGACAGTATCAGCCAATTAAGAGAGGTGTTAGGCAGGGATGTGTGATGTCTCCAGATCTTTTTTCCCTATACAGTGAAAATATTTTAAGAAATGTAGAGGATATAAATGGAATCAACATTGGAGGACGAAACATCAATAACATTAGATATGCAGATGATACAGTATTAATTGCAAACAATGCGCAGGACCTGCAACAATTAGTAGATGCGGTTGTTGTACACAGTGAGCAACTGGGGTTAGAATTAAATTGTAAAAAGACTCAGGTTATGGTCGTCACTAGGAAGGAGAAGTGCCACAATGTAATATACAAGTAAATGGAAATATTCTTCAACAAGTGAATCGGTGCAATTATCTTGGAACAGTCATAACATCTGATGGGAGATGCCTTGAAGAGATTAGAACAAGAATCGCCATGGCGAAAGTAGCCTTTAGCAAGATGAAAAACATTCTGACCAATAAAAAGATGTCAATTGAAACGAGAAAAAGAGTGTTGAGGGGATACATAGAGCCTGTTCTTTTGTATTGATGTGAAACTTGGACAATGAGCAGTCAAGCTGAAAAGCATGTGATGGCTGCAGAAATGTGGTTTCTGAGGAAAATGCAAAGAATACCATGGACAGACAGAAAAACCAATGACCAAGTACTACAGGAGACAAATGAACATCGTAAACTGATTAGAGAAATTAGATTTAGACAGTCAAAATTGTTTGGACATGTTATGAGAAGAAATGGATTGGAGAACTTAGTGACAACTGGCAAGATCGAAGGGAACAGACCAAGAGGAAGACCGAGAGGAAAATACCTGGATGGCTTGGCCACATGGCATGGACGAGTCAGGAACTCTGAGCTTATCCACGACACTGGTGATCGAGTGAAATGGCGAGTCATGACCGCCCACGCTTTCCGGCATGGCACATGATTGATTGATTGATGGTGTCCATTGTGCAAAAGGTTACATTCGCCATGACGATTCTTGTTCTAATCTCTTCAAGGCACCCCCCCCCCCCCCCCCCCCCCCATCAGATGTTATGACTTACCGAGATAATTGTACAATATGCCCATTCCTTGGCGCGGGCGTTGAAGTCACCACATATCAGATACCTGGTATCTGGAATGTCCACTGAACCTTTCAACGTCCCAACTCTCTCTCTCTCTCTCTCTCTCTCTCTCTCTCTCTCTCTCTCTCTCTCTCTCTCTCTCTCTCTCTCTCTCTCTGCTTATGCAAGATTCTCCACTTACATATACATTTATCAGGTTCCAGCTGTATCGGCCGATTTGTATCCGCATTCCCTGCACCTCTTTACTCTCCTGACCCCACCCACTCATATCCAGTATCGAATGCTGTAAACCATCCTTGACCACCAGAGCCTGCCCATGTCTCCCCTGCCCGGTTGGGTTAATGTAACATATATAGCCAGGGCACTTAAAAGAGTTCGTATTCAGTTCTTGTAACATCAGGACATCGAAATCGTAGACCAGTTTCTCTAGTATTGGTCCTCGTTGCTTTGCACTGCGGCAATTCCAATACCCAACCCGTACATTTTTTGAGTCTCAAACGATGTTTTCCTTCTACCCCTTCTTGTTCCAGCCCTCTTCTTCTTTTTCCTTCCCCCCCCCCTTCCCTGCCTCTTCTTCTCTGCTTCATTCTCTCCCCGCTGGCTGTTGTCAAAGGTATCGAGCACAAAGCACGTACTCCGTTGCTTCGGCGATAATTCTTTGTATTATTCATAGTTGGTTAGATATGACGGCAAGATATAATCGGTCACCCTAGTAGAGCCTGCCTGCTAGGGTAGGGGCAGGTGATGTCCCTTAGGAGTCCATACGCCTGGCGCCGCCCCGCCCGCATACCAGACGTTCCACGTTCACGACCAGCTCACCCGTGGCCATTCAGTCCTCGGCACGTAGGTCCACCTTAAACTTAGGGGTTTATAATCGGAGTTTTCCATCTCCTAGATGTGCCACTGTAATAGTTAATGGGCCCAATCTACCCGGGGGCAAGAGGTTCCAGGAATGGAGGCCAAGGAATGGGACAGGTCGGGAGAGAACAGACAGGGTACTGCTCTTGCTGAGGCCTTGCTTGAGATGGATGTTGTCTGTCCAAATGACGGTACACTCACTAGGCTAGCAATGAGACCGGGGGACCCTGACATGGCCATCGACCTGGCGCTTGTATCCCAAGAGGCGGCATCAGATATAAAATGGAGCGTCCTTGGAGACCATGGAAGTGACCACCTCCCTTGTTCTGTGCTGATACCTAAGTCCAGCACAGTTAGGACTATAAGAGCTCGCAGGGCATTCAATTATGATCGCGACCACTCTTCGCTCTTGGGGCGCCTAAGATCACAGGGAAGATCTAAACCAACAAGAAGAATCTTCACTCAACCACCATGGTGGACACCAGAGGTGGAGAATTCATGGAGGGAAAAGAGGGTGGCCATAAGGAATTGGCAGAGGGTGCGGAGAGCAACCAATTCAGTTGACACAGAATTGGAAGAGGCAAAAAGGTATAAAAAAGTAAAGGTGCTGGACTTCAAACTCCAGACAGCAGAGGCAAAGAGGACTAAGTGGGAACAGTTTATCTATGAAGTCGGTGGGGATGTGACATTGGGAAAATTCTGGAGGCTGCACCGGCAGATGAAGAGACAGGTGATGCCTGGTACACATAGCACCGTTTATGATGATGACAACCGACCTATGACAACTGACAAGGACAAAGGGGAGGCTTTACTTGCCATGATTTTTAAAACAGACGGATCAGCAAGGTAGGGATATTAGAGATAACGTCAGAGAAGCCTTGTCACGGGTCACTAGGAAGGAGGACTGTGAGATTAAAGTGGAGGACATTAAACGGGTACTGAGCGGGCTAAAGACACAGCGCCAGGTCCAGATGGGGTGAGATACTCCCATATGAGGAACATAAATGATGGGGACTTGGAGGAGATGGCTCTTTGTTTCAACCTAAGCATCAATACGGCGGAAATACCCCACGATTGGCTGCATAGCTACCTGGTCCCACTCCCAAAGCCAGGTAAGGACCACACCAGGCTTAATGGATACCGAATCACAACCCTGCAAAACACGTATGGCAAAGTCCTCGAAAAGATAGTAGCAGGCAGGCTCCAGCAACATTTGGATAGTCGGAATCTGCTTCCCCAAGGACTCGGGAGTTACCGGCCTGGAAAGGACACATGGGCCAATGATGCAACTTTTGAATTTGATGTCTACGAGGGCTTCCAGGATAAACAGGAGACAGTGGCGGTAGCTCTTGACCTGGAGGATGCGTATAACAGGGTTAGGTATGATCGGTTAATACACACACTGTTGGACATGAAGGTCTGCCCTTGCCTTGTTAGATGGGTTGCGGCAGTCCTTTATGAGCGTAAGGTTGCACTGCGCATGGGTACCTGGACTTCTGACCCCTGTACTATTACACCTGGGATCTGCCTTGTTCCCGGTGCTCTTTAATGTCTACACCAGCAAAATCGCAGCTATTGAGACACCAGGTGTGGGTAGAATCTTGACATTTGCAGATGATGTGCTGGTGTACAGACAGGGCAGAGACAGGGCCAATTTGGCGAAAGACGTACAGGTGGCGGTAATCAAGGTGACGGAGTGGTGCAGGGACGCAGGGGCCATTTTAAACCCAGACAAGGCATAGGTTGTGTGGTACTGCTTGAACAACCGGAACGTCAAGGCAGATGTCCAAGGTATTATGTTGAATGGATGTCCTCTTAGTCGAGAGAGTAAACTGAAGTACTTGGGTATCACCTTTGACAGGTGTTGGTCTTTTAAGGATGCTGTAGACAATTTGGTGGTGAAGGCTGGTAGGGGACATAATGCATTGAGGGCTGTGGCAGCAACCGGGGTAGATCAGAGGATGCTGTACAGGATCTTTCAGCAGTTAATAATTTATGTCATTGAGTATGGTTTGGGGCTGCTGACAGTATCAAAAAGCCAGCTTGAAAGGTTGGAGCGCATACAGAATGCTGCCATGCGGTTAATACAGGGGTGCACAAAGGACACATCAATTATCTGCATGAGGCATATCCTGGTGCTACCTACAATGATGGATAGGCATAGGGTCCTTGGGGCCAAATGGTACCCGAGAGTTGCCGCAGACAGGGATCACCCGCTGCATGCAGCAATGGATATGGTAAAGGGTCATAGACTTAAGACGAGGCAGGTCCTGGATGGCACAGGCAGAACTTTCTATAAGTCAGGTGTGTGATCTAGAGACCATCAATCGTGAAAGAGAGTGGGTTGAAGTTCCGGATGACATGACGGACTGGCACAATGTAATAACAACACTGGGTCGTGAGAGAAGATAATGGGCAGCGGTCCGCACTGAGTTTGAAGTGCAACAGCTGATCCAGAGCAACACACATCAAGGTGACATAGTCATCTACACCGATGGGTCAGTGGTGAGAAACAGACGTAGTGGCTGGGGCTTTATTGCAAAGGCTAATGGGCGAGTCTTGAAAAAAGGAGAGCCTGGCATATGAGACTACGACCTCCAGCATGAGAATGGAGGTGGAGGCAGTAACAGCGGCATTCCGGTGGCTAGAGGAGACCACTGCAACACACGTTGTGTTCATTACAGATTCAAAGAATATGCTTAGCAAGGTGGAGAAAGGAATGTTGCGTGTGGAATGGCTCTCGTCGCTTCAGAGGTCACAGATTGTGAGAATTGTATGGATATTTTGCCATGGCCATGCGGATGTAAGGGGAATGAACAGGCTGATAGGCTAGCAGGGAATGCACCTCTTGGTGGCATCTTGCCTATGTGTCACGAATTTGCAGCCTTTACTTCCCAGAACAATTTTCGGTTCACTTTTGATGGGCCATGTAGAGAATCAACAGACGAACAAAACTGTTTTCTCTATATTCAAGGCTATATAGTCTTGACGTAAGCTTGCAAAGCCTGCAAGTAAACAAACCACCACAGATGGCTTTCTATTTGGGAAGTTAATTTGACACCAGTACCGGTCACCCCCAGAGGTTATCAATCCAGCCAGACTGGAGGGCAGACTCAGGGGACTGAATGGTAATTAAAACCAACCAGGCATGACGCAAGCAGACCTGGTTTACCAACAGAGTTGTAAACCGGCAGCTGACCATGAGAACCTAATTGCTCCTTTGACATGACACATGATAAGCAGGGCTAGGAAAATCGCTCAACCGTTAAGGTTGACCGCCTTCTGAAACAAGACTAGAGGTGTGCCATGTGTCGCAGGACTGATGATACAGTAATCGGGAAGTAGAATAGGATAGTGCACATTGAACGCACAAAAGCTGACTTGGTGATGGAAAGCGTCACAAAGAAACAGACGGGGACCAGCGATGATAACAATGTGTGTCCCAGTAAACTACAGATAGGACAACAGTTATCAGGGTGATCAGGTGTAATGGAAAACGATAGTTAAATCTCACCCTAGGCCAGAAGTAGATATCTCGACAGGGACCAGTAGTTAGTGGCTATACTATCCAAATACTGTGAGTATTTTGTGCGAGAATTATTGACAGTTGTTGCCTATAATGATACATGCTTGTGTATGATGACAGTAGGAAAACTGAGAAATGTTTGAACGATACCTGACATCAGCAACGTACATGGGAAGGCGGACACGGCAGATAGCCGGCCTAGTGTAGAGCTAATGTGTAGGGCGATTCAGTAATAAACATTAGGTTTGACTGGAACACACATGAGTTCATGTTATCTATTGTGCACAGCGTCAATGAACAGCTACGTACTTATTGTTCAACAAAGTGTTGTTGGTATTAGTTAAGATGCCATGATAGTCGACTCAGAACCGAGCCAAATGAAGAGAGGACCCAATACTTGTGCTAATAAATAGAGTACTTAGAGGAGGGTCAGCGGAGTTACTACGTGGCAACTATGGGAGCTCTTTCCGGCAGATACGTGAACCAGAGAAAAAGAGGAATGCCATTCCACTGGGACTAGGCCCAGAACATAAATAGGAAGTCTGTGACGGTGTATGAAAATATTCTAGAAGAAAGCTTGCTCAGATCGGCAAGAAATATACTTTGTACATTACGCTGAATAAAATATTTCACTTCTTTGGAAAAATTGTATGGACCTCATGGCCACATTTTTGGATAAACAACTTTACAACATTTTAATCCGTACATCATGTTCGTAACAGACACACACAGATACGTGGATGTAGCCTACAGTCAATTTACGGCAACCATTAACGCTTTAACGAACACTAAATGCATAGGGTGTCAGACATTTTCCATTCCAGCAGGCAGATTGTAGCGGTGATCAGCATTTTTCGGGTTTTACCAGCTGACGTCTACAGACGAGTGATCCTGACAGCAGCCAATACCTTGACGTATCTTGACGTATCCAACGTTGCAGGGAGCAGATACACTACGAGCATGACCAGGACAGTAGCAGATACATAAGGTGCTAATCCTTTTGGATTGTTTTCATAACTTGATCTGTGTCACACATATTTATATTATCTTATATATGTTTATAATAATATTGTTGTAATTTGTAGCACGGCCGATACATTTTAGTGTACATTAAATATGTCTACATTGGGCGAGTTCATTGCATTAGGGGAAAAGTGCGGCTTAACTGGACCCGAACTAATAGCTTGGGCTGAGGCCAAGTTGTCCGATTTTCAAATACAAAAGAGGGAGGAGAGAGCAGCAGCTAGGGAGGCCAGAGAAGCACAAGAAGCAGCAGCTAAAGAGGCCAGAATTGCACAAGAAGCAGCAGCCAAGGAAGCTAAAGAAGCCAGAGAATTGGAAAAACAGAAAATGGAGAGAGAAATAGAACTCGAAAAACAAAAATTAACTCTCCAGGAGAAAACACTTGAATTTGAGCGGGACAAGTTAGCGGCCGAACAAATATTAAAAGACAAAGAGGTTGAAGGAATTATTAAGGTAAAGATGTTGGAGATGGAGAAAGAAGCAGAAATATCCAAGAATAAGTTGGCATGCAAAGCGCTGGATCCCGCCAAAAGATATCAAGGGATTATTAGAAATTTTTCACAAGGAGATTCGATTTCTGCATGGCTGACTAATTGTGAAGTCCTCTTGTCTCATTACGAGGTACCGTCTGACCAGTGGGGAGTATTACTTCATAGGCACTTGTCAGGGGAGCCTTTAAAGGTAATCGAGCTCATACCTGAACAACGACGCACAGATTACCAATATATGAAACAAAGACTGTTGGCACATTTCTCATTGGACACTGCGGGTCTGCGTACAGCATACAAGACAATTGGACCTAAATCAAATCAAACGTTTCTGGATTTCGTTTCTGAAACGACATTACTGTTTGACAGGTGGCTGAAATCGGCTGAGGTAGGTAGGGATTTTGACAAAATTAGAGACCTGATGCTCAGAGATAAACTTATCTCCGCAGTACCACAAACAATGTCAACATTCCTTATAGAACAGAAGTGTGATTCAGTAGCAGAATTAGAAGCCAGGGGGGAGTCATTTTTCAACGCCCATAAGGACATTTTCGCAGAGACTACTCAGCCAGAACTGATCATAGGAGCATCCGCCAGAGTGTCTGGTCACAGATATGACAATTCGCATAACAAATTTCAACGTCAGGACAAATACAGACAGAACAAACAATGGTCTAACACAAAAAAGGGTTTGACAGTCCAGTGTAGGTTTTGTCGACGCATGCATGAAACATCAGAAATGTGTGATTCCAACCCGGATTATGAAGCGTATATAAAAGAGCTAGCTACGAAACGTAACCATAAATATGCAGACTACAAAAACAACTTAAAATGTTTCGCGTGCAATAGTTTTGGTCACGTGGTCAAGTCATGTAGATTGCGACAGATGACTAAAAATGCATGTCTAGCCTATGTTATTTCTAGTAGCGACGACGAGGAACAGCAATACGAGAGCGCGTCTGGCAAGTATGCACGACCGGAGAACAATCCAAACAGAGCATATGTACAAGAAGCAAACTCCGCTTATATAAACGGTGGAAGACTCAACGTTGAACGTGCCATTGTCAATGGATTAGCAGTCAGAATGGTGAGGGACACAGGGACCTCGATTATTGGACTGGACAGAAAACTAGTCAAAGAGGAGGATTACACCAATGAGAAAGTGATATGTAGAACATTTGGTGGATCGCTAGAACAATTTGATGTGGCATGGACAGACATCAATTGCCCATACTATCAAGGACGTGTAACAGCGGCAGTACTACCACAACCAACGACGGAACTAATTGTGGGAAACATTCCTGGAGTAAAAGAGTGTACCGCCCAAGAGGTTGAACAATGGGAAAAGGATAATATGAAAATACATGAAGGAAATTACACAGAATTAATTTTCCCGACGGAAGACAAAAAGATACCTATCGCAAGCGATGATTCAGAACCCAACATGTATGAAATAAAAGAAAACTACACGGGAAACCAAAAGCAAACCAGTCAAGCATTGGACACGGAATTGACATATAGTAGTAAAGACAGTACACAAAAGACATCCCATAACAATAGACAAGAGTTAACACAGTCAGAAATTACTTGGGATTCATTACCAATAAGATCGAATTTAACTCAAGCAGAACGTAAGAAAGTTGAATTTGGTATTGACAATTTTAGACGTATTAGTCCTTCATTTAGTGACAGCACAGCAATGATTAAACAATTCTTTACACCATATTTAGATAATAATAAGGTAGATCATATACACGGATGTGCAGCTATAAGATATGAGTCGAGCTCAGACGACGAGGTGTCATACAGAAAGAACAACATGCAACAACGTCGGTTGAAAAAAACAGCCAAACCACGACAAACAGATATGGCAGATTATACAAAATCAAACTGGCATGAAGAAACCCCGCCAAAGATATCACAAACCCATTATACCAACACAAACACTTTACTAACAGAATGGAAACAACAAAGTGTTCCGGAAACTCAAATTAACAAAAGAATACGGGATGTGAAAATAAGGAATTGGAATCGGTATTGGAAATATCTTGGTTTGTCCGATGAAGAACGGAAAGAAAGAACACGTCAAATAGATGATTATAAATCAGTAACAACATACGTCACACAGGAAGATGAGAATCACTGCCCAGTTCTACACATTAAAGAAACATAGATTAAATGTATTAAAACAAACCAAGACAAATACACCCATTAGATTCACATGCAGTACACACATCGACAAAGGAGCATTGTATTTCTGAACACTGAATTCTGTCTTTATAAATCTGTCGAAATTCTTCTGTCTATAAATTTCACTTATATTCTAATTAAACGACACAATACATATACAGCTAGTTACATGTACGATTTAGGAAGTACAATTCGTTACAATCATGTAATACGTCAAACACATATAACATATCAGTCAACTACATACATCACAGTACGTCAATAATATCTACATACAATAAAAAATTTCACAACTCATAAAGGGTATTTAATCAAATCTAATACGCTGAACAAACGGTCAGGACATTTCAGAACATCTAAAAACAGCTGATAGTAATTGTTAATAACTATGTTATAACTATGTCATTATTGATTTGTCCAGATACATACATATTTAAGTTATTATTGTTACAGATAGTTAGAATACGGCAGTATCTGTAACTACGTATATTGACATCAAAATAAGATCTGAAGCAGACGAAATGTAATCCAACGTTGCAAGTTATCTGCGAGCAAAATCGTCATATTCCAGATAAGTTAAATTAATTATTAAGATATATTAATGATATGTTATTGCTGTTGAAAATGAAATTCATGAAAATTGAAAAAAAAAAAAAAAAGTAAATTCAGAAAAAACGGGAAAAAGATGAATTCCTGAAAAAAAAAAAAAATAAATTCAGGACAATGAAAAAAATAAAGTCATGAAAATGAAAAGAAGACACATGACAAAACAATTGAAAAAAAAAGAAGAAGAAGAAAAGAACAAGATTTGTCATTATTTTGTTAAATGCATGATTCAGTTATCACATGCTGTATTATTGTTATTTTGTCATGAAATTACATATATTATGTACACTTTCACACACATTCCACAGGTGTAGTAAACCAAATAGGTAGGACACATGATGCAAAGGTTACTACTGATTTAATTTTATGAGGAAATTGGATTAATTTTGATTATTCGATGATTTCATTTCAATTGTATTATCGCATGGGTTATTATGCATAACTTTAAGATACATTTATTTCATGAACAGGATGAATGGGAATGAAAGGAATATTAGCTATCTAGGTAATTAATTTAATATTACTATTATTATGTGATAGGGTAGGATTAAATATTGCAGGTAAATATGAGGCAGCCATACTCATGAGCCACAAAGATCAGCGAAGAATATACAGTAACAACATTAGAAAGTACCGACAAAAAATATGCACATATGAAAACCAAACCCCACATGAAGAGTTACACGAAACAGTCGAAGTCGAAGCACAGAAGTTACGTCAACTGTAGTCAGGTCATACGCACATTGGATTATGGGAAGGTCGACTATGATGATGCACATGGAAGGCAAGAGCGATTCACTTAACAATGATGTCAGTGGAGGCTGGATGTAATGAACACACACATTTAAGGAGCTACTAGGGATGTCCGAGGAGACATTGGGACTTAGTGATGCTGGACTTCAATTCTCTGAGATAAAAAGGAGTTTGGGAGCCACACATTGTCTACGGGGATAGATGTGAGATGTGTCCGATTTATAAAAAATTTGGTGATGATGTTCATAACAATTCAACTAATCACAATCGAATAGGTTATAAGGATTAGGGATACGCTGTATTGCAGAGTCACGGACAGTTATGTGCGACCTTTAGTGAACAATGTAGACGGATATGTGCGACCTTTAGTAGACAATGTAGACGGAGATGTGCGACCATAGACCAATATGACAGTTATGTTTGACTACTGCGACTCATGTCACAGACTGGAAGACTGAGTTTATAGGTAAAATGTCTACAACATTTTAAATTGACGAGGGGGCATATGTGCCATGTGTCGCAGGACTGATGATACAGTAATCGGGAAGTAGAATAGGATAGTGCACATTGAACGCACAAAAGCTGACTTGGTGATGGAAAGCGTCACAAAGAAACAGACGGGGACCAGCGATGATAACAATGTGTGTCCCAGTAAACTACAGATAGGACAACAGTTATCAGGGTGATCAGGTGTAATGGAAAACGATAGTTAAATCTCACCCTAGGCCAGAAGTAGATATCTCGACAGGGACCAGTAGTTAGTGGCTATACTATCCAAATACTGTGAGTATTTTGTGCGAGAATTATTGACAGTTGTTGCCTATAATGATACATGCTTGTGTATGATGACAGTAGGAAAACTGAGAAATGTTTGAACGATACCTGACATCAGCAACGTACATGGGAAGGCGGACACGGCAGATAGCCGGCCTAGTGTAGAGCTAATGTGTAGGGCGATTCAGTAATAAACATTAGGTTTGACTGGAACACACATGAGTTCATGTTATCTATTGTGCACAGCGTCAATGAACAGCTACGTACTTATTGTTCAACAAAGTGTTGTTGGTATTAGTTAAGATGCCATGATAGTCGACTCAGAACCGAGCCAAATGAAGAGAGGACCCAATACTTGTGCTAATAAATAGAGTACTTAGAGGAGGGTCAGCGGAGTTACTACGTGGCAAGGTGCAAGGTGTGAAATCACTGATAAGACTCAGGGGGCTAAAAATTGTCAGACCCACAGGTGTGAAGTGCTAGTGTGCATGCAGAAAGAATTTTTATGACTGGACTGACATGCTGGGAGATAATGTGTCTGTACTGAAGGAATGTTAATTGCATTTGGGAGACTAGTTAAATAGGCTGTTAGCTCTGGTCATGTTAGAAATGAAAAAATCTCTGAACAGGTAGGAACTATCTCAATGTTCTGTAATCATATGCATGATTATTATTTTAGATTTCACTAAAAAAGTTATTTCTTTGTTACTGATTTTCAGTCTATATCTGATCTAGGTTATTGCAAGAACTATCATTGTCATAGGTTACTTGAGTGTTTTTTCTAAGTTCTGTGTTCAATATCATATTGCTTTAAAGTGTTATTCTTCTGAGAAATAGAACCTTATGTAAGACAGATCTTGTCTAGATATACTTGAGGTGTCGTGGTAGGTGCTGGTTAGTTCTTTGTAAACTAGACTAGTCTATTTTTGGTGTCTGCATTATTTGTACAGAATATAGTCAACTGACTATTTCCTTAATTCTTACCACAGCAGTGGCTAAGTAGGGACTGCTCTGAGTATTCTTTCTATGTCTCATATTTACGTATACATACAACCTAACTAGTGCATTATGCTATTATGTTAAAGTATCATAATATGTCTAGTTTAATTAGTATATTTTATGGGTATTTCATGTTTGGTATATTGATTTGTCCTATGCAAACCTACCAATATGAAGTGTTATGCTATTGACACATTGACCATCGATTGTGTTGGAAGCAGAGGTGTAATGGTACAGAAATTACCCACAAGTGTTATGGGGTATATGGTGCTAACCCTTTTTCATCATATGGTGGAGGGTAATTCACGGAAGTCTGGCACAGATACTGGTCACGGCGTGTAAGCCCAGATGACCAGGCATTATTATAATACCATTACCGACCCTGCGAGCTGCTAAACCAAATTTGGACGAAGCGGCTGTACGACACAGAATTTCTGTATTAGCGACATGGACATGGGGCGGCAGAAATGTAATCATTACAGGCGTGTGAGACAATTGAAAAGCCCGTCCCAGACTAAAGACAGTAGGGAGAAGGAGGATGGTGAACGCAGTAGAGCTGGAAGATAAACTTGGCCAGACTGGTCATTGTATATGTGTTTACTAGAATATGTTTTACTTAAGATTGCGCTGATGTAGAACTAGATATAACACATTCTTGACTTTCTTTCAAGCTCTCACAAGGAGCACCTATGTTATAGATCTCAAGACTAGAGACTACTGACTAGGTAGTGTCAGGACTGACTGGATTCGTCAGAATACCGGCACGCTGTTCTTTTCTGTGTCTACTGGAGAGTGGGGATCAGGACCACAGATCCAGATAGATCAAGTAAAAAGTTATGTAATGTTTCTCATCAATATCAATATGTATATGATTTCATCATCCTCATATTGACAACCATCAGATGTCTATTTTTATGATTAGTAAATAAATGTTGTAGTATTGTCACTCATAGTTCTGTCATTATATTTTTTCCAATTGTGCATACGTGTTGTTGTGTACATTGGTGGGGGTTCACTTAGACACCAAGGAAGGGAGCAGTCAGGGAGAAAAACCTGTACATAGTCGTCAATACTCTTATGTTTAGACTTAAAATTCTATCTTAGCTAACCTTCTCTTTCCCATTCCTTGGCGAATATTCAGCACAGTTCATTTCATTTTGTAATGAGCCACTTGGAGCTGTACGTTGGATATTCATGGGCTTAATCTGTAGTTCAGCCATATAGATTTTGTCCCTAGTAAGTTTCTGACTATTTGGGGTTGCTCGCCAGTGAATAATACTTTCATCTAGCCGGTGGGGCACCCCGACTTCTGACACTATGGACAAGGGGGAGGTGGTCGTGCGCTTGTGGGACCAGGTGGAGAAGGCGGAGGAACAGATTGAGAATCCATATGTAGAAAGAATGAGATTGCGGGGGATCGGCAGGGTTTCTGGAAGAATCTCAAAACTGAGAGGGAAGACCAGGAGAACCTTTAATCAGATAGAGGTGGGAACGATTAGTAGTATGACTCTTCGCTGACTGTTGAACAAGGGTACTGAGCACGTATGGGAATGTCCTGAGTGCAGTGATGTCGGTTCTTAGCTCAACGCAACTCGACTTGTACAGGGTGTGGACTAGGGGAGGTCAATAAGTAGGTCATAAATAGCTGTAGAAAAATATCTAAATATGATAACAACTTGAAACCATGTTAAAGTTAGAAAAATATTGTTGTTGTTGTTGTTTGTCCATCAAGAATGATGATGATCATTCATTCCATCCAGTGGGGTTGAAAGTATGGAGCCGCGAGTTCTAAGATGGCTGATAAGGCCTATTTTGGCTCGAAGGGTTCTTTGACAATGTGGGCAAAGAATGCTTGACGTTCCAGGAGGAGGATCTCCTGCAGCGGTTTTTCTGTCCAGCCTTTTCTTCACAGCTCTTGCAGTCCTGGCTGCTTCACAAGTGACTGCACCCTTATGTAATGATGTACGTCACAAATTGCGTTCTTTAGCAGCAGTCTCCCAGGTGTCAAGATGTGTTCCAAAAGCTTTCTGTGAGATTTTCAGAGTGTCTTTAAAGCGTTTCCTCTGGCCGCCTTATGAGCGTTTACCACAACGCAGCTCGCCGTGTATACGAGTTAAGTGATCGGCCCATCGAATCTGATTTTTCATTAGAAAGTGTGGATATTGGGCATGGACGCTCTTTCTAGGACTTCAGTGTCTGGGATCTTGTCTTGCCATTTAATCTTCAGTAACTTCCTAAGGCAGACTGTGTGAAAGTGGTTTAATTTCCTAGCTTGTCGCTGATAAACAGTCCAGGTTTCACAAGCATATATCAGTGTGGATAATACAACTGCTTTGTAGACTTTCAGCTTTGTTTGCAGGCTTATTCCAGTTCTGTCCCATACATTCTTGTACAGTCTGCTAAAGACCGCGCTGGCCTTGGAGATTCTTGCATTCACTTCGTCATCAATTGTGGCAGCTTGTGACACAGTGCTGCCAAGATATGTGAACTTGTCCACAACACTTGAGAAAAATATTAACCAATGTAAGAAAAACGTAGGTCAAAGTAAGAAACATATTAGTCAAAGTAACACAAATGTACAACAAATTGAGAAAAATATTTGCCAAATTAATAAAAAGTAGGAGCGAAGTTGGAGATAACCTCGATCAGGCAACATGACAGTTACTAACTTACCAAAACTGACGTAGTCATGTCCTTACCAAAACTGACGTAGTCATGTCCTTACCAAAACTGACGTAGTCATGTCCATACTAAAGCTGGCCAAGAAATGAATTTACCAACAATTATATGACTAAGACATGCACTTACCAAAATGGGATACATTTGTAAGACATGAGGTACACTTCTGTATTGGTTGCGGGGTACTATAATGAGGGATACATTTTGTATGACCTGTGGGAAACTTCTATATTAGGTGAGGGATACTTCTGAATGCTGTGAGGAAGACATGTAAACTTTGGGTCACTTCTGTATGAAGTGAGGAAGACATGAAAGCACCAGTGGACATAGTTGTGAGAGTAAGTGGGCAAGTTGTAAGAGCAAGTGTGTAAGTTGACAAGTTGTGAGAGTAAGTGGGTAACTTGTGAGAGGAAGTGGGTAACTCGTGAGAGGAAGTGGGTAACTTGTGAGAGGAAGTGGGTAACTCGTGAGAGGAAGTGGGTAACTTGTGAGAGGAAGTGGGTAACTTGTGAGAGGAAGTGGGTAACTTGTGAGAGGAAGTGGGTATATTGTGAGAACAAGTGAGCAAGTCAATAAGTTGTGTCAGGTCATCTTTATTTGCTGTTCAAGTTATCCTTATTTGGTGTTTAGGCCATCATTATTTGTCGTTCAGGCCACGTTTATTTGTTCTTCATGTTGCTTCAGCAGTCAAAGTACAGAAGATGAATAACAGACCTTCAAGTGGCAGAACTGAAGAAAGTGTGGAAGAAACGGTTGAAGATTTTTGACGATGTGAAACGCGAAAGTATTGACACGAACAATTAAACTGCAGCCCACAGAATTGGAGAAATGCACCTAGACAATAATCCTGTGAGAGCTGAGGAATTTTATGACGAGCAATGGTAGATTTATGACATGAAGATCAATGAAACGTTATGGAATAGACTCCATGAGGACAGTGAAGGAAATGTAGTAAATAGAGTACGTTGAACAGAAAGTTATGGATGGTGGTGGTGGTGGTGTGATACGGGGCTATGCTAAGAAGAATGATGGCCTTTGAAGAATAATATCATGTAGATGAAAGCTTATTTAATAGGGATTAGCTTAGTGTTCCCAGACAGGGTACCTTTGATGAAGATAGTGTGATGTATAGAATTGAAGATGCTGATAGTCATATATTTATTTGATAATTTGATAGTGTAATTATTATGTATTTAATAATATGTTAAATGACTTCATTGTAACCATTTCACCTTGTATATCATAACACAGTAAAGCGTAACAGTGTACCTAATGCGTGTAAATATTAATTCGTGGTAGTGTAATTATTACGTAATTGATACTTTATACATTATTTATTCTAAATTTCTCATATTCACCTCTAACCATGTTCACCATACTAATTTTAATAATATAAAACTTTACTTCTTTATGACCATGTTACTATTGTGTACGAGGGCGAGTCAATAAGTAAGTCACACTGTTCTGTGGGATGGCAGGTAAATGTAGTTGGTCTTTTCTACAGGTGTCATTAGGTGACAGCAACATCGAACTTTATATTCCCGTTCGTCAGGTGGCGCTAGGTGTCTCGTGCGCATGCGCAGTGTATAAACAAAATGACGACTATACTTACGGAGTGTACACCCAAAGAGCAACGTGCTGCTGTGCGTTTTGTGTGGGCAAAAGGCTTGCACGAAAAGGACATTCATAAGGAAATGCTCTCTGTTTATGCTGACAAATGTTTTTTCCTGTAAAGCAGTGCATAGCTGGGTAGAAAAATTTTCTCAAGGACGCTCTAAAATTGTTGATGAAATCCCATCGGGTCGTCCTGTTGAGATTGCAACAGAAGCATCCGTGCAGCGGGTGGAGGAGATGATTAGAGGTGACAGGCGAGTAACGATAGACTCTGTAGCATCTGCAATAGGGTGCTCACATTGTTCGGCATACAGCATAATGCATAACCGATTGAAATTTAAGAAAGTGTGCTCAAGGTGGGTACCCAGACAATTGAAGGAGGAATACAAAATGAACCGACTTGGCATGTCCTTGCATCATCTCTGTCGATACGAAGATGAAGAGAAGACATGCTGAACAGGATTGTTACTGGGGACGAATCATGGGTGCATCACTACCAGCCCGATTCAAAGCGTGCTTCAATGCAATGGAAACATCCTTCTTCGCATTGTGTCCGAAAATTCAAGGTTACACCATCAGCAGGGGAGGTTATGCCGACAGTGTTCTGGGATTGTCAAAGGGTGCTTTTAACCAATTTCAAGAAGAAGGGTGGCAATGTGAATTCTGAATCGTACTTTGAAGTTCTATCGATGCTTCATGATGAAATTCGAAGAAATCGTTCAGGACTGCTGACTAGAGGAGTGTTGCTTCTTCATGACAATGCCAGACCACATACGGCTCGATTAACTCAGGAGAAAATTAACCAACTAAGGTGGGAAGTTCTGGAACATCCACCTTACAGCCTTGACTTAGCCCCTAGCGATTTCCACCTTTTTGGTCTATTGAAAACTCACCTTGGCGGGAGACATTTCGCGAATGACGCCGAAGTTGAATGTGAAGTGAAAACGTGGTTTAGACAACAGAGCACGCAGTTCTATGCTGCCGGTTTGAGAGAACTGATAAAACGATGGGATAAGTGCATTAATGTTGATGGGAATTATGTCGAGAAATAAAGATATAATGTATGTATAAAAATAAATTGGTTTCAAGTTGTTATCACATTTAGTTATTTTTCTACGGCCATTTGTGACCTACTTATTGACTTCCCCTCGTAATTGTAACCTCTCACGCTGTAATAAAAAATTTCCCTACGAAATAACATGTAGCCTATTTTTCAACGTATCATCAACCCCTATAGATGTATGGACATTATATTGGTCATCATCATCAAGTGCCCTGCCAGCTGGCATCGGCGTTCATGGCTCTTCACAGATCTCGGTCTTCGGTGTTCTGGATCAAATCTGCTGATGATATTTCTCCATGTAAGTGTCTCAATCCATCCAGCGTTATTTCTCTTGTTCTGCCTTTTCCTCTCTTCCCATCGGTCTTTCCCGTTGTTACGAAGGGTCAGCGACTGATAAGAGGGAAATCATGGATGGCTCAGGCGGAGGATACGATCAGACAGGTGTGCCCACTGGAGAACATTAGGCGTGGAGAGGAGTGCGTCAGCGTGCCAGCAGAGCAGTCAGACTTGTGCAGAGTTATAATCACATTAAGCCGGGAGTGCAGGGAATGGCCAGCAGGGGCCACGGAAGTGGAAATCCAGCAACTAATTCAAGACAATGCTCACTCGAGTGATGTGATTATCTACACAGATGGTTGGGTGTCAAGAGGTGAGTGAAGTGGCTGGGGGTTCATAGCCAAAGCTAATGGTCGATGTTTGGGGCAGGAGAGCCTGGCATATGATACCACAACATCCAGCTTAAGAATGGAAGTGGAGTCAGTCACTGCGGCTCTCCGCTGGATGGAGAATACGACACACACACACGTCGTGATTGTAACTGACTCAGAAAGCATGCTGACGAGGGTGTGGACGGGCAGACTTCGTGCGGAGTGGCTTGCTTCGCTTCGGAGGTCACGGGTGACAAGCATCGCCTGGATCTTTTCTCCGGGGCATGCCGGTGTGCTGGGAAATGAACAGGCGGACAGATTGGCTGGCTCTGCAGAACTTGGTGGAGTATTGATACATGACAAGGCAGATGTGGTTGCGGCCTTGTGGGAGCATGTGCACACCTCGGAGGAGCAAATGGAGTACCATGGTCTGGCAAGAATGAGACAACGAGGAGTGACGAAGGGATCTGGCCGACGCTCAATGCTCAAAGGAAAGGCGAGACGGACTTATAATCAGAGTGCTACTGGTACTATTAGTGTTGGAACTCTTCGCTGGCTGCTGAGGATGGGGACGGAGCACTTATGGGAATGCCCCGAATGCTGTGATGTCGATTCCTAAATCAATCAATCGATCAATCGACCACTTTAAGCTTCCCCTCATACAGACTTCTCACATTCCACGTTCCTATTCTCACTCTTTTTCTTAGTATGACTTAGGGGATTTCCTTGGTAACACAGTCAGGATTAACTCCGTCATTACGATTACTAGTACTGGTCCCTGTGTCACACAGGCGTCCCCAGTGTTATCTGATTTGCCTGGCCTGGGGGTCTCACCACCAGATCTCTTTCTTATGTTTTCTGTCATAGTTGTTATGGTTTCTTGGCAAGTTTTGCAGAAGGTAGTTTGCCATTGCTTTCCTTCTGGGCTGTGACTGTACTAGTCGGTGGCCATAGCCATTGTCTCTACTGATGAGATCATCTGCCTATCACCGCAGAATGCAAGACCATAACCAACAACAATCTGTCGGCTGCTTTCACACTCCATCCACCACCTGCTTCCATGGCTTCACGTAACCCTGATCGGGGGGAGGGGGGGGGGGCTAAACGGGTACTTCACCTTGCTCAAGGGTGTCCCGTAGACTAACGGAGGAAAGGAGGCGTCTTACATCTCCTTTGATAGAGGATACCCCTACACCGCTAACCGGAGTAGTGGGAATACGTCATGGGAAATCATCATTTGACAATCCAAACGATGTGATTTTACTTTAGCACGGAACAACGACATGGACACTACTCTTTTAGAAAACAGTACACGTACAGAAACGACCAGTCATTGGAAAAACAGTTAGGATATACAGTCAGACATTACCAGCTAACAGCCAGGAGCATCTATATGAAACCAACGCCAGACACAACAGATGCTCACATTCATACAGGCTGCTTGTAAGTTGGCTCAGCCGCAGTTAAGTTGGGAGAGACAGGACTGATGAAAGACTGTTGAGCATATATGTGCATCATACAGGCGGTCATAAGTGGAAACGGTGACGAACGTTCGTATTATGTAAGTGACGCTAAATAGACAGAATGGCCGGCTGATAGACCACTGTGAAATGTCAGTGATGTTGCAGCACTGTAAATAACAGTGTCTTGAACATTGTTGACTGCTACCAACGGCTTGTAGCGTTTGTCTTAGAGTCGTCTTTGATAATGTTTCAGTCTTGTGTGTGTGTGAGGGGCCCCAATGACCCAGTTGAAGTGCCATTTCTTGATTATCATCGTTATCTTCCTAGACAACCAACAAGGAAAAGCAAGGAACGAATGTCAAGCAATCAATCCAACAAACGAGCAACTTATGAAAAAACATCAAACATTCGGCGACATATAATATATACAACATTCCAAGATTCACCGCCATACAGCAAAACTGGTTTTTCTCCTTCTTCTTCGTTCATCCGGAGTTTTTTTTCGGATGTGATTGCGGTGTGCCTGTTTACAGCCGAGCTGCGTTCTTGCGCCGTTAGGCCGACACATCCGACTTCTGCGGGCATTTGTTGACCGGGTTAACCTTCCCGGGGAAACTGGTTCTATATAGCATTTCCGCACAATCTTTCTTAAATTCAGTGATAGTGAATTATTGCATAAGATACTCTTCATTTTCTGAAATGCGACTTTTATTTGCCCTATTCTGCTCTTAATCTCTGTCTAATTTTCCATCTGATGTTATATATGCCCCTAGGTATTTAAAATTATCCTATTGATTAAGAATTGTCCCTTCTATTTGTGTGTCATATTTTGGTGTCACGAGTTTGTTTGTTTTATTTATTTATTTTCTGATACCACCATTGCTAGTCTTTTCTTGATATTCAAGGAGAGTCCTTTTTTTCCACACCCTGGTACTACGATGTCCAACAATTGTAAATCATTGTATTGGTAGGAGATCTTAATTGTGTATGTTCACATCAGGCCGTAAAAGGAGACCAAGTCAAAACACAGATACGAGGAGCTGACAGTTATTACATATATCAGCTTGACACACTACCCAAGCTACGTACACCACGTATACTTATACATCATTACACACAGTAATACTGACCCAAATAAAACCATGTCTATTTCGTTCTTTAGTTAAAGCACGTAACATTATTATGTGAATAGACATGATGTTCAAATTATGAATGATTAATGTATCTAAACTACTAATGAGAATTATGAGAAATATAACAGAGTTATAGGAGTTGGGAGGCATTAAGGTGTGCAACGTAAAGGTTTTGTTATGGGGCAGTGCACGGGTAAGCACCATAGTAGGAGGTAGCTATGGGGGTTGTGCTGTGACGACAGAGTGGTCAGAGGTTAGTAACCGCAGTAGTTGACCATCAGACCGGTCGCATGTTCGGGATACATCTGGAATGTTAGCGGGACTCTGTGGTTTTCATAAACCTCAATTGTTGTCAGCCAACTTGAGTATACTGCTATGCCTTCGTTTGATATGAGAACCTTGTTTGATACGAGAACCCAATAAAAATGGAGACCGAAGAATATGGAGTTGACTTGTCTGTAATTCAAGGTTGGCGACTTTGCCTCCCCTATACTGTTATAGGGTTAGGCAAATTGGTGCCAGCGGCCAGCGTGCCTGACCTGAGTTGTCGCGGAGTAACTCCACAAACTGCGGCACGTATTGAGATTTCCCCCAACGCCTGTCCAAGGGCGAAACTCCGGCCGTTTAAGATTTCTTCAACACCTGCCCAGGGGCGAGTTTGCGGCACGTTTTTACACTTTCATTGAACGCCTGTCAAGGGGCGAAACTGCTGCACGTTTGTTTCCTTTGACGCCTGCCCAAGAGCGAGAATGGCTGTACGTCTTACACTTTTGTGGACGCCTGTCCAGGGGCGAATAAGGGCTTAGTGTTTGAAAGGCCCGTCCATGGGTGGCTGTTGCATCGTTTGACGTATCGTGTTAGAAAGGCTGTCGGTGGTCGTCAAAATCGCTGTCCTCGAGAAACTAGGAAGATGGAACAACAACAACTGTGACTGGGTTTGTAAAGTGTAATTAGAACTTTCAAAGTGATTTAGTGGAAGCTAATTGATATACGCATTTGTGCTAGTAAAGTATGCTCCATTAGGACCGGAGGACTTGAACTTGGACGCACGCCGATGTACAATTATGATTCCTTTAAATAAATAATACAACAGCGTAAAAACATAAAGTACGGACATGAAGTTAAGTAGAGAATTAGAAAGTTTGACGGTGTGGCTGAAAGAGTTAAAAGTGGCAGTCGGTGAGGTCGAACGTTTTGTGCATGGGTTGCAGAGGGGAATGACTGAACGAAAGACCTAAAAAAAAACTATTGTAAGAAATGATGGGGTAAAAAAGAATAACAGGGGACAGCCAGTAGTTAACGAAGGCAGAGACCGGTATAACTATATGTATAGAAGTGGTTATCCGGAACCAAGACCAGACATGAAGAGGCACAATCAGGAAATGTTGGGGTTTGATAACCATCAAAGGTATAGAAATAGGCCGGAAAGAAATCTTCCCAATAAACAATGGCCCTCCTATAGTGTGACCGCTAGAAAGCTGTGTGACTATTGGTTTGAGCAAAGACAGAGACAATATTTAAATTCAGGGTTGAGAGACAGAGTTGAACACATACATAAGAGTAAGATCCCAAATGCTCCTAAGGTGGTTGCAAATGTTAGGGATGGACAGAAAAAGAAGATGTTGTTGATAAAGAAAATAGACCGGGGGTGTCATCGTCTTGCTCGTATCTAGGTAACTAAACTTGGGTTCATACAGGCAACAATAAATCTGTTCGCTATGAGATCGAATATTTATTGTGTATACATATACAGTATGCGTTGGCGCATATTACATATCACAGCTGGTTAACATCAAACACATAGTTATCATACAACAGTCTAGCAAACTATCTAGCCTATGTCTATATATCTATTGATATCTATAGAGTCCCTCAAAGGCAGGCCCTGTTGCCTCTCTCAAGTCCGTCTGTTCTCTGCCCGTCTCCGCGTGTCCCAATCCGACACGGGCGGTAACTCGGTCCGAGTTCCTCGTGGACCCCGCTTTAGGCGGGCCACATCAGTGTCCACGGAACCATGGTCTCGATGACCCGTGTTTCGAGAAGGCTCTAGATTACTCAGGCTCTGAGCGACTCGTTTCTCTCCCTTGGGCTGGAGTTGCAGCCCTCTAATAATATATCTAACGGTGAGGCGGTGACAGGAATCCCCCCTCCCCCCTAATATGGCTTGTTATTGGGTACTTAGATCTATTCTAATTCTGTCACCGAATCACATAAAGTTGGTGCTTGTAGATTGGTGGACAGTAACCTGGTAACCTACATACTGGCATTAAAACTCATGTATTCTCCCATACACCACTTCTCTGATTTGGTAAAGAGATCACTCTGTCTCCTGTGTCCTTAACAATGCTTATCAGACCGAAGTTACGTGACGTTTAAGTAGTTGTATTTACAACCCGCCCTTCTCAATAGTACCCAACTGGTACCCAGACAATTAATCTCTGTTAAGAGAGTTAACAAGACCGAAGTCCTGGCTAATTAAGTACACCTTCAAATCTTGATCTGTGTGTGCATTTCAATACACTTTTACTCTCGTATGTTATATAATGCTAAATATGTAGTTTCCTTGTTATTTTATCCCACTCAGACTACATGTGTCCCTGTTGGCTTGTTAGTGTGTTAGACTAATAAGTGACTGTATTTTAAATTGATAGTGTTGAGTTTTAAGGTTTGTGTACTGTTTGTGCTGAATGTGTGGCGTATTTCCAAGCGTCACGAGTTGGGATAACCTCAATCATGACTCACTGCACTATGTGCAATACATGATCAGGCATTCCAAGTAGTGGTGCTTAGATGTATCCTAACTGCTAAACTAAGTATATTAACTCACTATTAAACTAAGTACTACACATGTATTCACAAATTAGACAAGTCATGCAATTTACATGAAAGACGCAGACAAATTAAAATAAATACGGTTTGCGTACAATTTGTCCGCCAAGTGTATCATTCTCTCATTTAATCCTTTTACGCAGTCAATCACTCACCTTTCATTCAAAATAGTATTTGGTTAAAATATATAATTAAAGTTGAGGTGAGTGTTATTGCCCTTGGAAAAAGTGGGCTAGGCGATATTTGCCCTTTACAAAAATACGTACTTTTTGTACGATGAATGAAAAATAGGTTATAATTTAAATAGAGACAATTGTATAGGACGGTTCTTTAGCCTAGGAATGGTACCGCCTGTAATATTAATGTAGAATATGTACAAATTACAGGTTAATACAATTTATATACATCAATAATGGAAATATAATATATATTTAATCCTAAACTAATTAATTAATTAAATAACTAAATCCAACGATGATGTGCGCGTTGTCCTCCTGTTGTTAGCGTGTTATGCCATGAATGTTAAAGTTAGTATGGCTGTCTCTTGAGTGTTGTAGTCGATGTCGTTCTGTTTCGGCTGTTTGTAAAGTTTCGTAGTAACAGCAAGTATGGAATGTTCTTAATGTCCCATATAATGAGTTCTTACAGAATTCGGAGTTAGTTCGCTGGTTGATCTTATTGGTTGACACAAACACAGTTACTGTTTCTTGCTGGAATCGTTCTAGCGCTTAGGCACTTGATGGTATAGTTCTCAAAGTAACGTATCATGTTCTTGGGTGTCGTAATTAAACTAATCACTAAGAGTACTCTAGCAGGTGTAGAGTTACACTGTTATATGCAACCGACGAAAAGTATCACAGTTTATAGTATGGCTAATGGTCGATGTGATCAGAGTCATTCTACTGGCGCATTTATTTGCCGTGATAAAAGGTCAGCCATAATATTATCGGTGCCCTTGATATGGCGTATTTCAAAGTCGAAATTCTGAAGTAGAAGACACCATCTTTGTAACCGGTGGTTTTTGGGCGACCCATGGTTAAGGACTAATAATGGCGAACTGTCAGTGAGGACCACAAAATGACTCCCCAAGAGGAACTTAGATAATCTCAATATACAGAACAATAGGCTCAAACACTCTAATTCAACTGTGGCATACCGAGTCTCAGCCTTCTTTAGTTTGCGGCTCACATAGAGAATTGGGTGTCTTATGCCATCCACTTCCTGCATCAAGCATCCTCCTATTGCGATAGCGCTAGCATCTGTGGTCAAAATAAAGGGTAAATTTATGTTGGGTAATCGTAAGACTGGTGGATTAGAAAAAATATGTTTCAATCTACACATTGCATCATCTAAGCTGGTACTTTTACAAATTTTTGATGGATGATTTTTAGTTAACATATCAGAAAAGACTGAGGTGAGTTCTGCCCAATGTGGAATGAATTTAGAATAATAGTTAATAAGGCCAAGTAAACTTCTAATCTGTTTCTTGGTGGTAGGCACTTCTAGATTAAGGATCTTAGAAACAATTTTATCATCTGTCAACAATTTGCCTTCAGAAATTCTGTGACCAAGGAAGTCTATTTGTGTATAACCTATTTCAACTTTGGAAGGTTTGATAGTAAGTCCAAAAAGAGAGATTTGGTTGAAGACTTGTTTGAGGGTAAGTAGGTGAGAAGTCATATCAGAAGAATGGACGCATATATCATCAATATAGGCTACTACATCTTTAATTCCGTGTAATAACAATCTTGTTAGTCTCACAAATGTGGCCGGTGCGTTCTTGAGACCAAACGGAAGATATAGCCATTCGTACAAACCGAGAGGTGTTGCGAATGTTGTTATATGTCTACAAGAAGGGTGTAGTGGAACTTGCCAATATCCTTTCGCTAAATCGGTCTTGGAAAATAAGGATGATTGAGCCATATTTAAGATAAGATCTTCACAGCTGTTCATTGGCTCTGCATCCGTTGTTGTTCTTGTATTTAATACTCTATAGTCGATGCACAAGCGGATTGTCTGGTCCTTCTTTTTCACCAGAACAATCGGTGAAGAATATTGAGACATCGATTTTTGAATAATGCCATTCTTCTCTAAATCTAAAATTTCTTTATCTAAGTTAGATCTGTAATGGAGAGGAATAGAATATGGTCTACATTTGACCGGTCTCAGATCTGTCAGCACAATTGAATGTGTTATTTTATCAGTGCGCCCAGGTTTGTTAGAAAAGATAGATTTATACTCGTCAATGATAGTCAAAATGTCTTGTCGCTGTTGTTGTGTCAAAGTGTCAGAGATATGTATGTCATTTATACTTCCGTCGTCAGTCATGATTGGTACAGGGATTTCAGTGTTGTCCACGTCTGTCTGATTTATCACCGATGCTACTGTTTGTAAATTGTCTTCAATGTCATTGTCGTCGTCGTTGAGATCAATCGTTGTCAATATGTCGTCAAATTTGTCGTCGTTGTCGATATCACAGATTGTCGGTAATGTCCATATGTCTTCGTTGTTTTCGTCGTCGTAAGAGTGTGTCGTTAACGATGCTTCGTTTGTCGAGGTGTCATTTCGTTGGGAAATTGTCGTTTCGTCTCCGTCACCAGTTCGTTGAGTCAGTTCATTTGTCTCATTGTCCTGTCTAACATAATATGGTTTCAACATATTTACATGGACTAATTCCAAGTTTCTATTTAAAGAGAATGCAGTAGGGTTATTCCCCTTGTTGACCAGTTTCTGACATATAACACAAGATGTACAAAAGGTTTTAATGTCTTGGTCAAACTTTGACCAATAAATCTGGGTCAGGACAATAGCCCTGGTCATTTCGTATGTCATATGACCTCCAAAAGGGGAGTCATGAGCTATTTTTAGAACTTTGTCTCGATGTGCTTGTGGTAACAGTACTTGCTGTATCGTGGTCTGCTTTGTTGTGTAAAATCTAGTTAAGATGTTGTTGTGTAGCCTAAATGTCCACGATGCGTTCTTTGTTAATTTTGGTTTAAGTCCTACTAACTTAAAGTATGGTGCAAGTGTAGGGTCATTTTTCTGTTCATTTCCAAAATTGATGTTAGTTGAGTTTGGCGCTATTATTTCTAATGATTCCTGTAGTTGGTCAGTGTTGGTTTTATGGGTTGTCTGTCGTGTTATTGCATTTGTGTGTTGTGTGTTTTGTTGCACACTTACAGGCTTGGTACTTGGTACATCAGTAGCATCCTCAATTCGAGGTTTTAATTTGGTCGTATCGTTCACAGATTCGACCGCCCCTGCATTGTACACCTCTGTGAATTCTTTCTGAATTACCTCAGTGGTTGTCTCCCTTGGTCTTTTGGCAGATTGAGACAAGCATGAATGGTGTTTCTCTATAGCATCGCTGTTTGTGGGGTGGATACCGTTTTTATGCTCCCACTCTCTGATTTCCCTCTCAGAGCATGCTCGTATGTTGGGCAAATTCCCAAGTATAATATCAGCGACTGGATTTTCAAGGATTGCGCACAATACTTGTCCTGATATGAACGGTGTTCGAATTTCGACCAGAGCAAGGGGGTATTTCTCTATAGTACCTGAGAATGTGCGACAAGTGACATGTTTGTCTGTGTAGTCTTTAGTGTCTATTAATGTTTTCTTTATCCCACAGAGCGTTGCGCCGGAATCACGAATTAATGTGCACTTTTTGTTGTTTACAAACCCTGTAGAAAAAACTAGCTTGCCTGTAGATGACAAAGCAGCGTTGGCTGTTTCATTTGAAATAGGGATAGTGTGGCCACATAGTAATGTCGTGTCAAGTTGGAACTTCGTACAGGTGTTACACTTACTGTCTGTAATGGTGTCAATAATTTGTACAGCATTTCCAAGCTCACTTACATTGTCGTTTTGATTATTACACTCATTCAGTGATTCAATCTCTTCGTCTGACGACGTTTCCACTAGTGCGGCATTGGCTTGTTTCAATAACTTTCGGCCATCACAAAAGCGACTATAGTGGCCAAAACTGCGGCAAAAAAAAACATTTGACCGCTCTCTGGTAAGCATTGCGCTTGGTCTTCTGTTTCTCCACCATCATCTTGAGGTGGTGAGGGTAGTTCGGCGATTTGTCGCACATAGAGCAATTGTCGTGATTCAAACCGCAATACTGGCATTTAACAAGTTAACTGACATTGGAGCGAGGTTTGAATTTACTCTCTGTTTGTTTGGAGTATTTGGTGTTCACTACTGCAGCTGCTGTATCGTTGTGACTTATGTTCAGCTGAAAAATATCCCTATTTGCTGTGAAAAATGCATTCCCCTTTGCCTCTATTTCCTGAATACTTTTGCAATCCATTTGTTTTAAGAACTTGGCAAAAGGTGTGGGGATGGTGCTAACTATTTTGTCTATAATAATAAGCTCTTTAAGTTTGTCATGGCTATTGTTGGTTTTAGCCGAGTTGATCCATTTTGTGCATACGTCTTGGACTGTACTGACATAATCTATAAAGGTTTGGTTTGGTTGTGGTGATAATTTGGCAAATTGTTGTTGGTAACCTGCAGTATCTAAAGAAAAATGTTGGAGAATGCGTTGTTTTAAGTAATCATAGTCTTTTCGCATTTCCTGTGGTACTGTCTCTATTACTTTTAGTGGTTCAAGAGCTAAGTTTCTCATTAGAATAAATGCCCAGTCTGATTTAATGATCTTATGGTAGGCCATGAGACACTCAAAATTTTCCAAGTAGGCGCTGATGGAATCTCCTGAGCAGAACGCCTTCACGAGGCCTTTATACTTATTATATTTTTGTTCTTCCTCTTTGCTTCTTAGCTTATTTATCGATATTTCTGCGTTGGACTCAATTTCCAATTGTTTTAGTTTCACTTGTGTATCAGCATTCAATTGGGCTTGCTTGGCCGCCGCGTCGAGCTCCATTTGTAATTTCTTCTCTGCTGCCTGTATTTGCATTTTCTTTTCTTCTGCCTCCATTTGCAATTTCTTTTCCTCTCGTTCTATCGCTCTTTCTTCACGGGCAATGTTTTCTGCGTGCGTTTTCTGTGCCCATTCTGACAGTTTCTCTTCTTTATAGCCTAATTTTATTCCTTGCTCGATACACTTATCTAAGCTAGACATTTTGTGTTTTACTTGTTTGTAATGTTTATAGAATTAAATCCCTTAGAAAAAATGTAGTGTAGTCGAAAATTTGGTTAACTCCCTTACTTATTAATGTGTAAATCAAAATGCAAGGTTATGTTGGTGACAAGGTCATGAATATGCAACCAAATCAATATGCAACAACATAATACATTGATGAAAGATGAGAAGTACAGCTTAGAGTTACAATGGGTATGACATGAAACTTAGCTTTCAATCAGAGAACTCGCCGATGTTGTCCCAAAAAGCTTGTCTTGTAATTTCGCCACTGTTGGAAAGGTTACATAGGTTGCACGCGCCACTATTCCCGGAACAATCTGCTCGTAGAGTGAGAAAACATTAGTAACAGTCAAAAAATGTCACAGTCATGTCAAAAATAGTTTACAAATCACAATAATGAGATACACTGCTTAGGCACTGCTGAGACACTGCTGAGGGACTCAGATTAATCCTATTTTATTGCTAGATAGCTACTAATTTTTGTAAACTTGTAAGTTAACAATTCTTTTGGTTTAAACAACTCAATGTGATATGATCAATTAAGTAATTTTACATGGCAATTAACAGAATTTTCACAAAACATTTTATGCCAAAACCGGAAAATTAGCCCCCAAAAAGCCTGTCATCGTCTTGCTCGTATCTAGGTAACTAAACTTGGGTTCATACAGGCAACAATAAATCTGTTCGCTATGAGATCGAATATTTATTGTGTATACATATACAGTATGCGTTGGCGCATATTACATATCACAGCTGGTTAACATCAAACACATAGTTATCATACAACAGTCTAGCAAACTATCTAGCCTATGTCTATATATCTATTGATATCTATAGAGTCCCTCAAAGGCAGGCCCTGTTGCCTCTCTCAAGTCCGTCTGTCCTCTGCCCGTCTCCGCGTGTCCCAATCCGACACGGGCGGTAACTCGGTCCGAGTTCCTCGTGGACCCCGCTTTAGGCGGGCCACATCAGTGTCCACGGAACCATGGTCTCGATGACCGGTGTTTCGAGAAGGCTCTAGATTACTCAGGCTCTGAGCGACTCGTTTCTCTCCCTTGGGCTGGAGTTGCAGCCCTCTAATAATATATCTAACGGTGAGGCGGTGACAGGGGGACACAGACGCAGACAGATAATACGAGAGAGAATAGTACTCAGACTCAAATAGATACCGTAAAGAAGAAAATTCAAGAACCACCAACTAAGAAAATAGCAAAGAGAAGTCAAACCAAGTTAGTACAAATTGTAGAAACACGTCAGGCGAAATTAGAAAAGGTAGTCGAGCCAGTTAAAATTAAGAATATAAACCATGCAGAGAATAGACAGGCACAGGCGAGAGACATCAGGAAGACAATTAGAAAAAATGCTAAATCCAGGTCTAAAGCAAGTTTACTAGTAAATGTAAGTACGACTGATGTATCAGATTTCTCAGATTCGGACATCGAATTTATACCTGACCGGATCATGACAGGTAATGGCAGAAAAAAGAAAAATATCAGGGGTGCTAGTTCCGACTATAGAGATGTTACTTCCTCGTCTGCGGTAATATATGGTAAACAGGTTGAGGGAACTATAATTAGTGAATCTTCGGAGGACGGAATAGGGAGATATGAGAGATATAGAGAATATAGTGAGCAGACTGACGCAGTAAAGACACGAACAGCAAATAGAGGTAAAAGAAAGAAAACAGTTAAGAAAAAAAGTAATAGGGCCTTAGCAGGAAATTAACCCGACTTGTACAGAAGATGACGCGAGGCAGAACAAAGAATACATGAAGTTAAGGACAGATTACTTTACTGATAGTTACAGATATTAAAAGAGAGGTAGATGAACGGAGACACTATTATGAGGAGACAATTTGCTAAAATTAGAGCTTAAAGAATTGAACGAAAATGAGCTGTTTAGTGATAGAACGCGTCGAGAGGTTCTGAGACATTGACAAAATGGTTTGTGTGTGTAAGATAAGTGAGTGCAGAGAGGGTGGATTTAATTTGCCAAAATGCTACGAGTGAAAGAAATGGCTTTCCCATTATCCGTTTTGTTCTAGGTTAGAATCGCTCCCTGAGTGTTTGAAAATCTGAGGGTGATGACTGACAATTAAGGATTAATGGAGGTGGTGAACAGTTTGAAAGCGGTATGATTGCGATTATGAGGTGAAAATTCTACAAGTGGAGTATATGAGAGGATTGGGTTACATTGTGTGGTTTACTCGATAAATTGCGGTTGGAGCAATTCAAGGGCATATATGTTTCTGTCTAAAATAGGCAGATTGAGATTATATTGTAGTATCACAGCAAGTGGTATATGGTGTTGGGGGCTGGTATAGCTCAATGGTGCTATTTTGGGCGGTAAAGAGTGAAAAGAGGTGGAGAATCACAGCAAGTGATAGATAATTTTAAGGTTGGTCTGACACCGTCTTGTGTTTTGTAAACTGTTGTACTTGAATATAGAAGAGCGAGCGTAGGGATACGTGAATCAGTTATGGTAGATTGGGCAGTGAGGCTGTTATTGCTTGACAATAGTGTGAGACAAGAGACAAGAGGGAAGAAGTGGAAAGAATGTTCGATTGTTTTTCCGAGAAAACATAGTGTTAGGCTATAAAGGATTAGAAGGGCAGAGAGTCTCCATGCGTGCATAGTGTGTATAATGTAGGCAATCTTTTGGTTGGTTGTGGTGATTGGAGAGTGGATGATTTGGAAATTGAGATGTCTTCTGTCTGGAATGGCCGGATGGAGTGAGGTGGTGCTCACAGAATTGGCACGGAGAGATGTAAGGTTATTATGAATGTTGTTACTAGAATTAATGTGTTGTCTGAGCCGGGTTGACTCAGAGTTTTTGAAAGAGGAGTGAATGGTTGAGAAAACTGAAGCAAGAGAGTAATTGGATGGTGAAAATTATGTGACGTAAGGACATATATATTAAATTAACGTTGTTTTTGTGGTTTATAAAGCAGATCCAATATCTTCTGCGGATGTATTCTGGTGTGAGCATGCCGGATGCGGAGGAATGAGAGAATATGGCAAGGACGTACTCAGTACGTTTCATCCGAGTGAGGGTTGTTGTGATGGGGCGGTTGATAAATTAGATAGTGGTTGTTAGATTGTAAAAGGAATAGGCGGGAGGATATGGTGTGCTAGATTGTTTTTATACGTTTCTAGTTAATGTTCTAAACTTGGTCGTCCAGGAAATGTGAGTAGTATGAGTACCAATAGTGTATAATAGGAGAATTATGAGGAGAAGACATATGAATGACCAAATGTGTTGGATGAGAGATGAGAAGTTGATGGAGATTGGTGAGGAATGGAGAAGTCTGTGTAACTAACTAGCTGAGTATGAGAATGAAGAGAAGACTTTGAAAGGTGATGGTTGAAGATGCAAGTATTTGTTTCTTGGTGACGGTGGTGGAGTAATTTCGGGGTGATTGCGTCAGGTGGATGGAAGAGTCGAATTGCGAGAGTGATTGGTTGAGGTGAAAGTATGGTAGTTGTTAGTCTATGTGCAGAGTAAACTAGATACATAGAAGATAAAGAAGGGAAATAAATAGGCTGGGTTGCGATTGATTAGTAGGTGGAAGTAGTTGTCGAACTTCTAAAAATTTAGATAAAAATAGTCATTTTGGGTTAAATGACTTTTGTTGGGGATATGTGTTATTTTACATTATGGTGGGAAACACTGTCCGTAAAAGCGACAGAATTCGGGGGACAAAGGGTGTGTCTTTAATTGTTCACTTGGTTATTAATTGCTTCTTGTTTGGATAGAATTAGCATTACATTGTTTTCAGTTGGTAGTTTTATATACTATTTTGTGGGGGATAAACGCTGTCCATATAAGCGACAGATTATAGAGGGGGGGGGGGGGAAATGTGTTGTATCTTGATTTGTGGTCTTTATTACTTTTGAAACATTCGAGGTTAACATATTAGTTGGGCCAGTTGTTTTGAGTTATAAATTTAAGTCCGTAATTATTATGGTATTTATGATTGTGGAACGTAATGAGCACGGCAAGGCACGTAGAGCGCCCTGGTCATCCACTGCACCTGTATTCGTCTCCAGTCGTCTTGACTTGTCTTTCCACTAGACTCAGATGGAATCAGGCGAGAGAGTGAGGTCGACGAATTGCGCAACTCTTCCTCACTTTAATCCAAGTCATCGCGCAAGTCATTCTTCACCTTCAACCCCACTGGATGAAATGAATGGTCATCATCATTCTTGATGGACAAACAACTACAATAACAACAACATTTATGATTTAGTTATCGTTGACCAGTCTTTGATTTGGTTCTAAATAATGTTGCTTTGTTTTTGTATGTGTGTTGATAGAGCTTCATTTACGTGGGGTTACGACCTAAAGGTGTATTTGACGTTGTAAGAGTGGACAAGGGCGTCCCTCATATGAAGTAGTGCACGTTGAGTCGTTAAGATGTAATGCCCATAATAAATGGACATATTAATTGCGTCCTCGGGGTTTGTTCTCGGGTCGCTATGGCTGTAGTTACGCTCAGAGCCATGATATTGATGAATGGACATTTTGTGGTGTTTTTGGGTTGCTGTGGGAATTTAGAAGATATATATATATATATATATATATATATATATATATATATATATATATATATATATATATATATATATATATATATATTGTCATATCTTCAGGATGCTGTGGATTACAGCATAACCTAAAGTAATTAGGAGACGGATATCGTTTAGTGCCATGAAGTTGCAGGTTTTTAAGAGGTTGATGCTCATAATATAGGGACAGATAGAATTTGGGTTGCTAGGGATATCAGCATGACCTGGGGTGGACATGGATTGAATGTCATGAGGTGGAGGTTTTGGGGGGTGACGCGGGAGGCCCATAATATACGGACAGATAGAATTTGGGTTGCTGCGGTTAGCAACATGACCTAGGGTGGACAGGGTGGACGTTCACTGCCATGAGGACATTAGTAGTATTTTTTTGGTTGCTGTGGATAACAGCATAAACTGAAGTAGACATAGATTACATGTTGTTCGCAGTCATGAAAATGGTGGACAGATATAATTTGGGTTGATGTGGTTGGCAGCATAACCTGTAGTGGTCATTAAGTATTGAAACCCATAATAGTGGACCAGTTGATAGGTTTTTCGGATATGATATGACTAGGGTGAAAAAGGAGCTCAATTAACAGGGTTTTTGCTTGGAGTTTTTAGACTTTAATGAGACAATGGAGGGTAAATGTGCGTGTTTTTGGAAGTGTTCTTCTTGTCTTCTCTGGTGCGCACCAGTTCTGTGTCTTTCTATCCTGTGTTGTGTGGGTTGCTTCGAGAAGATTATGATATGTTAAATTTTTAAAATATATTAATGATTAAGATATTGTATACATGTCCATGATGATAGTGGGGGTAAGAATCTTAAGCGGATTGCTATGACCATGGGAAATGAAGATGACGAAGAAGAAGTATTAATGGTCCATAAATAGTTGAGTGTTGAGAAGTATTATGGGAATAGCGGCTAGCTAAAATTTCCATGGGTATTTGAGTAATGTGGCGGAGAATAGCGAATAGCTGAAAATCATATAGATAGTTGAAAAATACTGGATAATAGTAATTTAGGGAAGTAATACGGGTCAGGAAGACTCCTATGACTAGTTTGATTTTAGTTAGAATTTTTCGTGTGTTTTTAGAGGTTATGTTAAAGCTAAGGAAAATATGGGTTTTGTTCTAAGACTTTTCTAGGAAAAGTCTAGGGCATAGGGTAAGAAGGTGTCTATAACAAAGAGGCATTAAGGTGTGCAACGTAAAGGTTTTGTTATGGGGCAGTGCACGGGTAAGCACCATAGTAGGAGGTAGCTATGGGGGGTTGTGGTGTGACGACAGAGTGGTCAGAGGTTAGTAACCGCAGTAGTTGACCATCAGACCGGTCGCATGTTCGGAATACATCTGGAATGTTAGCGGGACTCTGTGGTTTTCATAAACCTCAATTGTTGTCAGCCAACTTGAGTATACTGCTATGCCTTCGTTTGATATGAGAACCTTGTTTGATACGAGAACCCAATAAAAATGGAGACTGAAGGATATGGAGTTGACTTGTCTGTAATTCAAGGTTGGCGACTTTGCCTCCCCTATACTGTTATAGGGTTAGGCAAATTGGTGCCAGCGGCCAGCGTGCCTGACCTGAGTTGTCGCGGAGTAGCTCCACAAACTGCGGCACGTATTGAGATTTCCCCAACGCCTCTCCAAGGGCGAAACTCCGGCCGTTTAAGATTTCTTCAACGCCTGCCCAAGGGCGATATTGCTGTACGTTTTAAGATTTCCTCAACGCCTGCCCTGGGGCGAGTTTGCGGCACATTTTTACACTTTCATTGAACGCCTGTCAAGGGGCGAAACTGCTGCACGTTTGTTTCCTTTGACGCCTGCCCAAGAGCGAGAATGGCTGTACGTCTTACACTTTTGTGGACGCCTGTCCAGGGGCTAATAACGGCTTAGTGTTTGAAAGGCCCGTCCATGGGTGGCTGTTGCATCGTTTGACGTATCGTGTTAGAAAGGCTGTCGGTGGTCGTCAAAATCGCTGTCCTCGAGAAACTAGGAAGATGGAACAACAACAACTGTGACTGGGTTTGTAAAGTGTAATTAGAACTTTCAAAGTGATTTAGTGGAAGCTAATTGATATACGCATTTGTGCTAGTAAAGTATGCTCCATTAGGACCGGAGGACTTGAACTTGGACGCACGCCGATGTACAATTATGATTCCTTTAAATAAATAATACAACAGCGTAAAAACATAAAGTACGGACATGAAGTTAAGTAGAGAATTAGAAAGTTTGACAGTGTGGCTGAAAGAGTTAAACGTGGCAGTCGGTGAGGTCGAACGTTTTGTGCATGGGTTGCAGAGAAGAATGACTGAACGAAAGACCTTTAAAAAAAACTATTGTAAGAAATGATTGGGTAAAAAAGAATAGCAGGTGACAGCCAGTAGTTAATGAAGACAGAGACCGGTATAACTATATGTATAGAAGTGGTTATTCTGAACCAAGACCAGATGTGAAGAGGCACAATCAGGAAATGTTGGGGTTTGATAACCATCAAAGGTATAGAAATAGGCCGGAAAGAAATCTTCCCAATAAACAATGGCCCTCCTATAGTGTGACCGCTAGAAAGCTGTGTGACTATTGGTCTGAGCAAAGACAGAGACAATATTTAATTTCAGGGTTGAGAGACAGAGTTGAACACATAAATAAGAGTAAGATCCCAAATGCTCCTAAGGTGGTTGCAAATGTTAGGGATGGACAGAAAAAGAAGATGTTGTTGATAAAGAAAATAGACCGGGGGACACAGACTCAGACAGATAATACGAGAGAGAATAGTATTCAGACTCAAATAGATACCGTAGAGAAGAAAATTCAAGTACCACCAACTAAGAAAATAGCAAAGGGAAGTCAAACCAAGTTAGTAGAAATTGTAGAAACACGTCAGGTGAAATTAGAAAAGGTAGTCGAGCCAGTTAACATTAAGAAGATAAACCATGCAGAGAATAGACAGGCACAGGCGAGAGACATCAGAAAGACAATTAGAAAAAATGCTAAGGCCAGGTCTAAAGCAAGTTTATTAGTAAATGTAAGTACGACTGATGTATCAGATTTCTCAGATTCGGACATCGAATTTATACCTGACCGGGGCATGACAGGTAATGGCAGAAATAAGAAAAATATCAGGGGTGCTAGTTCCGACTATAGAGATGTTACATCCTCGTCTGCGGTAATATATGGTAAACAGGTTGAGGGAACTATAATTAGTGAATCTTCGGAGGACGGAATAGGGAGATATGAGAGATATAGAGAATATAGTGAGCAGACTGACGCAGTAAAGACACGAACAGCAAATAGAGGTAAAAGAAAGAAAACAGTTAAGAAGAAAAGTAATAGGGCGTTAGCAGGAAGTTAATCCGACTTGTACAGAAGATGACGCGAGGAAGAACAAAGAATATATGCAGTTTAGGACAGATTACTTTACTGATAGTTACAGATATTAAAAGAGAGGTAGATGAAGACAGACACTATTATGAGGAGACAATTTGCTAAAATTAGAGCTTAAAGAATTGAATGAAAATGAGCTGTTTAGTGATAGAACGCGTCGAGAGGTTCTGAGACATTGGCAAAATGGTTTGTGTGTGTAAGATAAGTGAGTGCAGAGAGGGTGGATTTAATTTGCCAAAATGCTACGAGTGAAAGGAATGGCTTTCCCATTATCCGTTTTGTTATAGGTTAGAGACGCTCCCTGGGTGTTTGAATTCTGAGGGTGATGACTGACAATTAAGGATTAATGGAGGTGGTGAACAGTTTGAAAGCGGTATGATTGCGATTATGAGGTGAAAATTCTACAAGTGGAGTATATGAGAGGATTGGGTTACATTGTGTGGTTTACTCGATAAATTGCGGTTTGAGCAATTCAAGGGCATATATGTTTCTGTCTAAAATAGGCAGATTGAGATTATATTGTAGTATCACAGCAAGTGGTATATGGTGTTGGGGGGCTGGTATAGCTCAATGGTGCTATTTTGGGCGGTGAAGAGTGAAAAGAGGTGGAGAATCACAGCAAGTGATAGATAATTTTAAGGTTGGTCTGACACCGTCTTGTGTTTTGTAAACTGTTGTACTTGAATATGGAAGAGCGAGCGTAGGGATTCGTGAATCAGTTATGGTAGATTGGGCAGTGCGGCTGTTATAGCTTGACAATAGTGTGAGATAAGAGACAAGAGGGAACAAGTGGAAAGAATGTTCGATTGTTTTTCCGAGAAAACATAGTGTTAGGCTATAGAGGATTAGAAGGGCAGAGAGTGTCCATGCGTGCATAGTGTGTATAATGTAGGCAATCTTGTGGTTGGTTGTGGTGATTGGAGAGTGGATGATTTGGAAATTGAGATGTATTATGTCTGGAATGGCCGGATGGAGTGAGATGGTGCTCACAGAATTGACACGGAGAGATGTAAGGTTATTATGAATGTTGTTACTAGAATTAATGTGTTGTCTGAGCCGGGTTGACTCAGAAATTTTGAAAGAGGAGTTAATCGTTGAGAAAACTGAAGCAAGAGAGTAATTGGATGGTGAAACTTATATGACGTAAGGACATATATATTAAATTAACATTGTTTTTGTGGTTTATAAAGCAGATGCAATATCTTCTGCGGATGTATTCTGGCGTGAGCATGCCAGATGCGGAGGAGTGGGAGAATATGGCGAGGACGTACTCAGTACTTTTCATCCGAGTGAGGGTTGTTGTGATAGGGCGGTTGATAAATTAGATAGTGGTTGTTAGAGTGTAAAAGGAATAGGCGGGAGGATATGGTGTGCTAGATGGTTTTTATACGTTTCTAGTTAATGTTCTTAACTTGGTCGTCCAGGAAATGCGAGTAGTATGAGTACCAATAGTGTATAATAGGAGAGTTATGAGGAGAAGACATAAGAATGACCCAATGTGTTGGATGAGAGATGAGAAGTTGATGGAGATTGGTGAGGAATGGAGAAGTCTGTGTAAGTAACTAGCTGAGTATGAGAATGAAGAGAAGACTTTGAAAGGTGATGGTTGAAGATGCAAGTATTTGTTTGTTGGTGACGGTGGTGAAGTAATTGCGGGGTGATTGCGTCAGGTGGATGGAAGAGTCGAATTGCGAGAGTGAGTGGTTGAGATGAAAGTATGGTAGTTGTTAGTATATGTGCAGTGAAAACTAGATAGATAGAAGATAATAAAGGGAAAATAAATAGACTGGGTTGCGATTGATTAGTAGGTGGAAGTAGTTGTCGAACTTCTAAAAATTTAGATAAAAATAGTCATTTTTGGTTAAGTGACTTTTGTTGGGGATATGTGTTATTTTACATTATGGTGGGAAACACTGTCCGTAAAAGCGACAGAATTCGGGGGACAAAGGGTGTGTCTTTAATTGTTCACTTGGTTATTAATTGCTTCTTGTTTGGATAGAATTAGCATTACATTGTTTTCAGTTGGTAGTTTTATATACTATTTTGTGGGGGATAAACGCTGTCCATATAAGCGACAGATTATAGAGGGGGGGGGGGGGGATGTGTTGTATCTTGATTTGTGGTCTTCATTACTTGTGAAACATTCGAGGTTAACATATTAGTTTGGCCAGTTGTTTTGAGTTATAAATTTAAATCCGTAATTATTATGGTATTTATGATTGTGGAACGTAATGAGCACTGCAAGGCACGTAGAGCGCCCTGGTCATCCACTGCACCTGTATTCGTCTCCAGTCGTCTCGACTTGTCTTGCCACTGGACTCAGATGGACTCAGACGAGAGAGTGAGGTCGACGAATTGCGCAACTCTTCCTCACTTTAATCCAAGTCATCGCGCAAGTCATTCTTCACCTTCAACCCCACTGGATGAAATGAATGGTCATCATCATTCTTGATGGACACACAACAACAACAACAACAACAACAACAACAACAACAACAACAACAACAACAACAACAACAACAACAACAACAACAACAACATTCATGATTTAGTTATCATTGACCAGTCTTGGATTTGGTTCTAAATAATGTTGCTTTGTTTGTGTGTGTGTGTTGATAGAGCTTCATTTACGTTGGGTTACGACCTAAGGGTGTATTAAACGTTGTAAGAGTGGACAAGGGCGTCCCTCATATGAAGTAGTGCACGTTGAGTCGTTAAGATGTAATGCCCATAATAAATGGACATATTAATTGCGTCCTCGGGGTTTGTTCTCGGGTCGCTATGGCTGTAGTTACGCTCAGAGCCATGATATTGATGAATGGACATTTTGTGGTGTTTTTGGGTTGCTGTGGGAATTTAGAAGATATATCAATCAATCAATCAATCATGTGCCATGCCGGAAAGCGTGGACGGTCATGACTCGCCATTTCACTCGATCACCAGTGTCGTGGATCAGCTCAGTGTTCCTGTCTCGTCCATGCCATGTGGCCAAGCCATCCAGGTATTTTCCTCTCGGTCTTCTTCTTGGTCTGTTCCCCTCGATCTTGCCAGTTGTCACCAAGTTCTCCAATCCATTTCTTCTCATAACATGTCCAAAAAATTTTGACTGTCTACGTCTAATTTCTCTAATCAGTTTACGATGTTCATTTGTCTCCTGTAGTACTTGGTCCGGTTAGCGGGGTAGGGGTATCCCCTATCAAAGGAGATGTAAGACGCCCCCTTTCCTCCGTTAGTCTACGGGACACCCTTGGGCAAGGTGGAGTACCCGTTTAGCCCCCAGATCAGGGTTACGTGAAGCCATGGAAGCAGGTGGTGGATGGAGTGTGAGAGCAGCCGACAGATTGTTGTTGGTTATGGTCTTGCACTCTGCGGCGATAGGCAGATGATCTCATCAGTAGAGACAATGGCTATGGCCACCGACTAGTACAGTCACTGCCCAGAAGGAAAGCAACGGCAAACTACCTTCTGCAAAACTTGCCAAGAAACCATAACAACCATGAAAGAAAACATAATAAGAAAGAGATCTGGTGGCGAGACCCCCAGGCCAGGCAGATCAGATAACACTGGGGAAGAGTGTGACGCAGGGACCAGTACTAGTAATCGTGATGACGGAGTTAATCCTGACTGTGTTACCAAGGAAATTCCCTGTGTCAGACTAAGAAACAGAGTGAGAATGGCAACGTGGAATGTGAGAAGTTTGTATGAGGGAAAGCTTAAAGTAGTGTGTGATGAGATTGAGAGGTTAAACATTCACATTTTAGGAATTAGTGAACATCGCTGGAGCGGCAAGGGACATTTCACAACTGAAAATGGAAGTATTTTCATTTATTCTGGTAGAGATGTCGGAGGCCAGAGTGGAGTGGCTTTTTGTTTAGATAAGACAACTGCAAAAGCTTTAATGGGATATAATCCAGTTAGTGATAGAATCCTCACTATTAGACTTAAAGGCCGTCCAAAAAACACAACTCTCATACAGATATATGCACCTACTTCAACAGCAGAGGAGGACGAAATTGAAGATTTTTACAACACACTACAAGACACATTAAATAAGATTGGTCATAATGATATAGCAATAATAATGGGAGATTTTAATGCTAAAGTAGGTGCAGGAAGAGCTGAAAATGAGAGACACATTTTAGGAAAATTTGGATTAGCAAATAGAAATGATGCAGGTGACAAATTAATTGAATTTTGCACAGAAAATGAGTTAACGATAGCCAACACACTTTTTAAACAACATCCAAGAAGACTCTTCACATGGAAGTCTCCAGACAGTTTTACCAAAAATCAGATAGATTATATTTTAATACAAAGAAGATGGAGATCAAGCATAACATCTGCAAAAACCCTACGAAGTGCAGACTGTGATACAGATCATCAGTTATTAGAAGCAGATCTGAAATTAAAACTCAAAAAGCTTACCCGAGGACCAAGGCCACTTCGTTTTGATCTCACACAAATACCGGACGCATACAACATAGAAGTTAGGAATCGCTTTGGGGTCTTGATGTCTGTACAAGAAGAAATGACACCTGATGAACTGGCAGTACAAGCTAGAGATATCTTGATAACTGCAGCCAAAGATTTCATTCCGACCAAGAAAACGCAACGTAAGCCATGGATTACATCAGACACGTTAGAATTAATAAAACAACGAAGGGAGCTGAAACAGAAAGGAGATGAATCCGATAGCAGGATGAAGTATAAATCTTTAACTCGAGAAATAAGAAAGAACACAAGAAAGGACAAAAATCAATATATACAAGATAGCTGTACCAGAATAGAGCAATATCATAAGGCTGGAAGAGATTATGAAATGTTCAAGGAAATGAAGTTATTGACAAGAAATGTTCAACCTCAATTGAATGTTATCTGTGACAAGATGGGAAATACCTTAACAGAATCTAGACAAATTCTAGAAAGATGGCAGGAGTACTGCAGTGGAATGTATGATATGAGTGACAGTGAGGATATGAATGAGATACATGAGCCAATGACAGCAGAGACAGAACCTGAACCCTCATTAGATGAAATTGCTTGGGCTATAAGGAACCTGAAGAATGGTAAATCACCTGGATGTGATGAGATACCAGCTGAACTAATTAAAGCAGGAGGAGAAGAAAGCATACACATATATCATGCATTATGTACAAAGATTTGGAAATATGGTATATGGCCAAAAGATTGGAAGAGAACTATCTTCATTCCAATACCAAAAAAGGGCAACCTGAAATTATGCACCAACTATAGAACTGTTGCCCTGATAAGTCATGCAAGTAAAATTCTACTAAAAGTCATAATGCGACGACTTAGTAAGAAAATGGAAGAAGAGATTAACGTAGTTCAAGCTGGATTTAGACAAGGAAGAGGAACAAGAGATCACATATTCAACATGCGTTTAATAATAGAGAAGTGCAGAGAATTTAATGTAAACCTATTCTCATGTTTTGTGGATTATTCAAAGGCATTTGACTGTGTACAGCATCAGAAACTTTGGGAAATCATGAGAAATATGGGCTTTCCTTCACATGTAGTACATCTCATAAAAATGCTATATCTAGACCAACAAGCAGCAGTTAGAATAGATGGCGAGACATCAGATTGGTTTGACATCAAGCAAGGAGTCCGTCAGGGCTGCGTGCTGTCACCCTATTTGTTTAACCTGTATGCCGAAAATATAATGAGAAATGTAAGAGATGATATAAACAGGGAGCCATATGATGCCCTAAATATCGGCGGTCATGACATACCAGAGATTCGATATGCTGATGATACAGTATTACTATCCACAACACAGAATGGCATAGAAAACCTAATAGCCTCAACACAATTGAATAGTGAAAATCACAACTTATATCTTAACATAGCAAAAACTAAGATAATGCTTACAGATAAAACTACTATGGAGAAAGAAATATACATTAATGGGAGAAATTTGGAGGTGGTGGAAAATTTTGAATATCTTGGGTCATTGATTACGAATAATGGTGACACAATGAAAGAAATAAAACGGCGACTATCCATTGCTCTTCAAAGACTAAAACAGATGAATAAATTATGGTGTGGGACAGACAGAACTACAAAAATTAGATTTTTAAGAGCATGCATCTTTCCCATTGCAACATACGCCTGTGAGACATGGACACTTACTAAACAAGCTGAACAGCGCATACATGCCTTTGAATATAAATGTTATAGACGAGTTCTAAGAATATCTTGGGTAAAGAAAAGAACAAATGCATCCATACTTCAAGAGTTGAATATTGAGGAGGGATGGCTATTAAAGACGATAAAACAAAGAAAATTGAAGTATTTCGGTCACTTGAAACGTCACGACAGTTTGGAGAGAACAATAATGGAAGGGTATATGCCTGGGAAGAGAGGAAGAGGAAGGCCAAAGAGAAGATGGGTGCAGGATGTGGCGGATGATCTCCAGATGGGTGTATCAGACGCGGGACATCTTGCTTGTGATCGAGAAGTTTTCCGGAGGGTTGTTATGGGAGCAAGGTTCTGTAAAGGACATGCTAATGAATGAATGAATGAATGAGTACTTGGTCATTGGTTTTTCTGTTTGTCCATAGTTTTCTTTGCATTTTCCTCAGAAACCACATTTCTGCAGCCATCAGATGCTTTTTAGCTTGACTGCTCATTGTCCAAGTTTCACATCCATACAAAAGAACAGGCTCTATGTATCCCCTCAACACTCTTTTTCTCGTTTCAATTGACATCTTCTTATTGGTCAGAATGTTTTTCATCTTGCTAAAGGCTACTTTCGCCATGGCGATTCTTGTTCTAATCTCTTCAAGACATCTCCCATCAGATGTTATAACTGTTCCAAGATAATTGTACCGATTCACTTGTTGAAGAATATTTCCATTTACTTGTATATTACATTGTGGCAATTCTTCCTTCCTACTGACGACCATAACCTGAGTCTTTTTACAATTTAATTCTAACCCCAGTTGCTCACTGTGTACGACAACCGCATCTACTAATTGTTGCAGGTCCTGCTCATTGTCTGCAATTAATACTGTATCATCTGCATATCTAATGTTATTGATGTTTCGTCCTCCAATGCTGATTCCATTTATATCCTCTACATTTCTGAAAATATTTTCACTGTACAGGGAAAAAAGATCTGGAGACATCACACATCCCTGCCTAACACCTCTCTTAATTGGCTGATACTGTCCCACTTCATTATCAATCCTTATTGCAGCTTGTTGTTTCCAATATATGTTTTTTATAAGTCTAATTTGTAGATCTGCAAGCATATCCACCATGCTGACATGTCTAACTCTATCAAAAGCCTTTGTATAGTCAATAAAGCAAAGATGTATATGCTTTTTTACTTCTATAGCACGTTCAATAACTGTTCGCAGCATATACACAACATTTACTGTACCCTTTCCTTCTACAAACCCGCATTGTTCTTCCCCTATTTCAGGTTGTATCTTCTTCCTCATTCTTTGCATGATAATTCTTAGCAAAATCTTTGTGATGTGACTCATTATACTAATTGTTCTATGTTGATCACATTCCAAGGTTCCTGATTTCTTTGGGATTGCAATAAATATAGAGTTACATAATTCAGGAGGTATATCTCCAGTATCATATAATGTGTTCAGCAGTCTGGTGACTTGATCTAGTCCAAATTCTTCTAAAGCTTTAATCATTTCTGTTGTGATGTTATCTGCACCGGGGGCAGAAGATATATATATATATATATATATATATATATATATATATATATATATATATATATATATATATATATATATATTGTCATATCTTCAGGGTGCTGTGGATTACAGCATAACCTAAAGTAATTAGGAGACGGATATCGTTTAGTGCCATGAGGTTGCAGGTTTTTAAGAGGTTGATGCCCATAATATAGGGACAGATAGAATTTGGGTTGCTGGGGATATCAGCATGACCTGGGGTGGACATGGATTGAATGTCATGAGGTGGAGGTTTTGGGAGGTGACGCGGGAGGCCCATAATATACGGACAGATAGAATTTGGGTTGCTGTGGTTAGCAACATGACCTAGGGTGGACAGGGTGGACGTTCACTGCCATGAGGACATTAGTAGTATTTTTTTGGTTGCTGTGGATAACAGCATAAACTGAAGTAGACATAGATTACGTGTTGTTCGCAGTCACTAAAATGGTGGACAGATAGAATTTGGGTTGATGTGGTTGGCAGCATAACCTGTAGTGGTCATTAAGTATTGAAACCCATAATAGTGGACCAGTTGATAGGTTTTTCGGATATGATATGACTAGGGTGAAAAAGGAGCTCAATTAACAGGGTTTTTAGACTTTATTGCATAAAGTCTCAATGAGACAATGGAGGGTAAATGTGCGTGTTTTTGGAAGTGTTCTTCTTTTCTTCTCTGGTGCGCACCAGTTCTGTGTCTTTCTATCCTGTGTTGTGTGGGTTGCTTCGAGAAGGCTATGATATGTTAAATTTTTAAAATATATTAATTATTAAGATATTGTATACATGTCCATGATGATAGTGGGGGTAAGAATCTTAAGCGGATTGCTATGACCATGGGAACTGATGATGACGAAGAAGAAGTATTAATGGTCCATAAATAGTTGAGTGTTGAGTAGTATTATGGGAATAGCGGCTAGCTAAAATTTCCATGGGTAGTTGAGTAATGTGGTGGAGAATAGCGAATAGCTGAAAATCCCATAGGTAGTTGAAAAATACTGGATAATAGTAATTTAGGGAAGGAAGTAATACGGGTCAGGAAGACTCCTATGACTAGTTTGATTTTAGTTAGAATTTTTCGTGTGTTTTTAGAGGTTATGTTAAAGTTAAGGAAAATATGGGTTTTGTTCTAAGACTTTTCTAGGAAAAGTCTAGGGCATAGGGTAAGAAGGTATCTATAACAGAGTTATAGGAGTTGGGAGGCATTAAGGTGTGCAACGTAAAGGTTTTGTTATGGGGCATTGCACGGGTAAGCACCATAGTAGGAGGTAGCTATGGGGAGTTGTGGTGTGACGACAGAGTGGTCAGAGGTTATTAACCGCAGTAGTTGACCATCAGACCGCCGCATGTTCGGAATACATCTGGAATGTTAGCGGGACTCTGTGGTTTTCATAAATCTCAATTTTTGTCAGCCAACTTGAGTATACTGCTGTGCCTTCGTTTGATATGAGAACCTTGTTTGATACGAGAACCCAATAAAAATGGAGACTGAAGGATATGGAGTTGACTTGTCTGTAATTCAAGGTTGGCGACATTGCCTCCCCTATACTGTTGTAGAAGAATAAGAAATAAAATAACACCCGCAATCGGAGATGAGCAGTGTGGGTTTGTGGAAGGTAAAAGCAACAAAAATGCGATATACATCTATAGAACATTAACAGAAATAATGATTGCAATGAACTTAGACTTGGATTTGTAGTTTACTGAGTATACTAAGGCTTTTGATAAGATGAAACAAGAAGGCATGATTCAAAGATAAGCTTGAAAAAGAAATTATCGAGCTGGAAAGATATGGAATCATCAGAAGGTCAAACTCCACTTACCGTTCCCCAGTTGTGATCGTAAAGAAAAAAGACGGTATTATGAGACTATGTGTGGACTTTATGAAAATAATTGCGATTACTAGACTTGATGCAGAACCCACATCTAACTGGGAAGATCTCATCGGTGACCTGGCAAACTCTAAAGTGTTTTCCAAATTAGACTTCACAAAAGGATACTGGCAAATACCCATGACTGACGAATCGACACACTTAACAGCATTTGCGACTCCACATGGACTATTCGAATGGATATATATGCCATTCAGGTTACTTAACGCATCAGTAACTTTTGTAAGAACGACCTGACTACTCTTATGAGACATCCTAAACGTTGCTATATACATTGATGACTTATGCATACTTAAAGGAGTTTGTCTCTCTCAGGGCACGTCTTAAACTAATAAGTCTCTCTAAAAGCACGACTTAAACTAATGGGTCTCTCTGAAAGCACGACTTAAACTAATGGGTCTCTCTGAAAGCACGACTTAAACTAATGGGTCTCTCTAAAAGCACAACTTAAATTAATGGGTCTCATCTCTAGCAGAGCACGATTTAAAGGCATGGATCTCTCTCGCAGCATGACTAAAAAGGCGAGGATCTCTATCAGAGCACGACTTAAAGGTGTGGATCTCTTTCAGAGCACGACTTAATCTAATGGATCTCTCTCAGAGCATGACTTAAGCTAATGGATCTCTCTCAGAGCACGACTTAAACTAATGGATCTCTCTTACAGTACAACTTAAGGGATGGGTCTCTCTGAAAGCACAATTTAAACTAATGGATCTCTCTAAACGCACGACTTAAATTATTGGGTCTCATCTCTCTCAAAGCATGACTTAAAGGCGTGGATTTCTATCAGAGCTCGACTTAAAGGTGTGGATATCTCTCTGTGCACGACTTAAACTAATGAATATCTCTCAGAGCACGACTTAAACTAATGGGTCTTTCTCAGAGCACGACTTAAACTAATGGATCACTCTCACAGTACGACTTAAAGTGGTGGGTCTCTCTCAGAGCACGGCTTAAAGGGGTGGATCTCTCTCACAGCACAACTTAAATTAATGAATATCTCTCAGAGCACGACTTAAAGGGGTGGATCTCTCTCAGAGCACGACTTAAACTAATGGGTCTCTCTCAGAGCACGACTTAAACTAATGGGTCTCTCTCAGATCACAACTTAAACTAATGGGTCTCTCTCAGAGCACGACTTAAACTAATGGGTCTCTCTCAGAGCACGACTTAAACTAATGGGTCTCTCTCAGAGCACGACTTAAACTAATGGGTCTCTCTCAGAGCACGACTTAAAAGGGTCTCTCTCTCTCTCTCTCTCTCTCTCTCTTTCTCTCTCTCTCTCTCTCTCTCTCTCTCAGAATACGACATAAAGAGATGGGCCCCTCACAGAGCAGGACATAAAAGGGTGGGTCTCTCTCAGAACGCAACTTAAAGGGGCGGGTCTCTCTCACGAGTCTATTTTTAAAATGTGGATCCCTCTCCCCAATGCGGATGGAACCACTGGGCGGTCAGGTCAGCGTCTGACCTTAATCTCTTCTACAAGTGTCGATCAATATCCAGGAAGTTATTTGGCATGTTATTTCAACACCTGACAGGGGTCACCGGGCGGTTGGTATTTGCCATGTTTGACAGACATGCAACACCTTTTATTACCTCCAGACTGGAGTGTCACTTAATATTCCAAGATTGACAAACATTATATCATGGCACATGGAGAACTGAAACTTTCACCCTGAAAGGTTAACTGTCCTCAATCGGGGATCCATTCTTGACATTCTGTCTGAAACTCTTAATTGTCCTGTGGTGTGCCCTAAATCAATTCTTTATAAAGATTGCTTAAAAGCGGAGATGAGCAAGGCCGTGTTGATTTCTTTCCCTTGAATATACTGTAAGTCAGGAGTTCCCAAGCTTTTCAAGCAGAGGGCCATATCTACTATTTTCGGTAGTTAAGCGGGCCATAACGTTATAAAATTATAAAAGACGTGCAATATCATTCTTACCTTTCTTAACTTTCGTCAACAAAATTCTAAAACTTTAAAGGCAGTCAGTGTCAGTACTACACTTCGGTCATTTTTTGGTTTAAAATGAAAAGTTCATTTAGCAATAAATATTAAATCAGTTTCGAAAATCGCTATTAATGTAATTAATTTACAGCTGTAACTGTTCTTCATAACCAGTTTCTGTCGTGCACAATTCTGTCGTGCCCAAAGTCATAAGCGCAGCTAGGTTACTGTCGGTGAGTCTGGAACGTTGTTTGTTTTTTTATAACGGTCATTGTGAAAAATGACTGCTCGCATCTGCAAGTCGAACAAAACGACAAATATATCTCTGGGCGAATAAACGCAAGTGTTCAAATTGTTCTGAGAGTCTCCGTGGCGAAGTGGTCAAGCCGTTTGACTCGGGCTCCGAAGGTTGAGGGTTCGATTTCAGGCCGCGTCCTTCGGTTCATGAGTTAAAATTTTTCGGACACTCCTGTGGGTCGTCGCTAGAGCTACGGAGGTCGTGCTTGGCGCGACGCTTTCCGCGCTGCGGAAAGAGACCGAGCCACATGGGATACATAAACCGGTGCAATGAAATCAACCCTGTCGACTTTTAAGCGACTTTTTGTTCAAATTGTTCGTCTGACAATAGTCGCCAGAATGAAATCATATGATCAGCTGAAGGTTGTGAACTGAACAGGCGCATTCGGTAATATCTAAGCATAACAACCATGAGCAGAGTAAATTATCGCACGCTGACGGGGCGCTCTGATGGCATTCTTCTTCTTCTTATTTTTTTCTGGTGGAAATTATTAAAATATATTATATTAAATAACGAGACCTTACGTGCCACTTACTGACAGCTGACGGGCCACAAGTGGTCCACGGGCCGTGGTTTGGGAATCTCTACTATAAGTGTTAGCTCACACCCAAGTATTGATGCGTCCATTATTGTACTTGCTGTAAATGATTTAAAGAGAGGATCGACTTCATTGCACCGGGTTTTATCCCATATGGTCGGTTTCTTTCCGCAGGGCCGTCTGCCGGAAGCATCGCACAAAGTAGAGCTTCTTAACAGATCCTCAGAAGTCTCTGAGAAAATTGTACCCGTGAACCGACTGATGGAACGGATGTGAGGGTGAGGTATTATTTGTCTTGGCAATTGTTCCCAAGAAAGGTCAAGTGATTTCGTTGATTCTTGGAGAGCCGAATGAACATTGGGAATACATTAATGCAAGCTGTCCCCGTCAGTTGAAGGATCTACAAATTTGGTTCATTTCAGCATGACTGACGCAGCCAATATAATCAGATAATTGAATAGAAGAGTCATGGGCGTTTTATTTTATTAGTGTATTGTTCCTCGCCATATCCTCGCTGTACTTGGTATAATCTTGCTATACTTGTCAATGTCTCGCTAGACTGTTGCTATACCTGTCTATTCCTCGGTATACCCTTGCTATATTTGTGTATGTCTAGCTATGTTCTAGCTATACTCGTCCATGTCTCGCTATACTCTCGCTATACTTGTCCATGTTTTGCTATACTCTCGCTATACTTGTCCATGTCTCTCTATACTCTCGCTATACTTGTCCATGTTTTGCTATACTCTCGCTATACTTGTCCATGTCTCGCTATACCTGTCCATGTCTCGCTATACTCTCGCTATACTTGTCCATGTCTCGCTATACTCTCGCTATACTTGTCCATGTCTCGCTATACCTGTCCATGTCTCTCTATACTCTCGCTATACTTGTCCATGTCTCTCTATACTCTCGCTATACTTGTCCATGTCTCGCTATACTTGTCCATGTCTCGCTATACTCTCGCTATACCTGTCCATGTCTCGCTATACTCTCGCTATACCTGTCCATGTCTCGCTATACTCTCGCTATACTTGTCCATGTCTCGCTATACTCTCGCTATACCTGTCCATGTCTCGCTATACTTGTCCATGTCTCTCTATACTCTCGCTATACTTGTCCATGTCTCTCTATACTCTCGCTATACTTGTCCATGTCTCGCTATACTTGTCCATGTCTCTCTAAACTCTCGCTATACCTGTCCATGTCTCGCTATACTCTCGCTATACTTGTCCATGTCTCTCTATACTCTCGCTATACTTGTCCATGTCTCGCTATACTTGTCCATGTCTCTCTATACTCTCGCTATACCTGTCCATGTCTCGCTATACTCTCGCTATACCTGTCCATGTCTCGCTATACTCTCGCTATACTTGTCCATGTCTCGCTATACTCTCGCTATACCTGTCCATGTCTCGCTATACTCTCGCTATACTTGTCCATGTCTCGCTATACTTGTCCATGTCTCGCTATACTCTCGCTATACTTGTCCATGTCTCTCTATACTCTCGCTATACTTGTCCATGTCTCTCTATACTCTCGCTATACTTGTCCATGTTTTGCTATACTCTCGCTATACTTGTCCATGTCTCTCTATACTCTCGCTATACTTGTCCATGTTTTGCTATACTCTCGCTATACTTGTCCATGTCTCTCTATACTCTCGCTATACTTGTCCATGTCTCGCTATACTTGTCCATGTCTCTCTATACTCTCGCTATACTTGTCCATGTCTCGCTATACTCTCGCTATACTTGTCCATGTCTCTCTATACTCTCGCTATACTTGTCCATGTCTCTCTATACTCTCGCTATACTTGTCCATGTCTCGCTATACTCTCGCTATACTTGTCCATGTCTCGCTATACCTGTCCATGTCTCGCTATACTCTCGCTATACTTGTCCATGTCTCTCTATACTCTCGCTATACCTGTCCATGTCTCGCTATACTCTCGCTATACTTGTCCATGTCTCGCTATACTCTCGCTATACTTGTCCATGTCTCGCTATACTTGTCCATGTCTCTCTATACTCTCGCTATACTTGTCCATGTTTTGCTATACTCTCGCTATACTTGTCCATGTCTCTCTATACTCTCGCTATACTTGTCCATGTCTCGCTATACTTGTCCATGTCTCTCTATACTCTCGCTATACTTGTCCATGTTTTGCTATACTCTCGCTATACTTGTCCATGTCTCGCTATACCTGTCCATGTCTCGCTATACTCTCGCTATACTTGTCCATGTCTCGCTATACTCTCGCTATACTTGTCCATGTCTCGCTATACTCTCGCTATACTTGTCCATGTCTCGCTATACCTGTCCATGTCTCGCTATACTCTCGCTATACTTGTCCATGTCTCGCTATACTCTCGCTATACTTGTCCATGTCTCGCTATACCTGTCCATGTCTCGCTATACTCTCGCTATACTTGTCCATGTCTCGCTATACTCTCGCTATACCTGTCCATGTCTCGCTATACCTGTCCATGTCTCGCTATACTCTCGCTATACTTGTTCATGTCTCGCTATACTCTCGCTATACTTGTCCATGTCTTGCTATACTCTCACTATACTTTGTCCATGTCTCGCTATACTCTCACAATACTTGCTATTCTTCGGTATATCCTTGCTATATTTGTATATGTATCGTTTACTCTCGCTATTCTTGTCCATGTTTCGCTATACTCTCAGAATACTTGCTATTCCTCGGTATCTCGGTATACTCTTGCTATATTAGTCTATTCATTGGTATAATTTTCTATTCCTCGTTCGAATCTTGCTATATTTGTCTGTTCGTCACCTTATGTGACTTTTCTTTGTTATGTTTGTCTGTTCATCATTATATCTTTTTATATTCTCGCTGTACTTGTCTATTTCACGCTATTCCTCCCCATAAAACAATAGCAATACTCAGGGCTGCACGCAGCCCTGACACACACACGCGCACACACACACACACACACACACACAGATGGAGAGCGACAGCGAGAGAGAGAGTGAGAGAGGGGGGAGTGAGAGAGAGAGGACGAGAGAGAGAGAGAGAGAGAACGAGAGAGAGAGAGAGAGAGTGTTCGAGAGAGAGAGAGAGAGAGAGAGAGTAAGGGAGAGAGACCCGCGCCACAAACAATGTTTCAGCATAATCGTGGTCACTACCTGACTCAACAACACACTTGGTGCGGATAAATACAGGGCTCTTACGTCAGGTTGAGATCATCATCATCATCATCATCATCATCATCATCATCATCATCATCATCATCATCATCATCATCATCATTATCATCATGTGCCCTACCGATCAACCGTGGTTCGCCATCTCACACGATCAGTTTTGTGTTCTTATCTCGACAACACCATGACCAAGCTATCTTGATATTTATCTCTGCTTTACTCCTTGATATATACACATCAATATTTCCAGTTGTCACTAAGTTGTCCAGTTAAATTATGCTCAGAACATGTCTGAACACTGTGCCGGTGCGCCTTGACACGCCTTAAACTGCACCACTGCACTTATTGGCGAATCAGCCGTGTGCACGTGTGGATTGGCGCCGCTGACAGGACATCACATACGCCAGGAGTGCCCAAAATAGGACATATCTAGGCAAACATTCTGGCCTGGAGAAACAGCAGTGGAAGATAATAATCTCAGTGGACCACTGAGTGAACTATAAGACAGTGAAGTACATACAAGAGATAACACTGCAGATATAGACAATAAACTTCAAGGGAATGAAAGAAGAGCCACTGCATTTTATGTGGCTTATACCGGATAATTGGATTAAAATGTTGACTTCTCGTCATTGACTTGGAGACGTAAATTACAGAAATCGGAGTGGGTTCACAATATATTGAGGGACACTGGGAATAGGAAAAGCTAATACACACGCAAAAATCAGTCCAGTGCACTAGAATTGTTTTTAAATGTTGCATATCCCTTACAGGACGTTGTAGTAAACACCAGCATTTTTCAGTTGCTGTTGATGTACTAGGAAAGATTACGCCCAGTAGTTTGCCATTGCTTTCTGAGCGACTAGAGCGACTGAGCACTAGAATTAGTAGCACGTTTATGGACTACGTTTGAGTTCAAAGTGAGCTAATGGGCTACACCCAAACAGAAACCAACAAACCTCGTAACAATTTAAAAAACGTAATAAAATGGAATCCCGGCGGAGTTCTTTTTGTCACGAACTGATGAGAGCTCACTGCATCGCAGGGTTAGATTTGATTGGCTGATTAATGCTGCATTCATCACATCGTTTTTCCCATGATATAAAATACAAATGGGGTTACTGGATCACATAATCACCTTAGCTCTCTGCTGGGATCACAATTTTGGAACCACCTCAGTTATAAGTTATAACTGCCAAGGCAGAGAAAGCGGGTTGAACGATGTGGTATGTTCTTTTTTAAAAAAATATATGGGAGTGCATTCAGGATCACAAATACAGTGGCATGACCTCTTCGTCTCCAGAAATGTTTGAGTAACAATTTGTGGAATCGTATGGATGATTTGCTTACTTCTGAGAATGTGTGAATATGTTCCGAACTGTATTATTATCGTTAGCACCAACACCGTTTCCCGCACAGTAACAACAACAGAAGCAAACAACAATAACAACAACACTGCATACTACAATTACAACACAAACAACAACAACAAAAACAACAACCACGACGACGACGACAACAACAACAACTACTACTACTACTACTACTACTACTACTACTACTACTACTACTGCTACTACCACTGCTGCTACTACTACTACATGCAGCAACAGTAGTATTAGTAGTAGCAGTAGCAGCAGCAGCAGCAGTAGTAGTAGTAGTAGTAGTGGTAGTAGTAGTGGTAGTAGTAGTAGTAGTAGTAGTAGTAGTAGTAGTAGTAGTAGTAGTAGTAGTAGTAGTAAAAGTAGTAGCGTAGTAGTAATAACAGCAGCAGCAGCAGTAATAGTTCCCTTCAAATATTTGTCTGAAAATTCAGAAAATGATCCGGTGCACATGTTTCCATACCCTCGGTGACATAGTGATTAATGCGCCTGCCTGCCAGGTCAGCGGCCCGGGGTCAATGCCTTGTAGATGGCTCGTATTGACAAACATTCCCACGGGATGACTAAGACTATGTTGAGCCGTCTCGGCCTGACCCCGTGGTCATGTGTGAATACCCACCCTTACGGCCCGGGAACAGTGAACGCAGGTTCACAATTCTGACATACCTGGTTCAGCCACGGGCGAAATGAATGCAGACCGCTTTTCCAACTTTTAAATGTTGCATGCTCCTTTGGAGGACGTTGCGAGAAACCCCTACCCCAGGTGGACTTTCTATGGAATTTGACGTTGAATAGTCTGCTGAACGAGAAGTCAACACTAGGTCCAACTGACCGGTGTAGGAAACGATGTCCCCTCCCCCTTTAAAAAAATCTAGTCAGCGCACCGGCAAGCTAAGCGCAAGGACAATAAGCCTCGCGACCAAATAGACCGTAAACTACTCAACGAGAACTTCGCATAGAAAGTCACAAACAGACAAACAATACTGGGGTTGATTGCGACACCCAGTAAAAATGACATACAATTAACTTTTAACTCTCTTTTCGACATCAATATGGTTTTGTAACAGCTTACTTAAACTAAAACAATCTATCATCTAAATCCTCGACGAGTTAATGAACTGTTCAATGTTTTTCAGGAATGAGGATACAAAAACCATGTATGACCAGGTAGCCAGGCTCGGTAAGTTGCTTGACCCTCAATAGTTTGGTTGTGAGATTATTAGCTCATTATTTATGCACAAGGTCAAAGGTCCACGACATTCCTTGACACATTCTACTACATCGAAGCTAAGTGTAAAGATGTCACACTTATTTATTTATTTATTTATTTATTTATTATTATTATTATTATTATTATTATTATTATTATTATTATTATTATTATTATTATTATTATTATTATTATGCATATCCCTTTTACAGGATTCATGTCAACACCAACATTCTACTGTCGTTGTTGATGTCGTGGTAAGCTCACGTTCAGTAGTTTGCCGTTGCTTTCTGAACGACCGGCTCCCATACCAACTCGTTAAAACCCAGAGCAACGCGGTCTGCTGTCAAATCGGTCGCAGCTGTGTTTCGAACTTGGGTAAGTTGGCTTACGAATCGCGTCCGTAAGGCCTTTGCCACGGAGAACGAGCAGAAGTTTTTCGTCACACTTATTAGGTCATATAATTACATAGTAGAGTGATAAGTGACATGTTTCGTAACGTTATCGGTGTTTCCAGTCGGTTCCACTTTTTACATGAGGCAGTGGGGAGCATTTGGTGTGATATTCACTTGCAAAGGAACGGAGCATTATGAAGTGACCCTTTGCCGTGAAGTTAGAACCGCGACTAACTAACTACCTATCGGTGTAGAGACATCTCTAGAAGCAATTTTAAACGAATGAGTCTAGGATAGAGTAATGTTTCATCAGAGAAGAACAAGCACAACAAGCGGATGTAACCACAGCACATAACAGTGACCACAAAAACAACAGCAACAACGATAAGTAAACACAAATAGAACAATAGCAAGAAACAAACAGCGAACAGCGGCAATAACAATAAACAAACCACAAGAAACAAGACTAAACAAACAATATCAGCAACAACAACCCCAAATAAACAGACTACAAGAATCAACAACAAGCAAACAATAGCATTAACAGCACACAACAAGAAGCATAACAAAAAACAGCAACAATAGCAAACAACAACAAACAAACCACAAAAGCATAGAAACAGCCACAAACAAACAAAATACAAAAACCCAGGCACAGCAACAACAACCTACAACATCACAGAAACAATAACAACAAAGACACAAACTACAACAACACAGATACAGCAACAACAAAGAAACAACTACAACACCAGCAACAACAAAGAAACAAACTACTACAACACAGAAACAACAACAACAAAGAAACAAACTACTACAACACAGAAACAACAAAGAAACAAAGAAACAAACTACAACAACACAGAAATAGCAACAACAACAAACAAACAATAAATAAATAAACACACAAATAAACAGAAACGACAAGAATCAACAACAAAAAGCAAAAAAAAAAAAAAAAGACAACAACAGACAAACAGAAAAGCACGTTAGAAAATTCAACAACTAGGGATAGAACTCTCAAATGTGTGTTGGCCTGGGATTTGTTTTACTGACTGGGCTCCCAAGTCGACCTGATCTACACACTGGTACCGGGCCATTTAATGTTGTAATGATGTCATCGAATGGAAACATCCCCATACATACTCCGCCCCCTCCTCTCCGTCCTTTCTTCAAAGAAGACAAGAAATGTAGGTCTCATGGACGCTGGGAGTAGACAGGCCGCTGGCAATATCAAAATATAACTGCAGTATGCACCTGACGAGATGCAGCGGAATATGCCAGGCAATAAATCGTGCAGTACATTATTTGTGGCTTCTCTGTTTAATTTCACTAAAACATTACATTGTTTTGAATATCAAAAGACGTCGCATTCTATTTTACAAACATAATTGAAGGCATAGTCGAAGGCAGGTAATCAGGAGGTAGACAAAGATACACATTGGAGGAAACATTGAAACATGGACGAGCAGAAGTCTGTCAGTATAGAAGTACAGGCAGAGACAGTAGGTATCAGGCATTTACTGCAGCCAACCTTGACTGTGAACACGTCACATCACTGACTGACTATATTTGCACGTCTTAGCCTTGTCCACTGTGCGTCAGTCTATCTATCCATCTATCCAACCGTCTCTCCGTCTGTCTATGTCTTCATCTTATGTATCATTGTATGAGAGGAAATAGAGAAGAAGGGCAGAATGTCAGACGGGCCTGCGTTCCCAATTCTTAACCCTTGGAAAATAAAGATTTACTTTACTTACTACTTACTTCATCCATCTGTCTATCTGCCAGCATCTCCTTCGATCTATTTGACCAACCATTTATCTTTCTATCCACCCTGTTCTGCATCCACTGACTGACTGATTGATTGATTGATTTAGGAACCGACATCACAGCATTCGGGGCATTCCCATAAGTGCTCCGTCCCCATCGTCAGCAGCCAGCGAAGAGTTCCAACACTAATAGTTTTTTTTTTTTTTTTGCATATCCTTTACAGATTACGCTCAGTAGTTTGCCATTGCTTTCTGAGCGGCCGGCTCAGTATCCCGCAAGTCACCAGCGGGGGTCGAACCGCTCCCAGTTCTCTCCCGCTACGAGACTCTGCGTGATAAACGGGATTACGGAGAAAGTGTTGTAACCCCTCGGCCAGAGAGACCGGCAACACTAATAGTACCAGTAGCAATCTGATTATATGTCCATCTCGCCTTTCCTCTGAGCGTCGAGCAGATCCCCTCGTCACCCCTCGCTGTCTCATTCTTGCCAGACCATGATGATCCATTTGCTCCTCCAAGGTGTACACGTGCTCCCACAAGGCCGCAACAACGTGTGTCTTGTCCACTGACTGACCTACTTATCTACCTACCCATCCACCTACCTAACTGCATACCTTCTTATCTGCCTACCCATCCACTCACATACTTATTTGCGTATTATCTCCTGGTATTAAGGAGTATGTATTCATGTGTTAAGTCATGTGTTATTCATGTGTAAGTCATGTATTAACTATTATTGCACATCTCCAATGCGTTTTAATGCACATATTATTGTTTTTGTTGTCTACGATTAGCCTAAAATTAGTGATGTGTGAATGAAATAATGTGTGACAACAGAGAGATAGAAAGACCAGAATGTTAGACGGGTCTGAGTGCACAGTTCGTAACCCTTCTAAAAATAAAGCTGGGTTATTGGTTCTCCCAGCTGATGACAATGTAACCACAGACGCCGTGGATTCCCTCTTCTGGGCGGTGACCACGTATGTTTCACCAGCTGCCTCCCACACCACGACACTTCCGCTGCGAACAACAGGGACCACAACTCCTAAACCGTGCTCTATATACGATACGCCAAGCTGTGATCCATGGATTGTAGGTAAGATACATCTACAGGCGGTGGGTGTGCTTTTTTTAAAAATTGTCTTCCCCTCCTCCTCATCCTCTTTTGACTTCTAGTGGAGTATAGTCCCATAACCACGCATGTCAACCTCTGTGTATGCCAGACGTGAGTACTTGGATTTTGGCTGATATTTTCAACGGTGTGAGGATACCAGTCTCACTACAGGTCCAGGGACGCAGAGGTGTTTCCAAGGCACCAGGGCCGGGTTATATACTGGCCAAGACCTATTGACGCGTCCTCGTCGAGCGTCCTGGGCAACAGGTCCCTTCGGGGTCCTGGCTAAAGTCAGTAGGACTGCCGATTCCTCCGAAGTCGGAGAGTGTCTGCCTGTACGGCGAGGAACCACCAGTCTGCACACCAATAAGCCAGACATGGGACAACGGATACTCACGCAAACCTCAGGTCCTGTATGACATCACACTGATGTTGGACAACAGGATGCCTTCATCCGACATACAGGACTTCACGTTGGAGCTCAAGCCAACGAACACAAGCAGGCAAGCAAACTACAGGTCCAGTAGTCATGGGTTCCTAGTTGGCAACGAGTTGGATGTTTGAAATAACACGGGCTACCAGGTGTAGCAACCTTAAATGGCTACCAGAACATGTCTTGGGAAGTAGAGGCAGTCGACGTAGCACTGACCACATCACCGCAGAAGTGTTGATTGTCTATTCAAACATTGGGCTCAGCACTGTATGGCCACTTCGCCCTAAGTCCTGTGAGAAAGTCCTTTACATTATGTTACTGTACCGTGTCCGCACATACTTGTTTAAGATAGGTTCTAAGAATATCTTGGATACAGAAAAGAACAAATGCATCCATACGACAAGAGCTGAATATTGAAGAAGGTTGGCTGCTTAAACAAAAAAATCTGCGATATTTTGGTCATTTGAAACGTCATGAAGGTTTGAAGAGAGCAATAATGGAAGGGTATATGCCCGGGAAGAGAGGAAGAGAACGGCCAAAGAGAATATGGGTGCAGGATGTGGCGGATGATCTCCAGACGAGTGTATCGGACGCGGGACATCTTGCTTATGACCGAGAAGTTTTCCGGACGGTTGTTATGGGAGCGAGGTTATGCAAAGGACATGCTACTGAATGAATGAATGAATGAATGAATGAATGAATGAATGAATGTCCACATTGATAAATCTGTGCACATTTGTTTGATAGATGTTGCACGACGGGTTCGAATCCCAATATGCATAATGTTTATGTTTTTCTATTGCCTTGAGTGCCTCCTGATTCTTACTTCTTTCCATTGCTTATGTGAGGGCCAATCAGTACCTTCTGATATATTTCTATTAAATCAGTAGTGTTCGAATTTCATTATGACAGAAAATATCACGCCTGAATTTCACCACGAGAGAAAATACAAAATTTAATGTCTGGGAGTCATCCAGCAACACGCTTTTTTTTTTTTTAATGTTGCATATCCCTTCCTTACAGGACTTTGTAGTCAAAACCGGCATTTTTCAGCTGCTGTTGATGTACTAGGCAAGTTTTACGTTCAGCAGTTTGCCATTGATTTCTGATCGACTGGCTCACATACCCCTGTAAGTTACCAAGGCGGCGGGAACCGCTGCCGATTCTCGCAGCTGCTGTTTTCCCTACGTGGATATACGAGATTAAGAATAATGTCGTTAACCCCCTTGGCCAGGCAGACCGGCAAGGTGACTGAATTTCGCTAAGAGACAAAACATCATCAGTGAATTTCATCCGGGGAGACAAAATAGAGACCGAGCCACATGGGATAGACCAGGGTGAAATGAAGTCGAACTTCTAGCTTTAAATCTTTCTTTAACATGCAATGTTGTTGTATGCAATGTGTTGTATATACTACAACCTTGTTCTCGTTGACAGAAGATAGTTTGTTACATTGTGCTTAAAAAAGGCATAACATCTACAACCCATGGATGGAGTTATATTTCTGAATAGCACAAAGCCTGGATTGAATAATAGATACCATGTGTTGCCCATGCAGCATGATCCCTCTCTCCGCATGCCTAGTTTACTCCAGAGGAAAGGTAAGACCCATACAACTGGAATAAGACAAACTGCAGAAGCTGACCATTCAGCAAAGCAATACTCTAACTGTCCAGCTGTTTGAGCTTCGATCCTTGACCAGTTGCCGACCTAGCCATGATATTCAGTCTTTAGGCTGCTTGTCCTCGCACCAGGATAAGATTTGTACTCTCAAAATTGCGCTCCTCCCCCCGAAGCCGTTGGCAAAATGCGGGGTGTCGGGTTTGGTGAAACAGAGAGAAGGTAGTACCATCTACTGTTATACGGTATCTCAGTCAGATTTGGCCAAGACTTGACTCATTTTGTATATAAAGTATATGTATTTATGTTGACGCTTTCAATATTAACATGTGTATGTCTCTGCCGATGTTGTTGTTTCCTGTGACGCGAGTTCTCAAAGTGACTAGTTATGTACATTCCATTTCAGCCGCCGAACACTTCGCGAACTACGGAAACATTATTGCAATGGTCGTCGGGATTCCTGGCAGTTTTTTAACGGTTCTCATTTTACTTCGGCTGCGACCTTTCAACTCGGCGTCTGTATGGCTTGTGGTCATGAGTTGTACAGGTCTGAAATCTCTTGATTTTCTCTAATGTATGCACGTTTACATCACAAAGATTTTGCTAAGAATTATCATGCAAAGAGTGGGGAAGAAATTACAACCTGAAATAGGGGAAAATCAATGTGGGTTTGTAGAAGGAAAGGGTACAGTAAATGATGTGTGTATGCTGCGAACAGTTATTGAACGTGCTATAGAAGTAAACAAGGATATACATCTTTGCTTTATTGACTACACAAGAGCTTTTGATAGAGTTAGACATGTCAACATGGTGGATATGCTTGCAGATCTACAAATTGATGGGAAAGACATTAGACTATAAAAAAACATATATTGGAAACAACAAGCTGCCATAATGATTGATAATGAAGTGGGACAATATCAGCCTATTAAGAGAGGTGTTAGGCAGGGATGGGTAAAGTCTCCAGATCTGTTTTCCCTATACAGTGAAAATATTTTCAGAAATGTAGAAGATATAAATGGAATCAGCATTGGACGACGAAACATCAATAATTTTAGATATGCAGATGATACAGTATTGATTGCAGACAATGCGCAGGATCTGCAACAATTAGTAGATGCGGTTGTTGTACACAATGAGCAGCTGGGGTTAGAATTAAATTGTAAAAATACACATGTTATGGTCGTCACTAGGAAGAACGAAGTACCACAATGTAATATACAAGTAAATGGGAATATTCTTCAACAAGTGAATCGATACAATTATCTAGGAACAGTCATAACATCTGATGGGAGATGCCTTGAAGAGATTAGAACAAGGATCGCCATGGTGAAAGTAGCCTTTAGCAAGATGAAAAACATTCTGACCAATAACAAGATGTCAATTGAAAATAGAAAAAGAGTGTTGAGGGGATACATAGAGCCTGTTCTTTAATATGGATGTGAAACTTGGACAATGTACAGTCAAGCTGAAAAACATCTGATGGCTGCAGAAATGTGGTTTCTGAGGAAAATGCAAAGAATACCATGGACAGATAGAAAAACTAATGACCAAGTACTACAGCAGACAAATGGAACTCGTAAATTGATTAGAGAAATTAGACGTAGACAGTCACAATTTTTTTGGACATGTTATAAGAAGAAATGGATTGGAGAACTTAGTGACAACTGGCAAAATTGAAGCTAACAGACCGAGAGGAAAATACGTGGATGGCTTGGCCACATGGCATGGACGAGACAGGAACACTGAGCTGATCCACGACTCTGGTGATCGAGTGAAATGGCGAGTCATGACCGCCCACGCTTTCCGGCATGGCACATGATTGATTGATGCACGTTAAGTTTCTAGATAGATCAACTGACGGCTGGATAGACTCACTGATACTTCAGACACACAGAATACCATCAGACAGACAGTCAGGAAGTCAGGTAGACGACCAGGAAGTCAGACAGATAGTCAGTAAGTCAGACAGACAGTCAGACAGTTAAAGTAGAGAGCTAGTCAAGCAGACAGTCAGTCAGGTAGTCAGACGGCAAGTTAGTCAGACAGCCAGTCAGCCAGACAGACATACAGACAGGGAGATCGACCTGCAGACAGACAGATAATTAGGCAGAAAGACAGACAGACAAACAGACACACAGACAGACAGACAGACAGACAGACGGACAGACGGACAGACTGACTGACTGATTGCTTGCCTCTATACCAGATCTGCTCTCCTTGTGCACACGGCTCATCGTACAGTACACCATGCTATATAGGCTCATAGAGTGGTACGACTGGTCGTGTAAGTTCCTCTTCATCTTAGTGGAGGTCCTCGAGAACTCCAGCTTCTGCTTCCTAGTCGGCCTGACCAAGGAGAGGTTAATCGCCGTCTGGTTCCCGCTGAAGATGAGCATCTGGTGCACCAAGAGACGAGCTGGTCAGTACTTGTTTGCTTGTTGCTTTGAATCCTCTAGAAAACTGACTTGCAACTCCTTCCGTACAATTAGCAGACTGGTGAGGAATTTACTGATTCAGTGCTAAATGAAAATTAGGTTTGTAGCAAACATGACACACAATCAAATGAACGAGTATTATAATGTAAATGTCCGTTCACTGGCTGTTATAGGAATCTTTGAGGCCACTACGACAGCACAGAAACAAATTCAGGACTAGTTTAGTTTAGTTTAGTTTAGTCGATAGATCAACATCACGGAACACAGGTGTAACCCATAAGTGCTCCGTTCTCCTCGTAACTCAAACCTGAGTCTGGAGAAACTCAGCTCAGTGCACGAACTCCGTAGCACCGGCGAGGATCCTGAAATACAGTGGGTAGATTGTTAACTGGAAATTTTGCCCGGGCAGCGCCGTTAGGCTACTCTTTTTCGATTTCCAACTGCTGAGGGATTTTTACGCTCGCAACAATACATACGGGCGTCCGATCTCATTACCCAGAGACCAGGGGACATTTTATTACTAGAGGTCCACGTGAAATAAATCCCGGTCCTCACCGGGGCCTGAGCCCGGGACCTCCAGCACTCGAGGCGGACACCATATCTCGAGACCACGCAGCCCCCCTGGTAGCACAGGTGGGACTTGTGATTGGCACTCATAGATGTAGAAGAAAGAAGAAGAGATTAGAGGACACGCTAGACAACATACACATTGATGTATTTGGTTGTTTCGGGATGTAAGGTTTGAAGATTAAGCACAACCCAACTACTGGCAACGCTGATCGTATTCCGGTACGAACGTTAGGTTATGTTCATGTCAGATTGGAAGCACTGGACTCGAGTTTCGCTCTCTTTTGAGCTCGTCAGTAGTGCACATTCTATTCCTGACTGTACCGATCTTCGGCGTGTGTGTAACTACTTGATCACGCGACTCACGCTAGACGCAACCCAATTATCATACTAGAATATCTCAACGTCACTCATTGCTGGCTGTGGCTCAAAGTTTGCCCGATCGCCGCCACTGACATCCGTCAATCGATGTGGCCCCGCTGAAAGGTTCAGAGCGCTGGCTATTAACATATTCAGTGCCAAACAAAATATAGGTTTGGATCAAACAAAAATGGATGGCGGAAAATGGAAAGTAGGGGTATGTTACAGATATGATTTTCAAGTTGTTAATATGGTAGCAGACCGGTTGTATTATACAAAATTAAAGGCCGTGGTATAGGGAAAACTACTGTATTGATATTTTAACTATAGTTTGATTTATAAGCCCATGGCATTTACGGTAAATTCGAATAAGACGATTTATCAGCCTATGGCACTCAATCAGTTAAACTTCATGTGCGCTGATGGTGAGGTAGTGAGTTGATTTCCTAAACCGGTCAGTTGAACTTAAGCGTTGACTTCTTGTTCAGAAAGCAATGGCAAACTACTGAACGTAAACTTGTGTAGAAAAACAACCTGGACTTGATAGCAACGTCCCGCAAAGGACGTCTTCACTGTCTTCGTATCACCATTGTCTAATTCAATGTCTTTGCATCACCATTGTCTAATTCAATGTCTTCATATCACCACTTTCCAATTCACTGTCTTCGTATCACCATTGTCTAATTCATTGTCTTCGTATCACCATTGTCCAATTCACGGTCTTCGTATCACCATTGTCTAATTCATTGTCTTAGTAACATCATTGTCCAATTCAAGGTCTTCATATCACCACTTTCCAATTCACTGTCTTCGTATCACCGTTTTCCAATTCACTGTCTTCGTATCACCATTTTCCAATTCACTGTCTTCGTATCACCATTTTCCAATTCACTGTCTTCGTATCACCATTTTCCAATTCAAGGTCTTCGTATCACCATTTGCCAATACACTGTTTTAGTATTACCACTGTCCAATTCACTGTCTTAGTATCCTCATTGCCCAGTTCACTGTCTTAGTATCATCAACAGAAGCACTGAAATTGTTCCAATTCATTTTACATACACACACACGCACACACGCACGCACACGCACACACATACAGAGTGAATTGGACAATGGTGATACGAAGATCGTGAATTTTACAATGGTGATACAAAGATCGTGAATTGAACAATGGTGATACCAAGACAGTGAACTCTCACAGTTGCTTCACAAACATTTTCTTGCCGTTGTCTGGGAGTACTCTGGAAGACTGCGCTTGAACTCTCAAGTCCGGGTGCTCACAGTCCTGAAATGGACTTTCCCCAATTGGAGTGAGAAAATGGTGTAGACACTTTTCTCCGACCAGGTACCAAAGTACCCTCTCCACGGTAACTGTTACTAGCTCTCAATTACCCCCTCTGAGCCCAGAAACCAGTGGGGCTGTGCGAGATTGATACTGGAATTCGGCATCTGCGGAGAGACATATTAGGGAGCAAGCAGGGCATAACCCAGGACACCGTACAAGGACCAGCTGGGGTTATGGCCAGGCTGGTGTCCGCCACAAGTTTTTGGTATCTCATGGTCACCAGGAGGTCAGCATGGCTGAATGGAAAATAGCCCTCACTCTTAAACTTCCAGTGTGCTGATGCCGAGATAGCGGGTTCAACTCTACACCGGTCAGTTGGACTAAAATATTGATTTATCGTCCTTGACTTGGGGACGTAAATTACAAGTACCTCACAAGTCGGATGGGGTTCGCCTGATGGCCAGGGATACTGGTATTAGGGAAAGCGAATCCACTTGCAACAATCAGTCCAGTCCGCTAGAAGTAGTAACACTTGAAAGTTAAGTTGAAAGCGAGCGAACGCAACCACAAGCAACCAAAAAAAGATTCCATTCCAATGTTTAGATAAAGCAAATGTTGCTAAACATTTTTCCCTAAGAAACGTTACCATCTTCTCCATGTACCCGTATCTAGCACTAGCCATAGCCTTGACCGATGCAGCCATGTTGGGCTTCAGTATTCATGCGGTAGAGACTTACAGAACCAATCAGTTCAAGCAATGCACCATATATCAACCTTTCTGGAGAAAGTAAGTATGTCGCATTTTAATATGGATTTGTAAATGGTGACTTTTGGAGAAAGTAAGTATGTCTGATTTTAATATTGATTTTGGAAGAGTGACTTTTTGAGATAGAAGGTACGTCTGATTTTAATATTGATTTTTAAATGGTGACTTTTGGAGGAAGTAAGTATGTCTGGTTTTAAGATTGATTTTGGAATGGTGACTTTTGAAGAAAGTAAGTAAGTCCGATTTTAATACTGATTTTGCAATGGTAACTTCTTGAGAAAGTAAGTATATATCACTTTAATATTGATTTTGGAATGGTGACTTTTGGAGAAAGTAAGCATATCTGATTTTAATATTGATTTCGGAATGGTGATTTTTGGAGAAAGTTAGTATGCCATATTTTAATATTGATTCTGGAATGCTGACTTCTGGAGAATGTAAGTATATCTGATGTTAATATTGATTTTGGAATAGTGACTTTAGGAGAAAGTAAGCATGTCTGATTTTAATATTGATTTCGGAATTGTGACATGTGGAGAAAGTTAGTGTGTCATAATTTAATGTTGATTTTGGAATGATGACTTCTGGAGAAAGTAAGTATGCCATATTTTAAAACTGATTTCGGAATGGTGACTTTGGAGAAAGTAAATATGTCATATTTTAATATTGATTTTGGAATGATGGCTTTTGGAGAAAGTATGTCATATTTTAATATTTATTTTGGAATGGTCACTTCTGGAGAATGTACGTCATATTTTAATATTAATATTGGAATGGCGACTTCTGAATACATTGAATTTTAATGCGCACGAGTGGCTGTGAAGTTATGAACTTCCTTGAAACGTGATATTTATAAGATAAAGGTGTAGTGTTGAAACGTGACAACTCCAAGAGAACGTAAGTTTTACGTGTGTGAACGTGTACTAGTGCACCTTGACAGCTCCAGAGGAAGTAAGTTTTACATGTGTGAGCGTGTACTAGTTACCTTGACAGCTCCAGAGGAAGTAAGTTTTACATGTGTGAGCGTGTACTAGTTACCTTGACAGCTCCAGAGGAAGTAAGTTTTACATGTGTGAGCGTGTACTAGTTACCTTGACAGCTCCAGAGGAAGTAAGTTTTACATGTGTGAGCGTGTACTAGTTACCTTGACAACTCCAGAGGAAGTAAGTTTTACATGTGTGAGCGTGTACTAGTTACCTTGACAGCTCCAGAGGAAGTAAGTTTTACATGTGTGAGCGTGTACTAGTTACCTTGACAACTCCAGAGAAAGTAAGTTTTACATATGTGAGCGTGTTCTAGTGCACCTTGACAACTCCAGAGAAAGTAAGCTTTACATTTTGAACGAATACTAGTGCTCCATGACAACCCCAGAGAAAGTAAGTTTTACATTATGAGCGTATCCCATCGAACCTTTACACCTCTCTGAGAATATTTACATACAATGCAATTGTGGCACACAGGGGCTACTTTCTGGAACTGCGGCACTCAGTGTGGTGTGAGAAATAACGGACCTGCGGCACTCTGTGTGATGTGAGAAATAACAGACCTGCGGCACTTTGTGTGATGTGAGAAATAACAGACCTGCAGCACTTTGTGTGATGTGAGAAATAACAGACCTGCGGCACTTTGTGTGATGTGAGAAATAACGAACCTGCGGCACTCTCATTTCATATCTTTTTATTGGTCAGTATGTTTTTCATCTTGCAAAAGGCTACCTTCGCCCTGGCGATTTCAAGGCATTTTCCATCAGATGTTATGACTGGTCCGAGATAATTGTACTGATTCATTTGTTTAAGAATATTCCCATTTACTTGTATATTACATTGTGGTATTTCCTTCTTCTTAGTGACGACCATAATTTGTGTCTTCTTACAATTTAATTCTAACCCAAATTGTTCACTGTGTGCAACAATCGCATCTACTAAAATTTGCAGATCCTATTCATTATCTGCAATCAAAACTGTATCATCCACATATCTAATGCTGTTGATGTTATGTCCCCCAATCATATCATATCGTTAACATTTCTGAATACATTTTCACTATACGAGGAAAACAAGATCTGGAGACATCACACATCCCTGTCTCACACCTCTCTTAATAGGCTGATATTGACCTACTTCATTATCAATCTTTATGGCAGCTTGTTATTTCCAATACATGTTTTTTATTAGTCTAAGGCCTTTCCCATCAATTTGTAGATCTGCAAGCACCTCCATCATGTTGACATGTCTTACTTTATCTACAGCGTTTGTGTAGTCAATAAAACAAAGATGTAAGTCTATGTTTACTGCTATAGGACGTTCACATACATCTAACAACTAAGGACAAGTATTAAGTTGTGGACATCACCCCTAGCGGCTACGAATACGCTATCATGGAAAGGGAGGGGGTGTCTGGTATGACAGGCATTGGCAGTATGTTTGGTAAGGATGGCACAGGGATAGGTCGTGTGTTTTTTTTCTGTTTGCTGTACTTCGTTGTGTTAGCTATATGTGGTGCCCTTGACAAAGATTCTGTGAATCGAAACGTCGGTAGTCCTGTGTGTCGTATTGTACGTGTTTGTGTGTTGTTTATTTTATTTTATTTTATTATTCATTGTATATATTTATTTGCCGGTCTCTCTGGCTGTGGGGTTACAACACTTTCTCTCTGTAATCCCGTTTATCACGCAGAGTCTCGCAGCGGAGCGAGAACTGAGGTGGTTCGACCCCCGCTCGTGACTTGCGGATACTGAGCCGGCCGCTCAGAAAGCAATGGCAAACTACTGAGCGTAATCTTGCCAAGAGATCAACAGACAGCTGAAAGATGCTGCTGTTGACAGCTAAGTCCTGTAAAAGGATACGCAAAACATTATTATATATTTATTGAGTGCTTCTAATTTCGGATTTTCACCTGTATCTCGCGATACGATGGATCTCCTTGTAAGGTATGTGCAACGTTGTTGATGTTTAGTACGTTTCTTCTCGCAAGAGTTTAATATACCTATTTGTTTCCAGTTCACATGGTTTTATAGAAGAATGATGAAAATTAACTGGACAGCCAAAAAGAGCATCCATGACGTGTTAATGGAAGCTGACTTGCAAAGACAACGTATCACAAACATCAGAAAGAAGCAGTCATCTTTTTTGGCCACGTTATGAGAAGACACAATCTGGAACATATTGTGACAACCGGAAAGATTTGGGGAAAGAAAGATAGAGGAAGACAGCGTGAGAAGATTATTGACAGTCTTGTGTCATGGCACGGAGGGGAGTCATCACACGAATTGATCCATGCCGTCGGAGATCGCAATTTGTGGAGAGGCATGACCGCCCACGCCAGTCGGCAAGGCACGGGATGATGATGATGATGATTGCTGTAAGTTGGGCACGACCACAGAAGCTGAATGCCGCCAGGAGGCTATTGTCAGACACAAGGGTCCCAGGATGTAGCAGTATCCCCCCTCCCCACCGTGTCAGGTAAACATCCTTCACCTTACACAGGATTCGATGCCACCACAACAGAATAAACGCGTGATATCTGTTTCTTGTGTACACTTGCTGCACCGGGTCCCTGGTCGGTTCAAGGACGTTCACGTCACACATAGCTACTGACATTTAGTTCATTTAACTCTTACTGAAGAGGTCTGAATCATGCAGCAGCTTGAACTTTCATAATATATAATATAAAAAAAAATGTTGCATGTCCTTAGCAGGGCGTTGCAATCAACCCCAACCTCATGTTGATTTACTTGGCAATTTTAGTCATACTTTGCCATTGCTTTCTGAACGAAAAACGTACAAGCGCATTACAACCAGCGCCTACGTTGTAAAAAAAGCAGTAATAGTAACATCAGAAGTAGTTATAGTAATAATAGTTAGTTGAATAGCAAGAAAACAGTAACAATGGTAATATTAAAGAAAAAGGTGACTCCAGAGTGTGAAATAGAAATAGAGGTGAACATTCTTAACCAAGTGGATAGTTTTAAATACCTAGGGGCATTTATAACATCAGATGGAAGATGCAGAACAGAGATTAAGAGCAGAATAGGGCAAGCAAAAGCTGCATTTCGGAAAATGAAAGTAACCTATGAAATAAGCCACTATCATTGAATGTAAGAGAGTGCTGAAGTGCTATATAGAACCAGTTTTGCTGTATGGAAATGAATCTTGGAATGTAAATGAACACATTAGGAAAAACGTGGAAGCAGTAGAGATGACACCCCTGGGCAAGGTGGAGCACCCGTTTAGCCCCCCGATCAGGGTTACGTGAAGCCATGTGTGCAGGTGGTGGATGAAGATAGGGAGCAGCCGACAGATAGTTGTAGGTTATGGTCTTCACCTTCACGACGATAGGCAGAGGATTTCTTTGTTGAGGAGACAATGGCTACGGTCACTGACCAGTATGGTCACTGCTAGGAAGGAAAGCAATGGCAAACTACCTTCTTTATAAATGCAAAGAAAATCATGTTGTGTGGACTCATCGATAATCAGAGAAACGGCGTAAATGGGTGCTCCATACGAGCAGCCTCGCCCGGTAGGGATAGTAAGAATACCATGGACAGCCAGAAAGACCAATGAACAGGTCCATCAAGAAACAAATGAAGATCGTAAACTGATTAGAGATATTAGACGCAGACAGTCAACATTTTTTGGGCATTTTATGAGAAGAAATGAATTGGAGAACTTGGTGACAACTGGTAAGATCGAAGGGAACAGACCAAGAGGAAGACCTAGAAGCAAATACCTGGATGGCTTGGCCTCGTGGCATGGTCGAGACAGAAACACAGAGCTGATCCACGACTCTGGTGATCGAGTGAGATGGCAAAACATGACACGGCACATGATGGATGGATGGAGTAGAGATGTGGTTCCTGAGACGAATGTTGCGAATTCCATGGACTGCCAAAGTAACTAACAACGACTGCCTGAAAGAGGCTAATAAAACTAGAACATTATATTACAACAATAAGAAAGAAAACAGCTTTCTTTGATCATGTGATGAGAAGAGGCATTGGAGAACATCGTGACAACTGTAAAGATCGAGGGGAAGAGAGGGAGAGGCAGACCAAGAGAAAAAATGCTGGAGGGATTGAGCCGGTGGCATGGAGGAATATCATCAGCATAGTTGATTCAGAAAACCAAAGACCGAGATCTGTGGAGTCATGAACGCCTGCGCCAGCCGGCATGGCACTTGATGATGATGAGTCAGCTGCATATCCCTTACAGGACGAAGCAGTCAACTGCAGCATTTTTAGTCTGTTTGTGATTCCTGAGCAAGTTTAGTTCAGTAGTTTGCCGTTGCTTTCTGAACAACCGACACTCATACCATTGTATAGACACCAACGCAAGGCGGTCTCCTGCCAAATCGCCCTCAGCTGTCTTTCGAACGCGGTATGCGGGATTACGAATCGCGACAGAGCCGGTAACCGTTTCCATAACCAGTAGTCTTAGATTTAACAATACTCGGGAAGGTAATGCGGCCAACAAATGCCTGAAGAAGTTGGATGTGTCGGCGCGAAAGATGCAAACAGCGCAGCTCTGCTGTAAACAGGCACAACGCAATTGCGTCTAAAACAACATTCGGGACGAACGTAGAAGATGAAGAAGAAGATACTGGTATAACAATATAAAGCACTAATGTTGACGGACAGTTGACTTTCATAACAAACTACAAAGCTACTGCTTCAGCTTCAGTAACATTTCAAAGTTCAATTAATTTCCAACAAAAGCCAGACAATGACATCCACGACAAACCACATAGTAATTGCTACAGCTTCAATAACATTTCAAAGTTCAATTATTTTCCAACAAAAGCCAGACAATGACATCCATGACAAACCACATAGTAACTGCTACAGCTTCAGTAACATTTCAAAGTTCAATTATTTTCCAACAAAAGCCAGACAATGACATCCATGACAAACCACACAGTAACTGCTACAGCAGTGGTTCTCAACCGGTGGGGAATTCCCAGGGGGGGGGGGAATTTTAGGGTTTCCGGGGGGGGGGGGATGAAGACCATTTCAAGATTGCGTTAATACAAGAACCGATTACTTGACATTGTTTTTCCCTTCATACTTTACAGTTATGTATGTCTCATCCTTCCAAAATTCATATTATATAGTAAGTAGACCCACAAATCATGTTTTATGTGGATGTCTAGACTTGTTTTAGTATATGCTATTAAATTTACCTTCCATTTTTACGTATGCTGTGTAGGGGTGGAGGACTTTTAGATAGGAAATATGAAAAAGGGGGGGGGGGGGAATGACGTTCTGAAAATACGGTGAAGGGGGGCACGGGCCAAATTGTTGATAGGAAGAGGAGGGGGGGGGGGAATGACGTTCTGAAAATATGGTGAAGGGGGGCACGGGCCAAAAAAGGTTGAGAACCACTGTGCTACAGCTTCAATAATATTTCAATGTTCAATTATTTTCCAACAAAAGCCCAACAAAACACACGACTGTAATTAAAAACACATGCTTATGATGAAAAGATCAAGGCAGTCTCACAGTAGATATGCCGTGGGGGAGGGGGGGGGGAGGTGTGTGACGTGCTAGCATTTAACATATTCAAGGCTGCAAGATAAGAGGTGTGGTAACCAGTTGCTTTCTTTGTCGCCTTTTCTTCCTAGACAATTTCCAGAAAATTCTGAAAATTGTCTTGTACCCATTTTGTATTGAGACTAGGTCTACCCGAGTCGTAGTGGTTTGAAGTTGAAGCCGGGTGACTATCTTTGCAGGCAAGCCATGCTTAACGTTGCGTGGATACAAAGCAATCAACACAAGACATCAGACAGGCTGGCAGACAGAGAGATAAACAGACAGAAAGACAGACAGGCTGTGATAGATGGATGGATACAAAGCAATCAACACAAGACATCAGATAGACTGGCAGACAGAGAGATAAACAGACAGAAAGACAGACAGGCTGTGATAGATGGATGGATACAAAGCAATCAACACAAGACATCACACAGACTGGCAGACAGAGAGATAAAAAGACAGAAAGACAGACAGGCTGAGTGATAGATGGATGGATATGCTTAACGTTGCGTGGATACAAATCAATCAACACAAGACATCAGACAGACTGGCAGACAGAGAGATAAACAGACAGAAAGACAGACAGGCTGAGTGATAGATGGATGGATAGATGGATGGATGGATGGATGGAACACACGATACATTCGCTTTTCCCTAACCAAGACGAACCTGGGGAGTTTTGGGGGCCAAGAATCCAGGGAATGGGACAGTCTTGAACCATGGCAAGCCAAAGAAACTAAAACACGAACTTAAAACTAAGAGCCTGTTCACTGTTCACGGTCCAGTTGTCTCAAGTCCATGACGATGTCCAGCGAGAGATCCTGGATGTCCTTGTTGGAGCATGTAGTTAGCTGCTGGAGCTGGCACAGCGGTAGCTGGAGACAGGGAGAACAGTGCTGGTATGAAGAACTCACGCTGAACTGTGTGGGGGTATGGAGACATGAACCCATTGTATTTACAGGCAATACCCATGCTACCATGTCGTAAGTTTGGATAGTAAGTACGAGGGCGGGTCAATAGGTAAGTCACACAGTTCTGTAGGATGGCAGGTAAATCTAGTTGGTGTTTTCTACAGGTGTCATTAGGTGACAGCAACATCAAACTTTATATTCCCGGTCATCAGGTGGCGATAGGTGTCTCAAGCGCATGCGCAGCGTATAAACAAAATGGCGACTGTACTTACGGAGTGTACAACCACAGAACAACGTGCTGTTGTGCGTTTTTTTTTTTCCTGGGCAAAAGAACTGCCTGCAAAGGACATTCATAAGAAAATGCTTCCTGTTTATGTGATAAATGTTTGTCCCGTAAAGCGGTGCATAGCTGGGTAGAAAAATTTTCTCAAGGACGCGAATGACGCCGAAGGTGAATGTGAAGTGAAAACGTGGTTTAGAAAACAGAGCACGAAGTTTTATGCCGCCGATTTGGGAGGACTGATAAAACGAGGAGATACGTGCATCAATGTTGTTGGACATTATGGTGAGAAATAAAGGGACAATGTATGTATAAAAATAAACTGGTTTCAAGTTGTTACCATATACAGTTAATTTTCTACAGCCATTTGTGACTACTTATTGACTTTCCCGCGTGGATAGGATCAAGATTACAGTTCTACCTATTGTGCGTCATTGTGTCTTTTTCCATTATTTCTACCTCAATCTCAGAAAATAAGTTATAATTAGGGCTCATCACAGCCTGAGATTAATAAACCTGTGACCAAATCAAGCACATTTCGAATATTAATTTGAAAGGGATTGTTGTCCATAGCACGTGTTGGTTGTAACTACAAGTCTTAGTTGTGTCTGTAGCAATTCCAATGCAGTACAGATGTTCTCTATACTATTTTTCAATTTGTAATAACAACAGTAATTAATCGTGTTGTTTTCTTCTACACAGCAATGGAACAGTAATTACTACTGTTCTCACTCTTCACAGTAATAAAGCAGGAATTAATAGTGTTATGTTGTTCTACATAGCAATGAGGGAGTCTCTGTGGCGAAGTGGTCAAGCCGTTTGACTCGGGTTCTGAAGGTTGTGAGTTCGATTCCGGGCCGCGTCCTTCGGTTCATGAGTGAATTTTTTTGGAGACCCCTGAGGGTCGTCGCTGGAGCTACGGAGTTCGTGCTTTGTGCGAGCCATATGGGATAAAAACCCGGTGCAATGAAGTCGACCCTGTCGACTTTTGTTTTCCATAGCAATGAGATAGTAATTAACAGTGTTATTTCTCTAGTGCGCCTGCTTTTAGACCTGATGGCCGTGTGTTCGAATCCCGTTCAATGCCAGGATGTTTTAAAATGAACCTCTGCTTCCAATCGATCCAGTCTAAAGTGGACGCCAGGAACTATTCTGGGAAGTAAAGGAGTGATACTGACCACACCACCCACCAATCGCTGACTGGTCTATAAAATATGCCACTCAAAGGGTTCCAGAATGGGACTGAGGCTTGCACGGCTGCCTGCTGGCTTGTTGGTCGTGTGGTCGAACCCTTACCGAGGCGTGTTGTCAAGTGCTGTAGCTGGCACAGTGGTAGCTGGAGAAAGGGAGAACCCTGTTGAAGCTGTCCCTTATTTTCTTGCTATTATGTTTCCCACACAAGGCTCATTTCTCCAGTCCCCCTCTTGTGTGGATATACCATCACAGTTCACGTGTCTGTCTGCTCCTGCGCTTTGGATGAACAATCTTGTAACACCTGCAGCTCTGAATGCCTCAGTGTTATTTTTCTTCTCTGTCACCGATATTCTCCACATTCTTCTCAAACGCCACATCTCCACTGTCTCCACTTTCTTCAACATTCCACTACTCCTTGTCCAGCATCCCATCTATACATAACAACAGATCACAGATCACATACAACTTGTCAGTCAGCAGGTTTTTGTACTGGCGTTTTTTTTTAATGACATTGCTATTTTATAACTATTTATAATTCTTTTATATCATTTGTTATTTTATAACAAGAGCCAATAAAACATAAACTACCATAGCTTTTACACTGTAATAGGACATATCGGTAATATACTGTTGGGCTATTTACATAATCGTAGGACATAGTGGAGATATGATGTTAGGTCATTAACATGACAATAGGACATAGTGGAGATATGATGTTAGGTCATTAACATGACAATAGGACATAGTGGAGATATGATGTTAGGTCATTAACATGACAATAGGACATAGTGGAGATATGATGTTAGGTCATTAACATGACAATAGGACATAGTGGAGATATGATGTTAGGTCATTAACATGACAATAGGACATAGTGGAGATATGGTGTTAGGTCATTAACATGACAATAGGACATATTGCGAGTATGTTTTTGTTGGCTCGCTTTGAACGCAAGCGTATTCATATTCGTGCTACTGCCTCTAGTGCACTGGACTGATTTTTGTGTGTGGATTAGTTTTCCCTATTACCAGTATCCTTAGCCATCAGGTGAACCCACTCCGACTTCAGAGGTACTTGTAATTTACGTCCCCAAGTCAAGAACGAAAAGTCAACATTTTAGTCCAACTGACCGGTAGTGGAGTTGAACCACCAGCTACCGAATGTTTAAGACTAGGCGCTCGTATCCATTCTGTCACGCTGACCTCCTTGCGAATGTGATATAGGTCATTTACGTTGATAATAGGACATACCGAAGATTTTATGTTAGGCTATTTATGTGACATGAAGATATTTTGGGGACATGCTGTTTGGCTCTCATGTTCCAGGACCAAGCACCCTATTGTGGGTGATATTGCAAGCTAATGATTAATGGAGAATTTACATTGTAGCACTCCGAGTCAACCCGCAGATGTTTCATGTCCCTCAGAAAATACTGTCAGGTGTTGATAGCGTCAGCTAGAGAATGGCTATAAACATTCCCTGTTGGATCCTTCGGACGGCTCTCTTTGTTGGAACTACTCTTAAATCCAGACTCACGCATCTTCAAGTATGCTGGTTCATCTGTTGTCAGGTATCTAAGAAGCACTCTTTCAAAGACAGTCTTCAAAATTTCATCTGTGAAGGTTACAAATATTGGCTCTCTTGAAGTTAACAGATCTTCTGGATCGTCGCCAAAAACTCCAGCATGACACAGGTAGTATATATGTGTGTGTTCGTGTAAACAACACATACCATATGAGTCCATTTTGAACTTTACACAATACAGATTGAGAATCAGATACTAGGATTGAACCGGGGACTCCAGTACGCGCTAACCTCAGCCATCGTAGCCACCTCAATCTGTACACGTAAGGTTGTAGACCTGTAAGCTCCACTCTGCTCTACAATGTGGCCTGTACCAGGATGCTGTCTTGACATCTCCATGCAAAACTCCCGTGCCCATTTGATGGATCGAGATGATCGACTTGATTATGCCGGGTTTTAGCCCAGCTGGCTTGGTCTTTCCCCATAGAATGATAAGCCGCCTGCCGAGAGCATCTCCTGAACATCATACACATTATAGCTCCAGCGATGACGTCAGAGGTCTCCAGAAAAATTACACCCGTTGTCTGAACGATGCAGTCCTTGAAACAAAGCCACAACCTTCAGAACACAAGACAGGCGGGTTGACCACTCTGCCACAAAGACCCCCTACAACAAGGTGGCCGCGCATATCAGAAGTGATGGAGTCCGTCTGTGGCTTGGTCTCACGGCGTTGAGTTTGGTTTGTCTTACAAATATGAAAATAGGAAAAGGTGTGGTTATATTCCATCCGATACTGAGGTAGTGGACAGGACGTCTAGCCTTCTAGGACAAGGGCGGAAGACCAATGTGCGTGTTTCGCACGTTGAACATTCACCGGTAATTGGTTATTGACAAATAACAGGCCGAACAGGCAGCTGCCCATGCGATGTGTCCACATGAGAAAAGATACCCATTAAAACACAGGTGCAGTTTGTGTGATTCTGCTATACGCATATTTCGAACATCGCCGGTGCTACGGAGTTGGTGCAGTGTGCTGGGAATATGTTTGTGTGATATATAGGAAGAGACAAGAGCACGTGTGAAGATATCTGCGTGCAACGAAAGTGATCCTCTACAAAGCAAATCGATTAGTGAAGGCGATACACAGAGACATCAATATCGGCGACTTACATTCTCTTTCAGTTCGTGAATGATGTGTATGCTCGTCTCGTCCGAGGTGAATGAATGTAGCACTCGAAGTGTGTTGACCCTGCATTCTGTATCACTCTCTTCTGTTTGTGTACGTGTGTATATGGGATAGAAATAGAAAGGAAACATCACTAGGGGAATAACGTAATTATAGTTATGTGTGTTTGTGTCCCTTGGGACATTGGGTGGGGAGTCTATTGACAATTAAATGCGCACACCTCATGCAGGAAACACGATATGTCTTATCGTAGCCAGTCCATTATGCTGTGTACACTCTTGACCTGGCTGCGTAGTACTACTACTACTGCTACTGCTTCTTCTTCATTCACGCACAGACGTTAACGTGAATGCAGTCACCTTGAGCATGTCAACATCTCCGTAGTTTGTCCTCAAACAGAGTGGGTGCAGGTGAGAATGAATTTCTCTGTTTTGCATATGTTGGACACTCCTGCAGCAAATATTTAGCTGTCATTTCACCACATATACATTCACCAGTATCTCCTATATCTTTAGTTGATCAAACAAGTGGTATATTTCATACTGTCATGTCCTACGCGGAGTCTGAGGACTGCTACTTGTTCACCTCAGTCCAGTCGGTAATATGTCTCATCTTTCTGGTGACCTGGATGCTCTGGTTTCCATTTGGTTCTATAATTACTTTATGTAGATCTCTTGGCCTCACCATAGACCATAGAAGAACAGATGGACTATCATGGTCTGGAGTAAAGCAGTGACAAGGGGTGGTCAGCGAATCTGGCGGACAGTCGTCACTCAGAGGTAATGCCGAAAATGATTATAACCATATTGGAAAGGACACCATTAGTACTGGAACTCTTTGCTGTCTGTTGAATATAAGGACTGGGCGTTTATAGGAATGGCCTGAGTGTAATTATATTGGTTCTGGACTCAACACAACTCACAGGTTATGTGTAAATCAAGTTGAGAAAGTTCCTTTTTTTTTTTTGCCAGTTTGCCAGCTTTCTTACTTCCAGGTTTGTTGCAACGTGGCGCGACTCATTGTATAACAGACCTTGTGAATCCGATGACGTGCTAATGTGCCTTTCCTCACATGTGAAGTTTTAGTATATGTCTTGCACACTCCCCTGGTTTCTGAGCTTGGAGAGGGCAGGAGAGTTCTATTTATAGTTCCCATGAAGATGTTGTTTGGTAAAGGGTCCAAGGGAGAACTGTACACAAAACCACACTCCATTGATGCAAACACTTGTTAGGGCTCAGATGACCTGAAAGTCAATGTTTCGGAATTACAGAGTTAAAATACCAGTCTTTCACTTCAGCCGGCTCTATGGCGTACGTGTCACGCAGGCAATTCGTAATCCCGCATACAGCGTTCAAAATACAGCTGTGGGCAATTTGGTAGCAGACCGCCTTGCATTGATTTTCATACAATGGCGTGAGTGCCGATAGTTAAAAAAGCAATGGTAGACAACAGAACGTAAACTTGCCAAGTCATCACAAACAGTTAAAAATATGCTGACGTTGACTGCGACGTCCTGTAAAGGATATGCAACTAACTTTCATTTCAGAGGATTCACCTAACCAACATACCAACCAGTCAACCAGCAAAACCAATCTGTCAACCAGCAAACAAACCAAGTAACCAATTAGCCTGTGTGTCTGCGTTTGTTCAGATCTCACTTTGTCTTCCTCTCTTTCTTCTATCTCTCTCGGTCTGTCTGTCTGTCCAGTGTCCGCACACTGTTGTAATGAAATGACACCTTATACTGCTGGTTTGATTATGTACCAGACAGACAGTGGTAGCCTACACCATGTCCGACAGTGGTAGATGATGATATCCCCACAATACCTCACATTTGTTTTGGAAACTTAGTACATATGATTATTATTGAAAGGACAATCACACTTGGCTACACGAGAAATGTAGGCAAATTGTGTGTGTGCAAGAGAGAGAGAGAGAGAGAGAGAGAGAGAGAGAGAGAGAGAGAGAGAGAGAGAGAGAGAGAGAGAGAGAGAGAGAGAGAGAGAGAGAGAGAGTAAGAGTATTGGTTGTAGACCTGACAGAAAAATATGACTCCCTATAATGGAAAACAATCAAAAGTAATTATGAGAAGAACATGATAAATTAGTGTTTAACTATTAGTACACTTCATGCACCCTAAGAAGGCTCATAAATAATCCCAGACTGACCAAACATCGGGTGACTCCAGCGGTCGAGACTCAAAAAGTCCAGATTCAATCACATATTTTGCTCGTATTCTGCTGCAGTATATGTACAAGTAATTTCTGATAATCCGTGTGTTTACACGTGTAGAAATTATCATCTATAAGTCAAACGGAAGAAATTAACTTCAAATTACTTCAATCAATATAAGTCAAACGGAAGAAATGAACTTAATCAATCTCCACCAGAAAGTAACCCCAAATGTCATTAGCTGGTGCCTACACAGAACTGAAGGACTTAAACATGGCGCGGACCAAACACACCTCAATAAATTGATAAGTGGGTAAACGACGTCGGTGCTAAATAGGAGCTAAATCTCATTGACAAAACCTGATAATAGTATAATTTGAAAATCCTTCTTCTGTATTCACGGGGCAAAAGAAATAGATCATCATCATCATTATCATCGTGTGCCATGCAGATAAACGTAGGCGGTCATGTTTCACTATCTCCCGCGATCACCAGAGTTGTGGATCAACTTTTTATTCTTGTCTCGACCATACCACATGGCTAAGCCATCCAGGTATTTATTTCTCTGTCTTCCCCTTGTTCTTTTCCCCCTCGATCTTGCCAGTTGTCATCAAGTTCTCCAATTTATTTCTTCTCATGACGTGTCCAAAAAACTGTGACTGTCTACGTTTAATTTCTCTAATCAGTTTATGGGTTTCATGTAGGACATGGTTATTGATTGTTCTGTCTGTCCATGGTATTCTTTGCATTTTCCCAGAAACCACATTTCTACAGCCATCAAATGTGTTTCAGCTGGTCTGCTCATTGTCCATGCTTCACATTCATACAAAATTACAGGTTCTATGTAGCACCGCAACAAGAAATAAAGGAAGACCTAAAAATACAAGAAGAGAAAAAGATGAACAATATGGGCTGAACATGAGAGGAGCTGCAAGAAAAGTAAAGCCTATTAGGGCTGGGTGTCAGATGGCTGACGGCCTATGATCCACGAGGACATAAAAAAGGCAGGAGATGAAGGAGGAGACGAGGAAGCAGATGAAGAAGTAGAAAATAAAGAAGAAGACGATGTAGAAGGAAACAGAAGACATATGTGTTAATTTATTATATGAAATGTATACTTTCTACATGAGCCCAACAACGTAGTGTCCTGGAAATATTACCTCTGATATGGCAGCACATCATAGGTATAAAGCCAGGTTTGGAACACAGAAACTTCACGCCTTTCTGGTTGATGCTAATGTTGTACAGGAACATCAACATCAGACTGTGGGAGACAACAAAGTCAATGAACAATTCTCAATCAGGCTAGTTTGTTTTCAAGAAACAAATGTATGTTTACTCAAGTACCTATGATAATACATGCTCTGTAAACTGCTTAATCTGGTTCCCTTAAGTGTCACTATAATATACTGACATTTCTTTAGTATGCCATGAGTAAGCTGATAATTACAATTACACATTACACGTTGACTGATACACCTAACGAACAAACACACATGCTGCACAATGCGTGAACGTTTGAGAAGGGCGCGTTAGTGTACTCGCTACGGAACTACATTGATAATGTCATGGTTAGTTAGTTGTATATCCTTTACAGGACGTCGCAGTCAACACCAGCATTGTTTGCCGCTGCGATCTCTTGGTAAGTTTACGATCAGTAGTTTGCCATTGCTTTCTGAACGAATGGCACCAATACCATTTCGTAAAAAAAAACAACGCAAGGCGGTCTGCTGCCAAATCGCCCGCAGCTGTGTTTCGAACTCGGGTATGCGAGATTACGAACTGCGCCTGTAACCTCTTCGCCGCGGGTTATGCTAGTATCAAGGTCGGGGTGGAATAAGAGTTCGTCGTCTGCTAAAGGAAGGGGAAGGGGAGAGAGACTGCCCCCTCTTCCTTCGTGCACTGAGCCCTACAAGATGTGACGGCGCAAGTACATCACATACACAGCCAGCCAGTTTCTGCTTCAGGACCTTGGTTGAAGGGAGGGGCAGGTCACAGTAATACATGTATAGGATAGGGTGAGTTACAATTAACAACTAGAACAGAGATAATATAACAAGTGGGTGTGATATGTTACAGCAACATGTACAGGGGCAGTTACCATTAACAGCTAGGAAAGAGATAAACTAACGAGCGGGGTGAGAAAGGTTACAGTAAACACTGAATAAGATAGAAACAGTTACAGTAACACGTAAAAGCAGGAGAGCTTAAAATTAGCAACTAGAAAAGAGATATGTAACAAGTGAGGTGTGGTGGGTTAAAGAAACCGATATACAGGACTGGGCATTGTTAAAACTAGCAACTAGGAATAATTTGCTCATTGAACAACTGGACCGTACAGAAGACAAATAAGTTATGTAAAGAATGGACGCAGAATATCATTGTATAGTGGTTGGTAAAGAAACAGATTATCTGATATCAACACTTGATAGCATCAACTTACCTCTTCATGTTAGCACTCTTTCCCAAGGGAGCATCCTTTATAAAGGTTGAGAATGTGTCAATCACCGCCTGGCCCTGAAGGCTGGATGCCAAATGCTCTCTGCCTAGAGCTGAGGCAGCGATGTCTGAGGGATGGACATCAAATCAGCATTGATATGTGGAGGAGTAAACTTTCACTGGTACCTTGCGGTCTTGACAAACGATAGTTACACTGTGCTTCAAACACATTTAACTTCATCATAACTGAACCCTGGACTGAATTGTAGAGATCGTGTTGCCCATGCAGAACGATCCCTCTCTCGGCCTGACTATTTTACTCCAGAGAAAAGGTAACACCAATTCGCCTGGAACAATACCAGCTGCATAAACTGCTGAATCAGCAAAGAAATGCTATAACTGTCCGCTTGTTGGAGCTTCTATCCTAAACCAGTTGCCTGATCTGCCCTGCCATGACATTTAGTCTTTAAGTTGCATTTTCTCGCACCAGGATAAGGCTTATACCCTTCCAATTGTGCTCCACCACCCGAAGTCGTTGGCACAATGTATGATGTCGGGTTTCATGAGCGCCGCCCAACATTCCTCGCTAACATAAAGCAGGTAGTACGGCCTACTGTCATACGGTAGCTCAGTCATATCTGATTAAGACCTGACTTAGGGAACAAACTACACTAGTTGTGTTAATTGTGTGAGTTCAATGCAAAGGCAGCATTGCATCAGATGTCGAATATTCTGTCCACAGAATCCAGTAAATAAGTTTCAGGTTGCTACAAAATGTCCTGACTTCCATGACTGTGGATGATGGACGTGAATATTCTAAGTTTGGTGCTACGTTTAATTTCTTTCGACTTCCACAAGTTGTCGGGTGTTTTGAAAGCCCCTCTTGCCACGGGTATTCTTATTTCAATATCTGTAACTGTTCTCCCATCATTGCCTACACTGTCACCTAGACAGGTGTATGATCCCGTCTATTGGAGGCAATGGTCTATTGAAGCTATAGTTTCGCATTCCAACTACCGAGTGAGCGTTAACGTACGAAGTACACACAGTTCATGATAGTCTGTATTGACAGACTCTTCTCTTGATAGTCTGTATTGACAGACTCTTCTCTTGATAGTCTGTATTGGCAGATTAGTCTCTTAATATTCTGCACTGACAGATTATTCTCTTGACAGTCTGCATTGACAGATTATTCTCTTGATATTCTACACTTTGCACCCACCCATGGTATTCCCATAATTTGTCTTTATATCAAACGTTAGGAGAGCTGACGCGTGAGGGTTGTTGATAGGGAGCTGCGGTGATAATCTCATGACCTCGGTCAGACGAGGGTTCAACACCCGCGTCGTTGTCTCGCTAAGTGAGGGAAAGCCTGTCTACCTACAACTCGTGCACTCAGGTCTACAAAATGTGACGACCCTACCACAGTGCAGACCTACAGCAGGTTCCTGCTCTGCCACATGTCTTTTAGCATTAGTAGACTACATTAATGAGTCTCACTACACTTTGTATGTAGAATAAATTTGAAACATATATTTCTACTGTTGATAACACCATTCTGTTTGGAGTGCAAGGAATTACTCCAGCAAACAACAGCCAGTCGCTGCATATTGCTTCACGGTGGACCGTGGACCCAGTCAGGTCTTAGTCAGATATGACTGAGCTACCGTATAACAGTAGACGGTACTACCTGGTTTCTGTTAGTGCCGAACGTTGGGCGGCGCTTACCAAACCCGACCCCCCACATTGTGCCAACGGCTTCTGGCGGAAGAGCGCAATTGGGAGGGTACAAGCCTTACCCTGGTGCGAGGAAATGCAAGCTAAAGACAAAATTGTCATGGCAGGGCAGACCAGGCCCTAAGCCTTGGTTGGCGACTGGTCTAGGATCGAAGCTCCGACAGGCGGACAGTTAGAGCACTGCTTTGCTGATCCGGCAGCTTCTGCAGCTTGTCTTGTTCCAGATGTAGGGGTGTTACCTTTCCTCTGGAGTGAACTAGGCAGGCCGAGAGAGGGATCATGCTGCATGGGCAACACATGATCTCTATATTTTAGCCCAGGCTTTGTGCTATGGAGAGGCAATAACTCCATCCCTGGTCTTAACTGGTCTCGGAATCAAAGCGAGAGGCAACTGTTACGGGTTATAAGTCCTTGTCAGTTGGCGTAGACATGGGGCGCCACGCGTTGCCTCTGACGGTGGGAGACACCTATAGGTGTCACTGATCAGCTACCGCCCGCCTCAAGCTGGGCAGCCCCCAGCCAATTGGGTGCTGATCCGCCACAGCCTGCCTGCTTCAATGGGTGCTTGGGGCTAGGACAAAATCTGAATCGCAGGCTGTAAAACCAATGCACCAGGTACAAACAAAAATAAAAATAGAAACCTCAAGCTACGGCTTGCAACCTGGAACGTGAGAACCATGTGTCCAGGATTTTCCACTGACTTGACCAATATTGACGATGTGAGAAAAACGGCTGTGATTGATGCCGAACTCAATCGTCTTAACATTCATATTGCTGGCCTGCAGGAGACTCGCCTCGCTGAGGAAGGGTCACTCAGGGAAAACAACTACACCTTTTTCTGGAAGGGTAGAGGGCAGGCAGAAAAAAGGCAACACGGTGTGGGCTTTGCAGTGAAGAATTCGCTACTGGGAATGATTGAAATTCCAGCAGGAGGAAATGAAAGACTATTGTCCCTGCGCTTGGCAACCTCTTGTGGGTTTGCCACCATTATTACTGCATATGCACCGACACTCGATTCCTCTGATGATGTGAAGGATTTGTTCTATGAGGAGTTAGACTCCGTGATCAAGGCAGTTCCACAATCTGACTACATTTATATGCTCGGTGATTTCAATGCTCGTGTGGGCAAGGACTCGAGTTCATGGCCAGTGTGCCTTGGAAAATACAACATCGGTCGCATGAATGAAAATGGGCAAAGGCTGCTGGAGCATTGCACCAGTAATGACCTATGTATTACAAACTCTTTTTTTTTAAACAAAAGAGATGCATACGGTCACATGGAAACATCCAAGATCCGGCCATTGGCACCAGCTGGACTTCATCATCACACGGAGACAACATCTGAACCATATATCATTGACTCGTAGTTACCACAGTGCTGACTGTGATACGGATCATTCTTTGGTTGTTGCAAGGGTTAGACTGAGACCAAAGAGAATCTACACAGCTAAACACAAATCTAGCCCCAGGATTAATATTATTAACACTCATGATCCTGAAAAGTGCTTTCAGTTTCAACAGCAACTTGAAGACGCTTTCACTGATACACCAGAAAATTGTACAGTAAATGAAAAGTGGGGTCAAATTAAGGAAACTCTTTATAAAACTGCCGTAGGGGTTTACGGCACTGTGGATCATAAGAGGCAGGACTGGTTTGCGGCCAACAGCGAGACTCTGCAGCCCTTGATTGATAAGAAGAAGAAAGCTCTCTTAAGAAACAAGGAAAGACCAACGCGTAACACTCTGAGTGAGCTAAGGCAAGCTAGGAAGGATGTGCAAAAGGCTGCCAGGCAGTGTGCAAATGATTATTGGATCAAGTTATGTGAGTCCATTCAAATCGCAAGTGATAAGGGAGACATAAGAAGCATGTATGAAGGAATAAAGAAAGCCTGTGATCCAGTGATCAAAAGAAGTGCACCATTGAAAACCTTGACTGGAGAAATCATCGCTGACAAGAAACGGCAGATGGACAGATGGGTAGAGCACTATTTGGAGCTTTACTCAAGTGAGACCAAACTAGCGGATGATGCCCTCAACGCCATAGAGGCTCTACCAACTCTTGACCACCTGGACACACTTCCCACCATAACAGAAGTTAAGTGTGCTATAAATGAACTTGCATCTGGCAAGGCTCCAGGTAAGGATGGGATTCCAATAGAGGTTATCAGGAGTGGGCAAGACACACTCACTATACAGATCCACCAGCTAATAGAGCTATGCTGGCGTGAAGGACAAGTCCCACAGAATTTCAAAGATTCAAACATCATAACACTGTACAAGAACAAGGGCGATCGGAGCGACTGCAACAACTATAGGGGTATCTCACTTCTGTGTATTGTTGGAAAAGTATTTGCCAGAATTGTTCTGCGCAGACTTCAAGTCCTAGGAGATCAAGTCTACCCCGAATCACAGTGTGGCTTTCGACAGAACCGGTCTACCACTGATATGATATTCTCATTGCGACAAATGCAAGAAAAATGCCGTGAACAGAATCAACCACTGTTTATTGCCTTCATCGACCTCACAAAGGCATTTGATTTGGTCAGTCGTGAGGGTCTGTTCAAGGCACTAAAGAAGATTGGCTGCCCACCAACTCTTCTGTCCATTGTGGAATCGTTCCATACAGGCATGAAGGGTATAATCAAGTTTGATGGTGCAACTTCTGAAGAATTTGAAATCAAGAGTGGAGTTAAGCAAGGTTGTGTACTAGCTCCCACCCTCTTTGGAATATACTTTTCACTTCTACTGAAATATGCATTTCGTGATCAGGATGGTGGTATATACATTCACTCACGCTCAGATGGCGGCCTCTACAATGCTCAGAGATTGAAGGCTAAGACTAAAATTAGGAGGGTACTGATCAGAGAGTTGCTTTTTGCAGATGATGCTGCAGTTACGACCCACTCTGAGGAAGAATTGCAATGTCTACTATCTGCATTCTCCAATGCTTGTTCTGAATTTGGTTTAACAATTAGCAAAAAGAAGACACAGATTATGTCACAAGGTGCACATGGGGTACCATCAATCTTTATTGACGACGCTGAACTAGAGATAGTAGACCATTTTACATATCTAGGATCAGTGGTTAATAGCAAATTATCCCTAGATCAGGAAATCAACATCCGGATTGGTAAGGCAGTAACAACAATGAACAGGTTAAGAAAAAGAATCTGGGAGAACAGGAAGCTTACTGCCAAAACAAAAGTCCTTGTCTATCAAGCCTGTGTCCTTAGTACTCTTCTCTATGGCAGTGAAACCTGGACAACTTACTCACACCAAGAGAACAATTTAAACAGCTGTCATATGCGGTGTTTGTGAAGAATTCTTGGTATTAAGTGGCAAGACAAAATCACAAATACTGAAGTATTGGAAAGATCAGGTTGTGTGACAGTTTATTCCATGCTCAGTCTTCGTAGACTTAGATGGATAGGACATCTTAGGAGGATGGATGATAGTAGAATACCAAAGGATATCTTTTTTGGTGAATTACAGATGGGTAAGAGATCTCAGGGTCGGTCTCTACTACGATACAAAGATGTGTGTAAGCGGGACATGATTGATTACAGGCATTGATAATGCACATTGGGAGCAAGTCGCCGCTGAACGTGTTGCATGGAGGGCAAATATCAGAAATGGAATAAAGTCAAAGGAGAAAATTATTGCAGAAAAGTCACACACCAAGCGTTTGAGACGTAAGATGGTGCATGATGGTGGAAATGACCACGTGTTCAGATGCACCCACTGTGAACGGACATTTACAGCGCAAATTGGCCTTATCAGTCACACTCGCTACCGCCATAGTTAAAAGTTATTATGCGTTTTTAAAGCACAAACTATCGTCTGTCAAGACGGCAAGGTGCCAATGGACCGTGGAGCACATTTTGTGATGACGTCATGTACTTCATTTTTCTAATTTGTTGTACATACAAAGCGTATTGAGACTCCACAAACACCCGGTATAAATACAGAGTGACAGAATATGAAGACAGAACATACAAGTACTGACTGGTGACTGTGCCACAGAGGGCCAGGATGAAAGCCGCCTCGTCTGTGCTCTGGTCCGGCCACTGGTCATCCTTGTAGGTGGTGAGGTAACTGTGCACTGAGCTGGACACCAACGCCAGGAATTCGGCACTCTTGCTCTGTGTTAGACCACAGTGATAAACACATACAGATTCAATATACGTTAGTTACAGCTAATACTAGTTAATGTTAGACCCCCCCCTCCCTCCTAAAAAAAAAATCGCTTAAAAGTCGACAAGGTAGACTTCATTGCACCGGGTTTTTATCCCATAAGGCTCAGTCTCTTTTCGCAGCGAACCTCCGAAAGCGTCGCACAAAGCACGAACTCTATAGCTCCAGTGACGACCCTCAGGAGTCTCCGAAAAAATGCACTCATGAACCAAAGGACGCGGATCGAATTCGAACCCACAGCGAAAGCATTTGTCAAGAATGTTTTCATTAATCAAGAACGAAAGTCAGAGGCGCGAAGACGATATCTTCGAAGCCTGAGTCAAATAGCTTGACCACTTCGCCACGGAGGCTCTTTAATGTTAGAAATATGGGATACACATGACAGGCTGACTGGAGGCAGACAGTACACACACTGACATATTAGGGGCAGATGGTATAGATATATACTAACATACTAGAGCAGATGGTGTGTACGGTAGATAGCAACGTAACCATTTGACAGATATTGCTGAAAGGGATGACATCAGACAACAGCAGGTCCGCGTGTCCGAATGGATAAGAACGCATGTTCTTAAACATCCGGTGTGCTGATTCCGAGTTAAGCGGTTCAATCCCTACACCGGACAGCTGGTCTAAAATGTTGACCTGTACTTGGGAACGTACATTACAAGTAAATCTGAAGTCCGAGTGGGTTCGCCTGATGGCGAGGGACACTGTTGATAGGGAAAGCTAATCCATACGCAAAATTCAGTCCAGCACTACTGCAAATAGTGTGAGCGGGACTACGCTTGAGTTCAAAGCGAGCGAGCGAAAAAAAAATCAGACAACAGGCAGACAGACATACACACATACATACGTCAGACACACATTTATACACACATGTGTAGACACACAGTCATACACACAAATCATACATATATATATAGCTATACACATACAGGTACACAGACAGACATGCAGATACACACAAACATGCACACAGATTGACTGATTGCTTAGAATCAACATCGTATTTCTCGGGACACACCCGTAGTGCTACTGGCCAGAAATATGCAGGGATGATTCTTGTCCACATCTCTGTATTGGTGTTACTTAATGTTATAAACAGCTAGAATACATTTAGTTGTTGCCAGCTCAATGTTTGTAGTCATATGCATGATTATTATGTTAGATTTCACTACAAAAGTTATTTCTTAGTTACTGATTTTCAGTCTATGTCTGATCTAGGTTATTGCAAGAACTATCATTGTCATAGGTTACTTGAGTGTTCTTTCTGAGTTCTGTGTTCAATATCGGATTGCTTTGAGTGCTGCCTTATGTGAGACAGATCTTGTCTGGGTATACTTTTAGGTGTCTTGGTAGATGCTTGGCATTTCTTTGCACACTATCCTAGTTGCCTTTCGGTGTGTGCATTTGTTGTACAGAATATAGTCAACTGACTATTTCTTTAATTCTTACAACAGCAGTAACTAAGTGGTGATTAAACCGGGCAGATCTGCAAATATGGCTGGTCTGTGTGGTCACTTCAATTAGACTTGTTGTAAATCTCATTTTGTAGCTATACAATATTAGTACTCATTAATAATGCCTGATGCTATTATGTTGAGTATCATTATATGTCTATCTTGAAGTAATATAATGTTTACGGATATGTTGGATGTATGTATGTGTAATTTCATATGAATATACGATGCTAGGAATATGCTTCGTACATATTCTTTTTGTGTAAATACGTCTCATGTCGTATACATACAAAATAACTAGTGCATTATGTTATGATGTTAAAGTATCATAATATGTCTAGTTTAATCAATATGTTTATGTGTATTGGATGTTTGATATATTGATTTGTCATATGCAAACCTACCAATATGAAGTGTTATGCTATTGTCTGCGCATTGGCACATTGGCCAATGATTGTGTTGGAAGCAGAGGTGTAATGGTACAGACATTACACACAATTGTTATAGGGTATATGGTGCTAAACTTTCTCAGTGTATGGTGGGCGTGCGTCCACGGTAATGCATGGAAACCTGGCACAGCTACTGGTCACGGCTTGTAAGCCCGGATGATCAGGCATTATTATAATACCATTACCGATCCTGTGAGCTGCTAAACCAACTTTGGACGGAGCGGCTGTACGACACAGAATTTCTGTATTAGCGACATGGACATGGGGCGGCAGAAATGTAATAATTACAGGCGTGTGAGACAATTGAAAAGCCCGTCCCAGACTAAAGACAGTAGGGAGAAGGAGGATGGTGAACGCAGTAGAGCTAGAAGATAAACTTGGCCAGACTGGTCATTGTATATGTTTGTGTTATGATATGTTTTAATTAGGATTGCGCTGATGTAGAACTGATATAACACATTCTTGACTTTCTTTCAAGCTCTCACAAGGAGCACCTATGTTATAGATCTCAAGAACGAGTTATGACTTGGTAGAGCCAGAACTGGCAGACGTCAGAATACCGGCAAGCTGTTCTTGTTGTTGCTACTGGAGAGTGGGGATCTGGACCACAGATCCAGATAGTTCAAGTAAAAGTTATGTAATGTTTGTCATCAATATCAATATGTATATGATTTCATCATCCTCATATTGAACCATCAGATGTCTATGATTATGATTAATAAATAAATGTTGTAGTATTGTAACTCATAGTTCTGTCGTTATATTTTAATTCCAATTGTGCATACGTGTTGTGTGTGTACATTGGTGGGGGTTCACTTAGACACCAAGGAAGGGAGCAGTCAGGGAGAAAAACCTGTACTGAGATAGTCGTCTATACTCATATATTTAGACTTAAACATCTATCTTAGCTAACCTTCTCTTTCCCATTTCTTGGCGAATATTCAGCACAGTTCATTTCATTTTGTAACGAGCCACTTGGAGCTGTACGTTGGATATTCAGGGCTTAATCTATAGTTCAGCCATATAGTTTTTGTCCATAGTCAGTTTCTGACTATTTGGGGTTGCTCGCCAGTGAAAAATACTTGCACCTAGCCGGTGGGGCACCACGACTTCTGACAGACTGCAATATCGTGTAAAAGGATATGCAACTAACTAACTAAAGTGTTATTGTTTACATCTGCTTCATTCTGCTATCAAGGGGAGCGCATCACGCTAAGTTACGCAACCCGGAGATCAGTGTTGTCTGACTTTGACATAATGTGTGTACGGTTTGTTGTCTTTAGATTCCAACCAAGGAAACAGCTCGATCTACCCGTCGGTAGATTTCCTTTAGTAATCGTTTTGTCAGGGCGGCGAACTCATAGCCAACTATCTGCGATTTCACACTACTGTGGTAATTTTCACGCGAGCGATTGTGCACACTGACCGCCTATGTTCCGCTCTTAACTGAGAAGACATGCTGGTGTATTGGGAAACGAGCAAACAAACAGAATGGCCGGGTCTGCACTGCTGGATACGGTATAGGTGCACGATATGGCAGATATGGTCAGGGCACTTTGGGATCATGTGTATAGCGTGAGAAAATCGTGGTTGCCTGGAAAGAATGGTGCGGCAGGGGATGACCAAAGGGTCTCGCCGATACTCACTGCTCGGAGGAAAGGCCAGATGGACATGTAATCAGATTGCTGCTGGTACCACTAGTGTTGGAACTCTTTGCTGGTTGTTGAAAATAAGGACGCCACACACATATGGGAATGCTGTGATGTCGGTTCTGGACTAAACTCTACTCAACTAATAGCCATTTCATTTTTAATTTAAAAAAGGCTGGAGTGAATGAAATGTTTCAATAGAACAAAGTGTAACATACGGTTGTGAGTCTTCGACCAGTGGCACCAGCTGATGTATGTTTATGTGTCCGTCTGGCCTTTTCTCGACGTTCTGGCTGCCTTCCAGCAGGCAAAAACTCACAAAAGCCACAGAAATGTGGTTTTACAGAAGAATGCTGAAAATACCTTAACAGATTCAATGAGTAATCTAAATCTTTTGAAGGAAGCAAAGACACACTGGCAGTGTATTACCGACATCAGATAGAGTCAGTCAACAATTTTGGCCACATAAGACGAAGAGAAAAACTGGAACATGATGTGACAACTGTAAAGATTATAATGAAAACAAAGATAGAAAAAGACAAGAGAAGATTCTAAACAGCTATTCACCATGGCATGGGAAAGTATCAGCAGCTGTAATACTATATTCTGTTGGAGATGGCGAGGTAGGGATGAAGCGTGATCACCTACTGGGCGAGCGGTAGCGTAGTGACCTTGACCTGCCGACCCCGCGATCACCAACTGGGAGAGCGGTGGCCTAGTGTCTAGACCAGGGGTGGCCAACACGAGGCCCGCGGGCCGCATACCGCCCGCCGGTAGTCATGTTGCGGCCCGCGGAGTGGGAAAAGACGATGTTGTCGAAGCTGTAGCACGCTTGCTTGTTTACTTTAATTTATCAAAAAAATTAGTGGCCCGGCAGGAAATATTATTTCTGAAATTTGGCTCGCCTGCTGAAAAGGTTGGCCACCCCTGGTCATGGGTTCTATCCGCACCGGAGAGGATCCCAACTTGTAAAACTGACTCGGGTTCCCAGGCCGACCCATCCTATAATGGGTACCACAATATGTCCAGGAAGTAAAGGTGACCGGTGCGACACCCACCACATGACCCATCGAACCCGAACGTCTAAAAACATATGGGTTAGCACCGTATGCCTAGCGTACCTAAGTTAGGTGCATATCTTTTACAGGACGTCGCATTCAACCCCAGCATTACTTTGCTGTTTGGATGTCTTGGCAAGTTTACGTTCAGTAGTTTCCCTTTTGATTTCTGAACGAACGTCGCTCATACCTGTTTATGAAAACCAACGCAAGAGTGTCTGCTTCCAAATCGCCGACAGTTGTGTTTCACACGCGGAATGCGGGGTTACGAATTGTATCCGTAACCCCTTCGCCACAGAGCCAGTCCAGCGCGCCTATGGCATGTAAAAGAGACATGTACTGCCTCCATGATCATCCAGTCCAACAGGTAAGGCACTCAATGAGGTTGATGTAGAGAATGAGAAGCTACTCACCCCAGAGACAATCGTATGGATACAGTCCTCTTGTCTAGAGAGTCTCCACAGCAGAGTACCACAGACAGACCCCAGCGAGAAGCTGAACTCCGACTGCTGGGACAGGTGGTCAGTCAGGTCCTTGATGCTAACTTGTAACTCCAACTCCACCTATAAGCCAACATAACAATACAGCCAACGGCATGAGACACAAGCAGAAGACACTTCTACATGCCTTGAGGTATATGGTGCTAGCCTGACTTGTTATAGACCAAACGGTACGAACTGGGATAACTGGTCAATAACACACCAAGCGCCTTGACTTACCAGAAGGTTCCATGGTACTCGTGTTAGGATGAGGTGACTTGGAAGTCCAGGCCAATTAACAAACAATCCCTGCCTCAATGATTCGAACACACGAATACCCAGACGTCAGGCAAATGGGCCAACAATCGTAGCAGGGCATATAAAGGTGTCTGAGAATGAAGTGTTTTCTTCTAATTCAACAAGCATGCAGTGCAACCTCAGTGCTTCTGTGTAAACGATACGGAATGAGATAACAGCGTGCGGGCTAGAGGATCATACACTACAAACTCGAACTAGTGGGACATATCGACTGCGGGGCAGAGTTACATGTTTATCTAACAAGGATGAGACAGATTCATTTCCACATCTGCTGCGTAAGACGGAGCACAAATGAGCATGTCTCTAGTGCAGGAACGTGGCTTCTGTTAACCAATAACATAATGGTTTTAAAAAAGACAAGTCCGGTAACAGGCATCCATTGTGGATATGTGGAGTGTTAGGACACACATCTTGTAGGCCTGAGTGCAGGGAGGTATAGGTGGTCAGTCTTTTCTGCCCGCAGCGAAAAAGAGCTGGTACGCAACCCTTGCTTGCTCAGGCTACTGTAATCGTAACGGCTGAACTGTTACATCAACGCTTCAGTTAATAACATATTGAGGCCTGCCTTCCCAAATACAAACATAATTAGTATGACTCAATGTATGTAGCGTGCTTGTTTTACAGAAAGAAGAGAAGTATGGTGTACTTGTGGGCTTCGACCAGCACGAAGATAGACAGGTAATGAAGACTCTTTGGGCATGAGGGTGCGTGAGGCAGGATAAATGGCAAAGGATGTAGAATTTTATGATGATAAAGAAATTAATTATGAAATTACAGACCGCTTTTTCCTTCTGTACATCAGCTACTGCTGTGGTCAGCTGGTTTTTCCAATGGGATACTTCACCTTTCAGCTCATCTCTTTCTTTCTGCATCTTGGCTGTTTCTGTGAATACACCCATTCATCACATGAAAACCATCAAGTGTATACACCTAATACCCCACAAGGATGGCTGGACACAAATCAAATAAATGACGCCTTTTTACAATGTAAGGTGTGGTGGGTACATTTTACAAGCCCCATATGATTAGACTAATGGGCACTCGTTGGGATAGTTAGTTAATTAGTTAGTCGAGGTACCAGCTTCACGGCAACGGGTCGTCCCCATTATGCTCCGTTCCTGTGCCAGTGAATATCACACAAAATGTCCCCCACTGTCGTGTGTGAAAAGTGGTATAGACATGAGTCTCGGCAAGCCAACAGCCCGCACAGGTACACTGTGCATAATGCCGCCGTCAGAATGCCAACACAAAGGTCTTCCACGAAAACCACAGTTCATCTTCGATGGAATCGGCAGTCATCAGAAAGACCTCATTGACCCGGGTTTTCTCACATGGCTCTGTCTCTATCCGTAGGGCGACCCGCCGAAAGCGTCGCATTAAGCACGAACACCGTAGCTCCAGCGTCGAATCCCAGGAGTCTCCTGAAAAATGCACTCGTGAACCAAAAAGGCAAATCAGTCAATTCAGCAACAGCCGGTAGACATTGTTCTTAACATGCAGGTCACTGTACAAACAAAAGTGGACATGTAAAAGCATTCCACGTGAATATCACAGCTCACAGAGTCGCGCCACGCACTCACTCAGTAGCAGGGCGACGGAACTCGTTAGGAAAATGCAGACAATGCCTTTCTGAATAAAGATGTTTTACATGCAGCCTTGACTTACATTCTTTTACTTCCACTTCGCTTTGTGGCGAAGGAGTTGCGAATGCAATTCGTAATACCGCATACCGCGTTCGAAACACAGCTGTGGGAGATTTGGAAGCAGGCCGCCTTGCGTTGGTTTCCATACAATGGTATAAGTTCCTGTCGTTCACGAAGCAATGGCAAACTTCTGAACGTAAACTTGCCCAGGAATCACAAAAAGTCAAACCATGCTGGAGTTAACTGCGATGTTCTGTAAAGGACATGCGACTAACTTGTAACTTATTTATATTGTTTTGTTCTGTAATTATGTGATACATCTCCCATCGGATGTTATCTATGTGTTTAAACACTCGAATTTCTGCACTTGCGCAAGTCTGATACCGCGGGCTTTATCTGTCCGTTTCAGCATTGTCTGTTTCTATGACATTACCATTACTTCTGGCTTTTTATTGCACACACTCGTGGTCTTCTTCACTTTCTACAACCACTACACCAATAATTTCCCGCAGTTTGTTATGACGTGTTGCTGTCAAGACATTGTCACCAGGGTAAGTGAGTTGTTTGAACGAGACGTGATCAGTTGATAGACACACGTCGTCTAACGTGACAACAGTACCACGCCGATTCAGACCTGGTAACCGTTGTGATCAAATGATCCAGTGAGCGACCACAACCCTTTTTCGCGGATAGTGTTTGCCGTCTTCCTACGCAGTAGAATGTGAATGCCTAGGACGACCTCTTCTCACCAGCCCATGTGCATCCTCGTTTATGAAATTGCTTTGTTTAAGTCAGCCTTTCATTCATTTGAAATAAAGCCATCAAGACGGGGTTCATTTGACCAAGCCGCGTATTAGGAACACCAGCTTCAACCCACAGCATATGATCTATGGAGTAATACACTGATATGAATAATACGCACCTTCTTCCAGCTGTGCTAGGTTTGCTGTTGAGCTCACCAGAGCTTGGTTGAGCAGCTTTGGTAGCAGGAGCTTCATCCGGTCCATTTCACCTGCCATTTTGTGCAAGGACGTCTTTGAAACAACCACGTCATCTGGAGTCATCAGACTCTGGAACAGACATTTCACACGTGACCAGTATTGTACACATCTTCACACTTTTAGACATACTTTTAGACATCTTCATACATCCGTGGACGGTGTCTATGGCTTTTAATGAAACGCAGTTGTACAATTCTTCGATATACCAGGTCGAAGGTTGAAATCAGCCGCAGATCTCTGTGCGTTGATTTCGATGGTATGAGGTGTTAGCGGTTCAGAAAACAATTGCAAACTATTCAAGACTGGTCAGCATTCTGAACTATTCAATCTAAACAGAGAATAGAAAATATGGGAAAACTAGGAAGGCAGGTTGAATATATATAAATGTTTAGATATATGGTGCCTTCTATCCTAAACACTACACCCCTCCTCCCCACTATATTTAGACCTATCGTCATTCGATGTATGACGAGGTCAATGTCCTGGTACTCCTCTTAGACTGCCCAGGTCAATGTTTGTAAAAATGTCCCGCCTTGATGGGGACTCAAACACACGACCGCCGGTCCGACAGGCCAGCTGGCTATCGACTGCGCTACCGTGGCTCCCATTCAGATCAATGGACAGACTGGTGTACAGTATATTTTAATCAGCATGTTGACCGAGTGGCTAGAATGCCCGGCTCTCCTTCGGGAGACCCGGCTTCGAATCCTCGGTAGGGTGTGGATTTTATTCTGTCGGGGCAAAAAAACACACACCCTAACCTGCCAATTCGCGGCGACTAGCCAGGCGGCCTCAATTCCTCAGGCTCGAAACCCGCCTGCCATACACCGCAAGCTACTGTAGAGTGTAGAGCTGTAGACGACAGTGGCACATTCATAAATCTAGCTTTGTTACCGCCCTTACTGTTAGCCTTGTAAAGTTAACGCGGTGGCTTCCCTTAATATCCCCTGTCTAAGAGATTAACTTGTACATATTGTAGTGTACGGAGATTTTCTCAGGGCAGTGGTGAGTATGCCGGACTCCGTGGAGAAGGTATTACGGACGCGATTAGTAAGCCTGCTTATCCGCGTTCAAAACAGTTACGACGATTTGGCATAATCTAAAAATTATTATCTAAAAAGGATATGCAACAACAACAAAAAATGGTGAGTATAACCTACACTTTACTATTTTCAACTGCCATGAGATCTTTAACGTGCAAAATGGACCTCCTATATTTTGTCTCCAACTTAGGCATCCAACTTATAACTCCAGAATCAACCAGAAGAATAACATCCCTAGGGCCCTTATTGGGTTAAAACTATCCACAACTAAACCACAATCAACATATGAAGACATTAAAAATGCCACACGGTTTCAATGACACTGCAGCATCAACAACACCACCAATGGGGGAGGAAAGGGAGGGGGGGGGGGGGGGGTTCAAAAGAAGCGAGTTGAAGACTCACTACAGCAATACAGAAGTCAAACGGTATTGACAACCGGTGGCACAACATCAATTTAAAAAAAAAACAAACAAACAAACAAACAAACAAACAAACTAAAGTAATATTTTCAGAACATCCATCGTTCCTGCCCCAAGATACGGAAGTAAATCATGGGCCATTGCACAGTCACTAAAGAAGAAAATCGGTGCATTTGAATTTAAATTTTACAGAACCGTTCTTAGAATATTGAGGGACCAAGACAGAGAAAGATGCAGAAACTACAAAATATGAATATGGAAGGAAACTGGTTCACATATCGACACCTTTCCGTCTTGACAGACGATAGTTTGGTACATTGTGCTTCAAAAAGGCATAATAACTACAACCAATGGCTGTGGCGAATGTGGCTGATAGGCCCATTCGCGCTGTAAATGTTCGTCCACAGTGGATGCATGTGAACACATGGTCATTTACACCATCATGCACCATGTTATGTCTCTCACGCTCTGTGTGTGCTTTATCTGCAACAATTTTCTCCATTGTCTTTTTTAAATTTCTGATAGTTACCCTCCATGCAACACGTTCAGCGGCGACTTGCTCCCAGTGTGCATTATCAATGCCTGTATCAATCATGTCCCGCTTACACACATCTTTGTATCGTAGTAGAGGCCGACCCTGAGATCTCCTACCCATCTGTAATTCATCAAAAAAGATGTCCTTTGGTATCCTACCGTCATCCATCCTCCTAAGATGTTCTATCCATCTAAGTCTACGAAGACTGAGCATGGAACACACCGTCACACAAACTGATCTTTCCAACACTTCAGTATTTGTGATTTTGTCTTGCCACTTAATACTTCTCGCAGACACCGCATATGAAAGCTGTTTAAACTTTTCTCTTGGTGTGAGTAAGTTGACCAGGTTTCACTGCCATAAAGAAGAGTACTAAGGACACAGGCTTGGTAGAAAAGGACTTTTGTTTTGGCAGTAAGCTTCCTGTTCTCACAGACTCTTTTTGCTAACATGTTCCAACGTTAGGCCCAACTGGTTGATAAACAGAACCCTATCTAGGAAACCGAGATACTTTGCCCATATTAAATCTAATTGCTGCTTAGAATGAACAGTGACTGGAGGCGTGCTTCCTGGAAGAAGTGGCAAGGGTCGGTCAGCACGACGATGGACACAGGACACTGCAGGCAGCCTGGGCATGCAGGTGCATGAGGCCGGAGAACTAGCCGAGGATCGAGACACTTTCTCGTGGGTCGTGATGCGAGGGGCGTTCTATGAAGGACCTGCTACAAGATGACATCCACAACAGGATTTGGGCCAGGCAGTGTGTTTATTCTCACACGAATTCCGAACATTTAAATTCCCCCCACATCGCTATGTGGATCTTGTACTTGCAAAATATAACATACCATTTCATGACTCCCGCACCTTTATCTGTACTCCAGATCTGTAAATATATGGCGTGCCTCTGATAGACCACACACCGCTATATCACTAAATGTATGACATTCCTCTGAATGGTCCTGTACCAACCAACCAACCAAACAAACAAACAACCGACCAACCAACCAACCAACTAACTAACTAACTAAACCACCAGTCCGTAGAGGTTGGATGTTTCGGCTTAACGACGCAAGAACGCAACTCTGCTGTAAACAGGCAAAACGCAATCACGTCTAAAAAAAACTCTCCGGATGAACGCAGAAGAAGAAGAAGAAGAAGAAGAAGAAGAAGAAGAAGAAGAAGAAGAAGAAGAAGAAGAAGAGGAAACCACCAGTCTACCATCCAGCCAGCCAGCCAACCAACCAATCAGCCAGACAGCTGGTCAACGAACCAACAATCAACCAACCAATGAACATGATGCAACCTACCTGTGGTAGACCAATAGCAGACATGACTTTCTGCAGCTCAGTCCATTCCTGTTGTAGGTAATTCAAGTTACACTTCACTTCTCCAAGAATGCCTGTCAGTGCCGCCTGGACAGAAGAACAAAACCGTCATCATCATGTGCCTTGCCAAAGTGCACAGATGCTCATGTCTGTTCACAGATCCCGGTCTATGGTACTGTCAATAGATTCTATTGGTGCTATTCCTATTGATTCTATTCCTATTGATGCTTTTCCTATAAATGCTATTCCTATAAATGCTATTCCTATTGATGTCATCGTCTTACAAAAGTGACGAGGGGATCTGGCCGATGCTCGACACTTAGAGGAAAGGTGAGACGCACATATAATCAGATTGCTACTGGTACTATTGGGGTTGGAACTCTTCGCTGGCTTCTGAGGATGGGGACGGAGCGCTTATGGGAATGCCCCGAATGCTGTGATGTCGGTTTTTAAATCAATCAATCAATCAATTACAAAATCAAATATCTTTCACTCGGTCTATTTCAGCCTCTTCCATTGCTGACCTGTCCAATCGTCTCGATAGTTTATAATGTCTCTCTTATAATTTTTTTAATGTTGCATATCCCTTGCAGGACGTTGTAGTAAACACCAAAAATATTTAAACTGCTGTTGATGTACTAGGTAAATTTTAAGTTCAGTAGTTTGCCATTGCTTTCTGAACGACCGGCTCCCATACCAACACGTTATAACACAACACGACACGGTCTGCTGCACAAATCGGTCACGGCTGTGTTTCAAACGCCTGGTAAGCGGCTAACGAACCGCGTTCGGAAGCCATTGGCCACGGAGACGGTCTTATCATTAATGGTATCATTATTATTATTACGTGCCTTGCCCACTGGCGTCGGTAATCACGTAGTAATCTCCACAATTTGCAATCTCCAACGGCATGTATCAGTGGATGTGCTGACTCCCTTCCATGTCACGACGCCAGACTGTCAGGAAGCTTCTCTCACTGTCTGCCTCTTTCTCTCTTTCCACAAATCTTTCCAGTTGTCCCAACATGTTCCAGTTTGTTTGTCCTTCTCTCAATGTAGCCACAATATATGAATGCCCCTTTCTGATGTTTGTAATAAGTGGTCTTTGTGTCCTAGCCTCTTTCAAAAGGTTTAGATTACTTATTTTTACTCAGTTTCGTTGTACAATGCATTTTCAGCATTATTCTGTGAACTGACACCTTCTCATTAGATAACCATTGTCTCTTTCTTCTAGATGCGTGTAATGTTCTTCTTCCATAACCTTCGATCAGCCTTTCTTTGCTAGGCACTCTGGCGGTCCATATCTTCCTTGCTGCAGATGAGTAAACTATTGCACATATTATTGCACATATTGCGCGTACACTGGCAAGCATGCTGATGTATTAACCCTTCTGTGCTTTCTGGCTTTTGTCATGGCTTGTGGCGGCAGTATGCACAATTATAAATGGAAACAATGCCACTATGTGTGGCAGCAGTATGCACGCTAATAGATGGGGAAAATGCCACAACTTTTGACGGCATTTTTTCCCGCATATCCTATTACTGGACATCGCTGTCAACACCAGCATTTACCCGTTGTTGTTGATTTCTTGGCCAGATTACGCTCAGTAGTTTGCCATTGCTCTCTGAGCGGCCGGCGCACATCCCGTAAAAACGGACGCGGCATGAACCGCTGCCGATTCTCGCTCAGCTGCGTTTGCTCACGTGGATAAACGGGATTACGGAGAAAGTCGCTAACTCCTAGGCGAGGGAGACCGGCTACGACGGCACTATGCACGATTATTTACGTGAATAATGCCACAATTTGTGGTAGCAGCATACACGATAATAGATGGGGAAGATGCCACAACTTGTGACGGCAGTATGCACGATCACAGATGGAAATAATGCCACATATTGTGGCAGCACTATACACGATCATTTACGTGAATAATGCCACATTTGTGGCGACAGTATGCGCAACCACAGATGAGAACAATGCCACAACTTGTGGCAGCGGTATGTGGAATCACAGATGAGAACAATGCCACAACTTGTGGCAGCGGTATGTGCAATCACAGATGAGAACAATGCCACAACTTGTGGCAGCGGTATGTGCAATCACAGATGAGAACAATGCCACAACTTGTGGCAGCAGATTGCGCAACCGCAGATGAGAACAATGCCACGACTTGTGGCAGCAGATTGCACAACCACAGATGAGAACAATGCCGCAACTTGTGGCAGCGGTATGTGCAATCACAGATGAGAACAATGCCACGACTTGTGGCAGCAGATTGCACAACCACTGATGAGAACAATGCCACAACTTGTGGCAGCGGTATGTGCAATGACAGATGAGAACAATGCCACAACTTGTGGCAGCGGTATGTGCAATCACAGATGAGAACAATGCCACGACTTGTGGCAGCAGATTGCACAACCACTGATGAGAACAATGCCACAACTTGTGGCAGCGGTATGTGCAATGACAGATGAGAACAATGCCACAACTTGTGGCAGCGGTATGTGCAATCACAGATGAGAACAATGCCACGACTTGTGGCAGCAGATTGCACAACCACAGATGAGAAGAATGCTGCAACTTGGGGCAGCAGTATGCCCAACCACAGATGAGAACAATACCACAACTTGTGGCAGCAGTAAGAGCAACCACAGATGAGAACAATGCCACGACTTGTGGCAGCAGTATGCACAACCACAGATGAGAACAAATGGAAGTGTATTCACAACAAATGCCCTGCGGAAACAACTGACATTCCTATATTAGTAAATAAACAAAACCCATGTGGGTGAAATCGCAGTTCTATGTTGCCAATTTAATTATTCATTCAATTGCACATAGCGTAGTAAAGATAGATAATGGATTAAGTAATAGGCAGGCAGACAGACAGAAAGACA